>CM040176.1:0-1200000 GCA_022606695.1 Vaccinium macrocarpon | reverse complement strand
CCTAACCATGCAATTTCAAGAGTGGGTTTCAACTGGGTTTTGAACTGACTGCTAAGGACCAGTGAATGGTTTATTGAATTGTTCTTATAACTTCTTAAGAGCGTTATTTCTTGTGCAAACTCTCTTTGCAAAATAAGTGTTGTGATACTACAATTCAAGACTCCTACCTTCCTTGTCAATCAGCAGAAATTACCGTGGTAACTTTTAGAGATGAGATTCTATTTGATTCGTTTAACAAAGAATAGCCTAGAGAATGTGATGGAAAACGTCTACAAAATGACTGTTTGAAAAGTTTCAACATCATGGACGGGATTTAGCCATTGTCATTTTGGCAATCTACGGTTAATGCATTGGCAACTACAGTAGAGGTGTAGTCTATTGTCAATGCTGTTTCAGATTTTTTTTAGGACTGCATAAGATCAAATATTAACAGTTTGCAGCTTGCACACCATTGCGTTTAAGTTTGATTGAAATTTAGTTACTCTTCTGCTTTACTGGAATTTTAACTCAGAACTGTGTAGGGTCCTAGACAACTTGAAGGATTATGCTGTCCGAGCCCTTGTGAATGCAGTCGACCACCTTGGCACTGTGGCTTACAAATTAACTGATCTCCTTGAGCAACAAACCTTGGATGTCTCAAGCATGGAGCTTAAGGTTTCATGTCTAAAACAGGTAACGTATGTTGCAATTTCTCTGGAAAAGGGATTGTAGGAGCAAGAAGGTTACTTGGATAGGAACTGAAATTAGATTTTTTTATGTAAGCGACTGCTAACATGCCAAATATACACGGATAGAGAAGGCCTCAGGCAGCAGCAGTTGTTAGCATTCATTCCAAGGCATCACAAACATTACACCTTGCCCAGTAAGCCTAATTATTGCTGGGTTCTTTTACAAGTGCTGCTTTATATGATTAGACATTTGACATTTTCTTACCGTTTAACCGTTGCTTGGTTTAACACCACAAGCTAGATTATGTTCACAAGAAGGTACAATTTAGCCCACACGTAAGAACGGATGCCAGGCAAAGTCAAATTCAAACAAGACCTCGCCTTTACAATTCAGGTACCTATTTCTCCCCTGATGAATGCTTGATTCCTGTCGCTACTTGTTTTAGTGCAGAGTCTTCATTGACTCAGCATCAATTTCGTATGCTATTGCATTTAATAGGCAGCCGAGCTCCAACAACTCTGTCTTGGCATTTGGCATCGGAAACCAAGTCTACCTTAAAAGTTCCCTCAAATGTTTTGATGAGGTCAGTCCATGTACTTAGCGCGGAATACCAAAACAGGAGAGCTTAGGTTATTTTCATTTTCATATTCCTGTGGAATTTTGCCAAGAAAACTGCATTAGTGCTTGAAGGTTTGGGAAATTATTTATCTTGCAGCAATGAAGATCCAACTTCTTCTAAAAAAGCTTCTGGGGTCTTCCATTTAGCGGGTATGCGTATACATTTTACTTTTTTTTTTTTGACGTATGCGTATACATTGTTCTTGCAGTTGACTTTTGTTTGGCTGCTGCATCTTCCTTACAATGATGAAACCATGCTCCCAATGTTGTTTTTATAGATGCTGAAGAGAGCACCCGGATGAAATCCTCAGCAGTTCAATTTCAGTTGCCCAGTGGAGGGCCTGCTACAAGTGCAGCTATGCAGACACTCGGTGCCCCACGGATGGTAATTTCAAACTCCCAAGAACTAAGAAATGTCCATCATTTTTCCAAGTTTATATCGGATTATAGTCCTATTAAAAGAACCAATGTTTCAGAAACCGGACTAGACCGGCTGGTTCAACCGGTTGAACCATCAACCGGAGTCAAGTCCGGTACAGACCTACCACTTAGCCGTTCCCACTAAGGAACTGGCTTAATTTCTCAAAACCATTAAAGAACCACGGTCGAACCACTGAACTGTGTAAACCGGCAGCGGTTTAGTTGACCGAGGCAATTTTGAGGCTTCTCGGAAATTTGATGCGCATGCATTAAGTAGTGCACCAAAGCCTTCCTCCTGGTCTATCCCAGCTATGTGGGACTCACAAGCAGCTATATACTAAGAGCAATAGTTCCACGCTTCTCTTCTCTTAAACACAGTGGTGTGCTATGTTACTTCTGTTAAGGAGAAATTCTCACATACAGGCACAAGAACTTTTAATGGTCCATAATGTCGTATCTCCTAATATAACTAGTTTTCTTTAAATGAACTATAAAAGGTTATGTTATTTAACTAGTTTCCTTTAATAGTTGGAATATATTTATTTTCTATGTATTTTTTTGATATATATGACATAATTTTCATAACAGTTCAATTCTTGTTCAACCATGATTGAACCAGTGAACTGTCCACCCGGCTCCTTTCCAGTTCGCTCACCAGTTAAGTTTTCAAAACATTGGATTGAACAAATACCAATATGGTGTTTTCTTTGACCGTTTCTCTAGCATGCTTTCTGATCTTCAATTGAATACACCCAAAATTTTGTTCCAATTAAATGTTTCGCATTCTACGTTGAATAAAATCTGTTCTGTTTTTTCTTTGCGTATTCTACTGCTGGCTGGACCCCTTGTGCGTTGTAGAAAAATTTCATATGTTGCAAAATATCGTGAGTTCGGGAACAAGTAAATGGGAAAAGCTCTTACCAGATATTATCCATTTGCAGAACCCCCTAGAGGGCTCCAAACCTTTGGCGGCTTTGAGGTCATTTGACAACTCAAGTCGGCAAGAGATTGTTCGTCCACCAGTCCGCAGCAAGAGCATGATATCAGCTTTCTTTGTAAAACAGAAGACACCCAAACTAAAGAGCTTCTCATGAATCCTCAAGCAATTTGATATACCTGTCAGCAATCCACCCCCGATCCTTGGGCTTTTCATCTTATTCATTCATTAATTGCGCACAAATAACAAGCAGAGGTGCATCCTTTTAGGTAGTTGAGATTGTATGCTTCCTGAAAAACCGGCTCAGATCAGCAGTTCAAGTGCGATGTGATTGCTTTTCCACTTCTGTGTAGCGTTTGGATTCCTGTTTAGTAGCTGTATTCATATGTATATGTAGTGTTAACTATATGCAATTCGATTGCGAATACTGATGAAGCCTTTGTTGAGGTGATAACTAATCACCGTTCCTTTCCTAGTTTGGTCGGTTTGATGAGGAAATAACAATTCACAAGTGAAGGCTGTAATTTCTTCTCTTTTTTTCTTTACAAAGTAGTACCTGTAATTTCAGCTTAGGAAATTTACTCTGCTCTTTGGAAATGAAGAAACTTGAATTGCTTGCTTCAGTTGCTTGGGTACCTTTGGAAGTTTACCAGTGAGATGCATATCCAGAAATTTTCATTTTTGTGAATCTTTTTTTCTGCCCCATTAAAATATGGGTTGTGGAGCTCTTAAAATGATCAACTTCAATAATTTTAATTTTTTTTAGGAACATGACTACATGAATTAGTAGGATAATTCCCTTCAATAATCCAAAAGGATTGAGAGTTAAAAGGAGATTACAACTACCAGGGTCTTCATATTAGTCAGGATGGAGTAAACTGCGAGATTAGTACGAGTATTAGTCAAGATGGTTTCAACGCCCTGAAATAAACAGGGAGAAAAGCACTAAGTGGGTGCAGAAGCTAACGTCACATCATATCGTGATTTTGTATTTTCTATTGTCAACATGAATAAATAATTTATAAAATAATATTCATTACCAGCAAATTTGATTTTTTTAATGTGGATAGAAAATAATCAATTATTTATGTTAAAAACTTAGGTGTCGGATAGATTATATTTGAATTCCAAACCACTCAAAATACATTTGGACTGCCGTGGGTAGTGTGCACCGAGGGGGAAGTTGTTGTGAGCCTCATGCAAAACAACTGCTATGCAACAAAAAATGGCACACGTTTTGTGGGCAACCCAACTGGTTTGTCAAATGTGATCTTGTGGGATCCATTTTTGGGTTCAACACAAACGATTTGGAAAGTTAAATAATTTTAAATAATTATTCAAGTGGTCTTGAAAATAATTAGGCCTATTGGATATTTTTACGTAATTGATCTAATTCGTTTGTTTTTTTCATTTAAAATTCAAGACTTTGTAATTTGAAAGAATCTTTAAGAAAAATTATACAATTGTACGCTCGGTAATCTATTAATCTAAATCATAGGTATTGTATGACTCGTTAAGAAGAGCATTTATAAACACACACACACAAAAGGATAGATACTTTAATAAATAGTACTCCATTGAGTACTCCCAATTAGATTTGCTTGACCTATACAATAAATAAAGTTCTTATTCATTTACATTAGAATTGGTTGACGTAAATAAAATATATATTGTTTATTCATAAACCTATACAAAAAACTTTTTGCTTGGATAAAATTATATAAATTATTTATTTCATTAAATTCAAAACGGTACTAGTAAATACCGTTTTAATGTAGAAAACAGTACGTTGATCTGTACGAGAATTTGTCTTTTTACATTTCAATGTAGATAACTTTGGCTCTAAGTGCAGGTCATGAATTTGTCTTTTTACATTTCTAGAGTTGAGGGTTGAGACGAGTAAATAATTCACAAAATCAGCTAACTTTTTAGGGAAAAACACATCTTACTAGCAAATGCAGATTTTTTTAAAATATAACAACAACAAAAAATAAAAATCCAAACGAATATTTATGCCACTGTAACAAAGATTAGAGAAGACGACTGATGAAATATAATTGGCTAAAAGAGTGCGCGCTGCTTTGTTTGGCAGAACTTTCTGGCGCTGGTTCGTTAATACTCCCTCCGTCTCAATTTTATAGTCCAAATTGAAATTTTTTGTTGTCCAAAAAAAATTGTCCCACTTCAAAATTAAATGAGTAATTGTTAAGGAATTTTCTTTTATACCCTTGTATTTTGAAATTAAAAATAATAAAAAAATAAGAAAGTGTAATAATTGAAGGGTAAAATAGGAAAACATGTTTTTAAAAGTGTAATGATTATATCCTTTGGAATCTTAAAATGGACCATAAAATTGGGACGGTGGGAGTACTATCAAAAAAATTACAGCTTCATCAGTTCGCCATTGAACCAGTATCCAAGCTTGAGCTGAAGTGAAGCCGACTCTACATCAGCACGTAACTGTATCCCTATCGGCACCGACACACCCAAAACTCATTATCCAAAAAAAATTTCCCAGATCAGATCGAATGGGATCCGCAACAAGGTAAAACCCATCACTCACATCACATCGCCAATTTTTTTGAGCTCAATTTCGAATACATACGTACACAATTGTGTATGCGATAACATGCATGCGTAAGCTGCAATGTCTTCATATTTTCTCCATCAACGATCCCTCCGCAACATTCTCTCGAACCCTAACCCTACATCTCCTGATTCTCCCACAAACCCCCCAAAATCCACCGCCATTTTCACCAAAACAACCCTCTTACTCCTCTTATCTCTCCTCGTAATTTTAGGCGTCTTCGCGCCATGGATCGGCATGCCTCAATCTCTCTTCACCCCATCTCGCTCTTCCCAATCCTCTCTCTCTAAATGGAGAGACTACACGCTGGCCGATGCGGCATCTAATGTCGCCAAAAACGGCACCGTTATTGTTTGTGCAGTGAGTGAGCCGTACTTGCCGTTTTTGAACAACTGGTTGATTAGCATTGTGAGGCAGAGACGTCATGAGCAGGTGCTTGTGATTGCTGAGGACTATGCCACGCTTTATGAGGTCAATGGGAAGTGGCCTGGCCATGCCGTCCTTGTTCCGCCCGCTCCCGATGCTCAGACTGCACATAAGTTTGGGTCTCAGGTACTTTTGGGTTACCTGTAAATTTAGTGTGTTGAATATTTCAGTGAAAATTGGATTGAGTTAAAGCTTGTTTCTTCTGATGTTTGTTTCTTAGTATTTGAAATTGGGGTGAATTGGATTTTGTTGAAAGTGATCAGTGTAGGATGTGTAATTTCATTGGTAGAAGTGGCATGATGTGATTCAACTTGGGTGGAAAAGTAGAAATGACCCGATCAAGCTGAATTCGTCTAGCCACCATTGTTGATGGGTGGGTACTAGTGGCGTAGTTAGCTGTTTCCTTGAATCTAGGATTCTGTCATGGAAACCCTATAAGACCATCAGGTTACTCTTGGGTTCCATCTGCAATGCTTGAACTTAATATTCAACTCCAAACCAAATACCAATTGGCATTGAGTGGAGAGGTCTATTGGTATTAAGTGAACTCCCGTTCCGTACCCAAGTGAAATGGGACTATTCTCTAACATCCCCTAGCGTGCTGCCGCGATTCAGTCCGTGTGAGAATCGAATAATTTAAAACTTGTTTGTTGTGATGTGTGTGCTCTATGTTGTTTGTTTTAGGTTTGTGAGATTTGGCTAGAATGATTTAGTTGAAAGTAAAAGTGGTTGATGAGTAATTTCATCAGTTTAAGTGGTATGACGTGATTCAAACCTGTGGCGAAATTAGAAATGACCCGATCAAAGCTAAATTTATAGAGCCACCAGTGTTGATGGATGGGTGCTATAGCGTTATTAGTTTTTTTTTTTTTTGCTCAAATCCATGATTTATGGCATGGAAAACATATCAGAACACTATATGAGCCAATTTGTATTCGCTATTCACACCGTGCTTCCTGTTAATGGGGTACTTGTTTATACAATGTTGATTTTTTAGCTCTGTTTTTGAGTTGAATGGTTTAATATTTCCCCTTTTATGTAGTTGAGTAATGTAATGCTCCATTTCATATTTAAGGAAGAATATGTGCTGGGAATGGCATTTAAGGGCCTATTGATTAAGTGCTTGAAGAAGAAATGTATTTTGCTTGGCACCTTTTGCCGAAAATGTGCTGGGGATCTCTTTGCCACTAGGTCTTATCAATCAGATAACAAGGTGTGGTTGGTTGTGAAACTGAAATAACTAGACTATTTATTACTAATCTACTTGCTTCAGGAAATCTAATTTGTTATTTTGAAACCAATTGTCAATTGATTTAAAGTTAGATTCAATAGTGTGCCCACATGAATTTTGGATGTCTGATGTCATGTTTTCATATCTTTTCCTCGTAAAGCTTTCTTCGAGAATGAAGGATTACAGCTTTTCTGATAGACAGAGACTCGGAGTAGAATCCCTCTAGTTAATTCCCTGCATTTTGTTAACCTTCAACTAACTTCGGCCAACCACCTTGAGAGGCTTCCCAATCTGACCTTTGTTGGTTTCATTTAACAGGGATTCTTCAATTTTACTTCCCGAAGACCTCGCCACCTACTGCAAATATTAGAGCTTGGATATAATGTTATGTACAATGATGTCGATATGGTCTGGTTGGCAGATCCATTTCCTTATTTGCAAGGGAAGCATGATGTGTACTTCACAGATGACATGGCTGCAGTACGTTTGCTTACTTTAACCTTCCAGTATTTTGTAATTTTTAGTACATCATAACTAATCAGGACGGACATTGCTGTGGCAATATGCTATGAAAAAAAAAAAGGATCCCTCATATAGTCTGCAGCGTAAAACACTTGCGAAACGGTCAGGCTACAACTTGTCTTTATGAATGTTTTGGATGCATCCCTGTCCAGGTCCTTTGACATGTTTTGAAACGTGGTTTGCCCCAGCCGGTTAGACCAGTTAGACTGCTACCCGGTCAGGTCTCCGGTCCGCACAACCCTTCCAAGCTTAAACCCGGATAGAACCAGTGGTCTGACTGGTGAACCGGCGACCCAGGTGGATTCTAGAACCGTCTGGTTCAACTGAAGTGTAAAATCTTCTCATTCTAGGGAGAAAAAATGAAAATTGAAAAAACCCCTTCTTTTTCCACAGTTTCACGACTGTAGTAAGCGACTTTCGTGACAATCACTGTCTTTCCCACCAACCTCTGGCGACTCCACCCACACACTCAGGCAAATAATCCGATTCCAAACCCCCTGTTTTGGCTCCCCTTTTGATTGTTCAAAGTATTAAACGATTTATATGTATAAATAACCTATAATGTGTTGGCTTTTACTATAATATTTTATTGTATTTCATTGGTCATTCAATTCATTGGTCAATTCTTTTGGAAAACAGGAAAACTATTTTTTCATTAATTCCTGTATTTATATTTATAATAATCATACTTTTTGATAATTATATTTATGACATCACTTGGTCAACTCCTGTTCAATTACGGTTGAACCAATGACCCGTTTGCTCAATTGCTTTTCTGGTTCGCTCCGGTTTCCCGATTTCAAAACATGTGTGCCATGGCTTCAATCTGTTATGTAGTTATCTTCACCAATATGCGTGTGTGACTTCCATTGATGAATCTCTGGTCTATTTCTTCTCCTTTGTGAAAACCAGGTGAAACCTTTGGACCATTCTCACGATTTGCCACCTCCAGGGAAAAAGGGCCGAACTTACATATGCAGTTGCATGATTTACTTGCACCCTACTAGTGGAGCTAAACTGGTTCTGAAGAAGTGGATCGAAGAGCTTCAAGCTCAGCCATGGTCTAAAGCAAAGAAATCAAATGATCAGCCTGCTTTTAACTGGGCATTAAACAAAACTGCAGGACAGGTGTGTTCAATTTGCCTTGTTACAGTATTGCTTCTGTGTTCTGTAAACCTAGTCAACTTTTCTTGTATTGGAGATTGGTTACCTTAAAGGAACATTTTTAGGTGCACAACTTAGAAAACCCATGAGAATTCCACTTCAATTAGTGAATTAATACATGTAAGCTCAATGTTAAGGTCTTGACTGTCATCTACCACATACTGTGGAATAGACTGGGAAATGGAAGTTGTTTCTACTGGTTTCATAAGGAAAACAAAAACAAGATCTCCCGAATATGCAAGACTCAGAGAAGATGTTTACATTCTGCTTGCTCTCTTTCTCCTGCTATGTTCATCCTTAACGAGTCATTTTTTTTCCCCATTATTTCTTCCAGTCGTGGATTGTTGGGATGATAAGTATGCGATTGGCAGTTCATAATTTATTCTTGAGAATGTTTTAGCACCCAAATAAATGTGTTGAGGATGCAGACTGCAGAGTAGAACAGTCAGCTTACGGGATGTGTATTTTGTTGAACTGCTGAGCTACTTACGAACAAGTGCAACGCACCTATTATATACCTTATTGATATAATGCGCTTCTCTTTTCTTTCTTCGTCCTTTGACCATCACCTTGGGAAGTAGCTGTTCATAAATGTCTTCATTGTTGCAGGTGGATCTGTATCTGCTCCCACAGGCAGCATTCCCTACAGGAGGTTTATACTTCAAGAATAAGACATGGGTTCAGGAAACTAAGGGAATGCATGTTATCATTCATAATAACTATATAACAGGTTTTGATAAGAAAATCAAACGTTTCCATGATTTCGGCCTCTGGTTAGTCGACGAACACGCCCAGGAGTCCCCCCTTGGCAGATTAGAGGGAGTCACGGAGAACACCTAGTCAAAATGGACAAGTTGAAGAAGCCCTCGATCTACTCTGCTAGGCCCATTGGCTTTGGATACCTGTTGGAGTTACCATTCAATGGCAGCTGACAAACTCCTCACTTTTGGCCATTTCCAGGTCTATGAAGCACGTTGAATCGCCAATTTCTAACCTGCTTGCAATTTTTCTCTTCAGATTTTGATGTGGGTTTAATTAAGCACGAGAAACAATTTTTCCAGAATAGCTTTCTGATGTTCAACTTCAACCCATCCATGTAAAATCTAGGTTTTGCGTTCGTTTTATGTGTCAGAACAGCTTTAGCGTTCATATCAATTCACCATTTTTACCCTATTCTACATTTATGAGATTCTACAGTTTTACAAATGTTTCCTAGGTTTTGAACTACACTTTCTGGATTGCTATTCGTATTGTAGTTGTATTAACAAGATGGTATCATGAATCATGTCCACAGTAATGTGGGTTTTTGGTGACTATTGCAAATGCTACGTATAACATTTTTGTTGGTTTTAATCCAATCCCCTGTTTCAATTGTGTAGCAATCTGGATTCCAATGCCGCCCAAGTAGAGTAATAATTTAGTTGTACCCAATTTATTAGACGATTTGCGGAAAACAAAGACTTGATTGTGCTCATTACAATTTCTATTTAACATAAGCTCAATTACCTGGACACTGCTGAAGGGTGCCCTCCCTCTAATAAATCGTGAAAATGCTTCAGCTTCAGCTTCTTCCTTCTTTTTTTGTTTCAGGCGTACTGATCCACACCGTCGTGGCTGCCCTGGTTGAGAGATCTGTTGGGTTGATCTCAACATTTTTATATGAGAAAATAGCTTCCTGTGGTATTAAAGTTGCAATCTACAATCTCTCCCATTTGTTCTTCAAGGTAATGCAATTTGAACAAAGCTGTAAAGCCAAAACCTGAGGGGAAATTTTTTTTTTAGCAAAACTCATGCTAGCGGGGAGTCGAACCTGGGTCTATTGCTTGTAAGGCAATTATCCTAACCACTGGGCTACAAACGCCAAATTGTTAATTCTTCTAATTTGAACAAAGCTGTAAAGCTAACCAAAACCAGGATTTTTTTAAAAGTACAATAGCAAAACTCTTGCGTTTGCCGGGAGTCGAACCCGGGTCTATTGCTTGGAAGGCAATTATCCTAACCGTTGGACTACAAACGCCCATGTCTCCTAAAGCCAAATTCTTACATATTGTAGTTTACATAACTCCAAAAGTTATTGCTACATATTTTACCGTTTGATTGTCATTGTCAATTTGTCATTATCATTTCCAACTTTGCCGACTGCTGGCCCCAAATTCATTTATATATTATTATCAACTGCACTATTTTTTTATTTTATTTTTGTATTGTCGTTTTCACTATCAACTTGGTTTTAAGATAATAGAAATTGTCGTCAAGATTTATATTACTGGGTAAGCTTTTGCTTTGGATCTCCATGATCCGAGTATTTTTTTGACGATCTAAGCCGTCCAATGTGTTTAGAAGATGTTTTCAGGAGTTAACATGGAAAATCTCCAAAAAAAATACTGAGAAGGGTTTGATCCAAACATTTTTCACAAAACTGTAAATATACAGTTTTTGCAAAAAACTATTTGGATCAAGCCCTTCCTGGTATTTGTTTTTGAAGATTTCCCGCATAAACCTTGGAAAACACCTTTTGAACACATTGGACGGCTCAGATTTTCCAAAAACAATTTCCAAAACAAAAAAAGAAAAGAAATTTCCTTCAATCCGGGAGTCCGGATATGAAAATCCCCGTTATGTTACTTTGACAAGTTTTATTGACGATCGAGTCAAAAATTCTTTTGTTTAGTGGTGAACATAAGTGATTAAAAATTAGAGTCCAAAGTGTTACAGTTTTTGTCTTAACTTCTATGGGGTTATTAATGCGTAAAAGTGCTAAGGGTACTGAAAATATAAATAGCGGTATGCGAGATTCATTTTTAGATCTCATACAAATAATATGAACGGTTGAATAATTCTAGAATAATTTTTCAATTATCCCTGTAAAATAATGCAAATGGACCATCCGAACCGAAATCTTAACAATCCATCATATCCCAAATTCTGTCAAAAATAAACTTGGTCCAAAGCTGATGCATGGGTGCATTTGTTTAAACATGAAAGTAGAATGGTTGTAGTTGAAACGGGTCAAAGTGTAAACAACACAAACCCCGAAAACCCGGTTTTAATTCTTGCCGAATGTTTTGCCCCTCTCGCTCTTAACAATGAATTCCAGACCAGAGCACGTCAGTAAAGCAGATCCATCGGCTATTTTTAATTATTTGCAGACCAAACTAAACCCAAAAATCAAACCAAACAAGATTTTTTTGCATTCTTGACTTGTTTTTAGCAAAAATGAGTATGTATTGGATAACTTTTATGAACTTAACTTGCTAGCTAATAATTTTTTTTTAAAGAGAATAACTTTGTTTGCGGACTATCCGCAAACAAGAAATTTGCACATCAAGCAAATCCGCGGCCAGGACAAATGCGAGGATTTTATTTTATTTTTTTTACTTTTAATGAAAAGAGTGTATATTGATCTGGATTGTCAGATTTTTAGAATGGCACCACGAATTTACACATGGTAATAAGTTATTCTCATTTTAACAAGCAAGCTAAACTCAACTCTCACGTGATTTTGCATTTTAGCAAATCTTTCCATATTATGATAATCTACCTATTCACCTTCTACAATTATCACTCTTTCTTCTCTCTCTTCTCGCTTTCCCTCTCTATAGCTGTCTCTTCACTCCCACTTCTTGATTTCTTTAATGGTCAAACACCAAAATTGCATGTGAAGCACTCTGTTAACCAATACCCATCTCTCAAAAAAGCAAAAAAGTGCACTGAATCTTTCCCCGTCTCTTCCTCTTTTCTAAATCTTTATTTCCATCTCTGTATTTTTCTATAATGGCGGATAAACAGATATATATTTTTGGTAAGTAGATATACATATATGTTCTCAATCTGTGTGAGTGTTTGTTGATAGGACTCTAAATGGGTTCTCTTGAAAGCGGTTTTTCTTTGAAGAGGGACCCGAATTTTCTTCGTTCTTCCCCATTTGGTAAGAGACCCATATCAAGATTTGCAAGACTGGCGTTGTTCAAGAAAATTGATTATCTACAATGGGTTTCCACCATTGCAGTGTTCTTCTTCTTTGTGGTTCTGTTTCAGATATTCTTGCCTAGTTCATTCATAGAGAACTCAGAAAATTTAGGGAGAGGAGATTTCATGCTATGGAAGGAGATTGGTGGGTTAGATTTTGGGGAAGATATTAAGTTTGAGGCATCTAAGCTTTTGGCTAAATTTCAAAAAGAGTCTAATGAGGTCAATGTGAGTTCTGGTACCACGGGGGGAGTGAGATTTGGGCATAGAAAACCCAAGCTTGTTTTGGTAAGTACTATTTCGTACCAATTTTACGTTCTTCTAGTTTTTCAGTTCTGGTTGGAATTAGTTTGATCGTGATGTGGTGATTTGGTCGCTCACTATTCTGTTGAGATTTATTGGCAGGCGGGTTTATAGTTTTTATGGTTCTTTTTATTGGTTTAATGTTTCAATTATTCTGGGTTTTTAAGTTACTGGGTAGTGTGGCCATTGGGGTTCTAATCTTTACCGTTTTGATTTCTACTTGTAGGTTTTTGCAGATCTATTAGTTGATCCACAACAGATACTGATGGTTACTGTTGCTGTTGCTTTGAGGGAGATTGGGTATGAAATTGAGGTAATTTGATTGATCAGTGAAATTATTAATTGCTTCTTAGTTTAAGTGTTTAGATAGGCATATCGGCTTGGTTTAATTATTTGGAAAGAGCTCGTTGCATACTCTTTCATTGCCATATTTTTTTGCCTAGTACTCCTTAGAGCATGCTTTGATAGGAGACTAAAGCTACAGCATAGCTAGCAGAGCTTTGCAAGGGAATATTACTCCCTCCATCCCTCATTTTTAATCCATACCGGTTTGGGATGTCCCAAACTATAAGTCCTCTTTGAAGCATCAAAAGCAATTTTCCCCCCGCAAAACTCTCCCTTGTGTACTTGCGTCTTTTGTTAAACTTGAGTGCATTAATGGTATCTCCTATGTTGGTTTCTGTGTGTGGGTTTTTCCGAATGGGGTAATGGGTCTACGGGAAGGGGGCGGCAGTTGCTTATCATAGAAGGAAGATTTAGGAGATGCTTCCTCTAGGCTTCGTGTGGCTCATTTGGAAGGAAAGTAAGCGGCCATATTCTGGTGGCTTGGAAAGTCCAATGCAAG
Organism: Vaccinium macrocarpon; assembly: GCA_022606695.1. Classification (NCBI taxonomy): domain Eukaryota; kingdom Viridiplantae; phylum Streptophyta; class Magnoliopsida; order Ericales; family Ericaceae; genus Vaccinium; species Vaccinium macrocarpon. The sequence goes on along the minus strand of CM040176.1, from coordinate 1,186,310 downwards.
TATGTAGAGTTCTCTTGTTAGCTTATTTTTTTAGCTAGGGCTTTGGAGTCTACGGAGGGAAGTTAAAGACAAAGTCCCCTTCTTGATCAATTCTTGGATTTTTTAGAGCTTATCCGGACACAAAGTGGTGTATCGGCTATTTGAAGGGCTATAAATAGTAGGAGCTAATGTGCAGAGGCTCTAGAGGAAAAGTCTTTGAGGGAAATTGGTGTATGGGGTTACTCAAAACACACATCACACTCACTTACGGAGTGTGCCACTGTGCATCTCTATCCTATTTGATTTGATGATTGAGAATGTCAGATTACAATGCCAGCAGCACATTTTTGTGTCAAGTACCGCATTATTACCATCTTGATCCTACTTTTGTGCTTTCCTCTATAATTCTTGAAGTACTCCCTAGTCCCTTGTGTTGTCTGGAAACACTTGCCTGTTTCTTCAAGAGATGGTATTGAGTGTTATAAGTTCATCCCATTTATTGTAGATTTAGTGTCTCAGCATTTGCTGTTGTGAACATTGCAGGTTTATACCCTTGAAGATGGTCCTGTTCTCGCTATCTGGAAAAGTATTGGAGTTCCAGTCACTATCTTCAAAACCAGTGAGACAGAAGTCGTCGTAGATTGGCTATCGTACGATTGTCTTTGTTTATTTTTTCGTACATACGCAACTGCAGACTAAAGTTTATCCTGGACTCTGGGAAACGATAATTACTGTAGAATCATCCCCAGTTGAATTTAGCAAAACACAACAGCCTATTCAATGGTGACTCCAGGATTTTAAGTGAATGGGGTCATTTAGAAACCAGAATACTAAAAGCATCTCCAACCCATGGTTTTAAATCCTACGTGTAGTAGAAACAGTAACTTTTATTTGATACAACCATATTAAGAGAGCCTCTGCATAAATGTTTGTGTGCACAATGGACACAAATGTATTTGGAATCGTCCGATAAATGTGGACTCTACAAAGTGATGAGAAAATTTAGATTTTTAATTCCTATAATGGGACAAATTATTTTCTGTTCTACACCTTTAGTGGTGTCAACACAATATTTCGATGGGTTCATTTAGATTTCGTTAATATAATAACATGCAATTTCTGTTTTCCCATGCGGTCATACGACCCCACTCCTCAAGGCATACCATCGCCACTGAGCCTATTCCATTCTTTTTGCTGTTTGCGAACAATGCTCTCGTGGTCTTTATGTATTTTGAAGTTGCAATCTGCCTCATTATTAAAAGGAACTAGTTTGGCTGCCTTAATCTAGTATACACAACAAAAGTAATCGTTTCACTTCCAAACGTCACCTAAAAGCCATGCTGCGTCCAAAAATTAAGTGTGACTTCCAAAGTGGTAGTTTAGTTTTGGCTTTTTTTTTAAATAACTTTTTGGCGACAATGAATTGTTGTCTTACTGCTAATAAAACATGTATTACATATTTTCACGAATGAAAAACAAATCCATAGCATTTTTGGATGTCTCTGCATTTTTTAGCCAAAGTTGATAGCAATATCCTGTCATTTTCTTCATTCTCACACTGCATTTACCTATTGCAGCTATGATGGTGTAATTGTGAACTCAATTGAAGCCAGGGAAGTCCTTTCTTGGTAAGTTATATATTCATTTTTTGGACTTAGGCCTTGTTCTTGAATGGATTTTATGAGATAACATCTAATTTTGATAAAATGTAGTTTTGTTTAGAGGTGTGATAAAATGACATTGTTTCCCCAATGGATTAAATCTAGGGCTGATGAATGTGTTTTGTAACTGATTTTGTGAGATAAAATCTAGTGTTGATAAAATCTAGTTTTGCTAAAATCCGTCGAGAATGTTAGATTTTATCAAAAACTAGATTTTATGAGATAAAATCCATTCAAGAACAAGGCCTTAGTTGGATAAGTTCTTCACTTGAAAGTATCCATTGTCCTTTCTGAGTTGAAATAAATGTTTTAGCCGTCTCAGTCTTCTTCAGGAACCTTTCAAGTCTGTACCTCTTATATGGAGCATCCATGAAAGAACACTTGCTACTCGTTTGAGACAATACATGTTGAGTGGACAGTCTGAGCTTGTAAATGATTGGAAAAACTTCTTCAGCCGTGCTACTGTTGTTGTCTTCCCAAACTGTGCACTGCCAGTAAGACTCAGCGTCCCTTTGTCCATTTCAATGGTTTTATGGAGACATGGTGTCAGAAGGACAATAAGAACAAAAAAATTAGTGATTTTGTCAGTATCAACTACCGAAAAAATGTGGCGTGTCTGGATTTCATTAAATTGACAGTGATTGGGTGCTATATGAATCACACATCCAATCAGGAGCACAGTGGACAGTCCAATAGGAACCAAAAATTTAATATGCAAATCTGATATCACCGTTTGATCATACCTGCTTCTTGATTTTGTTGCTGTCATGTATCGCCTCAGCTTGTTTCAGCTTCTATTCATAATCGTAAAACTATAAGCTGACTTGGATTTCCATCGTTACTTTCTCCAGATGATTTACTCTGTGTGTGATTCTGGAAACTACTTTGTTATTCCGGGTACTCCTGCTGGAGTATGGGAAGCAGACAACTTTATGGTATCATACAAGGACAATCCTCAACTCAAGATGGATTTTGGGCCTGACAATTTTGTTATCGTGATTGTGGGAAGTCATTTTCTGTATAGTGGTTTGTGGCTGGAGCATGCCGTTGTATTAGAGGCTTTATTACCGCTATTAACAGACATCCCATGTGATAACAATTCAAACTCTTATCTCAAAATCATCATCGTAAGTGGGGATTTGACTGGCAATTACAGTGTGGCTGTGGAGGTAAAGCTTTATCTAATATCTTGGGGTCTTGGCCTTTTTCTTTTAGTACTCAGTTGTTCTACTGCCTTCTTGGTTCGCACTTTGGTAATGTCTCCCTTTTTTCCATAGGCAATTGCTCTTAACTTAGGATATCCAAGGAATGTAGTGAGGCATGTTGTTGATGAAGATGAGGACAGCGTTCTAAGCATGGCTGATCTTGTGATATATGGATCCTTCCTTGAAGAGCAATTTTTTCCGGACATTTTGATAAAGGCCATGTGCTATGGGAAGCCAATCATTGCCCCAAATCTATCCATCATACATAAATATGTATGTTTCTTAATGCTGTTTCCCCTTTGCATATCTTGAGTGATTAATACCGGGGTCCCTAATATCTTTTATTCAAAACCTGCTTCTTTGAATTATTATTTGGATAGCTCCCACAGACCACTGATGATCACTGAGATTTGAAACTTCATGTTATATTTTATTTTGTGTTTTTGTATTTAAACTCATTCATTTCGTGAATAGTTGGTTAATCTTCAGGAAAATAGCTACTGACTGACTTGGCAATAACATCTAGGTTGATGACAGGGTGAATGGTTATATATTCCCGAAGGAGAATATAAGGATTCTCAAACAAATAATATCACAAGTGGTCTCCAAAGGGAAGTTAACACCTCTAGCTCGCAATATTGCATCAATTGGCAAGCGCACTGCTGAAAACCTTATGGTTTCAGAAACTGTTGAAGGGTATGCTTCTCTAGTAGAAAATGTTCTCAAGCTCCCATCAGAAGTTGAACTTTCCAAGGCTGTAACCGAAATCCCTAGCAAATTGAAAGAGAAATGGCAATGGCAACTGTTTGAGTTAATACCAAATCCAACACGACAAAACAGAACTTTGAGAATCCACAATTTTTTGGAGAAGGTTGAAAAACAATGGAACCATACCCAAACACGGGGTTCTGGTGCAGTACTTGCCACGAATGAAACGTTGTTATATCATTTTTTTGAGGAAGAAAAAAACATTGAGATCGCTTATACAAGGAAGAGAAAAGAAGAAGAACTGGTAAGTGGCACAGGCAGCACTGATTCTCCATAAATTTGGGTTGGAAAATTTCTAATGGTTTGCCTCTTTTATGGTTGCCCTGCCCTTACTCATTTTTGGGGATTTGATGCAGTTGAAGGACAGAACTGATCAAACTAGGGGAACATGGCAAGACTTGTATCGAAGTGTTAGAAAGGCTGATCGGTCCAAGAAAGATTTGCATGAAAGGGATGATGGAGAGCTTGAAAGGACAGGTCAGCCATTATGCATCTATGAACCGTTCTTTGGGAAAGGAACGTGGCCTTTTTTGCATCGTACTTCACTTTATCGTGGAGTTGGGCTGGTGAGTCAGAAAAAACTGACTATATCATCCTTTATTTTCTCCCACTGTGCTCAATCATGTTTAACTTGTTTCTGTAAATTAAGACAAGAAGGCCCCATTTGTTCATCTGGATTAAAGCCTTGGATCGGAGAATAAATCCAAGCGGACCAAAAAAAGCTTGGGATTCTTGTCGTAGTCCCTTGCTCGGATAAAAGAAATGAGAACTCTGAAAAATCCTTCATCGGTTGTTTCAAAGTCTTGTTTCCTTTTTTTGACAACCGAAATACTTGCTTCATTGAAGTTGGTAGATAAAGAAACAATCCTCTTTTCCTATCTGACGTGAACACATGGACTGGTTTATTGTAGTCCACCAAAGGTCGAAGGCACGGGGCAGATGATATTGATGCACCATCTCGGCTTCCACTTCTTAACAACCCTTATTACCGAGATGCCCTCAGTGAATTTGGAGCCTTTTTTGCTATGGCTAACCGTGTTGACCGCATCCACAAAAATGCTTGGATAGGGTTCCAGTCATGGAGAGCAACGGCTAGGAAGGTATTAACTGTTTGGTACTCTTTCTCTCAGCACTTTCACTAGATGGTGTTTTACTTCATGGTTGCTAGCCCCTTTTTCCTTTCCCACATTGGAGCTTCGATATAGTCATATAGTGCATCGGAGTTTTCTGCTGAAATAAGGACATTGGTTAGGGACATTGGTCAGACATTTCTTTTGCGGTGCTTTATTATGCACCTGGTGGCCAATATTACCTTTAGTTGCCATCTTAGATGGAACTGTCGGGATCATCTGATCCACTAACCTTCATGAATTGCAGCTAGCTGTTAAAATTTCTTAGGGAAGAATTTGGTGAACATTTAAAAAGATATGAACACCATTGGGCATATTTTCTTTGAGAACCAATATTGCCAGTTAGCATTTGTGATTTTTAAATCAAGAAGCAACCAAAAATAAATTACACTTAAATTTGAAGAATTTCACCACAAAGGTTGCGAGAAAATGTATCAATTTTGTTTGTCTGATCTATGTTTAAATTGGCAATTCTGAAACCTTTTAATCTGTGAAGAGGATCCTAACATTTACACTTAAAAACCTTCTGCTCATTTGCTGCGATGGAGTTACTCGGTGGTTGATTTATGTCCTCCTGTAGACTCAAAGTTGAGATGAAACTTTCTTATTGACTACTTATAGTAAATAAGTTGGTTTAAAGGAGACGATGTAGAGCGCTTTCTTGGTTTGTTACATCCAGAAATAAGAGTGATAATTTCTGTGTGGTTTAAACTCCACATATATTGCTTCATTGCTAATTTGGGGTCTTAAACAGGATTCTTTGTCTAAGACTGCTGAATCTGCATTATTAGATGTTATCGAAGCACGAACTTATGGCGACACTCTCTTCTTCTGGGTTCGTATGGATATGGATCCAAGAAACCCATTGCAACAGGATTTTTGGTCATTCTGTGATGCTATGAATGCTGGAAATTGCAAGTAAGAGTGGTCACGTCTATTACCTAAATTTTGGTATTTTGTGGGTTTCATTTTATCTTTGGGCTGGTTTACATTTTTCCATGTCATTATTGGCTCCAGATACGCCTTTTCTGACACTCTAAAGAAGATGTACAGCATAGAGCATGATTTGTTATCTCTTCCTCCCATGCCTTTAGATGGGGACACATGGTCTGTTATGAACAGTTGGGTTTTACCAACCACGTCCTTCCTGGAGTTTGTAATGTTTTCCAGGTTTGGAAATTCACATTATTGGTTCTCTTGGTGAATGCTTATTACAATTTCATCTTTTGATAAGGATCTAAGTGTCGATTGACTGGTGAAATTGTTTGTACCGTTGTTTGCAGAATGTTTGTGGATGCGCTGGATGCACAGTTCTATGAAAAACACAATCAAAGTGGAGATTGTTATCTGAATTTATCGAAGGTGACTTTCTTCTACTTCAACAACTGCATTTGTGATCTTGCAAGACAGGGTCGACCTAACTGTCATTTTGGTTACAGATACCACTTTTTGCTCTATTTTTCGTTTTGGTAAATAAAATTCTAGAAGATCAAAGAAAATCTGTACAAAGCCAAAAAAATCCAATAAAGCCCAAGACAATAAACCACCACTAGGTGAAACAAGATGAGCAATCAAGAGTTGCTAAATCAACTGCTGAGCTCTCAAAATCACAGCAGAAATATTCCATGTCAAAAAGTTGCATGTCTGTGCTGTAATTGTTTTTGAGAAACAATCACAGTGGTGGCAAGAATCCCTTGTACACCTGTTTGCAAGTGACCACCTGACCCTAAACAGCAGCACTCTGAATAGTCTGACTCTAACCGATTATTTCTCCAAATAATTAGGCCATTGACAGTTTAAGCAACTTGTATTCCAGAAGATTAGCACGCACACTTTGATTATAAAAAAAGAAAGTTTATCTTAAAAAGAAGAAGATTAACACGTTGCCCCAAAATAACTTGCTCATCTTCAAATTTACAAACAATAAGAGAAGTCCAGATGAGAGGAAAAGAATATACGGCTCCTAAGATTCATCTAATTTGAAATGCTCTTTCCTTCATGCTTGTGTATGATGCAGAACAAGTAGCGACCCAATTCTATGATCAATTGGACCGGTCAAAGCCTAAGAGGCCCAAATAACTTCTAATTGAAAATTGCCAATTTCGGTAATTTATCGACGAGCCCGAAATAGGCCCAAACTTGGTCGGTTGAAGCATAATCACGTTGCGATCAATACTCACAACCCTAACTGTGACTGATGGCGGATTTCGGTCAAATTCATTCGTTTAGGCCTTCAATTTACTCTTAGTGTGTAATTCCATTTTCGTTGTTTCCAGTTGGGAACTTCTTATTTTTCTTTCTAGTTTTCAATTTTGAAAGTTTCTCCAATTTTCGGGATATATTTTTTTTTTTGGTAAGTTTTTGCTAGGGTTTGCTAGTCTTCTCTATAAAAGGGCTTATAACCTCTATTATTATTCAGCTTTTAATCTATTATAAATCAGAGTTATTCTCTTTCTCTTGTGGATTCAAGAACACTCGTGGATTCGAGACTTATCAACGTTTGGAATAGTACGCTAACTATTCTCTCGTGAATTCCGCTACGTCAAGTGGTATCAGAGCAAGATTGTTTCTGGCTCGATGGCACCTAACAAAGTTGATGACATAACTCGTGATGTTGCTCAGGGGCTTGCTGATCTAAGGGCGACGGTAAAAGAACAACGAACCCAGCTGATCGGGATTCAAGAATTTCGTGACGAAACACGAACTCAGTTGACGGAAATTCAAGAAACATTGCGACAGTTGCAATTGACTCTTCGCCAAAACTAGAGACCAGCAGAGGTTGAAAAGAATCGCGCGGTGGAATTTGCCCAACCCCGTCCTCTTAACTAGGATCGGGAACGCGCGGTGGGATTTGCCCAATGCCAACCCGATAACCGGATTGTAGTCGGGAGATGACTGACTAATCATGCAGACAGTGAAAAAGAATCACAACCAAAAGGAGAAGCGATGGAAAACCATCCACAATAACGACCACAACAATTGTTCGATGAATATCGAGTGAAGGTGGACCTTCCCACGTTCAACGGTAATCTTGAAATTGAAGAGTTCTTGGACTGGCTTTCAGAGGTTGAGCGATTCCTTGACATGATGGGAATTCCAGACTCAAAGAGGGTCAAGGTGGTTGCTTACAAACTGAAAAGCGGCGCTGCAGGTTGGTGGAACCAGTTGCAGACGAAGCAACGAAGGCAAGGAAAGGAATTTGTGCGAAAATGGCGCAGGATGAAATAACTCATGATGGACAGGTTATTACCCCCTGATTATGAGCAACACCTTTTTCATGCCTATCAAAACTGCAAACAGGGAAACAAGTCTGTGTTTGATTACACGGCTGAATTTAATCGACTCGCTGATTGTAATAATCTGTACAAGTCGAATAGACAGAAAGTAGCCAGGTATCTTAATGGATTGAAGTAGTCGATACGGGATCAGATTGGGTTACAGACAGTGTGGGATGTGGATGAAGCCCACAACCTAGCATTGAAGGCCGAACGACTGGAGCGTGATCGCAAACTAGCATACTCAGGATACCGTCGTAACACAACAAAATTGTCCATTCCTCCTGAATCTAGGGGGAAGTCGACGTTTCAACCGAAGGCTGCAGAGGGTGATGGAGCAAAATTTGGAGGTGGCAATCAAACAAACAATTCCAGCAGAACTGTGGCGAAGGCGCCGAATCCTTATGCCAAGCCCATGCCTGACAAGTGCAACAGGTGTCAAAAGCCTGGTCACCGTTCCAGTAATTGTCCAGATCGGAAGTTGGCCCTGACAGAGGAAAGAGTAGAAGAAGCTGATAGAGTAGTGGGCGACTGGAATGAAGAGTATGAAGTTGACTATGCAGAGGAAGATGGGGATCGAGTAAACCGCGTGGTACAAAGGGTGCTATTTGTGCCAAAATCAGAGGATAACACTCAGCGTCACAACATCTTTCGGTCAAACTGTTCAATCAACTAGAAGGTGTGTGACCTGATTATAGATAGTGGCAGTTGCGAGAATTTTGTGGCATAAAGACTGGTGGACCATATGAAGTTGCCGATGGAACTCCATCCTTCACCTTACAACATTGGGTGGATCAAGAAGGGCCCAACAGTAAAAGTAACCGAAGTCTGTAAAATTTCCCTTTCCATTGGAAAATTTTATAAGGCTGAGGTTGCTTGTGATATTATTAAGATGAATGCTAGCCACGTACTGTTAGGAAGGCCCTGGCAGTTTGATGTGGATGTGGTATACAAGGGTCGTGACAACACCTACTCTTTTAATTGGGAGACCCGTAAGGTTGTTATGGTTCCTTCCAATCAAAAGGTGTCTGTCAAGCCAAAAGTGTAGCAACCATCGTTTCTAACAGTTGCCAGTTCAGAAGCTGATTTTGTGACAGATTTTAAGGAGTCTAAGCAAATTTATGCCATGGTGGTGAAAGCTTTGGTTGTAGAGGAAAAGAGCGCGGTTGTAGTTACTATGCCTAAGAAGATACAACCCTTGTTGGAGGAGTTTAAGGAGCTGGTTACAGATGATTTGCCAAACAAGCTTCCTCCAATGAGGGACATTCAACATCAAATTGACTTGGTGCCTGGGGCAAGTCTGCCCAATTTACCACACTATCGAATCAGTCCGAATGAGAATGAGATTCTAAGGGAAAAGGTAGAGGAGTTATTACAAAAGGGTCATATAGGAGAGAGCTTGAGTCCTTGTGGGGTTCTTGCCTTGTTGACGCCAAAAAGGATGGGAGTTGGCGTATGTGTGTGGACAGTCGTGCCATCAACAAAATCACCATCTGATATAGGTTTCCAATACCTAGGCTTGATGATATGCTAGACATGCTGGATGGGTCCAAGTGGTTTTCAAAGATTGATCTACGAAGCGGGTACCATCAGATTCGCATCCGGCCTGGAGATGAGTGGAAGACGGCGTTCAAAACCAAGGATGGCCTCTATGAATGGTTGATTATGCCATTCGGCCTTTCTAACGCTCCAAGTACTTTCATGCGAGTGATGAACCAAATGTTGAGACCTTTCACGGGAAAGTTTGTCGTCATTTATTTCGATAACATACTTATCTACAGCAAATCAGAGGATGAGCACGTAGGGCACGTGCGCCAACTGCTAATGGTACTGCAAGAAAATAAGTTGTACATACAACTCAAGAAGTGCAGTTTCTTGACAAACAGCTTATTGTTCTTGGGCTATGTGGTGAGTGCTGCAGGTATTCATGTGGATGAAGAGAAGGTTTGTGCCATTCGTGATTGGCCAATTCCCAAAATAGTTACAGAGGTGCGGAGTTTCCATGGGTTAGCCACTTTCTAAAGGCGATTCATTCGAAATTTCAACATCATTGTGGCGCCAATCACCGAGTGTTTGAAGAAAGGGAAGTTCTTTTGGGGAGAAGCCACAAACAAGAGTTTCATGGTGATTAAAAAGAAGTTGTGCACCGCTTCAATTTTAGCTCTACCTAGCTTTGAGAAAGTTTTTGAGGTTGAATGTGACGCTAGTGGGGTTGGCATTGGGGCTGTTCTTTCCCAAGAGAAGCGACCAGTGGCCTTTTTTAGCGAGAAGTTAAGTGAAGCAAGGCAGAAGTGAAACATTTATGACCAAGAGTTCTATGCAGTGGTTTCTGCTCTTAAACATTGGGAGCATTATTTGGTTCAAAGGGAGTTTGTGCTGTACACTGACCATCAAGCATTAAAGTTCATCAATAGTCAAAAGAAGTTGGACAGTATGCATGTGCGGTGGTCCAATTTTATTCAGAAATTTCCTTTTACCATTCGGCACAAGTCTGGGGAGACAAATCGAGTGGCTGATGCATTGAATCGTCGAGCCAAGTTGTTGGTGACTTTAATCCAAGAGATTGTGGGTTTTGAGTTCTTGAAGGAGTTGTATCCAGGGGATGAGGATTTCAAAGAGATTTGGGAAGTGTGCATTCAAAATCGACCTGTTAGTAACTTCCTGTTACTGATGGGTATTTATTTTGTGGCGATCGGCTTTGTATACCAAGGTCTTCGTTGAGGGAGAGCTTAATCCGAGACCTTCATGGTGGAGGATTGAGTGGTCATTTGGGAAGAGACAAGATAGTTGCAAGCTTGGAGGAGAGGTATTTTTTGCCACAATTGAAGAGGGATGCTGGAAATTTTGTGTGTAGGTGCTATACATGTCAAGTATCTAAGGGTCAATCTCAAAATACTGGTCTTTATACACCTTTACCTATTCCTAATAATATTTGAGAAGATTTGTCTATGGATTTTGTGTTGGGACTGCCTCGTACCCAGCGTGGTATGGATTCCGTTTTTGTGGTGATAGACAGGTTTTCCAAAATGGTGCATTTTATTGCGTGTCGAAAAGACATTGATGCATCGCAAGTGGCTCGTTTATTCTTTAGAGAGCTGGTGCGCTTGCATGGGGTTCCACAGTCTATTACTTCTAATCGAGATGTGAAGTTCCTTAGCCATTTTTGGGTCACTTTGTGGAAGATGTTTGGGACTTCACTGAAGCGGAGCTCTACTGCGCATCCACAAACTGATGGTCAAACGAAGGTGACTAACAAAAGCTTGGGTAATTTGATTCGAAGCATATGTGGGGACAAGCCAAGGCAATGGGATAATGCCTTACCACAAGCTGAGTTTGCTTTCAACAGTGCAGTTCACAGTGCCATAGGAAAATCACTTTTTTCCTTGGTTTATGTGACACCTCCGAAGCATGTAGTGGATTTAGTTCGTCTTCCGCGGGGTACTGGAGTTAGTGTTGCGACTGAGGCCATGGCTAAGTAGTCCGAAGAGGTGGTTGATTATGTGAGGTAGAAGTTGGCTAATACTAATACAAAGAACAAAACAGTTGCTGACAAGGGTAGGCGTGTCAAGTTGTTCAATGAAGGTGATGATGTAATTATCTTTCTAAAGAAGAAAAGGTTTCATGAAGGAACCGACAACAAGCTGAAGGCTAGGAAGTATGGTCCATACAAGGTCTTGAAGAAGATTGGGGATAGTGCATATGTGATTGATCTTCCTGAATCCATGAAGATCTCCAATAACTTCAATGTTGCTGATATGTTTGAGTATCATGAAGTGGAGCCGCTTTATCCAGATTTGAACTCGAGGTCGAGTTCTTTCGAAGAAAAAGGGATTGATGTAGAACAAGTAGCGGCCCAATTCTATGATCCATTGGACCGGTCAAAGCCTAAGAGGCCCAAACAACTTCTAATTGAAAATTGCCAATTTTGGCAATTTATCGAAGAGCTCGAAATAGGCCCAAACTTGGTGGGCTGAAGTAGAATCGCGTTGCGATCAATACTCACAACCCTAACTGTGACTGATGGCAAATTTCGGCCAAATTCATTCGTTGAGGCCTTCAATTTAGTAATTTTGCTATTTTAGGTAATAATTAGATTACGAATTACTCTTAGTGTGTAAGTGTGTAATTCCGTTTTCATTGTTTCCAGTTGGGAACTTCTTATTTTTCTTTCTAGTTTTCACTTTTGGAAGTTTTCCCAATTTTCGGGATACTTTATTTTTTTTGGTAAGTTTTTGCTAGGGTTTGCTAGTCTTCCATATAAAAGGGCTTGTTACCTCTATTATTATTCAGCTTTTAATCTATTATAAATCAAAGTTATCCTCTTTCTCTTGAGGATTCAAGAACACTTCTGGATTTGAGACTTATCAACGTTTGGAACAGTACGCTAACTATTCTCTCGTGAATTCCGCTGCGTCAGTGTACCATGAATTTTGAGGATTGAGAAATATATGGCTGTCCCAGTTTGGGGTTCAAACCAGAGCCTTCCCAGTGACGGTCTTCAGAATTATCACCTAACCTAACTTCTCATGAATAGGCTTCCTTGTATTTGCTTTGGAGAAACTAGGCAGTAATGCTTGAATTTTTCTTCTTTCTCGTCGTTTAAAAACTAAATGTCTCTCTTATGTTTTCATTTGTCTCCTTCATATTTCCTTACGACAATAAAGAGGGGTAATAAATATGAAAAGAAAAATGGAGGAATAGCAGTTCCAGCAAAGAAAAAGATTCAAGCAGATAACACTAATACAACTCTCCAATCTCTAGAAATTGAAAACGATGTGGTATTTCCTGAAATGGAGAAGATACCTAAGCTCACAAAGATGACAAATAACACACTATGCTCCTGGCAGGACAAGCATTGCTACTCCCGGGTGCTTGAGCTACTCGTAAACGTGTGGGCATACCATAGTCCAAGGAGAATGGTTTATGTGAATCCAGAGACTGGAGTAATGCAAGAACAACACAAGTTGAAGAACCGGAGAGGTCAAATGTGGGTCAAATGGTTTTCCTATTCCACTCTCAAGAGCATGGATGAGGATCTAGCAGAGGAGTATGATTCAGATCAGCCGAGGAGGCGGTGGTTATGGCCATCCACAGGTGAGGTCTTCTGGCAAGGAGGGTATGAGAAGGAAAGGAATAGAAGAAACCAGGAGAAAGAGAGGAGAAGGCAAATGAGCAAGGAAAAACAAGAGAGGATGAGGAAAAAAGATCGCCAGAGTACTATAGGAAAGTACGTAAAGCCTCCACCAAAGGATGGGGTAGAAAATTCTAACTCAACAGTGGTTTTTAGATAGCATTGTTTTAATTGGTGTTTGTTTTCGAGGTAAGTAGTCTATTTTATTTTATGGTTCAATTATTTTTTTAGTATAACCTTTTTGATTTATTTATTTTTCTGTAAAAAGGGATGCCTAGGTTTGTGTTTCTTTACGAGAAGCCTCTGCATGTAAACAGTTGCATCCTTCTAAATGTCTGAAATGTAAGTAGTGCTTCTTTTTAACTTCTCATGTTGCTGATGTCGGAACGATTTTAGCAAGAGACTCCAAATAACTTTGAAATCTCATCAATGACTGTTTGTCTAACATTGTAATTCAAAATTATATGTTTTTTTTTTCAGAAGCTTTATTGCATTTTCCGGGTTGATGTGGATGTTAGATTCAAGGATCATTTTAGTTGTCCAGTTTTATGGGTTTCTTGGCTAGTCTTGACTCTTATGACCTCTTTGGTTATCATTGCTATTTCATTATTTGTTTGCTTATTTTGTGTCTGAATATAGGATGTGTAAAGATTCAGATACATAATATGTTTGGTTCGTGTTTTAGGATTGCTTTCCATGTTCAAGTGATAGATTATTTATGAGTTTCCTTATTTGTTTCGAACCAATAGAAAAGAAAAGAAAGAAAATAACAAAACAATCAAGCATAGTGATATTACTCTGCATTTTCATTTTCCTTTCTTTTCCTCAACTTCCAAACGGGCCTTGTTTTTCTCGTTTTTCTGTATTGCTTGAAGCTTTGAAAAACCTTTTTTGTTGAGGGAAAAAATCCAAGGCGTAGAAAATCTACTCCTTAAACATCTCTAGCAGCCTCGGCAATTCCTGGTTTTCAATGTTTTGCCGAGCAAAACCTTCCAAATTGACTCCTAGTCCTAGCAGCCTCACCTTCTTCCTTGGCAGATCCTCATTTGCCAGATGGTGAGTCACTGTAGCATTCGTTGCCTGTTTCTCCCCTGCACAGGAGTGCTGAAATGAAGTTTGAAATTAATTGGTGGGTTGCCAGTGAGGGTTTGAAATTGGTGGGTTTCCCGCGAGGGTTTGAGGTTGGTGGGTTTTTGGCAAGGGTCCTCCGTTCACAGTTATATATGGAAGTTCGTATATATGTAGTTTTGTGATTATACTGGATAGCCCAAATGCCAAGGTTTGGTGACCAGTTGAAGGAGAAATTGGCATTTTTTTTCTTAGGCAAAATGCCTCGGATCTGCTGGAGATGCTCTTAATCCATTTCATCAATGGATGAAGTTTTTGTCAAAAATGGAAAACTTTAGAGCATCCGCGCCTACAAAACAAAAATTCGTCTTTGCCATTCCTATTTTGGTGAATTGATTTTGTGGGGGGTGCAACACATGACAATGGTAATGGCAAAAAAGTGAACACCCTTGCCATTTCTATTTGGCAAAATGACATTATTCATTTCCCAAATTTCAAAATTAGTTAAAATTTTGCGAAACCCCATGAGTGAACACCCTTATAGGGTGTGGCACCATTTTGCCAAAATTTCTGTCATAAAATGGCAATGGCAGATATTGGTGCCATTTGAGGCGAGCTATTGAGGACCTGGGGGCTTTATTGTTTGCCGGTAAGAGTTCAACAGTGAATCTAAATCGTTAATTACGGAGATGGATGCTTCGAATAGAGGGTTCGCAGCGTCTGCCTTTCCTGTGGGATAATAGAGCCCCCAATTCAGCCATCGGTGCAGTTGCTCTTAGTTTTGGAATTATATGTGCTCATGGGGTTGTGCATATCAGAAACAAACTACGCCCGTCACCATACATTTGTTGTAGCCATCTTGTTTGTAAAATAAAACGTTTTTCGAAAATTCCATAAACATTTAGAAGAGACCGATTTTTATCGAACAAGAAGGGTGTCGTAAAACTCTTCCTTTTTTGTTACTATTTGGGACTTCTAACAAAATTGTCGATATGCTTTAATTTATATGTGCAATACGAATCTTGTTTCGCATGACCCGAGATTATTAGGTGAATACACAAATCGGTAGATTCAGCTCCTACCAACTAGAGCCGCCGGGCCCATGATGTCTCATGTGCCGCAACTCGAGTCTCTTCCAACATTCTAAAGTGGATCTAGGAGTTGAGAAAAAATTGGACCACGTAGTATTGCTTTTTTGTTTTTGCTTAAAAAAGGGAACTCTTTTTTAATCCAATTCAATGGTCGAAATTGTTTATTTTTTAGAGCTCATCAAGAAATGCGATCATGCCAATATTAAAGTAATTCGGGGATTGATATAAACAATTTTGAAAAATATTTATCTTGAAAAAGAAATTGGCTAACATTTTGACGTTCCCAATCGAAATTATTTTACCTAACTACAAATATGTTATGATAATTAGCTTATGAATAACATAATTAACTTGATTTTTCAATTTGTTACGCTTCTCGACAAGTTCAAATGAACAATAATTCTGATCATTAACTTGATTTTTAAATTTGTATTTCATAGCCAATGTCAGAAAACTGAATCATTTATTTGGTCAATTGATTCTAACGTCTGATTAAATAGTTCAACAAGAAAAAGAATCCAATATTAATATATAAGTCAAACAATTCTAGACACATATATTTTCGAATTTTTGCACTTCCATCTGTGTGTATGTAAAATTGCTGAAATTATTTTTCATTTGTTTTTTGGCTTTTAAGGATTGGCCAAAACAAAATTAGATTAATAAATCAACGCGCCTACATGTACACGTGTCCGCGTACGCATCATGCACAGACGGTGCATGTTAACTATCCAAAAACATTTTTGACTCTTACCAGTCAATATTTGTTTTAACATCCGGACTGTGTAAAAGCATTTTCGACGATTGTGATGCACCATCTGTGCATGTGTATGTGCGTGATTTGATTTTGTTAGAGCATCTCCACTCCTTACCTAAATCCTACATCAAACTCAAATTTGAGTAAAAAACATCAAAAATTCCACTTCACTCTTTCACCAAATTTGATAATCCCTCCATCCGGATTTGTTAGTCCATTTTAGGGATTCCAACTTTTTTTTCATTAGATTTTGAGTTTGTTATCCTCAATCCCTCCATTACTCTCTCCATTCCAATTTGATAGTCCACTACGAAATACGAGCAATTTTCAAACTATAAAATAATGTAGTTGCAAAAAAAAATTTTTTTATCAATATGGATCTTATTTGATAGATCTCATTGGAAACTTTAATATGGTGCAAAAAATTAAAAAATGTAAACACATTATTTTTTTAAAAAAATAGTTTTTGTGTTGTTATTTTAAGTTTTAGAAAAAGGATAGAATTAAATTGTGTCATACTTTATGCTTTGAGTCATACTTTATGCTTTGACTTTTGAAAATGAACAAATATTTTAGGACTTGAAAAAGTATATTTATGGACTAACAAATCCGGACGGAGGGAGTATTACTCAAAAAAATTCACCAAATTTGGTGAGAACAAATTTAACATTAGATTTTTTAAGGCCATTTTCTTTCTCTCAAATTTATAACAATGCCATTAATGAGGCTTTTACTCAAATATATGCTTAGATTTGTTTTTATCCATTGGAGTGCTCTATATCAAATCAAGTTTTTATTAAAATTTAAATAAAAATTTGGATAAGGGGTGGTGATGCTCTTAATACTAATGAAATCCATAAAGAAATTGTGTTCGTGAACGATCTCGAAAGCAAAGGAGGAACGATCTGAATTTATTTCCCCAAAAATGTTAGAGCTACATATTTTGTATTACACTCAACCACACCTCCGCTCATATGGGATGTGGATCCCACATGTGGCGTGTGGGTCCCACATACCATGTGAGTGGAGTGTGGTTGGATTTGACACAAATTATGCGTCTCTATCATTTTTGTTATTTCCCTAGGTCAGCTTAATAAAGCGGGAACACGTGTCCAAATATGAATGGACTGACCTGTCGCGAAATATCTAGACGGTTGGAGGGTACGCGAAAGGTCTCGAATGCAGTGGAATTTACTACTTCCCCCTCCTTTCTCTGTCGCCCAGTATATAAACTCACCAAATTTGATTCAAACCGATTAATTGAAAATAAACAAAACCGAGCGTTGATCGAAATCCCTGATAAATCTTTCGAGTTTTACTGGGTTGGTGGACCGATTCGTACCAATTACTGAGTGATTTGGATTTGGGTGGAACCGTTTGGAAGGATTTTTTCTGTTTCAGTCGTCTGCCAATCATCTTCTGCTGCGTCCTGTAAGTGATTTCGTCAAGTTTTTGTTTTTTCATTTCGTGTGTTGCATTTGTGAAAACTAGATTAACTTCTTGTTGGTTTACGCTTTTGCATTTACGATTGTTTTTATTTTTATTATTATTATTATTATTATTATTATTATTATTATTATTATTATTTTTTTTTTTTTTTAGTGTTGAATTTTTGGTATTCATTTCTTCTATAAATTGGTGGGTGCTAGATGTGTTTGATTTATAAAGTTAGAAGCCTTGAAATGTTTGAGAAACACAAAGAATCTCCATTTATTTGGTTGAATGAGGAGAGAAGTGGAGCAATTTTGCTTTTGTTGTTTTTTTTAATAAAAATCACAGTTATATTTCGAGCCAAGATTTGAGTGAGACGATGCCCATTAGGGGGAAGTTAATTAAACACGTACGGACGGAGGGGCGGGTGTGCCTAGCCTGTCTTAGCAAGTTTCAAAATTTATTTAGATTAATAATTTTGTTTTCCTGAAGAAGGTTGCAATTAATCAATTATATGAATTCGCCGGCCCAACATTGTTAAAGAAAATCTAATACCCGTGTGTCCAAGAATTTTTGAAAAGTTGAATAATTGTTCTCTTAAGATTTTATGTATCTATAAGAAGTTTAACACTAGGTTTAATATTCTATTCTTTTCTACAAGTAAATGAGTTTGGCGGTTTAAAAATTGTTTTTATCCTATTAGAGGAAAAAAATACAATGTTTGCACAACCATTGTTGAAATCCTGTGCCCGTCTTGGTCTAACCTTCTTCCATTGCCTTGAGTCAGTGCTTGTGTAGAATAGTTGTGAGAACCTCACGATTCATGTTGTGTAGTAGAATAATAGGAGTATTCAATATCAAATTATAACTATCATTGTTTGGCTAATAGATTTACTGATGTAGTTTCTTTCTGGAAAGGGGGGGAATTTCTGTAAACCATTGGCAAGTTTTTTTCTCATCTTTTGTTTTCTTAACAACCCAAGTGCCCATGTGATTGTCATCGTTTGAAATTTTAAGAATTGTTTTTAAATGCGCAAATATGAAAAGATTCGTGGAAGATCAGGTTATCTTGGGTTTTGGATTTAACTTTGTGGATCTGATGAATTTTAAGTTGCTCATCTATCTATGTGGATATTAAATCTAATTAGTAGGAATACGTGAATAACATCTCCACCTTTACATTGTTCCAATTTTATCTGATGTCCCAGGACCCACCGATACATCAGAGAAAAGCTATTTGTGGTCTTCCTAAGTAAGATCTAAGGGAATCATTCAGTATGAATTACCGTCTAAGGCTTGGTTTTCCATTTGCTAAAATCAAGTGGGTGATTTTGGCAAATGAGGTGGGCAGGTGATTTTATCTCCAATGAATCTGGATACGTATGAATGTTTAACGATGATGCTGTTGGGTTCCAAAGGTTACAACACAAGCAACACACACATAGAAATCAGAGAAAACTCTTACTTTTAATCACAATATACAGAACTGAAAAATCCTCTGGGGAGCCACAGTTTCCACTCATTCAAGTATTCAACTCCACCCTTCACGAATAGATTGATGCTAGCACGCAGTTTCTCTACGAGCTACACATACGTATATAGGGAGAGAAAAACACAGCAATCTCCAAGGTAAGGCTTAAAGCGTGGATATGGTTGAGAGTAGTTGTCCACGCACGAAAATTAATTCCCCTGCTGCAGGTTCTTCTCACACTTGGGAGGAACTCTTGATCTCCGATCAACAGATGCTTCATAGTTGAGCTGAAATTCTGATCGTACGCATTGTGAATATCTCAATGGGGAAGTGAAGGAAGATAGGATGATCCCCTATTTTTACCCATCCACAAATCTTACAGATATTAGGATTCAGATAATTTGGTATGATCTTCATTATTGATTCTCTGCAGCATCTCACTGTTAGCCTTCTAAGGGTGGGGGAATTGCAGTTGTAGGATGGGATTTGATATAATTCATTTCGTACCTACGGGAGCTCTAAACCAGTTTAAATTGTCTAACCTTGAATGAAATGCAGTTGTACATCAGCATGGTGTAAGTGTTGAATGCTATGGTTAGAGGTTGTTAGTGATTATCTCAAATGTTAAGTTTTGCTCTTGTGTGCCCCCTGAATGAGTTTCGTTTTCCTTCAAGAATGGATTTCTTTATACCTTGCTGATGGGTGTTTTGTCGATTTGCAGTTAAGTATAGTGATTGGCCTTTGCTGATTGTTCAGTGGGTGAGAAATTAATCCTACTGGAGCAATAATTTAGCAGGCGATTCTGCTTCAGCAAAAGTCGGCAAATATGTATCCCATTCACAGGTGCATGGATTCATTTCCTCACCAGCAAAATCAAATGCCCCTCCCACAGCACTATTATCCAAGCTTTGAAGCTATTCCTCCTCCGATGAAAGTGGATATGTCCTGGTCTCCCACACCATATGAAACCTGGCCTTATGGTGGTAACTATGGCCACACGGTTCCAGTAGGATGTCACGACTGCTGCAGCCACAGCAATTTCCCTGGTTACTGGGGTTTCAGACCTCCTTATCCTTACTATCCTCCGCTTCAACAATTTCCCTATCACGGAGGTTATCCTTCATCCCCAGAAACCTATCCGGTTCACTATGTTCCTCCGCCAAACTACTCAATGGGTCAGCCAAGGTACGAGTATGACAAGAACGTAGCCGGGGATCACCACTGTTGCGGGTGCCCTAATCACCTTTGCAGCAGGAAGGAAGATAAAGGTGTAAAAATTGAAGAACATGAACCAGAGCTTGAAAAGGGAACCAGTGGTGGAAAGACAACCGGCAATTCTTTGGATCCTATTGATTTAAAGAATCAAGGGTATCCAGTTGTGTGGCTTCCACCTGGGTACTTGAACAAAGAGCAGAAGAATCTTATTCAGCCAAGGTTGAAGGGTACGGATGAGTATCCTCATGACACGAAGAGCGATGAAAAATTGAAACCTTCTGAAAAGGAGCCTAGTGTCCGGAATGGGTGGTTTCCCTTCGACGTCAACAAGTTGGCATCCCTGAATCATGGTGGAGATAGAAAGAGAACTCAAAATCAACCGAGTGACGACATGAATCAATTCCCGTTTCCTATATTTTGGATGCCCTACAAGCCTCAAGAAGAAGAAAAGGGAGACAATAAAGAGGCAAATAGTGGTCGGGTACCTAATGAAAAATCTCTTCCTAGTTTAACTCCTGCTGCTCAATTCTCAGGCAGTGATGACAGCATGAGCCAACCTAGAGCAAGTGAGGAAAAAATTGAAGGTGAGGGTGGGTCTAAGCCGGAGGAGAAAAAACATGCCATTCAGAAAATAATTCCTGTGAAGCAACTGGGAGAGCGGGAGAAGGTGAAGAAAGGAGATGAGGTGAAACCCCAAGTCGTTAATGTGAAGGAGAAAGAGGACAGCAAGGAGAAGAAGCCTTCTGAAAGTGATACTAAAAGACAGTCTTCTTCTCCACCAAAGGCGTCCAAGCTACCTCCTGTTTGTTTGAGAGTTGACCCCTTGCCAAAGAGGAGAAATGGTAGTAATGGCAGTTCAAGGTCTCCCAGTCCTCCTGGTCATAAAGGAAAATCAGAAGATTTACTTGGCAAGAAAGAGATGAATAAAAAGGAGACAAAGGTGGATGAGTCAGTGGGTGGTAGAACCAGGAAAGTCAGTGGTGAAGATTGCAAATTTCATAGTCGGCCTCAATTTCCTGTTAGTCATGCCATTGATTCTCAAAAAGAGGTTCTGAAAAGCCAGAGCAAAGAGGAGAGGAAATCTGGGGGAGTAGTCAAACCGAAATCCGAAACGTTGAAAGAACAATTAGGAGAAAATAAGGTGAAAGTGGAGAAGCCTGATGAAGTAAAGCAAGTGGAAAGGAAGAAGTTGTCAGAGGCAGAAGCAGCTGTGGTTATTCAATCTGCGTATCGTGGATTTCAGGTGAGGAGATGGGAACCGTTGAAGAAAATGAAGAAAATAGCTGAAGTGAGGGAGCAGGCGGCTGAGATCAGAAGCCGTGTTGAAGCTCTGGAGTCTTGCCGTGATTTCAGCAGGGACAACAAGCAAAGGGTGGTAATTGGCGAATCCATAATGAGCCTTCTGCTCAAACTTGACACCATTCAGGTATGCAAACGACCTGTATTAGTTTGCACTGATTTCCCTTGTTTTGTGTTGCATTGAGTGACGGTGAATTTCTTCTTTTCTTAATTTTCTCATTTTTTCCTCATTAAACAATCAGAGTAGTTTTTCGAATGTTTAATGGAATTGTAACGTGCATTTCTATTCATCAGGGCCTGCTACCATCAGTCAGGGAATCTAGGAAATCTGTGGCGAAGGAGCTTGTAAGCCTGCAGGAGAAGCTTGATTCTCTAACTTCTAAAACATCTGAAGTGCCCACTTCCATTTCCGTGGAAGATCTGCAAATTGACACTCGACGAGATACTTCCATTCAAGCAGATCAAAAGGAGGTGCAAGTTGGACTTGGAAACATCATTGGCTCCAATGATCAGGATAACTCTCCCAGATCTTTGGATTCTTGTCAAGTTCAGGTTTCCCCGGTTGAAGAGTCAACTCCTCACTCTGACTCTGTGGAAACCTCAGATCTGAAGTTGGATGAGAAAGAAGTATGCAGTGAGCCTCAAGACAACAACACGAGGGCTGAGTCAGTGAATAAACAGGAAGATGGCATGACAACTGAAGTGCTTGATGATGGCCAAGTGACAATGTCGGGAACTCAGAACGAGGATCTAGACGTCAAGCCTCCTGTTGAACCTCTTCCATCTGTTGAAGTTGACTCCACGGATGAGGTGGAAGTGCCATCCTCTAGTCCTGGTGACCACTCAGCAGAATTACATGGAATGTCTGACCAGGCTCTCCCTATTGAAGAGTTTCAGGAGAATGAGGAGAATCTGACGGAGAAATCTGGGTTTATACAAGGTGGTGAAGCTGAATGTGTTCTGGATGGTGAAATTGGGGATGCAAATCAAGTGTCGCAGTCTGTTCCGGATGGTGAAATTGGGGATGCAAATCAAGGGCAGCAGCCACTACTCACAGTAGAGCAAGTCGTGTCAGATGTGGAGGATGCGGGAAATGGGGAAGTTTTTGAATTCCACAGGGATGTGGAAGTTGATCAAGTGGACCTTGTGGTTCAAAACCAAGGAGAAGAAGATGGTCATGTCGTTGATCATGTGGAAATGAATAACGGAGAGGATGAGGTCAGAGTAAAGGAGAGTGTACCAATGGAGGGTACGGGGCTTGAAGTTGAGGAGCGCACCGTGCAATCACATGGAGATGTAAATAATATGGATGGCATTTTGGATACATACGAAAAGCAGGAAACTCAAGTAGAGGTTTTACTTGCGCATAAGGAAATGCAAGATGGAGAAGCTGCTAAACCAGTGGAAACCCTTCCAGAGCCCTTGCCTTCACAGACTGAAATTCAGGGCGGAGAACATGGGGAAGACGTCGGCATGAATAGCCACGGTGAAAATTCTTTGGAAGAGAAAGAAGTGCCTATTGAGTTAACTGAAGAATATGAGCAGGATTCTACATTAATCAATGGAGAGCAAAATCAAGAGTTGATGGATGGTGGACGTGCATCCGAGGGGCTGAAATCAGTCACTGGGAATGATGAAGTTACTGCCACACAATATACTCGAGGTGATGCAGAGGGCCATGAAGCCGATGGAGAATGTTTGCCCGTGCAACCAACTACCTTGGGCCAGGTCTCTGCAGTAAGTGAGACGGGGCCACAAAGTGATAGAAAGTTACTCGAAGAGAATGAGAAGTTGAGGGAGATGATGGAGAAGCTGATTGAAGCAGGGAGAGGGCAGATAACCGCCATATCTAACCTCTCCGGTAGGGTGAAAGATTTGGAGAAAAAGTTGGCTAGGAAAAAGAAAATGCGGACGAAGCGAGTCAGGGCTGGATCTTGCTGTGGTAAACTGTCGAATGATGAGCTGAAAGGCAGGGCACACGGAGTTGCAGTATGAGATAATGTTGGTACCGTATTGTAGTATGTATGTAAATCTAGAGTGGGGTTGATTTCCATTGTGTTTGGAGTTGTAAACTGCCTTGTAATTTTCAACCCTTTTGTGACGAGTACTGAATAATAATGGAACTTGTGTTCTTTTGGTTATTTTCGTTGACTTGATTGCCTTAGAGTTTTGAGCTATATCTGGGCTTGAATTTAGCAAAAAATGTGTTATTTTCTTAGGGATATCGCGTAAAATTAAATCTGGAATGTTTTCCTAAAAGGAAAAAAAATCTTGTGAAAATCTGGCTCCTCTTTTTATTTGGTACTCCTAGAGTACAATGTGCAGGAATGGGTTATGTGCAGGAATGGACCCAGATGCGGTCCCGTACCCCGACTTGATATTTGAAAATTATGTAAATTAATATTCTTGAATATTTCAATTATACCTAAACAAATTTATGATAACGTATCAATAAAATTACTCTAAATTTTCTTTACGAGGCTATCAATCTGATCTACTATTTCTTAAAGTCCTAAATTTCGCATCATCTTTTTTAGCAAATACACCATTTGCAGTTAATTATAAGATGAATTTATACAGTCACCGATTTATTGTTTTACCACAAAAAAATGTAATATTTAAAGAGGTAAGTGTCAAGTTCTCCAATTTGTATGCCCCTGACTAATGCAAATTTCTGAATCTGTCTCCAACCATGTAGTACTTGTTACAAATAACAGACCACCAAAACACTACGTGGGTCACTATTTGTATCTCAATATATTCCCAGCCACCCAAGGAAAATATTATGAAAATGTAACTTCTTCTTTTTTTAACTAATATTAAATCATCCCGCCTTTGTAAGGCGGTCTTACAAATAAAATAACACACTATGAGAGTCATTCTTTGTATCTACCTGTCTAACAAAAGTTATCGATAATAGTTCCTACCAAATAATTTTTGCTACGTAAATAATTGAGATTTGGAAATACCACGGAAAACACCACATAGAACTCCGGAAATGCTAAACGTGATTATCCTAGTCCATGTGGGATAGGAATTCGCTGAAAGCCTCTCCTAATATGATTGGGAAACTCAAACATCGACTTGAAATTGGAAAACCCATAAGCCACTTCTTCTCTCTCTCTCTCACACACACACACATATATATAAACTTCAACACCCTACAGGGCACAATCACTCCCAAATTGTGAGAGAGAGAGAGAGATGAAATCTTATTGCAGTCCAAATCCATCTTCTTCGGGCGGAAGATCAAGAATTTTAGAAGTAAGAATAAAAGATGCAAGAGTGATTAATAAACATGGTGGTAGTGGCCCGTTCTACGTAAAGCTCTGGATCCAACTCGATCAGACGAAAAACTCAAAGCTACAGACGAAAAAGGTGCACTCCAAATCCGATTCCTTCACCGACTTCGCTTCCTATCCAACCTGGAACCAGAAGTTCGTTTTCGCTATCCCGCACACATTCGTAGTCGACAACAACAAAATATCCTCCGTTTGGTTCGAGATTTTCCGCGTCCGAAAAGGATTCCCTGACCAATCCTTCGGAAAGGCCGAGGGGAAATTGCATCTGGAAAAGACCACCAACGAAGAAGAAGAAAACACCAATGATGAGTTTATGGGACTCGATCAAGGTAGTGTTAACAAGAACAAGAAGAAGATGATGATGAAGACGAAGAAGAAGATATCTGCCCTTTTTACGTGTTTTAGTAAACCCGTAGTAGTTTATGAACAATATAACTGCGGATGCAATTTTGTCTGGAGTCGTTCGTTCAAGGATTCATATGCATCAAACCACTCTGTTTAGATTTTAGGGTTATGTTTTTAGCATTGCTCGTGGGGCAAATCAAGAGTTTATTGGCCTCATGAGTTCTAATTATTTTTTGTAAAAATCACATGCAAAAAACCATAGATTTTAATCTCAATATTCACCACCCAAAGGGTTTAGTGGTTAATTATTTTACTGCGGTGCAAATTCGTTAGCAGTTTGATTATGTTTACCTGTTATTGGAATGATTATCGTATTGTTGGTGTTAAATAATTTCAGTTGGTAATCATTCCAATAACAGGTAAACATAATAGTGAAATGTCAAATGATTATCGTATCATGAATAAGTCAACTCTTTTTATGATCCGACAGTACTAGTGTTTCGGCTAGCAATTTGTTTATAGTTTGGCTAGTTTCTTGCTTTATTGAAAAATAACAAACCCGTTGGGATGAAATTATGTCCGATTGTGTTTTGAACGGTTAAAATGTGCTTTGATTTTTTACCAGTAAAAATGAATCAAAATAAAATTAAAATTGCCGAACGCATCCGAACCATCCAATATATGATCGAAAAGTCGAGGGGTGCTCTGGCGCACAACACTCCCTTGGTCCGGCTATTAGGGATGTAACTATTACGGTTCAATTATTTGAAATTTTTACACGGTTTTGCAATTGCACGAACGAACACCGACCGATGAAGTTGCCGGAACCGACCGGTTCAATTATACTTCCCTTCCCTTCTACCCTCCAAGTAGCTGATTTGAAGAAGGCTGTTGTATCATAGTATTGGGTGTAAGTGAAGGAAATAGGGTTAGAAGATTTTCAATGGTAGAGATTTGCTTAAGATATCAACAGTAGAGATTAAATGTGCAAAGGATATTGGGCCCTTTAGGCCTCAAATTCTGTTTGGTAAAAACCGAAACTTAATTCCTAAAAACTGAAAATCGAACCAAACATTATTTTTAAACGCTCAAAAAACCGAATCGAACTGAAACGAACCGAATGTGTTACATAAACTTAACCGAACCAAAAAATTTGATCAATTTCTTCCGGACAGTTCGGTTTCTCGGGTTAAAATTACACTCCTAGTGGCTGCTGTATCGGTCATACTGACCTTGTCCAAGGCTAAAAAAAACCATGATGTGAACCTTTCCATTGCCAGGTTTTTTGTAACGCCTTGTGGGATTTTGATACGGCACGTCAGCCCATAGAAGATCTTTGTTAGGGTGGGCCATCGTCTGGGCTGCCAGTCTTGCAATGGGCTTGAATTATTTAGATTTGTGTAAGTGGTCCAATACGTCTTGGGTTGGCCTACTTCTAATGGATTAAGATATACTGTATATACTTTCAATAAGCCTGCTTCTATTAAGAGCCCACTACAGTCTAGATAAAGCTATTAAGATTTTCTTAGTATAACGCAAGGAAAAAATAGAATTTCTATACACATTACACATCTCAATACATTTTTACAAACTTTTTACTACTACAATTTTCTTATTTGGGTAAATTCCACTAACCTCCATGAGGTTTCTGACAAATGCAGAAACCTCCCCTAAGGTTCTAATACTTACACTGACCTCCCTTTACAAACTATTACCAAGTTTCCCTAGTTCCGTTAAGTTTACTCTAATGCCGTTAGTTTACGCCTCCAAATGACTGAAAACCCCTAAATATTTGGGTGGTTCAAACAATTAAGTCTTGTTCTTCTCTTCTTCTTCTTTTTAATTAGAATTTTAAGCATTAAAACCCAATAATACTTTTGCTTACATATGATTAAATTGGTGTAACTATCTGTATATTTTATATATTTACTAAATTGTACACCCTTCATCTCGAATTTCTTGTCTACTATCACTATTTGCAATACCTCAAAAATTATTTATATTTTCAAATCATGCAATATGGGTCTTGTTTGATAGTTCTAGATGAGTTCTATTAGACAAAAAAATTGTAAATTGTAAAAAACATTATTGATTGAAAGATGTAGGTAATTGAAAAATTGCACAGATGCATGTAAATGGACAATAAATTAGGGGCGGAGGGAGTAGTTTTTTCTTTTAAAAATTATATTTCTCACATAATGTATCTCGTTCTTTTTTGGCCGCCGAGAAGTATTTTTTTCAAATGAAATGTGTAAATTTCTATCTTATTTTATCCCCTTTTAAAAAAATAAAGAAGAATAAAAAATTATCATAATTATTTTTTGTAATGGATTATTTTTACAAGTGAAAACAATATAATTGCAAGGTTCTTTTACTAGGAATTTTCATTTTTGCCTTCGGTTTCAAAGCAAATATTTACAAATTCAATCAGATAGAACCAGAATTCTAATTTTGATTTTATTGTTTAAACTTCCGATTGAAAAAAATAAAGAGTAAGGGTATTTCAGTCATTTGAATGTCTAAACTAATGACGTTAGATTAAAATTAACGGAATCAGGGAATCTTGATAACAGTTTGTAAAGTAGAGGGTCCGTCTAATTATTAGAACCTCAGGGGAGGTCAGTGAAATATACCCTTTATTATTTCAATTCACTTAAAAGTTGTTGCCAGATACTTTCTACTACTCTCTCTGTTCCAAATTTTTGGGTTTGTGCAGATTTCAATATAATTTTAAAAAATTTCATATTTTTTCAATCTATAATGGATTTTGTATGCAATATAGATCTTATTTGATGAATCTCAATTAGTTATATTCTACAAAAAATTTAAAATTTCTAAAGATATTACATGTTGAAATATATGATCGCTTCGTTTACCCTCGACGAGGGTATACTCATTATGTATGTTAATTCGATGAACGAAATAATTCATTGTGTCCAAATTCACTAGTTAGGAGGCCACACAAAAATTTAGCCTAATCAGATATAGGTAACTATTTCATGTAGAGTTTTATTTATTTTATTTTAAAATCTCATTGAAAAAATTATACTTTTACATCAAATGTTTACCGATATTGGATTGAACTCAATTTTCTCGTGGGTTTCTGAGAAATGAATCTGGAAAAAAATGAAAGGTTTTGATTATTGATATGAGCCACAAAATGAGTACACCCTCGCGAGGGTGAACAAATTTGCTCTCACTAGACCAATGATCTCTGATGTACCAAAAAATAAAATAGGCAGTGACTAGAATTTCTTGTTTCAATTTTTTACTGGAAAAGAACAAGAGAATCAAATACTCCCTCCATCCGTGTGTTGTTTGTCTATTTTTACTATTCCGTACACCTTGAAAATTGAAAACATTATTTGTCATGAATATCTAAAACTATGCAATATGCATCTTATTTGATAACTCTCGGTTAGTTCTATTGTGCTAAAATCTTAAAATTATGGAACCCATTATAAATTGAGGGAAATGTAAATATATAACAACCCATTTTGTTGTGAATAAGAGAGGAAGATGAAGGGAAAAAAAACATAATTTCTAGTGCACCTTTAACACTTTTCAATGTACTTTAGCACATTAGAACTTTGTGTTCTTGTTTTCTTCCTCCTTTATTCACAACTCAATGGGTTATTTTTAGCGTTTTTCATGAATCGAAAAATATAAACATTTGAAAATATAACAGTTGTATTTGGTTTGGGTTTTGGTAATGATTGGAGGGAGAAATAAAAATAATAATTAAAAATAAGAGTTAATGATTAGAGAGAGATAAAGAGAAAAATGAGAAAATAATTTTAAAAAGGGGTAATGATGGTACAATAATTAAGAAAACTGGACCTTGATATCCAAAACGAACAAGGCCGCAAATCCCGAAAATGGACAAAAAAAATAGACAGAATAAATACTTAAAAAAATATAGGGTATATGACCAAAACATGGTGCTTAGGGAAAATTATGTCAAAGACATGAACATGATTTGACAAATGACCAAAACATGACAAGCCCAAAAAAAAATTTCACATACATGGTATTTTAGACTTCTACTACCAACAATACTCATCATCTCTCTCTCTCTCTCTCTCTCTCTCTCTCTCTCCATCCCCAGGTATTTATATACAACAACTAGGATTTTTGAAATAGGCGACAAGAGGAGAACAAAGAAGGAGGAGGAGGAGGAGGAGGATCGGATTAATCTTTGCAGTCAAATCTACAACGGGATTGGGTGGCTGTTGGGTTTTTCAGTCCGGAGATCAAACGAATTGCAGAGAAGATGAACAAATGGGAAATGTACCGCAATCTAGATCCGACGGAGCCCCTGCTCGCACCGTTACTCTCGGTTGTCCTATATAGCCTCAGGCCCTTGATCACTGCACCATATACTGCAATGATCGAGAATGCAATCAAATTGTCATCCAATCCAAGGTCTTCTCTCTCTTTCCCTCTCACGTACGAGTATATAAAAAAAACCCCAGTCAGAGATTGGGGCTGGTCTTGGAAAATCAAATGGAACTCCCTAAGTGTCATGTTCAAAACCTCTGCCATCAACTCTTTGGTTCAGTTGGGATGGTGACGGGATTAGTTGAGATGTGGGTTGGTCAATGGAGTTAAAAAGAAAAAAATATGCATGTATGGGTTTGTTTACAATTTTGGCACTCGGGTGTCTCTCTTCCTTTATTTTCTTCTCCCAGTTTAAAGACATTTATTTGATGGTTCAGTCTTCCATAGGTACAAGCTTGGTTTTTGACATCTCGAGTTGATTTTAAAGCAGTTGTATTTTTATTCGAGTTACTTTGTGGACACAAAAAAAGAAATTATATGTTGTCAACATATTTGTTGTTGCTTATATTCTTGTGTTCAAATTGTTCAGGTGCTGTTCAAATAGTCATTGAAGGCTATACAAATTGTTATTGAAGGCTCATCTGTCTGTGATATTGCTGCTGCTACTGCCATTGATCTCCACCTGCTTTTATTGTGTGGTTTTCTTATTTCTATGAAGCTAACGAGTTCATGTGTTATTTTTTTACACGTAAGGTGCACAATTTGTTAATAAAAGGAGCAAATGTTGTTTTCCTAATACAAAAAATGGGATTGAGAAAGAAACATTGTCAACCCAATGGTCTTTATTTTGGTGCAATATTATTGTCAAAAAGTGCCATTTTGTTTCATGTAAGGTGCACAATTTGTTAATACAACGAGGAAGTGTTGTTTTCCTAATACAAAAAGTGGAATTAAGACAAAACATGGGCAACCCAGTGGTCCTTATTCTGGTGCAATATTATTATCAAAGGGTGTCATTTTTTTAGACGTTAGGTGCGCAATTTGTTAACACAAGGAGCAAATATTGCTTTCACAATACAAAAAGTGGGATTGAGAAAGAACATTGACAACCAAAGAGTCCTTATTCCGGTGCAATATTATTGTTAAATGGTGTCATTTTGTTTCACATAAGCTGCACAATTTACTTTCAAGGTGAGTGCCATTTTTTTTATTGCAAGGTGCAAGGGTTTTTATTTACAGTGCAAAGTTGTTGCATGCACGGTGCAACTCTGGACAGATAATATTTCCAAGAACAATGGGAAGGGTGTGTGTGTGTTAAGCTTAAAAAATGATAAGGGTATTTTGGACTTGTAATTTGTTGGTACCATGTATGTGGAATTATTTTTTTCCTTGTCGTGTATTCAGTCATTTTGAAAACCCTTACCATGTACTATTATTAGTTTTAAAAACCATTTATTTGTCATTTTTCAAAGGGTAAATTACAATGACCTTCCCTAAGGTTTCTGACTTGTACACTGACCAACCTTACTTTATCTGAAATGACACTGACCTCTCTTGAGTTTTATATTTTAGTATCAAAAGCACCCTTTTTGTTACTGAAATAGCATTGACCACCCCTGAGTTTTATATTTTTTGTATCAAAAGCATCATTCTATTTCTTGGTAGTCAGTGACAGTAACGGGAATTTATGAGGTAAGCCATTAACCTTTGTTGAATTCCCAAAATAACCCTTGACACTAGTTACAAATGCAAAAGGCTCTCTTCTTTTTCTAAATAATGATCATGCATGAATACTTAGAATATGATTTATTGGTGGGCAATTTCTATACAGAAAAATGAAACGAATTCCCCGTTTGGCTTTTTCTGTTAAAAAAAAATGTCGTTCAAAAAAAAGAAAAAGAAAAAGAAAAATGAAACCAAGATAACAAAATATGGGAATGCTACCAAATATACATGTCTTTTAATTCAATTTTTTGTTTAACAAATGGATGTGTCCTGGTTCATAAATTTTACATCAAATAAGAGTATAAATAAGTCATTTTTCAGTTGATTTGCATCACTTGGGTACTGAATTTTCTACTAATACAACAGAAAATTTGTGATGTAGAAAATTCTGCTACTTATGGTGTTGTAATGGGCAACATGACAAATTTTCTACTGTATTAATGTAATCCAAAACTAGTGTCAAGGGCTATTTTGGAAATTCAACAAAGGTTAATGGCTTACCTCATTAATTCCCGATACTGACACTGACGGCTAAGTAACAAAATGGTGCTTTTGATATTAAAATATAAAACTCAGGGGAGGTCAGTGCTATTTCAGTAACAGAAGAGTGCTTTTGATACTAAAATATAAAACTAAGAAGAGGTCAGTGTTATTTCAGATAAAATAGGAGTGGTTAGTATACAAGTCAGAAACCTCAGGGGAGGTCAGTGTAATTTATGGGGGTGGTTGGTTACTTGCATTGCATGCGTAGCAGGGCAAGGCAGAAGACAAAGTGATTGATTGGGCAATTGCTCTGAACTTTAACTCAATGTACTATTTAGATATGTACGAATATCAT
Source organism: Vaccinium macrocarpon (assembly GCA_022606695.1). Taxonomy (NCBI): domain Eukaryota; kingdom Viridiplantae; phylum Streptophyta; class Magnoliopsida; order Ericales; family Ericaceae; genus Vaccinium; species Vaccinium macrocarpon. Next base: position 1,154,338 of record CM040176.1, on the reverse strand, counting down.
GATTAGACAAATAATACTCGTAAAAAAAAGGACGGCCGACATTAATTGTGGGGATTGACAAAAATCTGATGACAAACAGGGGATCATTAATCGTAGCAGGATTGATATAAATCTTATGCAACGCCGATCCTGGTTTATTGGTATCGTTATGTAGCAGGATTTATAAGGTGTCCTTCGAATCCTCTCCCCCATCTCTTTCTCTCCAACGGTTAAACGAAGGGTAACGATAGCACGTGGACGGTGTGCGAGGCTCATCTAAGGATTCCGTATAAATAATTTGAACTAGTTGATCCGATGTTTATTGAAAGAATCAATTCAATCTATGTTGGTATCTTACTGAACTAATTTTTCACAAACTTATAAAAAATTATTATAAATAAATTGAACAGCTCTAATTATTTCCGTAAGATTCCGAGATATATCACAAATAATAGGATAGTAGCGAAAGGGTGTAACAGTAGACTCACTGTTCCGAAAATAAATTGGAGCAGTACTTTTTGTATCGCCTTACTACTCTTGCAGGAGTAATTGGCATTCCATTGGACACCGTTCATTTGTTTATTGGCTTGCCTTAGCTGGTGTGTCAATTTCACTTGATATTTGACATCCCTGCAGGCTATTCGCTGCAGAGATTATCTACTTTTCTCTACGAATAACTCGTAAGAAAAAGCGTAAATTTAAAGGGACCGACGGGAATGTACCGATGGGGTATTGACGGCGTCGCTGATGCCGGTGTGGAGTCAAGCGGTGATCAGAAGCCGATTGATCGTTACCGAATCAAATTTCAAAGTGGGCGGTAGCGGGGAATCAAGGCAATGGTCAGTATATGGTACCGATCAAAAATCACCCCATTTCATTCAAAAAAATTCAAATGAAATGGGGTGATTTTGGATCGGCTCATCTGATCGTCTGATTGCCTTGATTCCCAATGCCCTCGAATTTGATTCTAAAACGATCAACGGCTCGAATCGCCGCCGTTGGGACACATTAATCACGTCGGCGCCGATCCCCATACCCCATCTGTCAGATTATTCGTTTTCTATAGAAAGAAGGCTCAAAAAAAAACACAGTCCATTTGTTTGGAACCCTTCTATAGGTACAGACCAACAGTGTACACATTGTGCACAGATGGATTTTGGGGCTCATATTTGGATCTCATGCGAATGATTCGAGCCGTTGGATCATTTTAAAATTTTGAATAAAGTGGGGGGTTTTTGAATGAGCAGAAACTACCTTGGGAGTTCGATGGAGGTGATTTACCATGGCGAAAAATTATTCAAGATGATCTAACGGCCAATCATTTGCTATAGACCCCAGGTGGATTCCTAAAACCCATCTATGCACAATCTGTGCATTATGGCCTGTCCCCATGGATTTACCAATTTGTTAATGGTTCATCTCTATTTTGCTCAAGTATTGAAGCAGAGACTTTACCTACAAGCGCTTGGAGCATGACTCTTTTTTTTCCTTCTTAAATTTGTGCAAATAATTGAGTAAAAGGTTGATTTACTTTTTAAAGAAACATAATAATTACTTATATCCAAAGGCATTTATCTTTCCAATTATACCCTTAATTTCCAAATTTGATTTATGCAAGTACTTCAATTTAAATATAAACATAATACTAATGAAAGTTTACCATGTTTCTATTGCTGATTTTGGAATTGGACATGTATTTGGGATGTTCGAAGATGAATAATACGAGACCATCAAAACGAGACTAAGAGAATATAATCTATGGATTACTCCACTTGTCACATACTCCGTATTATCAATGGTTTTAAGCCCTCTTAAAAATCTAACATTGTATCATAGTTAGGTCCTGGGTGTCCCTCAACTCACGTGGTGGAGTCTCTGCCCGAGTCAACATGTGTGAATAATTAAGTCCTACATTGGACAAACACAAAATGAATTGAAACTTAATATGTAATTAGGTGGCTCACAACTTTCAAGGTTTAGCCTTTTAAGTTGATATGGGTCATTCAATATATATTGGGTCCAAATGATCTGGTGGATTCCATGAATACTCCCCAACGAGTTTTAATGAATTTAATTTAGAAGTTGTTCCACCTATTATCAATTGATTTTAGATTGGAAGTGTTGGAGATATCGGTGAATTGAGGCGATCGAGAAGAAAAAGTGCAAAATTTAGTGCGAAAAGTGGTTTTACGGACCTATGGTGGGACGAGAAAGCCCCGGGGACCAGGTGGATTTTGGGGCGTTTTTGGACGATACTGTCTTGGTAGTCGGTTCCACCGAATCCGTCCAGGACCATGCGTCGATAGTCAGGGCCAGCGAATCGCCGTCCAGGACCACCGTTCTTGGCGAATTTGTCTTGTTCACAGCGTTTTAAAAGGTTTTTGACCTAATTTTTTTGTCTTTCTTTATAAATAAGTCTTGTGGCTCACCAGGGGTTTAGTCTTGAGTTGGGATTTGAGATATCTAGGGTTTGTGTGTGTCTGCTTTTCGTGTGTGTGAGGGCGTTTGATCTTTCTGTAGGTCGTAGCGCCGGAGATTTGTCATAGATATTGTGTGAATCTTTGAGTGAAAGGATTACGGGTATGGCAGAATTTCTGTGTATTTCACGTTGATAGTGAATCATCTGCTGCTTTTTCACGTGGGGCGTCATACAGAGGCTGCGTCTTTGGGAGGCAGCGTAAGTGCTTGTCTCTTGTTTTTTTTTAGCACATTGGTTTTGTTATATTACCTACTTGGGTTTTATTTATGACAGGAAGCTCTAATAAATCCAAATTGTCAATGTTTTGAACTCACCTTACAAACCAAAAAGTCGGTTGTAATTCTAAACGAAGAAATACTTTTGTTTTTTGTTTTTTAACTGCCCATGAAGAAATACGCTAATCAAGTAAAGCTTTAAAGTTCATGAGTGTGCCTTTTCCATAAGTCTTCCAACGAATTGCAACCAAACAAACCCCACTTGAGAATTGGTGGCTATTATTTCTGTGACAGTGGAGCAGCACACCGATAGCTAAATTAAGGAAAAAAACAAAATGGTTTTGTTGTGGATTTTGATGTAGTGAAATCTAAAAGGACCCCACATAGTGCACCCACCAATAGCACGTAGCCATTTGGTTTCTAGCTCTGGCATCCACACGTTCTTTTCTCCTCCTCATTTCAGTCATTTGTCACAAGACTAAATGCATTTTTTGTGTACTTTGTTTTCATGTTTCTTCAAAACTTTCATTGTTATTCCCCTATGTTCGCCAAACTTCTTTGCTGTCCTCAATTTTCCGCAAGACTACAAGCATTTGAGTTGCTCTGGTTTTTTGCACATTTTAGCGACTCTCTCATTCATTGGTACCCTCCAATTTGCTTGATAAGCGGTTGGAAATAGTTTCTTTTTCGTCCACCACCGTTGTGGGTCCCATTTTGTCTTTTATTGACAGAATCGTTTCATTGACAAGAGAAAAGAAAAACAAACTTGTTTTGTTTTTGATCCATCGATTAGCTCCCTCACCACATTATTTGTCCCTCTGTCTACTATTGCTCCACTACCATTCTATTTGAAATGCCCCCCAGCCAATTTCCAAAATTCTATATAACTCAAAACAATACTCCGTGAGTTGGGAGTTGTTTGTTGGGTTGATATATTATGAAAAAATGATCTACGGAGTATTTTATAAAGCACAATAAGTCATTTATGAGAATAAGCCAGAATTAGAACAACCCCTTAATCTTGATGATGCAACTGTAACAACACAAGAAACGTGTAATTTTAAAAGATAAAAACAATTATGTGAGCTATTGGGATCAAGAGACGGATTAGACGTTTGAATTTAGGATCTATAAGCCAAAAAAGTAGATTACTTGCGAGCTATTGGGATCAAGAGATGGATTAGGCATTTGAATTTAGGATCTATAGGCCGAAAAATACATTGATGAAAAAGTAGATTACTTGTGAGCTACTGGGATCAAGAGATGGATTAGGCGTTTGAATTTAGGCTCTATAGGCCAAAAAATAAACTGACGAAAAAGTAGGTTACTTGTGAGCTATTGGGATCAAGAGATAGATTAGGCGTTTGAATTTAGGATTTATAAGCCAAAAAATACATTCATGAAAAAGTAGATTTTACTTGTACCTATTCTTTTTATGGAATATCTAATTAAAAAATTATAGTTGAGGGTGAATGCCTGAAACACTTATTGTAATAATTGTGAAGTCTATTGTAAAGTATATGAATGTCATAATAATGTGGGTAGTAATGTTTGGAGCATACTTAGACCAATAAATAATTTGATCTCGCACCCCTACCAAAAAGGGGAACGAGATGATTAAAAATTTAGGAACTATATAGGTCGAAAAATGCATCAATTAAAAAGTAGATTACTTGTACCTTGTAAGGGGTAACTAATCAAAAAATGGTAATTCATGGTGAATATCTGAAACACTTATTGTAATCATTGTGGAGTCTATCATAAAGTATATGAATCCCATGACAATGTGGGTAGGAGTGTTTAGACCAATAAATAATTTGATCTCACTCACCCCTACCAAAAAGGGGAACAAGAGTCACCTCTAAAATGACCCTTCAATACATCACCATTATTGTTTGGTTAACACACCTCTCTACCCACTTCTTAATGTTTGAAATGTATTTGGTGGCTCTGTCATGTCCCAAAAACTAAACATAACAAGACAAGAACCTTAACTACAAATATTTTAAGTGGCTTGAAGGGAGGTATCAATTAAACTATTGAAAGTGTGACATGACTTAATGTGCACAATATGGCTTGGCTGGAAAGAGGTGGTGTAGACTTGTAGTGGGGTTGCCACTACCCACTCCTTTTTCAGATCTCTTTACTGCATGCAACTTTGATACAAAAATACAAAGGTGAATCCCCCATCTACTTGGATCTAATTATAATCCTCTGTTTTTTTTAGTCACCAGCTGATGATGCACCACATTGTGTGCATAAGCAAAAAGAAAATTAGATCTCAATGTCTATTCTATTTGTAATTGGCTTTTGGAAAGGTAAAAACAATGTTTTTTATATACCATTGTGTTTTCTAATGCTTGTTTTTGTCAAGAAGTAGCATCAGATCGCATATGTTGTAGGTGTGTTCTGATCATTCTCTTGTTTTTTTTCTTGTGGAGGTTTCGTGCCATCTTCATGAACCCCAACAAAAAATCAACGGTAAAAGAAGAAAGTAATTACTTTATGTTGACACAACCTTGCTTACGCTATTAAAATCTCTTATTTTTAATATGGTTATGTTATGTCATCTACTTAAACGATAGAAAATGCCAACATATGGGGAAGGGTGCGAACATTTAAATTCATTGTTGCTACTTACAATATGATAATTGATAAGTGATATACTGGTTTCTAAGTCACATCACACTCTTCTTTAGGTAAATCAACAACTATTTTGACTAAACTAAAAACAAATCTTCTAACAACAGCCAGTGTTCTAACAGTCCGTTAGGCGCTAGTCGGGCGACCAGACACCACTTAGTGCCTTAGCCGATTAATCGGTGCCTTGACGATAAGATGAATTTCCCATTTTTTTATTTAAAAAAATATTCTCCTATACCCTCCTCCCCAAGTTTTGAGAGCAAATACAATAAAAATTGAAAAAATATTAACAAAATTAAAGGTAAAAGAAGAAATTAAGCAATTACTTTATGTTGCCTACGCTATTAAAATCTCTCATTTTTAATATGGTTATGTTATTTCATCTACTTAAACGATGAAACCGTTTAAAGGATGGTGTTAATGCCAAAACCGTTTTTGTTTGTGCCAAAACGATTATTTCTTTGTACCAAAAATGTAGTGCTTAAAAACCTTGTACCATGTGCAAGGTACAAGCTTTTGTGCACTATAGTTTTGGCACAAACAAAAATGGTTTTGGCATTATCATTACCCTAAAAAAAATGCCAACCTATGGAGATGCGTGTGAACATTTAAATTCATTGTTGCTACTAACAATAATATGATAAGTGATGTACTTGTTTCTAAGTCACATCCCACTCTTCTTTAGGTAACTCAGCAACTATTTTGACTTAACTAAAAACAATTCTCCTAACAGCAGCTGTTTTAAAAGTCGCTAGGTGCTAGTCGGGCCACTGGACACAGTCTAATGCCTTAGCCGATTAATTGGCGCCTTGACGATGAGGCGGATTTCCCATTTTTTTTAAATTTTTTTTTGCTCTACCTCCCCAAGTTTTGAGAGCAAATACAATAAAAGTTGAAAAAAAGTATTAAATAACATGGAAACTACGTAATAATGTGAAGTTCATCGTACAAAATTCAAAGACCAGTTAGGTAAAGAAGATATGTCGGCCTTGCTCCGCCTTATGACCGATTAATTGTCTGACCACCTTAGCAAACACCTTGATCCCTAGGCGTGACGGTGGGTCACCGCCTAACGCCTAGGTGCCAATTAATCGACCGCCACAACCTCCTTTTAGAACACAGCCCATTGAGCTGTGAATAATGCAAGTGTAATGCCAAAAAAGACGGTAATTTACGCACTTTTCACAGATAAGTAATACTATACATTTTTCACTCGTATCGATGCCTTTTTTTTTTGTATATATATTAACCATTCCATTGATGGTGGTTAGCATTCTAAAATAATATAATCAGCAACTCAAACCACACTCTGGATTGATCATAATCTTAAACTTTCTAAAACAAATAATTCTCTTAGTTTTCTCAAAATGGTTCTTTACCCTCGAATGTTGAGTTTATATTGACCAAAGGAAAAAAAAAATGATGCAACTCAGTTAAATGATCCACGAGGCATGGTACAATTTATGGAAAAAAAAAACATGAAAATGCAAATGAAAGTGCATCTGACGGGTGAGATCTACCGATACATTATTTGAACAGTGTATCGGATAGTCTTACCCGTCGAATGCTCTTTCATGGACCAAACACTTTCCCAATAATCTACTGACTCGCTACTATTATTTAGGTACATGTGTGACGTACTCATAGGATATGTATATACTATAACCTATGCATTTGCACATTCTGAAACCCTAGGGAGTAGTTAAAAAGTATTTCTCAGTGCTAAATTTCAAAGTTGGAGAAATTGGAGCATGAGGTACGCGTATTGCGCTGTGCATAAATGTCATTGAGCCTTGTGCATGCATTTCTTGACCTAATTTCTAAACCAGAGAAGTCCACATACACATGGCAAGTTAAAAATAGTATAACAAATTAAATATACTAACAAATTGCCCCAGCACCACCACTTCCTCAATGTGCTGAAATACTTTTTCCCCAAAGTTCAAGATAAAAAAAAGAAAAAAGAAAAAAAGAAGAAACAAAGTACATGATTTTAGAACATACTAAAATTTTAGCGTTAGAATACTCGATTGGAAACGAACCAAAAGCTGTGGAATAGATATCAATCATCCCAAGCTTGCTATTTTCAACTTCTTTGTTAACATTTCGGGAAACCTTGCGGATTTTGTTACTAAAAAAATTAGCAATTTATTTTAGCTAAATACAAACTAGATGTGGTAATTTGCCAATTCTACTTGGTATGAATTCCATTCCGTATTGGCTTTTGGTTTGCCAACATAGCCTAAGGCTATTTATGGGAAGAAGTGGGCTACACTTTACTATCCAATCTAGCCTTGGGACCAAATATCTTGTGAAGTAAGAAGCATTGGTGGAATTTGAGTTTGAGATGGCATGGAAATTTGGTTACCCAACAAATTAAGAAAATGGAAACATCAGTTAGGTAAAGAAGGTATGTTGGCCTTGGTGCATTTAAACAAAGAGGAAATTGGACCCCAGGGGTTTTCTTCCACTGTCTAAGCAAAGCAAATAAGAGAAGCAAAGGAGATTGCCCTTTGTGTCATTTGGGGCATCCTTAGTTGTGTAGGTAAAGTATATTCTCCCCAAAGATGTGAAGTTTAATAAATGAATATAAAGAAAGTGGTGGAAGAAATAACTCAAAAGAAATAAATTACTTATGGCATCTCGTATCAATTCAACACGCATGTAATGTTTTGGGTCACACGATTAGTATCATTAAGTGTTAACCGTCTAACAAAGTTTGGACAGAGATAACCCACCATAAACATCATTTTGGTTGATATTTGCGGGTAATTGATATCTGTACACACAAAATTGATGTCTGCACACCTGATTTGTCTTTTAGTGAAACTTTAATATATAAAAATTTGTGGAAATCACTCTCAAGAAAAACTTGTAACTTCTTCCTTCTTTTCTTTTTTGGTGTGGGTTTATTCCAAAAAATAATTGATTCTGAAGGAGAAAAGTAACCACGAGACTTTTAAATTTATTTATTGTTCAGACCATTAGACTTTATTAATTGCTCCAAGGAAAAGCAATAGTCAAAAAATAAAATAAAACGTGCGATGAGTAAGACAGCATTATTTTTTCCTTTTGATTGCAGCCAAGGCAAAACCCCAAATGCTTTTTCCTCTGCCATTAAAATCCATCAATTTCTTTGAAAAACATCTTAATAACCACCCCCCTCCCACTCCTCTCTGACCTCTCTCTCACTCTCTCTCTCAAATCTGCCCTCCCAGTTCATTCCTGCCGTTTTTGTTCGCATCGAAAGAACAGAAAGGAAAGGCACAAGGAAGCTCATACCCCCCTCTCTCTCTCTCTCTCTCTCCCCCTCAAGATTTCATTACCCTTCACTTTCTATCGAGGGAAGGTCTCTATGAGCCTAAGTGCCTACCTTTTATATAATGTTAGGGCGATTAATGCTTCACTGTTATCTTCTCCCATTTCCCCCCTTTAAGTATTGAGATTTCCGACAAATCCAGCGAGCCCATTTGGTGTGGCTGGAGAAGGTTTTCAGGTCTGTGACAGGTTTCTGTTAATTTTTTCGGATTTCTCTCTGTTTTCCGATTTTGTTTTTCTGGGCTTTTGCATGATCTATTTGTGTTTCAATTGATTGCGTTTTGTGTGTGGGTATTATTGCTTGTGGTTTTAGTCTGTTAGTTAGGGATTTGATGTGTAGTGGTAGCTGTATAATGTTCTAAATTCCTTGCCTAAGATTAAGATTTGATTGGTTGGTTTTCATCACATACCCATTTAGGGTTTGCTGGCCAAAACCATGGAGGTGTTTGATTTGGCATTAACAAAGTAACATCATGATAATAAATCTATTGGAAAGAGTTTATTTTTGTTGTTCGTGTACGAGTTTTCATGTCTTGCCTAAAATTTATTTACTGGTTTTCATCACATACCCATATAGTATTTGAGGCCCAAAACTGCAAATATTTGGTTTGAGGTAGTTGAATTAAGAACTTGATTATAGATTTTTGAAAAGAGTTCATTTTTATACTATTGTTTTGCATGATGGGTTTGATTTTCTTTTGTCCTTCTGGAGTTCCATTTAACCACTTGTTGCTTTTTTCTTATCCATTATAAGGTATTTGAAATAGCCCTTTTGTGAAATTGGTTGGAGATTTTCTGAATCTATTTGTTCTGGATACTAAACTGTAATAGCTGAATGGTTTTTGGTAGGTGCATTTCATTTTATTTTCCTCGTATGGGGTATCTAAAAACAGTTTGATTTCAGTGTTGCTTCCCTTTTGACGCAGTTTGTGTGATTTTTGGTTTCTTAATCTCCATCATATCCTTGTTGACGAAAATGGAAAAAAAAACAAAAAAAACTTGCAGCATTAGTTGGGGTCGGCAGCCCTGAAATTTGACAATTTTGTGAAAGTTCGGCTCTTTTACTTTTAGTTGATTGAGAAGTCAGGAAGCTGTTGTCCATTTCTTTTATATTCTAATATGTAGGCAAGTGCATGTCTCCAAAAGTAGTTTACTGTTGAATCTGTCGGTAGTTCCTGTGTGAGTGATATGCTCATCGGATTCATTCACGGTGTAGTTCCTAATGTTTTCTATCATTTTTACCTTTCAATGGCAGAGGAGACTGCAGGATAGAGGTTGTCTTAGTAATTATGATGATGTAGTTCTAATACACGATAAGCATACAACAAGTAAAAGGTCTTTTCTTTGTACAAGGGTAGCATCCTCTTGATGCCGCCTTAATAAAATTTATGACAGGAGTTGCAGATTTCTGATCTTCTTGAAGTTTTTTTGACTTCCTTGTTTCTTCAATTTTTATATGTTCACGGTGTTTACATCTTCTATGTGTATAAAATAAACTAACGGGCATTTGTTTTTGTTTGCTTAGTTTTGTTTCACTCCTGTCGATGATGGAGGGAGAAACATCATGGGTTAGCCACTGCCTCGATGACAGCGGGAGAGACAATGGGAATTACAATTCATTCTCAGAGCTTAGCGATGAAGACAACAAAGAAACTACAGAGGTTTCCCTTGATTTAATCCTGCCTGATGACTTGTTGGAGCGAATCTTGTCCTATCTCCCTGTGCCAGGCATTTTTAGAGCAGGCTCCGTATGTAAAAGATGGAATGAGATTGTTAATTCAAGAAGGTTTTTATGTAACTTCTCTCGCGTCTTATCACAAAAACCTTGGTATTTCATGTTTACTAGCTCAGATGAACCATTTGGATATGCCTATGATCCCCTCCTTAAAAAGTGGTATGGCATTGAACTCCCCCGTATCGAAACACCCAATTGGTTCATTGCTTCATCTTGTGGGTTGGTTTCCTTCATGGACAATGACAGCCGAAGTGAGCTATATATCTGTAACCCAATTACCAAGCGAGATAGGAGGCTTCGAGAGCCCCCAGGCTTGAAATTTCCAGACTACAGTGCATTGGCTATCTCAGTGAACAGGACGTCACTCAAATACATTGTGTCAGTCGTGAAATCCAAACAAGTCCCTGAGAATTTTTTCCAGTGGGATGTTTCAATTCATGTTTATGACTCTGAGACAGGGATTTGGATGACCCCCCTCACAGAGGTTCTTTCTGGGTGGAGAGGTGGTGATGAGAGTGTGATTTGCGATGGGGTTTTGTACTTCTTGATCTACTCAACTGGAGGTCGGTCCCAAGAGAACCGCCACGGCCTAATCGCTTATAACCTCTCAAGCTGGTCATCCCCAGGTTTATTGCTTGACAGTTGTATTCCGGTGCCTTGTCCCCTTACATGTGGTCGTCTTATGAACCTCAAAGAGAAACTGGTAATGGTTGGGGGTATTGGAAAACAAGACCGCCTGAATATAATAAAAGGGATTGGCATTTGGATTCTTAATGGGAAAGAGTGGATAGAAATTTCCCGTATGCCCCATAGGCACTTTCAAGGCTTTGGGGAGTTTGATGATGTTTTTGCTAGCAGTGGTACAGATGACCTTGTTTACATTCAGAGCTATGGAGCTCCTGCCCTTCTTGTTTTTGACATGAACCAGAAGCAATGGAAATGGTCCCAGAAATGCCCTGTGACAAAGAGGTTCCCGCTTCAGCTCTTTACTGGTTTTGCCTTTGAACCCAGGCTTGAAACTGTTCCATAATCTTATTTCTTATTTTGGTTTTATGTGGTTCTGAAAAAGTTTGGCTTAAACTCCATCTTTTTCTGTTATTCTTTGTTATTTACTTTGGCCTTTCACGTTATTTTGTCATGACAGAAAATGTATGAGCCTAGATGGTTGCTTCACGAAAATGGAGATAGTATTATTCTTTGCATTCAGAAATACAGTGGGAGCGTATGAATTTCGAAATTGTTTTAGAATGAGAATTGTTGTCCGCCCTTGTCTTTCGCAAGAATTCTACTCATTTTTCACGACTCCCTTTGCAAGGTTTACAATTTCTTGGGACTCAAGGCTCAGTTTGGGTTGGTTATTTTTGTCACGTGTTAATTATCTGAAAGGGTAAACTATCTTTGTTAGTTGTCAGTATGTATTCTCTATACTAAATTAGAGATTTGCGGTTTGATATTCTTCTCTATGTATTCTTTCATTATCTGCGCTTTTCGCAAGAATCATAGACAGTGTTCTAAAAGAAAGTCTAGAAGGCTGAGTACTCGCCGACTAGCCCACTAGTTGCCCAAATAGACTGACTAGGTTCCTAGAAGGCTAAGTACTAGTTGCCTTGGTGCTAGAAGGCCCCTCGCTGACTAACCCGCTAGTTGCTTGACTCAACTAACTAGGTGCCTAGTACTTGGCCCTGGAAGCTAGTAGGTGCCCCGCCGCCCTGAGAGTGTCTTGCGAGTTTTAGAACCTTGATCATAGACTGGACCTTGACCTCATTCTACGCAAAGAATGAACAAGTCCTAAGTTTCTGGTTTTTTCACTTGGATTTCGACTCTATCCTCATTTTAGACATTGGTGTGCTGTATGGGCTTCAGTACTTTTAAGATGTCAGGAAACTTTGGGGAGATGGTGATCTCTCCTGTTCCTTTTCTAAATGTGATTAGATCCTCTCCCGTAACTATCCCAAGAGCTATTTCGCAAGTGGTTTTCCGACCGGTAAGAGTATTGCATTGTGAGTAAATTGTTGGACGGTCCGGGATCCTTACCGGAAAGGATCCGGACCCTTTCTTGATCTGCTAACCCATTTGTCTATAAATATCATATATAAGTCTGGAGATGGGCGCTTTCTCTTTCCCTAAACAAAAATACTTCCTTTGACAGTTCCAATGTCAAAATCTAGAGATTTCCTCCATACTGGTGACTTTTTTAGGAGTTCCTTTTCTTTTCCACCACCAACTCATCCTCCTTTTTGCCATTTCTCTAATCAAATTGGGTAGCACATGATGGGTTTATTAGTTTTTAAGGTTTGGACCACCGAATTTTTTCGAAATGCTAATGTTTATATAATATGCCACACTACCAGCATGGATTTTCCACATGGGACCGAATCCTTGACCTGTCTCAATGATAAGAATACCAAACGGCATGTGCATTTTGCCTGATGGAAAATTAGGCAAGGCACGGAGTGTTCTCGGCCAATGAGGACACGCAATATGAATGTGTTGTTCTCGGCCAATGACAACGCGCAATATGGGTTCATTTGTGAAGTTTTAAAGACACAAGCTGGCGAATTGGTGTTACTTGAAAATTAAGATAACAGATTTGTACAAATATGTAGCTTGTGATTTGAATTATAGGACGCATACCTAAGCCACTCTCTAGCTTTAATCCACTAGCTGGCTGAACCGTTGGACTTGTAGTTGGTTTATTGCAGATTGTACACCTATGGGTCTTTTTTCGTTGGTTCTTGTTGTATCAGAGAAAGGACGACTCACAATAAATTTTGATGGCAAAGATGTGAAGTTGGCAAAATCAATCACTTTCCAGATGGGGTTTGTAGCCTTTTGGCAGATTTTGAGTTTCAAAGAAAAAAAATTCATTCTTGTACGTTTCGTTGTTTTCTTGGGGGTGCCAGAAATTTTAAGGCAAGTTTGCTGCTCCACTTTTTTGCTCGAAGAGGCCGTTTAGATTCCTCTTTTCCACTTTTCATTTTGCATTATTGGGTCTTGGTTGTTTGGGTGTAAAATGGAGAAGTCATTTTGGCAAAATGTGTGATCATTTTTTGCATTGTGTGAGCAGAAGTGAAAATAAGATGGGATGAGCTTTTTGACTCCTCATTTTTCTATTTTGGTTAACAAAAGGAATTGCAGAATATATTATGCTTAACACACCTGTTGTAAAATACATTACCTTCGTTTTTTTTTTTTTGGGTAAATAAAGTGTCACTAGGGTGTACCCAAACACTTTACTATATTCAAAATACATTTTGATTATAATTCAAAAAGTCAAAAAGTTGAAAATGAAAAACTGAAAATGAGCCTCCCAAACCCCAAAATAATGAAAGAGAGGAAAGTACAAGAAAGAAATCAAATGTTTTTTTTCCCCGACAATTAAAGGTGTTGGGTCAGCTTACGCACACCTTAATTATTTTTGTTCCTGACCCAATCAAAAACAGACCATTTACGTCGGAACTAGAGGATTCACATGAAATTTATCTCTCACGCCCTAACCCCAAGAGGCTACTTGTTTTATTCTTTGATTTTAAAGAGACGGAAAAAAATAAAAGATAAGCTTACAAATAAAAATAGGAAAATATTTTCCTACCTTGTTTTTCTTCTTCTTCTTCTTTTGAACCAAGAAAAGGAAAATTCTTCTCTATCTTTCCAGTTCCCCTACACCTCAGTCGATGTGTGTAAACTGGTGCCGACACAATTATCAACAAAAGAAACAATAAACCTCACCCTGTATTAAGGGGTGTTTTGGCTAACTTGAAAAAACTAGATTATTGGATTATTGGTTTTGTCCTTATTCAAATTTTTTTTGCATTTGTTGGTTTTCGGTCGATTTTTTGTGGTTTCTTGACTTGTCTCGACGAGAGGAATCTAAAAAGTATAAAATTATTAGCCAAACTTAAAATTTTGTGAATAAAGACGAAAAATAATCCAAAAAACCGGTTTTTTGGATTATTTTTCGTCTTTATTCACAAAACTTAAAATTTGGCTAATAATTATATACTTTTTAGATTTCTCCCGTTGAGATAAGCCAAGAAACCTCAAAAAATCGACCGAAAATCAACAAATGCAAAAAAAATTTAAATAAGGACAAAATCAAATAATCCAATAATCTAATTTTTTCAAGTTAGCCAAAGCACCCCTAAGGATTAGTCTTTTACTATTATTTGCCATACTACAAAGACTCTGCACGAAACTCGGCATGGGTGTCTGGGATTACTGCACTTTGATGAGCAAGTGACAAATCTTTTTTGTCGTGTTGAGTGCCCTTGGGATTTGGGAAGTAGAAACATTGGAAATCTTGGGAGAGTTATGTGATCCAAGACTTTGTTTCTTGGGCAAGTGTACGGAATTGGGAACTTGCCAAAATACACATCACATGGAGTAAATTCTGGCATGCTGCAGTGACCCCAATGCAGAAATATTGACAAAGAGAGGCCAGGGTGAAATAATTTGAATTTGAAAGGGCCAAATAATAATATCGAATCAATAAATTTACCCAAAAAATATCGAATCAATAATAACCAAACCAACAATAGGGTCTAAGTGCAAGTACGAACCTGGCTTCTATATAGTTCGGGTTTAGATTGCAAAGAGCAATTTATGCAATCTATGTAATCTCGGTCTCGGTCGTCCAAGAATATTTTTAATGATTCAAATTTATTAAAAGGTTCTTTATTATTATGGCAAGAATAGACTCTTATTGGGAAAAATATTTAAAAAATCCGAATCATTAATTGTCGACCGTGGCAATGCGGTCGTTCTACAAAGTAGACATGCCGTCATTACTTTTCTACCTCAAGATTGAATTGATTTAGGCCCAAGCAGATTGGAGATTAGTGCTTATATGTACGTATTTTCGGGTTAGAGTGATCCCTTCCCCTCCCTAGAGTCTGAAAAATATTCTATTTCAATTTCAGCTTGTGCAATGAAATTCTCATTTTTACAAAAATTAATTTGCCAAGATGTGATTGCTTCTTGCAATCCCCATTTTGAATACTCCGACTTCCGAAAATGGTCATTTGGGTTAAAAATGACTCTTATATGCCATCATCGCTTTTCTAACTTGAGATTCAATTAATTTGCATTAATTTGCTTTAGTTCAGTTCGTTTAGGCCCTAGCAGATTGGAGATTAGTGCTTATATATTGCATTTTTCGGTGAGAGTGATATCTTCCCCCTCCCTGTTTAGAGTTCCCCTACACATGGAAAAATATTCCGTTCAAATTCAGCTTTTGCAGCGAAATTCTCGTTCTTAAAAAATTAATTTGTCGAGATGTGTCTGCGTCTTGCAATTCACGTTTTGAATACTCCAACTTCCAACATTGGTCATTTGTAGAGGTGGCAATTTCCAACCCAACCTATGAATTCACTCAAATTTACCCACCTAAAACCCAACCAAACCTACCCATATTGTAATATAGGTTGGGATGGGTTGAACCCACATCCACCCATATTTACGTAGGTTGGATTGGGTTGAAAATGAGTTTAAAATGGATTCACTACAAGAATTAATACAAACAACGTGGATGGTTCAGCAACCCGCCATAAAAATTTATTTTTTTGCGTTGGTAAACTACCGTGGCAAACGTTTGTACTGGCAAAAGGGTATTTACTTGGGACGGCACAAGACATATGACAAGTTTACCTTATACAAATGACGCTGTCCCAATAAGAGGAGCTTGCACCAACATTTCCTTCACTAAATGGGTGGATCTAAATTCACCCCAATACTGTCATACTGTCTTTCTACACTCACATGATTTTATAATGTACGGGTACAAACCTTTAATGCATATAATGCAGGTGTTTTCAGTTCAAATTGGTGCGTCTAAAATCCACCTCCCGAAGTAATTTCATTCGGTTTTCCTTCCCCATATAATGCATGATTTTAGTTCAAAAGGAAAATTTTGGGTAAATTATATTGTGACTTTTACAAAGTTTAGTTGGGCAAGTTCCCAGTAGAATGTATTTTGAGCAATGAAAGATCTATTTTAAAAAAAAATTAAAAATTTGGGTTAGGTTGGATTTGGCTTGATCCACATTCAACTCATCCATATTGAACCCATTCATTTTCAACTCATATTCAACCCACCCAGATTTAACCCATAACCCATACCAACCCACACAAACCCAACCCAATTTACCCATTTGCCACCTCTAATCATTTGGGTTCAAAATGACTCTTCTAGCGGACAGCCTTCTTGAGCCCTACGGCCCAGCCTTTTAGGTATACCAGCCTTCGAGGGTTGGGCCTAAGCCCCATGATTTGCTGTTTTCTTGAGAAAAAGGCCTGGAGTCCACATCCAGCAAGTCCGCACTAGGCTGACAGTCGTGAAATTATTGTTCGTTCCTGAACAATACTCCAAGAACCTCCCACATTTGAGTGGAATCTACTCTAAAGTGTGTGGATCTCACTCAGATGTGTGCTGGGATGGCTTTGGAGCATTGCACTAGAAGCACCAAATAACCTCTCCCAATGATTTGAATATCCATGGACCCTTACGCCCTATTTGTTTGAGGGATATGTATATGAGGGAGGAAGTTGGATATAATAAGAGGAGGATATAGGGGTGGATATAATTGGAGGGGTATTATTTTAAAAGAGGAGATAAAAAATAACTTTGTTTGTTTTGTTGTTGTAGAAGATCGATATAAGAGGTTGGATAATGTAAAATACCCTTTTTGCCCCAAATACAAAAAACAAAAGTGAGAAAAGTGGTGGGCCTTTCTTTTCACTGCATTTGTTGTCTCTTCTGCATCCCCCCCCCCTCTCTCTTCTGTTGTCACACTCGTGGTGGGCCATAGTAAAGGGTAGGGTGGAAAATGAAGCTGGATATGGCTTAGACAGGGGGGAGGGTCCCTATATTTTATCCTTCCATAGGGTGATATGCATATTCTTGGATTTTATAACCGGGTGGCCAAAAAAGTAACAGACACAGGATAAAAACTACCCGGATATATATATATATATATATATATATATATATATATATATATATATATATATATCCGGCTCAAGTTCATATCCCCCTCTTATATACCGGCAACAAACAAGGCGTTCGGGTAGGCTATCTGGGAGAAATTTATCCTTTCTCTGCAATTATCCTGAACGCTATAATTTCTCCAATGGCGCAGTGGAAATATATACTTCTGCCATTAGATTATGGACTATTAGATTCCTAGCAGTGAGATTTTCATTCTTACTCAAGGTTACGGTCATTCAAATACAACATTAGTATTGTAACGACCTGACCTAGCTGTCCTGCTAACTTTTAGTCTAATTACGTGGCTTAAAAGATATATATCAAGTGGGTTCTCACAAGTATTATTTCATATTCTATATATATTATTTCATATTCTATTTGCCCACAGATGCGGGACTTACCAAGTGGGTTCTCACAAGTATTTGCTCAATTTTCAGAAGATTCTTTGCATTGGATTTCGACCCGAAGATTTGTAACCTACGAGCTGGTAGTAGTAGTACATATAATTGAAGAGCATTGATTATTTGAATGCTAGTGTGCATTGGATGCGTAGTTTGGCAAAAATAAATTTCTACCAATACAGCACCATTGCTCTATTTTGATATTTTGGTGCTGTACCAAACAGAAACTGACTATGGCTTTGTGTAAGGAAGGTCGGCGTTCAAAAGAAACAAAGTTGACATCCCAATCTTATGATGACAAATGTCGTACATAGCTTCGCGACGCGTGGCAGAGTTGTGCGAGTGTCACTAGTTGCCGGCAGAGTCGCGCGAGTGTCACTAGTTGCCACTAGCACGGGTCTTCACAAACAAGAGCCCACACGCACCTCACTATGAAGTCCAACAAGAAAAATATGATACTAAGCCATGGGCTATTTAGACATGGAGAAAAGCCCATAGGGTCATAGATTAGCGCGGCCCATAGATAAATAGGCGAGAACGCGATAAGTTAATCAACTAAATGATCACATAGCCTCGGCAACCGTATGCTCCAGTCTAAGACAGGACCCTAGGGCCCCTCTGAGGCTATTGATTAGACATTGGGGTTTGGCTTAATTATTTGTATCGAGTGTGAGATATAAGGTTTGATTCCTATAAATAGGAGATTGACCCTCATAGCAATCTACAAACGATAAATCCAAGTGTACCGACGCCCCTGGTACCAATGGTGTACCGCGTAAAGGGGAGACCCTTCATGCCTCTAACGGCTGGTTGTCTCGATCCGGCCCATTCATTCATTCTAGAATTGAATTCTGAGTGGATGGGTTTTATGGAATCATTCATCGATGCCTTATTTCACAAGTCGCGGCGATCCAAAATCACCCCATTTTGTTAAAAAATTTTGGAACAAAATGGGGATTTTTTTGGATCAAGACTTGGCGGCCCAATCGGAGTGATTCGTAATGAAGCCCTCGGAATTCGATTTTGGAATGAATGGACGATTCATATTGACCGTTTGGGACCCACAATGGGGTCCCCGCCACCGTCGCCGTCGGTACCCCGTCGGAACTATATGGTCTGTACTGGTAGAAGGGTTCATCTACAAATACTAACATAATAACATCCTATCATTTGGAAAAAAATAAAAATAAAAAATAAAAAAGGGGAGAAAAGAGTTCGTCAATGGAATGTAGGGGTTATGGTCCTCCATGTGACTCATTTGAGGCCACCATCGAATGGGCTGGCATATGGATGCCCATATTGATGATTAAATTAGACAACACGAGGCCAATGTTTTTTCTACCATTTCCAATGAGTAACGTATAAAGCATTTTTGTGGCATCAAGTTACAGGTTTCAACAATGCATAAAGTATATTAAGCTAGAGTTCTGTGTTTGATTTTTTTTGTTCACATATGATTTGATTATACAAGCCCATTTTTTAGGGTGGAAGCTTGCACCTTCGAAATGGGATGGAATCGACACAGACTCACGAAAAGAGGTATGCTTCTCGGCTGTCTACAAAGTAGATTTTTATAGAATCCAAACCATGTATATCGATTCTAATCTAATATATAAAGGGAGAGTAACACTTTGATGTGGACAAAATTTTGAGGCTGGCTCACAATTTGCTATTCCAAAATTGTCCCCAAAAGTGAAACATTTTACCCCGAAAAGAAATAACTGTCAGGATAAAAATGTAAAACCAAATTCAAAATACATAACTGCTATGGTAAATAACAGCTACAGTTTTCCATGTGTTGGCATTTAAGGTGCAATTTAAACTTCCACCATCAAACCAACCCGTCCCCCACGTTTTCAATTCAACTCATTCCACTCCACAAAAGTACATCCTTCCAACCTTTGGCCCCATATCCATTCCATAGCCAAATCATTGTATGGTTACTGAATGGGATTGCTCTGAATTGAAGCTTGATCTTGGGTTGTGCAAGGTGTGTTTTAGTACTTTTTAATTTCCCCTCAAAACAATGCTAATCATATGTCATCTTCATCTTCCTGTAAGACATTCATCATGATATGCCAAATACTTTTGTGCACACGCATTGTGTGTGCCCAAGCCTCTAGTGCTTCATAATAGCCGGCCTAACTTACCACCATGTCAAGACACGCTGTCAAAACTCAAAAGAATTACTAAAAACCTAATTGAAATGGTTTTGGGTATTTTGAGTTAACTAACCCAACATACTCAGTGTGTCCGTGAGAGAGAGAACAAAAGCGTTTCATCTTCCATCGCCGGACGACGAGCCGTTAGGAGATCATGGTGAACTAAATCCTCTGGCTGAAACGGTGAAAGTTAACCAGCATCTCGTTGCTTGTCTTTCTGGTTGATGTGGATCTTCTCAGAGGATTTCACGGTAAACAATTTTTTAGGTTTTCTTCTTGAATGAAGCAGATCTATTCGAAGAAAAGTTTTTAGGGTTCTATACGGCGCAACTTCAAGTATCCACTCTCTTTGTAGACAATCTGGGTTTACAAACGAGTGTAAGCTGGGGGTGCTACCATTGTAACAGAGAGGATTAACGTCCAAAAAGAAAACCCTCCTCCTCCTCCTCTCCTTCTTTATTACTTCGCTTTCCATCAGTTCCCGGTGGTTTTGAGAATTGTTATTGCTGGGTTGCATCAATTGCCTACCAACTGTTTGATTCAAGATCCCAGATAAATCCCTACTGGCACTGAGTTTCCATAGCTTTAGTGTGTTGGATTTGCTGCTTTGATTGATTCGTAAGGTAGCATCAATTGTCCACCAATTGTTTGATTCAAGGTCCCAGATAAATCAGTAGTGGCACTGAGTTTCCATAGCTTCACGGTACGTCTCTCCCTCCCTTTCTCTATTGTTCGGGTAGTGAAAGTGTAGGAAGATCGGTTATGGGTAAACGTAAATCATGTATGAAGCTAACGTTATGAGATTTTCATGACCAAATTGACAATGCGTTTGGTTATTCGGATGTTGAAATTGCTTTTACTGATGAGGAAGATGATATTTCGGTGGTGGCCAAAAATGCCGATGCAGTAGAATGGCAATTACCTCTGGCCATCACTGATACTTGGCCTAAGATTAGTACCCCAACCAAGGCAACTAGGAGTGGTGGAGTTAACATGACACCATCTCATGATCTGTCTAGGTGTGCAGCTGCTAATACCATGTCGATCTTCTCTTACTCAAGAGGATAAATTAGAAGGTAAAGCTCACTTGAATGCTTGGACAATTGGGAAGCCTTTACTTAACAATGAGGTGAAAATTGGTAAGCTAAGTAAATACCTTAAGAGGTTTCCAGTTGAATATGTGAATAATCAAGTCATGATTCCACTTAAGATTTCTGAGAATGGCGCACTGGAAACATGCAATTGTGGGATACTTTGTAGATAAAAGCTTATCCTATTTTCAAGTTAGATCTTGGGCTCAACGGGTATGAAAAATTGATGTTGAGGATGTGGTCACCTTAGACAATGGGTTTGTTGTGTTCAAACTTAGGGATGAGGACACATTGGTCTCCATTCTTGAGAACGGTCCTTACTTTTGTGGGGGCAAACATATTGTGATCAAACAATGGCATCCTGGGATGCAACTCACTAAAAGTGTCTTCTGTAATGTTTCAATATGGGTTAAATTCTACAATGTTCCCCTTGAATTATGGACAGAGGTTGGATTGAGTAGTATTGCTAGTGTCATCGGCAACCCTCTTTACCTTGACGACTTCACGCAAAATCATAGTAGGTTGATGTTTGCAAGAGTATGTGTTGAGGTGGAAGCGGCAAAGGAGATTCCCAAGTCCTTCGTAGTGAATTTGGGTTACGGAGAACCATACGAAATTAGAGTAGAGGTTCCTTGGAAACCTCAAGCTTGCAATGTTTGCAAGATCTTTGGCCATTCTACCAACACTTTCACTATTTAGCCCAAAGTTCCACCTCCTCCCGTGTGGAAAGCCAAGGAGAGTGTAGGTCAAGTAGTCGTAGTTGTTCAAGAGCAAAATACCAATGAGAGAGTAGGACAAGGTGTCCCGGTTGGTCATGAGCAAAACACAAAAGAGGGAGAAGTTAGAGGAAGTAAGGGTGATTGGATAGATATGGTGAAGAGGAAAACTCAAACTTTGAGCTTGTCATTGACCAACTCCTCGTCTGGCCGTGTTTGTTCTACTACTAACGCGTTTGATGTTCTTGAGAAATGTGAGGATTCGGGAGCCTCCTCTATTGTGGAGGTGTCAAAGATAGATGTTACGAAGGATGTATAAGGTGATACTACCCCGATCCTCCATAGTCAGGCTAGTACTCAACAAGAGCCTCCCCACGTGGCTCTCCATTGGTCTACAAGGTTTCGAGAGCCTCCACGGATTCCCTTGGAAGGCGATTTCATTGGACTTCGACATAGTTTGAACCAGGTGGTGGGTGAACCTTCAACTCTATCATCCACTAGAGATCAAAACAAAAAGAAGCTTCAGAAAAAAAAAATCAAGATGTTAAAGGCTTCAAGAGTTTAGTTCTTGAAGCTAGCTTGACCTTCTTTTGTTTTGGTGTTACTTCTTTGAAGTGTGTTTTGCGCTTTGTTGACTATTTATTTTGCTGTAGTTTACTTTTAAATTTTCTCTTCTTTTTTTTTTTTACTTTTTTTTCCTCCTAGGGTATGCCTCTTATAGACTATATATTCGGCTAACCTTTTTTTTTCCTTCTATTTCAAGCTAATTTATCCAAAAAAAACCCCAAAATACTCATATTTTAGCTAGTAGAAGCGTAGAACTACAACTTGTATCTTGCGATATGTTGCGAAAAGAACGTTTCTAGAGATTATATTCATATCCTACTTGATTCACAACCCTAGATCTCGCTTTGTCCAGACTGGGAATTAATGGGCTATAGTTGGCTCAGGTTGATAAAGACGATGTATGGTTTCCTAGTTAATATTTCACTGGAAGAACTCATTCCATCTTATAACGTTAGATTCCTACAACGAGACGTATAATTTTCAGATTAAAAAATAAAGTATTTCAGTAAAGAGTATTTCAGGTTACTTCTCACAAAATCAAAAATCCCTACTAGTTCATTAATTTCTTGCGGAAAAATTCTGAAAATTATTTTGTGACAGAGGAGTATGAAGTATGAACGAATTATTAAGCCCATTAAAGGTAGAAGACAAGAAAACACCTCAAAAGAAATGTACATGCATTTTTTTTTATTTTGCTATCTCAACTACTTTGTGAATAACAAATAGTACTTTATGATCATACGGCAGAATTCCTAACACTAGGTGAAGTTAATTTATAGTAGGAGTATCCAAAATGTATTCGTTGGAGAGGGGACACGAATGATGTTAATCATACGCTAGTAAGATCAACATCACATGGGAACCTAAATCTGCTAGAAGCTAGACCCTGGAGTATGGACCACATACGACACTGAAGAAACACCACTGGTCCTCTACTGACAGTTTGATGGGCCATTCCATGCAAAAGTTTTTGGCTTCAATTGGAGACTATTTAATTTCCACAAATGATCATGTTCGAAGACTGTTATCAGGTTAATTTTTTCTCTTCTTATAGGCAGTTATCAAGTTGATTTACACATATCACAACTAATCCCCCTCTATTTCGATAAAAAACAAGTTATCTATGCCGAGATTAAAGATTCACAATAAATTTATTTATTAAGAGCCGACTTAAAAAATCTTTCAATGAACAGGACTAACCTTTCAGGCCAGAGATTGGGGCATCTCCTCAACCAAAATTGGTTTGAACTTTGAGCCAAAAAACCAGCAAGAAGAATGATACAGAACATTATTTTAAATCATTTCCCGATGTTTTTAAAAATCATTTTCAGATTCACGCGAAAAATCTTCAAAAAAAATCAGACGATTGATCGGATCAGTTTTTATTAAAAATGCTATATATAGCGTTTTAAACAAAAACTGATCCGATCAAGCACTTCCGGGTAATTTTTTTTTGAAGATTTTTCGCGTGGACCCTTAAAAATGCATTTAAAAAACATTGAGCGGTTCGGATCATCAAAATTTGATCCGGAATGGTGAGGTCCGCATAGAATTATCCTAAGGGAGTCCTTAGTAGATCATTATATATATATATATATATATATATATATATATATATATATATATATATATATATATATATATATATATAGAGAGAGAGAGAGAGAGAGAGAGAGAGAGGATTCAAGAGACACAAAATTTGTCACATAATATGACATTTTCAATATCATTTTCTTAAAAACCAAGGTACCCCTCTTAAATCCACTTAATCTATGTATATTTAGTACGTACTTGTTGTATTTGATGTTTGGTAGTAATAGAAGTTGAACCCATTCATAACAAACCCTTTTTAAAAAACATACCCTGTTTTTTTATAATCTCTTTGTTCAGAAATCATAGTTTTTGGGTCACACCGATAGCAAATTAGAAAAAATGTGTAACTAAACTATTGTAGATCTTGAAATTCTTTTAAATTTTGGTACAGTATATGACTTGCCTTGATCGGAGTTTGAAGTAAAAGTTATGGCCAAAATACGATTGGCGATTTTGTTCTATCAGGTATTTAAAGTGCAATTTGGTATTAAGGTATTTTCAGAATGCAGTAGGTATTGGAACACCTGCATGCGGTATTGAGGGTCTTTAACCTTTTATATACAAAACCGCAGATGTATGTCTTGTCTTACATGATCACGACATTGATAACCTTGGTGGTGAGTGAATGTGTAATAGAGTGTGACCGAAAGAGTATGTCTGTATCATTATTCAAAACCAGAGCGGCTTTCCACCCAAAAAAAAAACTTTTGTACTACTTACTACTGTGGCTCTGTTTGGATGGAGTGATATTTTATAAAAAATCTTTCTGTCATCATCTGGCGTCCTTTAAATCTTCATCTGTAGCACATGAATGAAGTGGGATCCACTCAAGATTACTCAAACAAAAAAGTAAAGAAAGTTCCACGGATCCCACTCACTCATATACAGCTAATATATGTAGCTTATGACCAAGATACGTGATAGTAAAGATTACTCAAAAACAAAAGAGTGAAGAAAGTCCACCCTACTAGAACTAGGCCCTACTACATAGGTACTAGCATTGAGCCATTGAGTACCGTTGGTGCGTTACGTGTCACGCCTTCCGACATCTCGCATGATTAATATAAAACCTTAATTACCCTTTTAGTCTTCCCCAAATATACACTGGCCAACATTGCAAATCTCCATCGAATGTTTAATGAGATTTTTTACTACTAGCTTTCTTTCTTTCAGAGAGCATGGCTGCCTAGAGAGACAGAAAAGATAAAGATTCAGCTGCAATGAATTTTTGAAGTCCAATTGGCACACAGAAGGAAGTGTGTGTGTGTGTGAGAGAGAGAGAGAGAGTTGTTGAGAGAAGGAAATGAAATTGTGGGTGTGGGTTTGTAATTGTGTTGAGTTTTGAGATAGTGGGTTTGAAAGAAGAAAGAGGGAAATGGCAAACAGAGAAATTAAAGTGGAGACAAGCTAGATGGATAGACAAAGAGGGATGGTAAGAAAAGATTTTATTGCATCGAAAATAGAAAGTCAGGCAGCACCAAGAATTTGAAATTTTGGGAAAAAAAATTGGAGAGAGAGAGATGGAGAGAGAGGAAAAAGGTAGAGCGAGAGAGGGGAAAAAGCAGCAGGAGGAGGAATTCATGGGAATAAAGTTGAAACGCGGAATACTGGTTGGTAAAAGAGGGGGAAGCTGTAATACTCCTTCACCCACATGGAGATTTCAACCCTATGAGTGTAGCAGTACTAAGGAGGAACACGATCTCATTTTTCAAACCACCGCCACCGCCACTCTCTCTGCTAGAAAGCTTGGGGCTAATCTGTGGGAGTCTCTGCCCCTACTCACGGCGGCGAATATGAGCAAAGTCGGTGGTGCTAGTAGGGTCCCTCACCGCCGCCACAGGAATCACAAGGACAAGGGTTTACAGCTTCCCACCCATGTGGATGAAGAATTTCCTGATAACCCACATGAGGAGGTTCAAACTGGAGCCCCCTTTACTCTATTTTCTTTAATTTTGTGGGTTTTGCTTTTGTTAATTTTCTTCGTTTAATTTGGTGGGTTTTTGCTTAATCTGTTTAACTAGTGCAAGGCATCCAACATCCTAACTTTTTTTTTTTCTTTTTCTTGTGGGTACTTGTTACCTAGGTTTCCTATTTGTTTTATGTTTCTGCTGGGGCTATGTTTGATTTATTTTTTGAGGATTGTACTTCCTTCTGTGTAGCCTGTGGGGTGCTTGTTTGTCTTATGTCTTTGTTTTTCTTTAATTATTTGTGCATTTTGGGTTCAAAATAAAAGCATTTATTTCATGTTTTTCCTTTTTGTATCTTCTGCTTTTTGTTTCTCTTTTCCTTTGTCACTGTGGCTTAATTAGTTTAAAATAGTATCTTGTCCATTTTTTGTTCTTTATTTGCAATTGCATAGTATCTTGTCTCTGAGACATGCTGCCATGTCAAACATATCCAATTCTGAGGGTGTCAACAATCAAGATTTCTTGAATAGGTTTCTTCTTTTGGATTCATGGGGTCTTAATCTAGTGAGAGCAAATTTACGAAACTTACACGTATCCTGTATTCTTGGATACCATCTTCCATCTTCTTCATTTTTCGCAGGTTGTTATGGCTTCTGATATATGTATTCACGATTTTGTTAGGGTGCTACAGTGTGATGTCTTTGCCTGATTTGAGTTGTTTTGCTCTACTTGTCCACTTCCACTTCTTGCCTTGGTGACATAATGTTGCTTGATAATGAGCGACTTGTTTCATCAAGATGTTACGGGCAAAAATTTAACCCTTTGTAGTCGCTACGTTTTGACATTAACATGGTCCTAAAGGCGATAGAAATTCTCGTGCTCACTCTCAAGCTCATCTGGTAATTGCAATACGTTAATTTGTATTGGCCAAATCATGATGAGGAGCCTGGCACATGTAACTGTTGAGACTCTGATGTATTAGTAGATGTTTACACAGTATTGCGTAACTTTTTGAGTTCTTACAAGGATTGGTGGTCAGAAAGATAGGGATAAATGGGAATTAGCTTCATCATTGTGATCCTATTGCTTGGGTCCTGTCTATCTCTCTCAGTCAATATAAACCCTCTTTGAAGCGAAGAGCGATTAGTCTAGTATTTAGAAGTACCTTCGGACAACTTACAAACATAATACAGAAGGAGTAAGGCTTTAGTGTACTTGTGATTAGAGCTGTGATATAAGGAGTAGAAAGAATATTTACTAATCACGTCGAAGGTGACAGCCCTTGCTGCGTTTTCTTCTTCGTTGCTCTAGTTTACAGGTATTTGGGTCGAATATCTGAATGCAATGAAGAGAAAGGCCATCTTTTATAGCGATTTATTTGTTATCTGATATGTTGTTTTGATTTAACTTTCTTGGTAAGAAACGTGATTGTTGTGTACTTGTATTTTCACCTTTTGCTTGATAGCCGACCAATGATTAGCACAAGGATCGCTAGAGAAATGTGCCAGGCTGCCAACTAGCATATCTTGTAAAAGTAAAACACACCCACATCAGAGAGTTTCCTTACTCGAATTTGGTTTGGGCTGGGGAGGTGGTCCCGAAAGAATGGTGTTTAGGTAATGAGCCTATTTTCCCCTCCAAGAAGTGGTCAATCTAGTGAACAACTGAAAAGTTTGAACAGCTTGTTTGTCATGATATTCTTTTGCTGCTCTAGAAATATAAATCCTTGCTTATGGGACTACTATTTTGTTGGCAATAGCACTTATTTTTTAACCCTTATGCATGTTCAGCCAGAAAGTGCTAGTAGTTTGAGAAGACATGTTGCAGCTTCACTGATTCAATACCATCGTTCAGTTGAAAGAAATGGTCATGCCCAACAACCTGTTTCTCCTGCAAGTTATAGTAGCTCAATGGAGGTAATAGACACTCTCCCTTTCCCTCTCCCAACACAGAATCACGCCCATGTGGAGAAAACATGCTGAAATGGCCACGCCCCTACATTTTGACTGATTGTATTATAGTCATTTTATTTATCTGTTCCTTTGTGTATTAGTAATTTCTACCTGTAGGCTTGATGTATGTTGGCAAAAACTCAATCTCACCAGTTTCATCTGAATTCCACACCTTGAATTGACGAATTTCAGAAGTTCACTGTAGGTAAATTTTTATAATCTCAAATACTTCAGATCTGTGTGGCACACAAAGTTTGCAGCTTTAGATGTATGGAGGAAAATATTCATGGTAAAGACTAAAAAATAAACCATGAGTCAGACCTCATACAGTTTTTGTTTGTCTGTTTCTGAGCCGAAAAAGTTCATTTCTGGGCTAAACTGAATAATCTGGTCATGTTCATTTTAATATATTGCATAACTGCGGAATCAAGTAAAATGTCCCATTCTGTAGTTTATGCGGAGGTTCATTTATTTCATGTAAAATATCCCATTCGGTAGTTTATATGGTTGTTCATGTCCTACTAAGTTCATCCCATTTTTAAGTTCATTCTTCTCAAACAGTTGATTTTGAGAAGAAAGATGATTATTAGACTAGAATGAATCATTTTGTCCTGATGTTTCATTTCCTACCAAGTTAATCCCATTTTTAATTTCATTCTTCTCAAACAGTTGATTTTGGGAAGAAAAACGATTATTAGACTAGAATGAATCATTTTGTCCTGCACAGGTAGCCCATTATAATCCCGCTCTCACCCCATCTAGTTCTGTGGAGTTCAAGGGCCGAATTGGAGAATCAACTTTCAATCTTAAAACATCCACAGAGTTACTCAAAGTACTTAATCGAATCTGGAGTCTTGAAGAACAACACGCATCCAACATGTCATTATTGAATGCAATGAAAAGGGAACTGGAGCACTGCCATGCACGAAACAAAGAATTACTGCGAGAAAAGAAACTGAATCAACAAGAAATGGATGAGTTAATGAAGCAAGTTGCGGCAGATAAAATTGCTAGAAAAAACAAGGAGCAAGATCGAATAAAAGCAGCTGTTAAGTCGGTGAGGGAAGAGTTAGAAGATGAGAGGAAATTGAGAAAGCATTCCGAAAGCCTCCACAGGAAGCTAGGTCGAGAACTTTCTGAATTGAAAAGTTCCTTCTCTATTGCTTTGAAAGACCTAGAAAGGGAGAAGAAAGCGCGAATTTTGCTGGAAGACTTGTGCGACGAATTTGCAAAGGGAATAACAGACTATGAGCAAGAGGTGAGGTTTTTGAAACACAAGCCAGAGAAGGATCGTGCTCATAGGGAAAGCCCTGACCGTTTGATCCTACATCTTTCTGAAGCTTGGTTAGATGAACGGATGCAGATGAAGCTTGCTGAACCTCAGTATGATCTTGCAAAGAAGAACACAATTGTGGATAAGTTGAGCCTTGAAATAGAAACTTTTCTCCGGGCCAGAAATTCTGTGGGTTCTATTAATATGGACTTAAGCTTATCCTCCAAAAAGCCAATTGAAAGTAGCTTACGTTGGCATTCTTCAGAGTCCTTTAACTTGAATGGGGCTGTTAGTGCTCCTCACAATGCCGATGAGGAGGAAGATTCTACCAGTAGTGATTCAAATTGCTTTGAATTAACAAGGGTTTCAAGTGGAAAGCATAATATAAACAGTAGCTCTAAACAAAATGGGAATGATGTTTCAGAAAGCCATAGTAAGAAAAAAGTCGGATCAAATTCTACAAAGAAGAAGGTCCAGTCACGAGAAATTGGATCAGAAGACCTTGTTGAATTGAGCGATTCCCACAAGTTTGAAATAAGTGAGGGTGCAAAAATTCTGGAGGATGTAAAGAAAAGAAGCACAGGGAATCCTGGCCTGAACGGTAATCATATGCTCAATAACTTGATAAGAAATCATTCTTTATCATTGCAAGGTGGGAAGATACACATGGAGAAAAATGGAACAGAAGATTCTCGTGCACTTCCAGGTCATGCTAGTCCGGTGCAACCGTGGGTGTCAAGATTCACAACACCAGCTATTGAAGTGTCTGAAACTTCTTCTAGATGGCCTCAAAGTTTGAAAGAGAACACTTTAAAGGCTAAGCTTCTTGAAGCAAGATTAGAGGGGCAGCGTTCACAGTCAAAACCGACCAAGAGTTCTTCATAGGCTGACTGAACTGTCATTTGCTGGCCAATGTCCTTGGAGTAATTTTAGAATAGGTGCCATGTTTATGTGCAATATTTTGATTACTCTTGTAAATTAAAAGATAATGCCATCCACATGGTTAGATCAGCTAGAAATCGAGGCTCTCTCAAAGATTTAAAACTCTACTGCGCATTTTTGAAGATCATCCGTGGATTTTTCTTAACTTGCTATCATGGACTACATCCCCTTTTCTTGGATCCTTTCATAACTTGCAAGTGTTCAACTATCTTCCCTCTAACTTGGAAGTACCTACAGTTGTTATTTTGAGACGTGCGAATGGCTCCTAGTCAATGTTCTCAGCACCTTGCAAAAGTTTCAGAAACGAGAATGGATTGTGGTTATTTTGCTAATGATCAAGCTTGATGATGGTTATTACGGCGTCAATGCCATAGATTTGCGTTGATTGTTGTTTGATTTGGCTTTGCTATTGCTGGCTTCGCCCTTATTTCATTAGATTCTCATTCAGGCTCTTGCACCTAGTTTTGCATCGAAGCGACAATCTCATATAGCCATATACATGGTGATGAAGCTGAGATGTATATACTTTTCTTCAAAATGGTTCATTTGAATTGTAAGTTTGCTTCTTTGATGCTTGTTAAGCTAAAAAGTAAAAA
The DNA here is from genome assembly GCA_022606695.1 of Vaccinium macrocarpon. NCBI lineage: Eukaryota > Viridiplantae > Streptophyta > Magnoliopsida > Ericales > Ericaceae > Vaccinium > Vaccinium macrocarpon. The sequence goes on along the minus strand of CM040176.1, from coordinate 1,123,784 downwards.
CTGTGGGTAGCAGGAGAACTCCTCTATGACATTGGAATTTGGCTGATGTATGTTTACTCATTATGATTCATGTGGACATATTAATTCATGTGGTCAAATATGTCATACTATGTGCTACTTGATGGTGGCTTTTCCTTTTGTGGCCTTCATTCATGAATTTCTATGCCAGATATGATTTTGCCCCCTTCTTTTCCTTCAATAAGTCAAAACTTTTTTTTTTTTGGTAATTTTTGGTTCGACACACAGGGTGTCCAATTCAATTTACATGCACTTTGACTATATTCCTTATTTGGTCTGGTCAAAGGTAGGTCACCCATACTGAAACTAGACAATTCACAAAAAATTAATTTCTTGCAGCCTGACTCCAATAATTTAACTCTAATCAATTGTAAAAGATACAAACTCACCAACCACCTGGAGTGAGTAATTGGGGACATAATTGTCAAACTATTATTCCACTAGCGTCAAGTTTTAGAGTAAAAAAACCCAAAGCAGATACAAACAGACATGATCATTACCTATGGGAATTGGTATCGAGTGTCGCCTAATCTTGTTGCTTAAAGCTTTTTTTGGGCCTTTATGCTAAGGGTGAAAATATAACCGACAACCAAACTCAAGATTCGAATCGGTTCGGTTCGGTTATAATATGGAGCTCTTGGGATTACAAGAATTTTATTCATTTCAATTTTCGATTTATATATGTCAAAAACATATTTGCACCGCGCCGAATCTAATAAACCCATAGCATCTTCAACACCTGTCGTTGACGTCTAAACTACCAATCTCCACCGTTGAAAGCAAGTTTTTGTTCTAGAAAATTGTTTTGGAAAAAATTTAAGAAAACACACCATTTCTGAAACAAATCTTGAAAATATTCTTGGAAGCGCACACTCCAAGTGTGCTACACCAGTTCTAAGCCTCTTCTCTTTCTGCTCTCTGCTTTAGAGTCTGATACACATCCTAATTAGGAGCGGTTAGTTTGAATTGGTGAAAAAAGTTGTTAGTTAGTTTTCCATTATAAAGAGAGGAGATGAAAGGAGTGAAGGCATTCTAAAATGTATAGTTCAATTGTAAGCTTTGGACGAGAGCTCCATTGCTAGGTTCTGTAATTCCATTTGTTCCTCATCAATAAAATTCCCATTCTTTCTTTAATTTTCTCCATTTCCACAATAAATCCTATTAGTGGTATTAGAGCAATCTTTCCTTGACTGTGAAGATTAGTGTGCACCATGGCTTCTCCCCAAGACCAATGGAATTCTCGAAGATCAGTGATTTCGTTGGTCATTTTCTCACAGTACACCACATAAAAAAAACTATAAAAAGCTAGTTCATTCTAAAAACATCCTTGAAGAACACCCCCTGAGGTAGACTTCTACGGTTCTACCAATTAAACTGCTTTGTAAATTTAGAATATCTGAATTTGAAATTTGGCGAACCGAACCGGAAATGGAATTTGTCAAAAGCGTGGACTCCCCAAAAAAAAAAAAATCTACCAATCAAGCCTCAAAATAACCTCTTTGTAGCTCGGTGGGGAAAATATTCTAGGTATGGAGTATTGCAATGCCTTTATAATTTGACACTCCCTTTGCTCCAAAACTCGTCATTATGGAAAGATGTGTACCTGGATTTCTTTGCACTAAATTAATACATGACTCTGAGATTTTTTAACATTGATGTAAAGAAATGGAATAAATTATTCACGGAAATTACCCGTTGATCAAAAACTTACACGGTTTTTGTAATGCATTAAAATTTTGAGGCAGAAGGGGTAGTTTATTACTCCTGGAGTACCATTTACCACAATCTATGTCAATATAGTTTTGTGTCATTATTATTTTATGCTGCTTAATAGAAATTATTAGAAACTAAAATGGGAAGACAAAAGTATTGGTTGGGTACAAAAAGTGGTAGAAAAACCCAGGTCTTATCGATAGGACTTATTCTCCTATCGATAGAAGAATTCATTCGCGCACAATTGGCCAATTTGACCTCTCTCATATTGATAGGACCAATTATCCCATCGATAGGATCTCACTGATTCAAAATGATGGCCTAACTGATCGTGGTCCTATCGATAGAGCCACATATCCTATCGATAAGAGTTGGTTACTTGAAAATGATGGCCAATCTAATCCCATTGCTATCGATAGGGCCAATTCTCCTATCGATAGGAGTTGAAACATGTTCTTCACCCATTCGTTCTCATCTTGACTTGGGCCTTTGCTTGGGCGTGCCTGGCCTTCTTACATGACTTTCTTCATGAATTCCTTGGCACCGTGGCGGTGTGCCACATGGCCTCCAACCTTGGGCCACGGATTGACTCGTGTTCGAGCCATTTCACCAAAAAAAAATGCTTTATTCTCTCGAAAAACATGTGAACGACAAAAACACAACCTACGCGCAATATCAATCAAATAAAACATGTTATGCACGTGTGACAAAAACAAGGTAGATAAACCCCTTTATTTACCCTATCTTGGGCATATCACACCCCCCAACTTGGACTTTGCTTATCCCGAGTAAATTAACTAGATATAATCAACTATATATGATACCATGCTATGCAAGCTTCTCAATTAAAAAGATACGAAACCTATGCTCAATTGACAAAAACCAAGAAAACAATCAAAAGCACACCGGTAGTTCCAATCATGTGCAACCATGCGAATGCATGCCATCAAATGATATCCAATCAACGTAAATTGTTGAAGTGACCAATGTTCTTTATGTGCTTTAAGGGAGTGTTTGGTCACCTATTTTTTGCATTTTGGTTTTTTCAATTTATACTTTTCAATGAAAACACATTATGCAAAAATGAGTTTTTGATTTTTGAGTTTAGAGAAGGGAAGTTAAAAATAGGTTGAGAGGAGCTTTTTGATTCCTCATTTTTCACTTTTCCCATTTTGATTGACAAAAACACCTTCAGAATGTATTCTGCATATATCTCTCAAACACTATTCCTGTTTCAAAATGCATTTTGCACATATCTCCCAAACACTTTTATCAAATTCAAAAAGCTAAAAAGCCAAGAAATTAAAAATGAAAAGCTAAAAATAAGGCCTAGTTTGGCTAAATTGGAAAAACTGTTTTTTTGTTTTTTTCGTTTTGTCCTTATTCAAATTTTTTTTTGCATTTGTTAGTTTTCAGTCGATTTTTTGTGATTTTTTGGCTTGTCTCGATGAGAGGAATCTAAAAAGTAAAAAATTATTAGCCAAACTTAAAGTTTTATGAATAAAGACAAAAATAATCCAAAAAGATGATTTATTTTCGGCTTTATTAAAAAACCTATTACTTTTGACCATAATTTTATATACTCTTTGGATTTGTCTCGACGAGATAAATCCACAATCACAAAATTTTGACGCAAAACTAACAAATACAAAAAAAATTTGAATAAAGACAATAAAAAAACTAAAAAAACAATTTTTTCGATTTAGCTAAATCAAGCCTAAGGCTCCCAAACACGTTGTAAGTGGCGAATGGTGTCTATCATTTGTTTTGGGCCAAAAAAGGCCAACAATTGACTGAGACAGGACGGGATTAGACGTGGGCCTTATTACAACCCTACGGGCCCCCAAATCCAAGTTTTAGGTCCCTCTAGGGTTTCTCCCTATCCTCCGTTGATCTCTCTCTTCTTAGACCGGGTTCCTACTCACTGAGTCTTTCTCTCTCAATCTTTGTTGCCTTCGCAGCCATGTACGACTCCTCGACCATCGACGAATGTCAGGATGCCCTTCTCTCTCTCTCTCTCTCTCTCTCTCTCTCTCTCTCTCTCTCTCTCTCTCTCTCTCGGATAGCTCCAGGTATATAACTTGCCTCTCATTTTGTATACATATACCACAGGTGATCGGTCAGGGATCAGTTCGGACCTGGAGCATTTTTAGGTGTTTTGATGCTTTTAAACATTGTTTTGGGAAATGAAGTCGATCAATATGTTCAAAGGTGTTTTTCAAGGTCCATGAGAAATCTTCAAAACAAAATCCCAGGGAAGGGCTTGATCAAGTAGTTTTTCGCAAAAGCGTAAATATAAAGTTTTTGCGAAAATTGCTTGGATCTGCCTTCCCGTATTTTTTTGAAGATTTCTCACGGGAGCAAAAAAACACCTTTTGAACACATCGACGGCTTCGATCGTCAAAAAATATCGGGAACATGGAGTCCGGGATCCGGGACTCAGGACTAGAACACTAACTCTCTCTCTCTCTCTCTCTCTCTCTATATATATATATATATATATATATATATATATATATATATATATATATATCAGTGGGCTTCGATCCCGGGATCTGGATTACATTCACCGTCCGGACCTCCTTCTTCCCATGTTTTTTTTTAAAATCCGAACCGTTAGATGTCTTTAAAACGTGTTTTAAGGTCCAAACGAGGATTTGGCAAAAAAAAATACCGGAAGAGCTTGATCGGGGCAGTTTTTCACAAAAAAACGCTATAATAGCGTTTTTTCAAAAACTGCCCGATCAAGCCTTCCGGTATTTTTTGTCAAATCCTCAGCGGACCTTAAAAACACGTTTTAAAGACATCTAACGGTTCGGATCGTCGAAATTTGTCTCGGAAAGTGGAGAAAAACATATGGTCCGGATTTTAGTGGACTTCCGGGATCCTGGACTGGAAGTCCACTGTATATATATATATATATATATATATATATATATATATATATATATATATATATATATATATATGCCTCTTTATTTATGATATTTGTTTCTCTCGGATTTATAACGTGTCTGTATATGAATGTCTCTCTCAATCTAAAATCTGCAAAAAGTCTCGGCATATCTCAGTTTTATTCTCGCTACATCAAGCCCGTTTTGTAATATGCGATTTCTGTGTCTAAATAATATAGGGTTTGTAGAATTTGTTCTCTGCTGCCACATTTTTTTTTCCTCATAGTTTGTGTGTTCTGTGACATCTCCCTCCCAGAGAGAGAAGTGAGAAATTTGTAAGTTTGTAACCTGAGTTATGCAAATAATTGTGTGAGCTTGCTTTCAAGCACAAGTGGTTTGACCTTGTTTCCATTCATCAATATTCAATTCAGTGAACAAAAGTTCAAAATTTGAACAAAAGTTGCTGGGAAGTCCGTATTAATACATGTTCTAATCATCAATATGAGCTACCCTTTCTTGGGTTTCATCTCAGTTTTCTCTCTGCTCACTCCTCCCTCCTGCTTTGGTTTTTTCTCCCGTAGTTTAGATATTCCTCTCATCCTCTTTCATCCCCGACTCGGTTTCTTTCTGCTTTTGCAGCATGTGTTAAGAACGGGATGTTTAGGTTCTCCTTTATGTTTTCGTTGATCCGCTAAGTGCCGTTGGGCAATTCTTGAATGAAACATTTTCCAATGATAAAAAACAATTGTTATCAATATGAGCTTCATGGGGACATGCTCTTAGAAGGTGTTAAGATTTTTCTTTTGGTGGCAAGAAATTTCTAAAAATCTAGAGATGGATTTGTAACGTTTTTTTTCCCTAAAAAAAATGCAGTGCAGGTTGCAATTGTTTGGCAATGACATGGGCACTTTCAATTAACTTGCAGGACGGATACCAAGTGATTCCATTGTCGTTCACCAACCCCCAACCCAAGCCCACATGCAAGAGAAACTACAAGTGTCCTCAGCTGACTTTGACCACATCAAATATTATTTTGGCACGAGGCAAGAGGTTCTGTAAAAGGTGAAAAACTTCCGTCGCACAAAAGATTTCAGGATCCGAGGGTTCGGAGTAGCAACCAAAATCGATGAATGCCCAGTTACGTTCTTTGAATAATAACACCTTATAATTATCAGTTATCTTACTAGCAAACGCCGCCTGAATGTCACAAGTAAAAGGGTACCTTTCAAAAAAGGAAAGGCTTTACTGACGGTACAGACCCGAAGAAGGCTATAGTTTCTAGAACTATAGTATATAGTAGCACACTTGTCGTCTTTGAAGAGGAAAACTTCATTAGGTATTCACGATTCAAGGGCAGCGTCTACGCCACTTTTGAACCGAGTCTGTTGCAAGGAAGGGAACATCTCCCTGATTAGTTTTATGTCATGACTCGGGTTTGAACCATAGTTAATCCTTGCACATTGATTTCTACTGAAGATGATTGCTTCATTCTCATCACACCCAAAAGCAACATCTAATCCATATTCTGTAAAGGGTGTGTACTTGAGGAATGAAAATCCTTTGCAGATGGGTATGGGTCCCTCTTGCACTGTGGCGAGTGTGATGCCTTCAGAATAGTTTAACAACACATTCGTTCCTCATGAATATATAGGCCTTACCTTCACTAGAGGAACGAAATGCAGCATCTATGTAGCTCTCACTACCGGCACTTTTGACACTTTTCGAATGTTAATAGAATCCCCCTCTAGTTTTAGTATCGCGCTTTTTCTCTCTCTCCCTCTCCTTTGAATTTGAGCTCAAAAATTTCCGTAGCACTCCAACAGGTGCTCTCTCTCTCTCTCTCTCTCCAAAGCAAACTTAACATTATCCCTCATTAGACAATATCTTGGCAACAACAGTACTTCTTGAGAGAGAAGACTAACTCTCACAAAAAACACCTAGCAGAGACTAAGACAGGATGAATCTCTCTCTTGGCAACAACTCTTCGGCTAACCAAGGTTGTAGCTCTTCGGCTGCCAAAGGCAAAGGCATGTTAAAACCCTTTGTTGATTAGTTTAGCATACTTTTGGCAAAGGGTTTTAACATACCTTTGCCTTTGGCAGCTGAAGAGCTACAACCTTGGTTAGCCGAAAAGCTGCTACCGAGAGAGAGATCCATCCTGTCTTAGTCTTTGTTGGGTGTTTTTTGTGTGAGTTAGTCTTCTCTCTCAAGAAGTTCTGTTGTTACCGAGATATTGTCTAATGAGGGATAATGTTAAGTCTGCTTTGGAGAGAGAGATCCTGTCGGAGTGCTACGGAAATTTTTGAGCTCAAATTCAAAGGAGAGGGAGAGAGAGAAAAAGCGCGGTACTTAAACTAGAGGGTGATTCTATTAACATTCGAAAAGTGCCGGTAGTGAGAGCTACATAGATGTTGCATTTCGTTCCTCTAGTGAAGGTAAGGCCTATATATTCATGAGGAACGAATGGTGTTGTTTTCACCGTTGATTAGGGGTTTTTTTTTTAGGATTATTGAAGATCTGATAAGTTTGAAGAATTAATTGAGATATTTAGTCTAAGATAGAGAAATTTTGACAGTTATGTATGAAAGTACTTTATTTCAAATATTGAAATTATACGTGCTTTCAAAGTGGAGTAACTTTGGGGAATGATTTGGACGCAGAGCTTTGGGATAGAAGGGACAGTTTGCTGCTGGTCAAGAGCAAACATCTTGTACACCTTTGGGTGGAAATGGTTGCACTCGCAGCAATCCATCATATTCCGGATACAAATCAATCACGGCATTACCTTAGTAATATTATTCATGATTGCAGATGTTTGATGAGGCAGCTAGGAGAGGTGAAGATTGACCATGGTCTATCGTTAAAGGAACAAATGCGCGGATTTGCTACCGAATATGTTATTTAATGATGCTTTGGATTTTCATATTTTTTATGTTTGCTCTAGTTTGTATTAATTCGCAACTTTGTGATGACCCAACTGGGGTTGAGTACCCTCTAGACTCTTGTTTGCTTCCTAGTTTGTATTTATAATAGGTTCTTGGTCTACCAAAAAAAAAAAAAAAAGACTTTGGGGAATGATGGAGTATGTTGAATCTCTAATGCTGTACCCAAATTTGATACTTAATATAAACTTCCAACAATTTCTTCCAAAGACTACTGAACTGTTTTCAATGTCTCGATCAATAAAATGATCTGTTCCATTTTTGGATGGACGACTCGGATTTGATCACGAGCGGCTCTCTGAGCAGTATATGCATCCGAACAAAGGACGGTGGGATTTATGCACTACAAGGTTGTTGTGCGGGGGTGCACTACGACACCCCTAATTCTGGGCCTATAGAAAGTTGAAGTCGAATTCTGTGACAGAAAATGGTACAACATGCAAAAATAGTTATTCATTACTTTACTGCAATTAAGTAGGGGTATATTCGATCTCTATCCCTTTTTAAGCTCATTCAGTCAAATTGAAAAAATCCTGCCTTCTCATCCATATGGGCTGCCCAGAATTGTGCAGTAGCACGACCATAGGCATCGGAACTCAGAAAGTAACATAGAAGGTCCTGTCTTCCGTCTCTCATCCATGTATTGGACATTGATAAGGGACTCAAAAATAGGTTCGTTATTGTGAATAGGAACCGGTATTTTTTTGTGAATTGGGTTCGATTTCCCCACCATCGCAAGGTTGGTTTTCTTTTCAGTCCAGTTTGTTGTCCTTGATTGACAGTTGAATGCTTGTTCCTAATAGTTGGATAATCTCTCACAGACCTTCCCAGGCAATAGGCCTCCTCTCAGCCTTATGTTTCCTGCATTGAGTGCTTTCAATATTGGGCCCGTTTGGGGTTACTTTTTTCATCATTTCGTGAAGCATTTCTGTTCGTATTGCAATCATCAAAGGTTTTCAGGGAGTTCAAATTTGTTTAATTTGTTCTATTTTGTAAGAACATATAGTGAGATGAAGTTTCCGGACAGGGCCGGCCCAAGGGTTTGAGGTGCCCTAGGCCTAGCCCAAAAATTGTGTCTTTCAAGTACAATGCCTAAATAATTTTTCGAGTAACAATCACTATACGAGAAAATCAAAACAATATAAAGTTCTACAAACATCACATAATAATGGAAAAATTAAAACACGAAGTCTCTAGATACATAAAACGCATGAGTATCACTTGAATATTACGAGTGTTGCAATTTTAGAAGCAAAAGTATCAATTATACTTGGGCCTTTTTTATATTGTGATTTTTTTTAAATCAATTTTAGTTTTGGGCCTTTTTTAAAATTTTGGGTCACAATAATTTTTGGGTCTTTTTTAAACATTGGGCCACAATGTTGAGCTCTTTTGTCACTCCTAATAGATTTTTTTCTTTTATTTTGGTCCAAAAAGTGTTCTAGTCAAGCCCATAGGTATAAAATGGTGGGGTGCCCCAAAAATTGATTTTTTTTGTGGTGCCCAAGGCCCAGGCCTTGTGAGCCGTGGGCCTGGGCCGGCCCTGTTTCCGGACGCGCATTGAGGTAAAACATTATTGACATCTCGACAGTTTGGTCCTAGCCCCAGGTGAATTCTGCTTTTATGGTACGTGGTGCTTGGTGTATCAAAGACTTGATGGACTGTAGTGCATGTTACAACACCTAAGCCCAATAACATTTTTTATTTAATGAGCTCTCATTAGAAACTTCTTACAACATTAATGGAGCTGCAAACCTTGGTTCTTGAAAATTAAAGCCTAAAAACAAGAAAGGGGAGCAAAGAGCAGGAAAGAAAATGGGTAAGTTTGGCTAATAATTTTATACTTTTTAGATTACTCTCGTCGAAACAAGCCAAGAAACCACAAAAATGACCAAAAACCAACAATTGCAAAAAAAAAATTGAATAAAAACAACCAAAAAACCACAAAAATGACTAATTTTCACAAAAAAATTGAATAAAGACAACCAAAAACCAAAACATCACTTTTGTCCTTATTAATTTTTTTTTTTGCATTCGTTAATTTTGCAATAAGATTTTGTGGTTTCTGAATTCCCCTCGCCGAGACGAATCTAACAAGTATAAAATTGTGGTAAAAAATTAATTTTTTTAATAAAACCAAAATAGGTAAATTATTGGCCAATAATCCATCTATTTTAGCTTTATTAAAAAATTGAGTTTTAACCGTAATTTTATACTTGTTAGATTCGTCTCGTCGAGAAGAATTTAGAATCCACAAAATCTTGATCCAAACAAACAAATGTAAAAAATAAAAATAAAAAATTGAATGAGGACAAAAGTGATTTTTTAGTTTTTGGTTTTTTACCCACCCCTTAGTCTTTGCATACGAATGGGAACTACTTACTACACATACGGCCCGATTGGATGCTAGATTAATTTTAGGGGTATTAAATATAGAGGGGGTATAAGATAGTAGGGGGTGATATATATGGAGGGTGGCCCCACATTGATGTGATATTTATGGAGGGTGGATTAAGTAGTAATTGGTTTGGATGATTTTGTGAGAAAGGGGATTAAATTTGGATGGATGATGTAAAAGTCAAAAGACTTTTTTGCCTTTATGTGAATATTCGTATTAGTTATGTGTTTTTTTAATTAGATAAATCAAATAATTTATTTATTTATTATTGAAACTCAATAACTAATTAAGCTATAAGACTTAATTGTAACTAAATTTTATATTAATTTTTTTATTATAAAAATTAATTTAGACTTTTAGTTTTTTTTACGATCTTTACAACTCTAGTGATGTAAAACATAAAGATCAAACAAATGTGCATTTTTCGTATCACAATTTTTATACTATATATAGTTTTTTTAATGTTTTTTTTATCGAATTAAAGATCTCTATTAGTAGTTTAATTTGGTGGAAAAAAAAAACTATGTGCGGAAGTATTTTAATTTTTTATTCGAGTAGTTGATTAAGTGGGATTTTATCAAACTAGAAAAAGTGAACCAATACCGTTCAATTGTTGCCCAACAAACAATTTTAATTTGGTCGGCATTTAAGGCCCAAAATCTAAATATATTTAGAAAATTATTGATTGAACAGGATTTATGTCGTTAGTTCGCAAAAAAATCAAGATTTAAAGCCATTTTTCTGATCTGAAATCATCATAGGTGACATTATTTGACTAAAAATTTCAGCAAAAAAAAAAAAACAATTAGATCCCTTGATAGATGAAGGGATTCTCAATTAGACAGTGACCTACTATATATTGCATTCCTAGAGTCCCATGTGGAGTATTAGGCCAAGAGGGAGAAGAAAGAGGGATTATTCGGGGCATTTTGGTAAAAATACAGGGGTATTAGGGGGTGATAAATATGGACACCCCCTGGGCTGTCCATAAATAACACCCCTGCACTTTTTGTAGGCAAACCATTGCATATGCGTGGATCTGAGTATAAATAACACCTTCCGTATTTATGCCCCCTTAACGCCCCATCCAAATGAGCCGATAGGGAATGGGAGAGGACAGGTCATACTACCATTTCAAAATTTTATTTTTCCCAAGTGATCTCTTCTACGGTGTGATAAAAAAAGATCTCTTCTACGGTCACTTTCACCTTTATCAACGATGGGATATTCCCACTTTTGCCATTATCAAAGGGGAAAATTGATACGCGCCCACACGTGTACCGCACCCTCACCTGGGCCCCAGCCCTTGATAACAATGTAATTATCTTTTTACTCCTTATTTCGTCCTTTAATTAGACTCTAATACATTATTTATATTAATTCATTTATATTACTTTATTTATTTTTGTTATTACTTTAATTTCCTTACTTACTTTATTTATATTACTTTATTTCTTTTAATTACATTATTATTTATTTTAATTCATTTAAATTACTTTAATTCCTCTAATTAATTAATTTATATTACTTGAATTCATATAATTACTTAATTTCCTTTAATTACCTTATTTCCTTTATTTATATTATTACACTTCTTTATGTAAATTAAATTATTTATTTAGTTCATTTAATTATTTATTTATTTCAATTCTTTAATTTATTTCAATTTTTATTTAATTATTTATTTATATGATTTATTAATATCTTTTTTCTATTTATCTTTTTAATCTACTCTAATATATTTTTTCTCTTTTATATATTTTAATTAATTATTTATTTATTTATCTTTTTGTTTATTTATTTATTTAATATTTTTAATTTACGTCTTTTTCTTAATCATTTATTTGTATTTATTTAATTCACAGATTCATATAATTTCTCATCTTCTTATGGATGGCTACTACTATCCCGATAGTTGCTCATTTGAGAATGATGTTCCCAGTGAGGAGAGCATCAATTTCGGCAGTCGCGATTATACACCGGATTTTAGCACTGATCAGGGTAATTATTTTTCGTCGTTCTTATGCATATTCATCATTCACTTTGAAAGTAGATAAATATGACAGGACTGGATAATGTTTTATTTATCCATATTCGTTTTTTTTTATTGTTTATAGATTTTTGAAAGTAGATAAGATATGTTAGCTTGGGTGAAGAGAGTTGGTCTCAAAAAAGATATTGTGGTGGTGTTTACATATAAAATTAACCAATCCAATAATTAATTGATACGTAATTAAAATTCCCAAACGTTGGCAATTACTTGTCAATGAAGATACACTGGATTAATAAGAAAAAATTAAGTAAATACGGTGTCGTATTATTTCTCAAATTGGAAAAGCAATTATTGGCAGTTACAAGTCATTGCTAAAATTAAATTTGGCTTCGAAGCCATGATGTTAACTTATTAACATATAAACTCTACGTGGAAACTTGTGAAACAAGACAAATTAGCAGTTAGAACACGTGGAGTACTTATAGAAGGCAGTTATTTCCTTAACATGTTATCATTTAAGTTTGTTTAAACAAACGTGCAGATTTAAAGCGTCTGGAGGAAGAAAGAATTTAAATTCAAACGTGGAGGAAGAATAACTACCAACTGCAAGCAGCATCTATAAATAGAAGAAATTGAAAAGTAGAAGCCCAGATAAATCTTCAACGAACAACTATCAAAAACTGATGTTTGGCTGTTCATTGACAACATAGTTTAGGATTTCGAACTCAGTTCGAAGTAGATTATGATTTATCTCAATTGTTTTTGTAACAATCACCTTTATCTTGGTTGTTATTGTAATAATTACCCGTTCGAAGTTTTGTTACTCTGTATTTGAAGTCGGAGATGATTTCGAAGTAAGTTTATCTTGGATTCATCAATCAAAGTATCTTGTTTTTTTATTGTTCTTTGATTTCTTAAATTTATTGGTTTACATTTCTTCACTTATTAAGAAAAATCCTCTTAATTGAGGTTAATTGAACCAATAAAACACAATCGCTTGATTAGATTTGGTTTTTTCCAAAGTTAATCTGAGGGAGGAGATTGAAACTCTCTCTAGCACACTCGCACGCAATCATTTTCCAATGCAAAGAAGTAAAAAAATCAAACACATGTGGTTATTAATAAATCTGATAATTTAAAAGGCGGTAAGCTGCCGAGATTCATTCTTGGTTGCGAGAGAGGAAGAAATTATAGACCGCACCGTGGGGTTGAAAGGCTAATCTTGCATAAGAATACTGGGACTAAAAAGTGTGAGTGTCCATTTGAGTTGCAAGGTATACCAATACCTCCAGACGGTGTCAAGTGGGGTTTAAAAGTTTCTTGTGGTCTCCATAACCATGCGGCGGCAAAAAATATTGAGGGCTACGAGTACCCATCAAAGCTAAAATCAATGGAGAAAAAATTTGTGGTTGAGATGGCCAACAACATCGTTCCTCGTGAAATTCTTAATATTTTGAAATTAATGACCTTATCCAAAAAATTAATAAGAATATAACTCTCTACAATGCCATTTATTCCGTAGCAAAGTGACCGTCTGCCCTTGATAATGGCAAAAGTGGGAACATCCCATCGTTGATAAAGGTGAAAGTGATCGTAGAAGAGATCACTTGGAAAAAACAAAAAATTGAAATGGCAGTATCAAAGACTTGTACGTTTGACCTGTCTCCTCCTATTCCCTATGTGTAGTCAGTAGTTCCCACACGTATGCAAAGACTAAGGGGAGGGTAAAAATTAAAAAATCACTTTTGCCCTTATTTTTTTTAATAATCAATTTATTCTGATTTTATTAAAAGAATTAAATTTTGATTATAATTTAATACTTGTTAGATTCGTTTCGTTAAGAAAAATTTAAAAACCATAAAATTTTGATTTAAAATAAATGAATGCAAAAAAAATAATTTAATAAAGACAAAATAGTTTCTTTTTTTTTTGGTTTTTTACCCACCCTTATCTTTGCATACGCGTGGGAACTACTGACTACACATAGGAAATAGGAGAGGACAGGTCAAACGTACAAGTCTTTGATACTGCCATCTCAAATTTTTGTTTTTTCCAAGTGAACTCTTCTACGGTTACTTTTACCTTTGGGGTGCTTTGCCTAAATTTGATTTTTTGGTTTATTGGATTATTTGGTTTTGTCTTTTATTCATTTTTTTTCAGATTTGTTAGTTTTAGATTGATTTTTTTGAGGTTTTTATTGCATGCCGACGGTAGGAATCTAAAAAGTATAAAATTATTAGCCAAACTTAAAATTTTGTGAATAAAGACAAAAATAAACCAAATTGGATTATTGGTTTTTGGTTTTTTGGTTTATTTTTGTCTTTATTCACAAAACTTTAAGTTTGACTAATAATTTTATACTTTTTAGATTCCTCTCGTCGAGACAAGCCAAGAAACCTCAAAAAATCAACCGAAAACTAACAAATGCAAAAAAAAATTGAATAAGGACAAAATCAAATAATCCAATAAACCAAAAAACCAAATTTAGCCAAACTCCCCCTTTATCAACGATGGGATGTTCCCACTTTCGCCATTATTTAGGGCAGACAAGAAAGTTGCTCCCTCTCTCTCTCTCTCTCTCTATATATATATATATCCACGACTAAACCGTTGTCGGCCGGAGAGCCACCATCCTTCGCCGCTCCCGATTCTTGTTCTCTCTCTCTCTCACATTTCTTTTTGCCTGCTTCTCTTTCTTAAAACCCATATTTTTAGTCAATCTTTGAAAGTTGATTCGTTACATTTAATCTCTCTCTCTCATTCCTTCGCCGCTGCCGATTAAGGGTTCTAGAAGCAAACCCAGTAACAGCACAACCCGACGAACCGCCCGATTCGATCCGCAAATCCGATGCAGTTTCTCGGACGGGTTTGTTAGTCTAGGCGGGTCGGTTGCGGGTTGTTTTTTTAAGCCCACCAGTTCGGGTCGGGTGCAGGGTAGATTCCAAACCCGACTCTACCCGACCCGCGCACAACCCTACTTTGATCTACAACTTACTTGGGCCAACAAGTTATCAATCCAATCCAAATACTCTGCTAAATTTGTCTTTTTTGTAATCTCTTTTCACTGCTCTTGTTATTTCCATGAGTACTTAACTTGGATTCCAACTTTTTTATGCATATTTTCCTATGCTAATTGTCATTCCTTACTTTTGGGAGCAGAACTGGTTCTATGGAGATGCGCCTGAGACTTCTGAATCTGCTCCACTGCTAAAGGCGATGGGATTGGGATCTGATTTGGGCACAGTCCAATCTCCAATTCCAGCAACAGGAGTTCTTCTTCTAATTCGGTTAGTAATTAACACCCGAGCTACTTGATTTTTCAAGGCGGTGAGGATTTCCCGCTGTTGACAATGTAATTCTATATTGCATGGATCCTATTGAATTTTGGATTAACTTTTTTGTAATGATTTTCCAAAAAGGAAAAGAGGGAGAATAAAATATGAAACTTTTAAGTGATCTTGTACTTTAGTTTTTTGTCAAGATAAATTCCTAATTTTATTACCTTTGCATAATGAGAGGAATTAGAAAAATAAAAGATAAAGAATTAAATTCCTTAAAATGTCATTTTTTTGTCAATCAAAATTATGAAAAAGTATGACATGGACAAAAATAACTTAACTAAGTCAAAAATATATTTTTGGCTTATTTTTTGTCCGGAGTGAATTTTTTTGTGGGTTTTTTTTTATATCAAATCTTTTATTTTTCAAATTTTGTTGTGGAGACAAACTGTGTATGATGACAAAGGTTTTGGGCTCTAATCATTTCTAATCATTTTGAAGTAATGTTGATTTCTCTGCGTGAAGCTAGTGGTTTTTGAAGTTCTAAAGCTTGCTCATTGCAGACTGTGAGTCTCTCTCATTTGCTAACTCGACCTTTCAATTGAATCAATGTAACTGCAACTTAAGTTAGTTTCTCTTTTAGTGGATGTTCTTATATTTCTAAATAATCAATTGCATTATAATTTGATGCATAAATAAGTATATATATATATCAAGTGCATATTTATATATATGCTACAATTTTAATAGTTATAAGGAGGAGTCTATTCAAAGAGAGACTGAAATACAAAGAATAAAATAGGATAATGAGTTAATGAAGTTCGAAATCAAGAAGATGAATCAGGAAAGGGAGTGAGAATGATGAGATGTTTGCTTTATGGGAGAAAAAATCAGGTTTGGAAGTAGAGAAGAGTAGGTTGGAAGTGCTGATGGAGCAATTGGAGGGAAGGCGAGAGGCAAGTGCCGCTATGCAAAAATCACTTAAGAAGAAAAGAAAAAATGTTTTAAAGAGGATATTTTCAAGAAGATCGGAGTGATATTAATATGTTGGAATGTGCTATAAAAGTTTAAAGTGTACGATGCTGATTCAGTGAAGTTGGATAAAAATGTGAATGCTGGGTATTAGGTTTTTTTGATGGGATCTAATGATTGTAGTGTATACATATATTTCATGGGCTCTGTATGTTGACAGTGGACTGAGCTTGTGAAATCAAAGTTCTAATTATTTATAATGGGCTTTTTATATCAGTGAACTTTCATTTGCGCCCCCCCCCCCCCCTGTGTATATCATGTATATTAGGAGACTTAATTTTTTATATGAAAAAGTCTTCTGATATACAAATCCCATGATAAAATAATTAGAACTTTGATTTCATAAGCTCAGTCCACTAGCAACATACAGAGCACATGAAATATAGGTGTACATTGCAAACATTAGAGTCCATCAAAAGAAACCTAATACCTTGCATTCACAATTTTATCCAAATTCACTGAATCATCATCTTACAATTTAAGCTTTTATAGCACATTCCAACATATTAATATCACTCCGTTCTTCTTGAAAACATCCTCTCTAAAACGTTTTTGCTTTTCTTCTTAGGTGATTCTTGCATAGCAGCACCCGCCTCTGCTGCCTTCCTCCACTGGTCCATTAGCACTTCCAACCTACTCTTCTCTACTTCCAAACCTGATTTTTTCTCTTGTAAAGCAAGCATCGCATCATTCTTTCACTCCCTTTCCTGATTTATCTTCTTGATTTCGAACTTCATTAGATCATTTTCCTCTTTTATTTCTTTGTATTTTAGTCTCTCTTTGAATAGACTTGTCCTAATAGCCATTAGAATTGTAGCATATATATGAATATATATACTTGACATATATGTACTTATTTATGCATCAAATTATAATGAAATTGGATATTTAGAAATATAAGAACGTCCACTAAAAGAGAAACTAACTTAACTTGCTGTTACATTAGTTCAATTGAAAAGGTCGAGTTAGCAAATGAGAGAGACTCACAGCCTGTAATGAGGTAGCTTTTGAACTTCAAAAATCACTTGCTTCACGTAGAGAACTAAACATTACATCAAATGATTGGAGCCCAAACCCTTTGCAATCATACAATTTGTTTCCCCAACAAAAAATTGAAAAGTAAAAGATTTGAAATAAAAAAAATACTCCGGACAAAAAAAATAAGCCAAAGATATATTTTTGACTTAATTACGTTATTTTTGTCCGTGTCATGCTTTTTCATGAGTTTGATCAACAAAAAAGAGAAATTTTAAGAATTTGATTTATTATCTTTTAGTTTTCTAATTTCTCTCATTGTGCAAGGGTAATGAAATTAGAGATTTATCTTGACCAAAAACTAAAGTAGGAGATCACTTAAAAGTTTCATAATTTATCCTCCCTTTTTCTCTTTTTGGGAAGTCATTACAAAAAAATTAGTCCAAAACTCAATTGGGTCCATGTAACATAGAATGATGTTGTCTACTGCGGGAAATCCTTCCGTTTGTTATTACCACTACCTTGAAAATCAAGTGTCCTGAGTGGTTAATTACTAACCTGACTAGAAGAACTCCCTATTGCTGGAATTGGAACTAGCTTTGGACGACTTATGAACATAATACACAAGGAGCAAGGCTCAAGTGTACTTGTGATTAGAGCTGTGTTAACAAGAGTAGAAAGAATATTTATGAATCATGTTGAAGGTGACAGCCCTTGCTGTGTTTTCTTCTTCATTGCTCTAGTTTACCGGGTATTTGGGTGGAATATCTGAATGCAATGAAGAGAAGGCCATCCATCTTTTTATGGCAATTTATTTGTTATCTAATATGTAGTTTTGTATTTTCAGAAATGTTCTGTACTTGTATTTTCACCATGTGCTTGATAGCCGACCAATGACTGGCACAAGCAACGCTAGAGATATGTGACAGCTAGCATATCTTGTAAAACACACCCACATCAGAGAATTTCCTTACTTGAATTTGGTTTGGGCTGGGGAGGTGGTCCCGCAAGAATGATATTTAGGTAATGACCCTTTTTTCCCCTCCAAGAAGTGGTCAATCTAGTGAACAACTGAAGAATTTGAACAGCTTGTCTGTCACGATATTCTTTTGCTGCTTGTGAAATATAAATCCTTGCTTATGGGACTTACTATTTTGTTGGCAATAGCACTTATCTTTTAACCATTTTGCATGTTCAGCCAGAAAGTGCTAGTAGTTTGAGAAGACATGTTGCAGCTTCACTGATTCAATACCATCGTTCAGTTGAAAGAAATGGTCCTGCCCGACAACCTGTTTCTCCTGCAAGTTATAGTAGCTCAATGGAGGTAATAGACACTCTCCCTTTCCCTCTCCCAACACAGAATCACGCCCATGTGGAGAAAACACGCTGAAATGGCCACGCCCCTACATTTTGATTGATTGTGATATAGTCATTCTATTTATCTGTTCCTTAGTGTATTAGTAATTTATTGTAGGCTGAATGTATGTTGGCAAAAACTCAATCTCACCAGTTTCATCTAAATTCCACACCTTGAATTGACGAATTTCTGAAGTAAAGTTCACTGTAGGTGAATTTTTATAATCTCAAATACTTCAGATCCGCATGGCACAAAAAGTTTGCAGCATCAGAATTTTTGTAAAGACTAAAGAATAAACCATGAGTTAGACCATCTCATACAGTTTTTGTTTAACTGTTTCTGAGCCGAAAAAGTTCATTTCGGGGATGAACTAACTGAATAATCTTGTTGTAGTCATTTTAATATATTGCAGAACTGTGGAATCAAGTAAAGTGTCCCATTCTGTAGTTTATATGGTGGTTCATTTATTTTGTGTAAAATATCCCATTCTGTAGTTTATATGGTTTTTCTTGTCCTACAAAGTTAACCCATTTTTAAGTTCATTCTTCTCAAACATTTAATTTTGGGAAGAAAGACGATTATTAGACTAGATGAATCATTTTGTGCTGCACAGGTAGCCCATTATAATCCCGCTCTCACCCCATCTAGTTCTGTGGAGTTCAAGGGCCGAATTGGAGAATCAACTTTCAATCTTAAAACATCCACAAAGTTACTCAAAGTACTTAATCGCATCTGGAGTCTTGAAGAACAACACGCATCCAACATGTCATTATTGAATGCAATGAAAAGGGAACTGGAGCACTGCCATGCACGGAACAAAGAGTTACTGCGAGAAAAGAAAATGAACAAGAAATGGATGAGTTAATGAAGCAAGTTGCAGCAGATAAAATTGCTGGAAAATACAAGGAGTTAGAAGATGAGAGGAAGTTGAGAAAGCATTCCGAAAGCCTCCACAGGATGCTAGGTCGAGAATGTCCTGAATTGAAAAGTTCCTTCTCTAGTGCTTTGAAGGAGAAGAAAGCTCGAATTAGATGAACGGATGCAGATGAAACTTGATGAACCCCAGTATGATCTTGCGAAGAAAAACACAATTGTGGATAAGTTGAGCCTTGAAATAGAAACTTTTCTTCGAGCCAGAAATTGTGTGGATTATATTAATCCGCCAAAAAGCCAATGGAAAGTAGCTTATATTGGCATTCTTCAGAGTCCTTCAACTTGAATGGGGCTGTTAGTGCTCCTCATAATGCCGATGAGGTGGAAGATTCTCTGCCAGTAGTGATTCAAATTGATTTGAGTTAAAGAGGGTTTCAAATGGAAAGCAAAATATAAGCGGTAGCTCTAAACAAAATGGGAAAGGTGTTTCAGAAAGCCATAGTAAGGAAAAAGTCAGATCAAATTCTACAAAGAAGAAGGTTCAGTCACGAGAAATTGGATCAGAAGACCTTGTTGAATTGAGCGATTCCCACAAGTTTGAAATAAGTGAGGGTGCAAATGTTCTGGAGGATGTAAAGAAAAGAAGCGCAGGGAATCCTGGCCTGAACGGTAATCATATGCTCAATAACTTGATAAGTCATTGCAAGGTGGGACGATACACATGGAGAAAAATGGAACAGAAGATTCTCGTGCACTTCCAGGTCATGCTAGTCCGCTGCAACCTTGGCCTCAAAGTTTGAAAGAGAACACTTAAAAGGCTAAGCTTCTTGAAGCAAGATTAGAGGGGCAGCGTTCACAGTCAAAACCAACCAAGAGTTCTTTATAAGCTGACTGAACTGTCATTTGCCGGCTGTAACAACCTTTCTGATGAAGAAATTCTGGTTCTGTGAATGCTGGCCAATGTCCTTGGAGTAATTTTAGAATAGGTGCCATTGCTATGTACAATATTTTGAGACTCTTGTAAATGGAAAGATAATATCGTCCACGTGGTTAGATCAGCTAGAATCCGAGTGCTCTATCAAAGATTTAAAACTCTACTGTGCATTTCTGAAGTTCATCATCCATGCAATTTTCTTAACTGGCTATCATGGAATCATCTCTGCATCCCGTTTTCTTGGATCCTTTCATCACTCACACAAGTGTTCCCTATCCACCCTCTAACTTGGAAGGAAGTACCTCCAGTTGTAATTTTGAGACGACGTGTGAATGGCTCCAAGTCAATGTTCTCAGCACCTTGCATAAAAGTTTTCTGAAACGAGAATGGATTGTGGTTGTTTTGCTAATGATCAAGCTTGGTGATGGTTATTAAGATGTCAATGCCATAGATTTGCGTTGATTATTGTTTGATTTGGCTTTGCTATCACCGGCGTCACCTTTATTGCATTAGATGTTCATTTCAGGTTCTTTTGCATCAAAGCGACAGTCTCTTATAGCCATATATACATATATACATAGTGATGAAGCTGAGATGTATATACCGTTCTTCAAAATGGTTCATTTGGATTGAAAGTTTGCTTCTTTGATGCTTGTTAAGCTAAAGAGTGTGGGTTAATAGCAGGAGAACTCCTCTATGACATTGGAATTTGGCTGATGTATGTTTCCTCGTTATGATTCATGTGGTCAAATATGTCATAATATGTGCCACTTGACGGTGTCTTCTCATGAATTTTTATGCCCAATATGATTTTGCCCCCTTCTATTCCTCCAATAAGTCGAACACTTTTTTTTTGTGTGTGGGGTAATTTTTGGTTTGACACACAGGGTGTTTGGTTTAATTTACGTGCACTTTGATTAATTTCTTATTTGGGCTGGTTAAAGGTTGGTCACCCGCGTTGGGACTAGAGGATTCAAAAAAAATATTTTCTTGCAGCTTTGACTCTAATAATTTAACCCTAATCAATCGTGCATGATACAAATTCACCAACCCCCGGAGTAACCAGGGACAAAATTAGTCAAAATACAAACAGACATGATCATTACCCATGGGAATTGGTATGTAGTGTCTCCTAATCTTGTTGCCTAAAGCTTTTTTTGAGCTTTTATGCCAAGGGTGGAAATATAACCGACAAAACCAAACTGCAAGGTATGGTTATCATACAGGGATACGGGGGTCCTGGGATTACAAGAATTTTATTCATTTTGGTTTTCGATTTATATATGTCAGAAACAAATTTGCATTGCACCAAATCTAATGAACCCATAGCATCTTCAATATTTGCCGTTGATGTCTAAACCGCCAATCTCCACCGTTGAAATCGTGTTGGGAAAATTTTAAGAAAATAAATACACTAGTTTTGAAGCAAATCTTGAAAATACTTGGAAGCGCACACTTCAAGTGTGCTACACCAATTCTAACCCTCTTCTCTTTCTCCCCCAGTCTCTGCTCTGATACCCACTCTAAGTAGGAGTGGTTAGTTAAATTGGCGGGAAAAGTTGTTAGGTGATTTTCCATTATAAAGAGAAGAGGTAAAAGAAGTGAAGGCATTCTGAAATGTATAGTTCAATTGTAAGCTTTGGACTAGAGCTCCACCATTGCTAGGTTTTGTAATTCCATTTGGTCCTCATCAATAAAATTCCCATTCTTTCTTCAATTTTCTCCATTTCAACCACAAATCCTATTAGTGGTATCAGAGCAGTCCTTCCTTGGACCGTGAAGATCAGTGCACAGCATGGCTTCTCCCCAAGAAGAATGGAATTCTACTCGTGAAGATTTCCTAGAAATCAGGGCATTATTCTTGAAGTTTGAAAGCACCAACGAATTCATCAAGAGCAATAGAAAATTCAAGGTATGCACCAACGAAATCATCGAGAGCAATAGGAATTCAGGCCTAATCTTGATTACCTTGAATTGAAAATTACATTGTGTGAATGGCTCCTTGTCAATGTTCTCAGACTAATACCTTAAGAAAGAAGAGCAGCAAAACATGTGTGGAATTATTGTAGCTTGCGATGAGAGTTTATCAGATCGTTGCGCTTTTGTCCCTCGAGAGTTCATCAATTTGATGTCATTAAGGATTCGCTTCGTCACTTCCCACGCAATTACCCTCTCTTTTGGAGTCATAAAAAATTCGCTTCATCACTTCTTACAAATCGTGAATCACAAAATGGATGAGGGAGATCTGAAAATGATTATTGATGTCAAATGAAAAGGTAATACTCTTATTTAAAAGACAAATTCCATTTCATATGACGGATACTTCTTCCTATAATGGATGTTTCTTTTATTTGAGTTTACAATTGTTACAGGGAAAGAGCCTTGTAAGTTGAGAAATGAAATCTTATTTTAAAGTAACTCAACTTTAAAGTTTAGAAGGTAAGACTATCTCCGGCTGAAGTAACAAGTACCAAAATTAGGAAATTTTAAGGTTTAGTGCTCTTTTAGTGGGTAAGCACCGATAGTCATGAGGCTGGGCACAATTCCCACCGACAGTGTAAGCCCGACCTAATCTTACTTATGCCACTACGGTTCCTTCTTTTGTCATGCTTCTCCCCCTAACTCCAACCTCAGCTCCATCACGACGTGTTTTTGTGAGGTGTTTTGTACCTTTCTCTCCAATTCTCCGAACAATACTCAATCCAAATAAGTGATTTGGCTAGAAACCGTACACATTTCTTTTCTTTTTCTCACGAAATCTGTCCAAAAGGGCTGTAAGGTAATTTCCAAACCGAACGTGATTGTCGTAGTTTACCGTGGTTCAATCAACAGGGCCCCGCAAGGCAAGATTGTTGTAAACGACGTCGTTGTGCTTCTCATGGGATCCCAAACAAACACAAGGGAAACAGGGTCGTTCAAGGAAAACCAAACACTCAACCTGCGACCTGCAAATTGCGAAGCCATTATAGTGACCTGCAATTAGAGAGAGAGAGAGAGAGAGAGAGAAAGAGAGGTGGTCTTTGGGGGAAGATGGCCGCTTCATTCAGGTGGATACTGCAACTGCACAAGGACGTTCCAAAAGCAGCGAAATTCTACTCTGAGGGTTTGGACTTCACCGTCAATGTCTGTACCCTTCGTTGGGCTGAACTTCAATCCGGTCCTCTCAAACTTGCTCTCTTACATTCCCCAAGGTTCTCTCTCTCTCTCTCTCTCTCTCTCTCTCTCTCTCACACACACACACACACACACACACAGATTTGAAACCCTTTTCCGTCTCAATGATATTTGGTTCCATTTTTCGTTATTAGCCGAGTGAGAGCAAAAGAACAGACTTTGGCTATACAATATACTTTCTGCTGTTTATCTATACTTATCGGGTCAATTATACGCAATTGATTACCGATTGGATTAGGACACAAGAAGGTTTTTTCATCATCATGGTTGTAACTTTGAAAACTGGGATTTTCTGTTCATAATTTCAGTGAGGTGGATCTTGAGTTTATCACCAAATGTTTGAGGCTGATCAAATAGAATGTTGCATTCCCTTAAAGTCAAATATAATTGTTCAATTGCTGGAGGCTGACATTGTACTCCAATTAGTGCTGAAGGTCACAAATTGATTGCCAACTTTCATTTGATGTAAAGCAACCTAATGGTACCTTGGATCTGTGAATATTGGGAGGAGGTTCTCATAGCTAGTTATTTGATGTAAGAGCATCTCCAATTGTCTCGGCATTTTCTCCCTAAGGTGGTTTTGCCCAGCCAAACCTCCCTAAACCAACACCCAGCTGCCTCGCCAGTTCCTCCATTGCTGCATGACTCCCAACACCCGATGAGTCACTCTCTCCACAACCACCAGATCTGTGGGTCTTAGTTTTAAAGTTGGACACAATGGATAGGGTTAAAGCTTGGGTTAAGCAAACAAACCACTACTCCTGAATTGCGTTACATCTATTAGATTTTCTACGTCTTTTAAGTGCAATGGCGAGGTGTCAAAATTAAACAGGTAGGGCTAACCCCATGGGTTTTCCGCCTTGTCCGAAGAAAATTTGAACTCTTCACAAAAATAGGCTTCGAGGCTTAAAAGAGCATGCTTTGGGTGGCGAGCATGGGTACTTTGATGGAAATCTCAAAATTGGAGAAATAAACTGCAATGTGGGAACTGAAACTGGAGAGTTCTCTTTTTCTTTGTCAATTTTCCTCATAGCCAATGCAATGCAGGCAGAGGTTATATATCGCCGAGCCTTGAACCACTTGCTTAACTAATTGAAATATAGTTACCCCTGACCATGACGTTATCGTTTTAAAATTCCTTGTTTCTTTTAGATAAATTACAACTACTTTGCAGAATAGTGGCAAAAAGTCCGAGTATCGTTCCATAGGGATAGGAGTACATGTTGTGTCGGTTCCTATCGATTTCTTCTTCAATTTGAGAATGGGATTATAGTTTTGTTTTGAATTTAAAACTAAGAAAACAAAATGGATCTTTAGTTTTGTGAAACAAGTGGAGAAAGCTCCAGGGTATTAAATCTGCTTTCCCCCTAATTCCTTTATTTTGTTTGGTCAAAGCCTATCCATTGTCACCAATATGAAATAGTCTCGGATAACAAACTGGGATAGATTATCTATGCATAGTACAGGTTGTCTTACTAGGATGAACTGTATCTAAGTACAACTCGTGTAATAGCACATCTTGTCTTGCCAAGTGGCCTACCCCAACCAACTCCATGAATCAATGACAAACCATGCATGCAATTGTTTGAAGTTTAGAATACAAACACTAGAAATTGATAGAATATGATACATTCAAACCATTATTTAGAAAATGAAATTATTCTTATGTCACACAACCACGATTCAAATGAATAGTCTCAGAACACATACAAAACTCAAGCTACTTGGAAAGAAACTTTCTTCTAACCCTAGAGTAAGAGTTTAGCCAGCCATGGAAGGAGAAGACTTCAAGAGTTCAAGTTCTTAGCATTTGAAATTTGAATTCATGCTCTCTTGAATCTCCTCCTTTTCTTCTTCTTCCTTGCTTATTCCTTCTTTTTCTCCATAACCTTGAAGCGAGCCTAAACTAGTTCCAAGGCAAGTTATCATGCTCTCTTGAATCTCCTCCTTTTCTTCTTCTTCCTTGCTTATTCCTTCTTTTTCTCCATAACCTTAAAGCGAGCCTATACTAGTTCCAAGGCAAGTTATTATCACCCGGGATGGCCCCGAGGGCTTATATATTGCTTCAAGCCGGAATTGGCCCTTCAAAACCCAAAAAGTCAAAAAAAGTGGCTTGAGTCGGCTGAATCTGTTCGGTGGGTGCAATTCTTCCAGACACATGATGAAATCCAACCGGTTGGATGGACCGGATACATGACCCCAACACCTGAAATGCAAATGAAGTGTATAAATACCCAAGTAACATCTTCATGAACTAAAAAGTCTAAATTGGGGAACTTATCAACCACTGACTAACAAACTTACCTAGACCTTTAGCTAAATCAATCTATTACCACCTAATTGACTTGAGTACCTCAGAATCACTGAAATTTCTATGGTGCCCCACTAAATTTGAGCCATTAAATAAAAAATAGATGAATCTGGGCCATTAAATGAAAACCACCACAAGGAGGAGCGTGGTATTGCTCTTTTTGCGTGCAATTATTCTTACTATGAACACAGACTTTACTTACCATAAACACATGCTTTACTTGCCACAATTTATGGCCTATATGTGTGGTAAGTGTGGTCTGTTTTTTTGGTAAGTGTGATCTGTTTTTGTAGTTTGTAGACCCAATGTTCGTGGTACGTAAAACTAGGGCACCGATGCCCCAATACCACTTTGGGGCACCATAGCCGGACCCCAGAATCACACATGCATTACAACCAACATGAGCAAGAGCACACCCTTATTCATTACAACTTCTTCCATAAAACTGTAGAAACATAACTACAACATCACCAACTTCTTGTTGAGAAACCACAACAAATGACTAGTGCCTTCGGTCTTGACTAGTTTGCAAACCTCCTTCCACAACTCCTGCATTCTACTCAAAGGTTGTTGTGGACTCTTTGGTGCGAAAGAACTTGATTTCCATATGGCTTGTGGCAAATGTGGCACCAGCCATTGAAGTCCAACTTGTGGACATGCTCTTCGGCGTTTCTGCCTCCGTCGTGTGGAAACCATATTACACTTTTGGAGAAAAGCAATTGGCAAGTGGATTAGTTTTACACCCTTATATAGGTTTTGCTACCTAAATCTTGCTTATTTTTGGCTAAATCAATGAGGAATGTAGAACACTCACGAAGCTCAATGCCTGGATAATCTGATAGTTTCGCTCTCTTGTAAAACTTTGTGAGCAAACTGCTACACCTCCCATATTTCAGGGCCTTATCTTGTATGATGAGCTGAGAACTAAGAACTTATCTAGTATGTCAGGATCAATATTGTTGCTATGGTGAATTTTTAACGTGTTTGTTTACCTGACATTGAAAGGTGTCTTTTAAGTAATGCTCAATGCCCTTTTTTCATGCTATGCATGAAGAAGGGTTACATTATTCATGTCACGTTGTTTCCCCTTTGCCTCTTTCCAAAGGTAGATCATTCTATTTTCTGTTTTCCACATTTTTATGGTGTGGATTTCTAGATGGAAAATGCTTCCAGTTTACCTGCTTCCTATGTAGCACTAACACGTATACAGACATGGAGATGGGAATTCTTAAAAAATGGATACGGACATTGCGGGGAACACGGCAAAATAAATAAGTAATTATGTATATAAATATATACATAAATTCTTTGGATATGTAATATATTTTACATTGTTATGTACTGGTATATACACACATATATACATGTAGATATGCACAAAATTCGGAGATGTATACATCGAATGTATACTATATATATGTATATACATCGAGAGAGAGGGAGGGAAAGAGAGTGAGATCGTGAGAGTCGGAGAGTATATATATATATATATATATATGGGACACGCGTGTCCATGCCGTGTCCCCAAGTGTCCCCTCCAAAACATAATTTAATTTAAGGGACACGCCACGTGGCGTGTCCAATACATGTCCCCGAGTGTCCCCTCAGTGTCACTGTGTCCCAGACGGGGGCACGGCGACCTCTGGAGGTGTCGGTGCTACATAGCCTCTGCTTCATTCCCATGCTGTTGATCGCTTTTACTTGGAAATCTGTTCCATTTTTCCAGAAGTTGTACTTAAAACTTCATTTTCTTGCATTTAGCTCTGTGGGAATGTTTTTTGTTTGATTTAGCTGCTAACTTAAGCTTTTCAGTGAACATCCCATGCAGAAGGGATACTCATCAGTCTTATCCTTCACAGTGACAGACATTAACAGTACAGTGACAAAACTAATGGCTTTGGGTGCAGAGCTGGATGGTCCCATCAAATATGAGATCCATGGAAAGGTAAACACCCCATTCAAAACATTCCAATTCTTCTGTTACCTTCCCCAGATTTTTTTTTTTTTTTTTGAAACGGCTACCTTCCCCACTTTTTTCCCCTTGTATCTGTAGTGTTGATTTTTGGGGAAGATTTTATTAATCATAATGGCATGATTGAACATTTCCATCTCATCACATTTAGGTATTTGTGGGATGAAAATCTTAGAATAGCTTGATAAATGGTGTCTTTTGGCAGGTTGCAGCAATGCGTTGTTTTGATGGGCATATCGTGGGTCTTCACGAGCCTGTCTAAAAGTGCCACAGATTGGGCAGTGTCCCTTTGCAAGCCTCCAAAGGAAGCAACTGCCTTTAGCGAATCTGACGAATGAAAAGCCTGCTGTTTTCTTAAGACATGGGGAATGCAAGAATAGATTTCAGCCCTTCTCCGTTTTGTTTAGTTGCGATAAATGAATGGTGAGATGGATCTCTGCAGAGACGGGTACAATTTGAGTGACATAGAGTATGATTTAGGAGTGATGAGAGGTGCATTGAAGAAGCAGCAGCACTGTTAGACTTTAGAGAAGATATTGGCAGAGTGTATGCTTTGCAACAACCGGGATATTAGGAGTGCATTTCTTTTTGTTCGACACTAGGTTTTTACGGACATTCTTTGTTCTCTAAACATTTGAACGTCAAGGGACAAGTAATGTAATTATATGTGCAAATGATTCATATGACGATTGACTATCAAAAATGATGTTCAAGTTAAACCGGCATTGCACAAATTAGACAAAGTGGACCACTGCCGAAAACCCAATTAGGCAATTGGCTGCATGGTTATGAAGTGTTAGAAATTAAAATTTTGGATAATTTGTTTTGATATTCCATATTTGGTGGCAATCCAATCCAAGCTAATGGGAAATTAGGGAAAATAACGACTTTTTTGACATATAAATTGTCATTTTAATCATATGTAAAGAAAAACTGGCATAACTTCGTATTTCTGGTAGCTTATATGACTAGTGGATTCTAAATGCATATGCTAGTCTACCGCACCACTTTTAAGACAGGAAATCTGCCCAATCAACGGGCGATAAGACCACCCAAATATATAATGGTGTTCCAAGATACTCTTACGCCACATATTTCATGGAGGTACATGATTAAGTTTATAGACTCTACACAAATGTGTGATGTTCAAATGATTCGCAACACGTAGTCTGTACTCCGGTACTATTGAATAGTTAGTCCAAACAAAAACCTTTTAACACGAAATCTTTATGTGGAACCCACTTTTGCAATCACTTACATTATTAGATCAATCCCGGGCCCTTGATTTTATTTGATTACAAACCAGTCACTGTGCTTTGTGACAATCCTATATACTCTTCACGATCAACTAATCACAATTGGCCAAGTGGATATTACAAACCAATGATCATATAAATGTATAAAAGGCAATGAGAAAGATTACAGATTCTAGTAATCCTCTGTATTGAACAAGATAAATCCCAGATCACGATTTCATATTAATTTCACATCTTTGACAATTCACTGGTCCAGATTTCATTGCGAGCAATCTCTGAGACTACATAAACCCCCTCCTGTCTCCCTCGTTCCACAACCATTTTTTTGTGTCGGATTTGGTTTTTTTCTTGTAAAACTTTACAGCATTTTTTTAGGGTTCTTGTGAAAGGCTAATGGAGCTCTCTGTTACTCCAACTCAGAAGGAAATGAGGGTACTCCACACCTGCCAGTTCATGAAGACCCCTGGCTGCGCAGGAAAGAACTATTAGGATAAATTTATCTGGTGTTAATGGGCGCAGGCTAAGGGTGGGCATGAACTGGGAGATGAGGTGGCCTTCATCTTTTATGGATTGGAGTGAAGGGAGCTCCTATAGTCCTAACAATCTCCCATGTGTTGTACTCCGTATTTCACTCTCTCTTTATTCAATTTGATCGCACAAACACAGAGATATACACATCTAAATAGATCTTATAACATTTCTATTTTCCATCTTATTCAAGTAGGTGACGAAATACGACGATGGAGTTTCGATGGCTGACATGTTTGTAAGGAGGATTCCAGCGAAAAAGGCTGCTCTTTTTTCAAATATCATCAGCCACAACCTACACGATTTTATCCCGTGTAATATGTTTTTCTCTGAATGTTTTCCAGCATTTTGAGTGCGTGTATTTTAGTACAAGGCGAAAGAATAGTGCGGGTAAAAACTTAATATGAAAGAGATAAGATGCAATCAGATGTAGTCAATCACAGTTCTATATGTTTGAATGGTGGAAATCCGTAGTTAAAAGACTTTGACTTTGAATTCCGTTGACGTACTCGATGGTTTGGGTCTGTTTATCTACGCACGTGTTTTCATTTTTCAAACAGATTTGGGCCGTTACTGTTAATTGTACATTTTGCTTACCCAAAGTTTCGCATTGATCTTCTGAGAAAGTTTGTGAGAAACTGGTCATTGCCTTTGAAGAAAATGGCCATTATTGGCCAAGCAACACTAAGGGCTAATTTGGCCTAAAAGCAAAAAACGGATTATTAGTTTTTTCGTTTTGTCTTTATTCAAATTTTTTTCTATTTGTTAGTTTCTCGTCAAGATTTTGTGGTTTGGCGAATAATCCACCTATTTTGGCTTTACTCAAAAAAATTTGAGTTTTGACCATAATATTATCCTCGTTAGATTCGTCTCGCCGAGAGGAATCCAGAAACCACAAAATATTGACACGAAACTAACAAATGCATCCAAAAATTGAATAAAGAAGAAACAAAAAAACCAATAATCTGTTTTTACTTTTAGACCAAATTAGTCCTAAGTCAGTACCTTTTTTTCTTTTTGATCCAACAAATGATTTGGTTTCATGACAAGTCATTACGACACTCGCAGATTCCCATCCGAATACAATAAACACATAAGAAGGCAAAATAATTTCTAAATCCAAAACACGAGTCAAATATTGTCTTCATACTGAGTCCGTACCCCAATGTGTGTCTGAGAGGCCTATTTGAGTTACTTATAGCCGTCATGCCTTCTAGATATTTCTATACTTCGGAATAAAAACTTTAGGATCCAGTCTAGAACGATTGAAGGAACTCAACTGAATTAAGGCCTATCGATCGAGTGGCTTGCATTTGACAAATAATCTGGGTTGGAGATCCTCTACAAACTGACTCGTCCAGATTATAATGTCTCGAGCCCACCAAGACGCATTGCACCGACATAACGCATTAACACACGGGTGTTCCACTAACTTAGTTTTGTTTTAAAACTGCATTGATTTTTGTGTCCATGTGATATATTGTGAGATGATGACCTGTCTCGATTTTTGAAAAAAACTAGAAAAAACTAGTTTGTGGAACACCCTTTAAACCTTCTCAGGAGTTACATACATCAATTCGCTCTATTGAAATTATGAAATACCCGCACAATACTTTCTTTCCTTTCCATTTTTTCCTCCGTCTGTCGCGGGAGGCCCACCTCGAAACTCCGGACCATCTTTTGTTTGCAATTCCAACACCATCTAAAATTAAGCATTCACTAATCATGAGTAATTACTCGGTTGTAACTTTGGGACTGAGAAAACAAGGCTTTATTTTTTGCTCCCAGCACATTGTTTTAGGTGCCACATAATAGGGGATCGGATCCTCTCTGGTCTAAGTTTTTTTATCGGAAAAAAGAGTCTAAATTTGAACTGTATCCTTCGATCCAAAACTTGAACCGGAGAAGATTCAATTCCTTCTAATAGACTACTCCGGTCCCAAATGACTACTTATGATTTGGTGGCCTGCCCATTTTAATTAGGTTTATTTTAGATCTAACCTCATTATGGACGACTCCTTTAATCAACTATAGAATTGCGTATATTGCCGACACACTACCTTAATGGCTGTGCATTACAACTTTTTTCTGGTTGGTCAAAAAATCACACTCACTGATATGAAATTATTGCAATTGATGACCTTGTTGGAATCAATACTTTGATTTGGTACATCTATATTTTAGTTTATTATGCCACCAACAAATTTTAGTAATTGATAGACTACCACTGGTGTACTGCGTTTTGCGCACTACACCTACCCTCAATCCCATAGGAGACCGGGGGACCTTGTAGTGCGCAAAATGCACTACACAGTATAGTGCACTACAACTGGCCATCCACTTCAACTATGCACGGCTCGAATTTAATCGAAAGATAGACTGTCAGATTAAATTCATTGCTCTGATTTAATTTGAGCCGTTGATTGTCGTAGTGGATGATTGGATGATGCACTATAGGGTGTAGTGTGTTTTGTGCATTGCACCATCCCTCATTCCCATATGGGACCAATGGAACCTGTAGTGCGCAAAACGCACAACGCGGTGTAGTGCTCTACAATCAGCCATCCATTACAACAATGCACAACTTGGATTTAATCCAAACAATAGACGGTCAGATTAAATTCAATACTCCAATTAAATCTGAATCGTTCATTGTCGCAATGGACGGTCGAACAATGCACTACACGGTGTAGTGCGCACTGTACCACCCCTCAATCCGACAAACCTATGTTGGGTTTCTTTTTTTGTTCGTGTGAAGAAACAAGGAGATGAAATGGAAATGCATTAGTTGCACACATAGATTTTTTGGAGAAAAGTTACAAAAATTCTTTTGGCAAATATCCTTTTTTTTTTTTCCCTTTCGGGGGAGGTGAATTATGAAATTCTACAAAACTGAACATTTTTGGACCAACCGTCTGTAGTAAATGTTGAAATTATGCCTTGAATTATAGACGTTTGAAGAAAAGTACAGTTTCTGTCACGAGCAGCTTGCATTTTGGAAGAAGGTTTTGTTTTTGGCAAAATCACCCAGGCGGGATTCACGGCTGCCTGGGTGGGTTTGGCAGATTGGGTTCTTCGGGTGGATTTCTGCCTGGGTGGTTTTGACTGACTTCTGTACGGAATACGTGTGGCTGCATGTTTTTTAGGGATTTGACTTAATTTTCTATACTTTCTTATAAATAAGAGCCTTATAGCCTCCTAGGGTTTTTTTTGTCCTTAACGCTTGGGATTGGATATTAGGGTTTTTTGCTTGACTCTTTTCGTATACTTTAGACTTTGTCCCTAGTTATCTGTTGGGTGTTTTAATTAGAGTTACGAGTATAGCCTGCTCTTTGTATTTATTGGAAATTCGGTGTGAATGAAATGGGGCATTCGAAGGGTCTTACGAGGCAACCGAAGGGACCCCACAAAGTGTGTGATGCGCGTGATCAAATTCGCTAGTTAATACGCTATTTACACCCCTCCATGATGAGACATGATGGCATTCATATTTCCGTGGCAGTTTTCTTCCAGAATTCAAATGCAACATTATTACGTGGGAGTTTTGATTTGCAGAATTCATTTTCTGCAATTGATCTCGGATTCAATGGGGAGGGTCCCCATTGATTCACGTATTCAATTCACCAACTCCTCCTTCAGTTTTAAAAGAGCAGCTCTGCCATATGTTGGATCATGAGAATTTTGTACAACACACTACATTCCAGAAAATCGTTCTTGAGAGAGAGAGGCAGAAGCAAGTTTCAGTTCTCCAAGGCAATTGATAGCGGTGTTTTGTCGGTCGTGGTTCTAGCCGTTTATCCTGGAACGAATACGTTGGTTCATCCTACAACACCTATGATAGACAGCGTATCTTTGTTAATGAAAGTGTTTTTACCCACGACTCGGCACTGTTTGTATTCTGTTTCTAGTTTCTGTAATTTCCAATTTGTTATATATTTTACTTTGTAATCTGTTCATGTAATTTTATATTCATTGTGATAAATAAAATTGTTCTTTGGAATTCGGATTGCCACAGTAATTTTTCCAACAGTATTCTCTCCCGTTCATAGTGAATCATCTCTTGCTCTTTGCCCATGAACGTACTTCTAAAACTTTGTGCTTAAGGGGAACCACGTAAATCTTTTGTGTCCTTGATTCTCGCTTGTTAATTTATTTTTCTCTTCGTTTGTGGCTTGTCATAATAGGAAACCTCATATACATGCAACCCTTTACAGGTCTCTGTTTCTAACTTTTGAATCAACCGATTTTGTTTTGTATTCCCAAGAATAGAAAATCCAACTTCTCTCTCCATTGAATTCTTATCATTCCATTTTATTTAGGATTTCATGCAAACGTTCCTTGCTCATTTGTGCTTCAAATGCATATACAAATTTCCCCTTTTGCAGAATTGATGTTCTCCATGGTGTTATCATTAAATGTGAGTCCATTATAATGGAAAGTGGAGAATTTTACCAAACATGATTTGAATTTGATCATGGCGAGATATCATTTTACTTCCTCTGCTTTTCTACCTATCGAGAAGCAATATATATATATAAGGTAATTATCCAATCAGGGATCCCGGATTGGAGGTTTTTTGGTGTTTTGATGCTTTCAAAAATTATTTTTGGAAAATTTGAACCGTCCAATGTGTTTAAAAGGTGTTTTCTAAAGTTCACGCAAGAAATCTTCAAAAAAAAAAATACCGGGAAGGGCTTGATTCAAGCAGTTTTTCGGAAAAACTGTATATTTACAATTTTGCGAAAAATTGCTCGGATCAATATATATATATATATATATATATATCTAATCGTCGAGATTCGACCCCAATCCATGAGATCCTTACGAAATTTTAATGAGGGAGTCATTAGATCATCTCATTCGGGATAGCTACTATTCAGGATTGTCTGGACGAGGCATTTCCCGATCAAATTTTGATGATCAGATCTGTCCAATGTGTTTAAAACGTGTTTTTAAGGGTTTCCATTAGAAATCATAGAAAAAAAAGACCAGAGAGAGCTTCATCCGAACAGTTTTCGATTAAATACAGTTTTATCAAAAACTATTCGGATAAAGCCCTTTCCGGTCTTTTTTTTATGATTTCTCGTGGCGACCCTTAAAAGCATGTTTTAAACACATTGGATGGTTCCGATAATCAAAATTTGATCGGGAAATGAAAAGTGTGGATGGTAAGAAGTTGATTATATATATATATATATATATATATATATATATATATATATATATATATATATATATATAATATAGGAAGATGTTCTATTGAAGACTCCCTCAAATATTTGCTCTGTGAGGACCACCCATTTTTTTTATTTTCTGGACTAAATTTCTACGATCCGAACCGCTCAATGTGTTTAAGACATGTTTTCCATGCCCAACGCATGGAATCACAAAAAAAATACCCGAAAGGGCTTCATCTGAGCGGTTTTTCATAATAACTGTATATATATAATTTATCAAAAAATGCTCGAATGAAGCCCTTCCGAGTATTTTTTTTGGACAAATCCTCGTAGTGACCCTTAAAATCACGTTTGATAAATTAAATGAAGACCCTCATTTTAAATTAAATGAAGACCTCATGCTTCTCGATCAAATTTCGACGATCCAAATCGTTAGATGTGTTTAAAATGTGTTTTTTAGGTCTACCGTGAGAATTCGTCCAAAAGATACCCGTAAGGGTTTCATCCAATCAGTTTTTGTTAAAAACGTTATATATCCTCGCGGTGGACCTTAAAAACACATTTTAAACATATCTAACGGTTTGGATCGTCGAAATTTAGTTTGGAAAGTGAAAAATTGCTTGATCCTCATTTTATTTAAAATGAGATATCTCTCACTAGAAGTTGATCATATGTGTATATATATATATATATATATACAACAAACTTCCAGTCGAAACTCCCTAACCCTCTTAATTTACGGACCTCTACTTTTTGGACCAAATTTTGACGATCCGAACTGTTAGATGTGTTTAAAACGTGATTTTAAGGTCAAACACGAAGATTTGGCAAAAAAAAAAATACCCGGAATGACTTGATCGGAGCAATTTTTCATAAAAACGCTATTACCTTAAAATCACGTTTTAAACATATCTAACGGTTCGGATCATCAAAATTTGTTCCGAAAAGTGAGGTCCGAACGGTAGATCCGGATTTAGTGGTTTGGATAGGAAGGAGACTCTCTCTCTCTCTCTCTCTCTCTCTCTCTCTATATATATATATATATATATATATATATATATCAAAATTTTCTAGTCCACTCCTCTCGGATTTAAGGAAAAATTGATTTTTTTTGTGTTGCAAATTATTTTTGAAAAATCTGAGCCATCCAACGTGTTCAGAAGGTGTTTTCAAGGGTCTAAGCGAGAAATCTTCAAACAAAAATACCGGAAAGGGTTTGATCCAAGCAGTTTTCGCAAAAACTGTAAATATAAAAATTTTACGAAAACTGTTTGGATCAATCCCTTCCCGGTATTTTTTTTAAAGATTTCTCATAAAGACCTATGAAAACTTGAATCCAGCCTCGGATAGTCATGAAACTGTTAGCAAGTGCATCTTCTTGGCTTGGCAAATCTGGAAATCACGCAATGGTTGAGTTTTTAACCATGTTCCAGTGGACCCTGTTGAGACCCTTAAACGAGCCAATTTTACTTGGTCTGAGTTCCACAGTTGTATCATTTCTCAGCAAGACCAGCCCCAAGATACCCATCCTTCTACCTCCCCCGCTAGATGGTCTCCCCCTCCCCCCGGGATGCTTAAAGCGAGCTGTGATGTAACCAGAATTGGGAACAAGAATATAGCAACGATTGCAGTCGTTCTCAGAGATCACAAGGGTAGAGTAGTGGATGGGCGTGCCTCTAAGGTCCATGTTTTGTTAGGCTCACATGGGGAAGCCCTTGCCATTCGTCTTGCGGGGAGGACATTGGTGGAAAACCAGGTTAGTGAAGCTATCATTGAAAGTGACAACAAGGAAGTGGTTCATTTGTGCTCGACAGAAGATGTTCCACCGTGGGAGTTCGCTATCGTGGTTGAGGATATTCGCTGCTTGAGCTCTTCCTTTCTCTTTGCTTTTAGTTGGATTCCTAGGATATGTAATGAAGCTGCCCATTGGGTTGCAACCCAACATTTAAAGGGCTCTTTACCTCCTGATTGGATGTTTAACTTGATCTGTATCTTTGATTTCCCTTTTGGGGCAGTTAATATATAGATCCTTTCTTGTGCTCAAAAAAAAAAAAAAAAAAAATCTTTTTATTTTTTCCTCTTTTCAACTTTGTAGATGGCTTATCCAAACAATTGGTTTAGACTTTAGAGAAGTATATTTCTCTCATTTCTAAAAAATTATTAAATTAACTTAACTTGAACAAAAATAAAAATAAAATTGACAACAAAAAAAATTGACCCTCAATCCCAATTTGTTTTCCCTTGTTATATTCTAACCCAAAATAATAATGTTTATATTTTCGGTGGATAATAATTTTTTATGCAATACGAACACTGTTTGATATAGATTTCTATTCTTTTGAATAAATAATTTTTTCAAAATTGAAATAAATATTATAGATTTAATAGTATCAGTTACTTAAAATAACACGAACCATTAAAGGACTGAAAAATTAGGACGGATGGGGATTATTGCTATTGCCAAATGCAGCAAGAAAAACTTTCCTATCTAAAGGTTTTTTTATTAATTATGAAAGACAGTAGAGCTAAATTACCCAAAATACTTCGTGCAAAAAATCAGTAAAACACCGTTAGAAAGAAGTGGTCAGTGAATGTTTGTTGTTTTGCTTTTTATTGGAAAAAAAACATCAGCATCTTCACACTCAGAAAACAATATTTCCAAAAAAAAATAAAATGCAAAGGAACAATCACACTCAAAAAACAGGACTTCGTTTTGACGCAACCTTTTACTGATTTTAGGATTTTTTTTTTTAGCTTTTTAACTAGCATTGATTTTGACTTCTGGTTAAAAAGGTAAATTAATGTAAAGTAAGAATTAACCACATACGAAATATACCCTTGAAATGCCGGAATAATATAATCTTCTATTCTTAGAAAATACTAAAAGTTGACATAACTGCAGGACTTTTACATCAATTTACTATTTATAAATGTAATTCCATTCTAAGATTAGATTTAGGATGTGTTTTGATAAATCCGTATTATTGTTTGTGGCTGCCTTTTTAGTCATTTTCTTAAAACTTCCGACACAGTTACATTAAATTTTTTAAATTAATCGTTCGTCAAAGAAACTTGAAAAGTAAAAAATTTGAGAAAAAATCTCTAAAAACTCATTGAAAAAATTCAAATATATATTTTTCAATGTTTTATTTTATTTCAAAATTTATCCATTTTTTACTTCTCGATTTCTCTCGTTAATACGAATCATAATTCTAAAAATTCTGACAAAAAAATCATTAAACATCAATAATACTTATTATGTTTATAATGCCCACCATATATACACACGTAAAATGAAGGTACTCCAAACCAAAAATGCTATGAGTACACTTAACTTGTATCTTACATACACACGAATGTGATGTGGTAGACAAAGAGAAGCATATCATTTCGGTGGGTCACACATTGAATTTCTCCTTATCTGCAATATCATCTTGATATGCATGTAAAGTGCAAATTAGGTAAAATGTTCTCCAAATTAGGCCTAACGATACATTTAGAAATGGATTCTCAACAGTTCATGGAGAACTGCACACATTGTAGTCCAAAAACTTATTGGCCCCTTGTCGAGCCTAGTTCTATAATGGGGTCCGTTCATATTGTAAATCTCGTCGAATTACATCGGCGTGGATAAAATCATGTATTTTTTGATATCAAAATGCATGGAATCAGAGTAAAGAAATAGGGAATAATAATAAAGAATTACAGGAGCGTGTATTTTTTTTTGCCTTCTTTATACGTTAATTGTCTATAGAAAGGCCAATAGGTTAAATAAATGGTTTGAATTAACTAAACCAGCGAATGTACAAAAGGGCACGAAAGGATCCATCAGTAAAATTAATGGTTCGAATTTGCTAAACAATTCATGTTCCAGACAAGGAGTTAAGTATTTTACTATTTCTTCTTGTCCAAAAATTTGACAGGAAACATTTTCATAAAAAAAGGTACTCCTTCCGTCCCAATTTTATAGTTCTTTATGGGAGTTTGTGTCACTTTTCAAAGTGTTATATCTTATAATCTACAATGTTTTAGGTGATTTTAAACACTTTGTTTATTAGATTAAATCAAGATCTATCAAATAAGATCCATATCAGATATATAAAATGTGATACCGATCGGTAGATATAATCATATTTTTATCGGTTAAAATGTAACAAATTTAACTATAAAATCGGGAAATATGAAGATTTAATATTTCATATCCTAAATTGCCAACCACATTTTTTTTTTTTTTTTTTTCATTAAAAAAAAAAGCCAGAAGTAATAATTCAATTTGGGTTGAGGAAACCACTCCCCTATAAAAACCACTGATTAATGTTTTAAAACGATTCTTCTCTCTCTTTTCTCTCTGTGTCGGAAAGCTCGCATCCAAACCAAAACCAAAGGTCCACCTCTCTCTCGCTCTCTCTCTCTCTCTCTCGCTCTCTCTCCATTAGATAACGCTAGGGTTTTCCTCCTTGAACGTTTCTCCAGCTCCCGCTTCTTCTTAGGATAGAGAGAGATATGAGAGATAAGAATTTGGATCTGTTCGATCCGAGGTCGGTTATGGAGTCGGACTACTCGCCCACCGCCAGTCGCGATGCCGACTTCGCCTTCGCATTCAACGACAGCAATTTCTCCGACCGTGTGCTGCGGATCGAGATCATGGCCGATTCACCTGATGTTCCCTCCGACGGCGGCGACGGCTGTCAAAGTCTCGCCGATTGGGCCCGTCATCGGAAGAGGAGGAGAGAAGATAACAAGAAATGTAACGGTCCTTTTCTTACACGTGTTTTTTAATTTTTATTATGGTCAATTTATTGATTATGTCAAACGAGGGTTTGGCCTGGTGGTTGAAGGCCCGAGATTTAGACCTTGCTCTCCTAAGGTCTCTGGTTGAAACCCTCAAATGCTATCAACTCCTTTTTACAGTTAGTACGGGCTTTGCTTTGCCTTGAAGATCATTTGATATTTCTCTGCTGGCTTTGAGTCGTTTTGATTTAAACCATTCATGGATATTTGGTTTTGTTGTTGTTGCTGCTTTTGCTGATAAGGATGCGGATTGGTACGTGTATATGCACGTGTTTTGAATTAAAAAAAAAAAAAAAAGACCCCAGGGCACAGTGAATTTGAAACTTGGCGTGAGTTATGTTTATGCTTGCGTTCGGAAAATTAAGGAACTCTGTTCGGCTGATATTTAAGAAAATAAAGAATCTCTACTCGCTGGCTAGCCATTAATCCCTAGTAATGCATCAAAATGCCTAATCAACGCCTAGACATAAAATCTAGGCTTTGGTTTTGCTTTCGTTGATGAGGGTGGGATTGAAATGTATTTATCCATGTGTTTGGCAGTTGAGAAAAACAGGGGAGACGAAATTGGAAAACTTTGGCGTAAGATATGCTTATTCTGGTGTTGAGAAAATAAGAAACTCTATTCAGCTGAGGGTTATTCAACCATTTGACTTGGTTTATGTGAGTTTTCAGGGGTGACTGTATTAATTTTATATGCTCGAGTGCAATTCAGTTTTCAGTTGTGAGTGTATTGCTTTGAAGTTTAAACAAAACCAGACAGATATAAATTGGCATCTTTTGGAAAATTGGATTTGTATCTTTATATTTTAGCTAGGAGTATTGGCATGTTGAGGGATTTTAGAGGGTGAGGTTTACTTAGCATCTTGGTCAATGTTGTTGGGAATAGTGATTTGAATATCATATGGATTGCTTGTTTCTATCTTTTTAATGATGTGATATGATGCAGCAATTATACACAAATCTGGATTTTGTGGATGAAATGACTGACATTTTAAGCTGACTGCATTAATTGTTGACAGATGAGGAGTATTTTAATTTCGGGTTGTCTTGTTTTCTTTTCCTCTTCTTATTCGTGGTGGATCCTGATTAGTGACCAATTTAAGAACTGCGCTTAGGCGCGTGGCAAATTGAAGCGACCTTGTAGGGCATGGTGACCGTTGAGGCGAGTCGCAGTAGTTGAAATAGACTCCAACCCCAGGGGCATCCCTATGATATTGATCCGTTGTTTACCTCTCCATGTGCGGGTCGGGGTCGCACGTTCAGGTTGTTTTAAAGCTTGTGCCACATTGGTTAATTGTTATCTCCAAAACTAATAATGTATGAGCCTGGGTGGCCTCTTCACCCATTGCCAATTGGTTTTGACTTGGATCTTTAACATTAAATAAGACTTTAAATGGATTAAAACACTTAAGAGAAGCCTAGAGTAGCCCTAGACTGTGAGATATTGGTTTTTTAAGAATGGTCTATGGCTTTATTGGTGTTCGCTATTTGTAATATTGCAAGGGGTGTACTACTTTTGGAACTTTGAAATATTTATTGATGTAGAAATTTTTTCTATACTAATATTTTACTTTTTTTGCTACAACTTGTGCCTCGCTTCAATGAGGCACGTGCTCCAACCCATGCTTCTGTGCACCGGCTTCGGGAACCTTACTACCT
Organism: Vaccinium macrocarpon; assembly: GCA_022606695.1. Taxonomy (NCBI): domain Eukaryota; kingdom Viridiplantae; phylum Streptophyta; class Magnoliopsida; order Ericales; family Ericaceae; genus Vaccinium; species Vaccinium macrocarpon. The sequence continues at coordinate 1,082,509 of CM040176.1, read as the reverse complement.
CAATGCATCATTATTTTCAATTTTAGTAATTTGCGTCTGTTTGGAGACTGAATATTTGATTGCTTAACTGGGAGATCCTCTTGGGGATGGATTATTTGGTGCTGGCTTTATCTTGCATATCGTGTACCCTTAAGCCTTTTTACACTTATGTACAATTTCACTGATGTTAACCAACATTTGCTATATGTTTGACTGCTTGCAGCTGTTGATGCTGCTGGATGTGCCGAGGAGCAGATTCTGAATTGTAACCTGGCTGATACTGATGATGTTGCAGGGTTTGAAAATGAAGATGAGGAACCTGTTGCCATGAATGAAGAATCACCTTCAGGTAGTAGACTGGTTTCTTACTTTGTTGCACATTTCTTGTGCTTTGACTGCACTTTGCTCCAAAAGTGAAACATATTTACCATACTTCTGTCCATTTGTACGTTCCATCAAGAAGAAATTGAAACTGTCCATTAATAATCGATGTTAATTATGACCTAGGAGAAGACAGATTGAACAGTCATCTTCAGATATGGTAATATGAGACAATTGTTAATTTGGTAAGGTGGAGAATATACGTAATCTAGAAATAGATGACAGGTGTAGTGTTTAGTTGGTTCAACGAATAAATTTGTATCTACAAAAATTAGAGCAGCCACTCCGATGCATCTAGAAATGGGAAAAGCCAAGTTGATTGTAAAATGGTTCAGAAGATAGTAGCCATGGCCCACTGAGTGATGACCAAGGTGCAAAATGTGTATAGCTACACAGTCTAGGGATATATGAGCAAGTGTATAGAAATATTGAAAGACAAATTCATATGGTGAAACGTGTTGAACTAGAAGTTTCAACTTTTTTGGGCATTGTGTTAATCATATTCCAAATGGGCAATTGTTAGCATAAGAATAAACGTGATTGAAAGGACAACAATCTAAATAAGGGAAAGTAAAAGGGGAAAAGGACAAGTTAGAGAGTTATTGCCTATCAAATCGATTACAATGCTGGGAGATGTGCATTATGCCATTTTAAATGCTCATTCAGCAATCATAAAGTGTAGGCGAGGCTGTCAATTTTTTTTTACTTTTGAGGAAGTAGAAAAACATTCGTTAGCCAAACAATACAAATGACTCATCGGTCTCAAAATCGGTCTCGAAATATACAGAAATAGAAAACAAAATACAAAGTGCTGCTGAAAAACAGCCCCGATGTGGGAACCTGTCGATCCGCTTGTGGAGGTGGGTTGATAAACCATGATCTACATCCAGTTGTAGCTTGTTCCGTTGTTATCCACCACCGCAAGACGACTTCATCGGTATTCAGTGCGTGCCATAGGGGAACCCAAAAATCTTTCACAAAGGCTGATCGGATCTGAGAGCCTAAACCCAGATTTGGGGAACCAAATCTGGGCCACCACAATTCCTAAAACAAAGGGGAGAGCAGGAGATCTTCTCTTCCGAGGGAGTGGGAGAGTCTCAACCATCTCACAACCATGGCAAAAGGAGTGGAGGGGGCTGTTAAAATTGAAACAAATGGAAAGTTTGATACACATCTATAGAAATTCTGAAGAAGGTTTTTCCTTTATACTTTTTTCCATCTAGATGGCTTGATATAAAATCAAAGAAGGAACTCAAGAAGGCAGGTATTTCAGTACATTGGTTTTCCATGGCCATTTTTGAAGAAGATGCTGCATTTGTTTAGCATGACTATATGTTGGATGTTTTTATTTGCCTTTTCTTCTGTGTTAGATGAAGTCTAACTTAGTTGTCCTGATGTTAACATTAATTGTAATTATGTAACAATGTTTGGTGGTTACCAATTTTTACCCTTTGCGACTGTTAGCAGCTTCCCTATCTGTATCCCGTTGCAGTAAGCTCTTGTTTGCTTTTTTCGATCTCATATTTCAAAATTTCAAGCCTGCATAATATTTTTGCAGGCGATGAAGCTGCAAATAGCAATGACTCGAACTGGAGCATGGATTGTTCTACAGTTCTGAGAGTTAAAACCTTACACATCAGTTCTCCAATTTTAGCAGCAAAAAGTCCTTTTTTCTATAAGGTAAAAGGTCATTAGTTTTCTTTATATGGTTTTTTTTTTTCAAAGTTAGTGGATGAGATTCATTTCATCTGTTTTTAGCTCTTCTCAAATGGGATGAGGGAGTCGGAGCAGCGACATGTCACCTTACGAATCAATGCCTCTGGTATGGACTCTTGAACATATTACTTTCAGACAGTATTTTATGGTTGTTGGACTCCCTTTTATTGTTAAACATGGAAGTTTGGTTTTACATGACTAATCACTTGTTAGATGCATTTTCCTGTGGAATGGGTAACACAGCTTACGAAAATTGAGAAGATGGCAGCCAGCTTTCAGATGAAAGAAAGGAGGTCTTTCATCTTCTTTTTTTCAACTACTAATATGGTCTTTCAGACTATAAAAGCTAGTTCCATGGGAACAGTTTGTAGTGTTTAGGTGATTTTTGAAAGTGAATTGACACTGTTAAATGGCAGTTTTATTATCTTAATAACTCCCCTTTTCCCCTCTTGGAACAGAGGAAGCTGCACTCATGGAGCTCCTGAATTTCATGTATAGCAATACTTTATCTACATCTACTGCTCCCGCTTTGCTGGATGTGTTGATGGCTGCAGACAAGTTTGAGGTTGCTTCATGCATGCGGCATTGCAGCCGATTATTACGGAATTTGCCCATGACACCAGAGTCTGCATTGCTGTATCTGGAGCTTCCTTCCAGTGTCTTAATGGCCGACGCAGTTCAGCCCTTGACAGATGCAGCAAAGCAGTTCCTTGCTGCCCGTTATAAAGACATTACAAAGTAAGAATTTCTGGAACGTGGTCTCCCTGCTTGAAATTGCAGATCTTTTTGCCTTCTTTCATTCTAGTATTCTTTTTTTTTTCCCCCCCGTTTCCAACGCTTTTTTTCTTTTGTTCCTTTAGGGTTGGGTATCTTGTACCCGTGCCTTTGTGATTTAGGTCACCTTATTATTTTGTAAGATCGTAGGGGAGTTAATTTAACTAATGGCCCTAGACTCCCAAGTCCTATCCAACATAAGACTCGGAAAAGATTTATAACATCATTTTCAGCTTAGAAGTGCTCATGACCATATCAGTCTTATTAGAGTTCATCGTTATGTCAACTTGAAAAAGTCAATTCATGTTGGACCCAGGTTAGAGAAACTCTCAAATCCCTTTCTTTTGGGTCTCAGTTCATTCTGTCGCAACCTGCTAAATGCATATGAAAAAGGTCCGAATTCCAGACCAATATAATCTTTTTAGATGCTGTTCTTATATTTAGGTTAATGAGATGACTGAGAGTTAGTGGGCGCAAGAATGTAGGTTTGTGTCAGCATAATCTTTTAGGAATTAGTATGTCTTCTATTTGGTAAGTAGGTCGAAAGAAAAGCGATAAATATGGGTATTGTGGTCATAGTCAAGCTTGCAGTGTAATAAACACATTATAATCTGTTGATACTTCTAGAAAAACACCAGAATGTCACTTTTGAGCTGTTCGCCCTTCTAATTTCTGAATACCCTTTTTTTTCTACTTTTACCAGGTTCCAAGAAGAGGTTATGAGCTTACCCCTTGCCGGAATCGAAGCTATATTGTCCAGTGATGATCTCCAGGTCGCATCAGAAGATGCAGTATACGACTTGGTGTTGAAGTGGGCGAGGACCCAGTACCCAAAACTGGAGGAGCGGAAGGAAATCCTGGGTTCACATCTTGGTCGCTACATCCGCTTTCCTTACATGACTTGCCGGAAGCTCAAGAAGATTTTAACCTGCAATGACTTTGATCATGATCTTGCGTCCAAGGTTGTGCTAGAGTCTCTGTTTTTCAAAGCAGAGGCCCCACACCGACAACGGGCCCTTGCTGCGGAGGAGTCTGCAACCACAAGCCGACGCTTTGTGGAACGGGCCTACAAGTACCGGCCCATTAAGGTGATCGAGTTCGAAATGCCACGTCACCAGTGTGTGGTTTACCTCGATTTAAAGCGGGAGGAATGCGCCAACTTATTCCCAAATGGGAGAGTCTATTCTCAGGCTTTTCACTTAGGTGGCCAAGGTTTCTTCTTATCAGCACATTGCAATATGGATCAGCAGAACGCGTCCAATTGTTTCGGGCTTTTTCTTGGAATGCAAGAAAAAGGGTCAGTCACGTTTGCTGTTGACTATGAGTTTTCTGCTAGATCAAAGCCGACGGAGGAGTACATTAGCAAGTACAAGGGAAATTATACTTTTACTGGTGGAAAGGCGGTTGGTTATCGTAACTTATTTGCTATACCGTGGGCTTCTTTCATGGCTGAGGATAGTCTTTACTTCATCAATGGCATCCTCCATCTCAGGGCTGAGCTTACAATTAGGCAGTGATAACTCTCTTTGTCTCTGTCTCCGTCTCTCTCAAACTTTCTGGTAACTTTTTCTTTTGGGTAGGGCTAACCTTCTTTACCTTGGCTTTGGGAGAAGTACTGAAGGTGTTAAGGTGATGTTTAGGTGTTAGCATTAACATTTCTAACTCAGTGTGGGGAAGATTGTGAGTTGTTGTTAGACATGGGCCCAAATTGTGCTCGGAAATTGAGAGATAGGAAGAGTTTTTGCGGTAACGCCTTCTGGGCCCTGTAAATGAACAAAAATGATAGGTACACACCCTCTCAATCACTCCCCACCACACCCTCTCTGACATGTGTGGTGGACTCATGTGTTGGGTCCCAGTAGGCCCCACCACACATGTGAGAGAGTGTGATGAAGAGTGGTTGAGAGGGTGTGAACCTATCATTGTTCGTAAATGAATTCCTGGATGGAAGGATTGCCTATTCTGACCCTACCAAACTTAATACATTTTGATAATACTCGGTGTTGTTTATTTGGGCCTTTTTTGAGCCTGTATTATGATCTTTGCATTTGACAAGTTTACAGTTTTATCTAAGAAGAAGTTGAATCCTCTTAACTCAGGTCAATAGCACGGTTATTGGCATAACATTTGGGTAACGAGTACTCAACTTGTCTCACTGCTGCGTTGCTCGTTAAAGCCCATTCTCGGGGAGTAATTTATTCTGGCATTTTTTGTTGCAGTTCCTCACTCACCTGAATTGCTTTCACGTGATCCTATTCTCAAATCTCGACCCCTAATTTTCTAGTGCCCGGATTGCTAAGTCATTGGAGAACTAAGTTCTAACCTCGTCATCGCACATGGTTCATCACCCTCTCCCACCCCAACCTTGGCATTGTTACGTGGTATGCGACCCTCCCAATCAGCTGCCCATCTCTCCTAACAGCACGTCTACGACCATTCTTGCCACCTCCTTTCTTTGTCACTCTCCACGGTGAACGCATACAGCATATCTTGAGTTGGTTTTGCTATTCTTGGTTGTGTAAAATGTCCATCTGCAGGAACTTCACCTCATCTGCTGTTCTCACCGGCAAACCCCGAGGCCTTGCAAATTGCAATGCTACGATGTTGTGAAAGGGGTCGAAGGGCCGAGGGTTGCCAAGAGAGCGAAGGGACAGAGGTGAAAGGGCTAAATGTTGTGAGGCTAGCGAAAAACTTGGGTGCTAGTCAGATATGGCTACGTGGTGTCCGACCTTGCATCTCAACCTTTCAAAAGTCTTTAGTACGGTCCATATTGTAAATAGAGAAAGAGGAGAGAGGGGAGAAGAAATCTGAGCCGTTCAAAACACTTTTTGGACAGTTGAGATGCACAGTCGGGCAACAATTGGCCATACCCAGCTGGCACTGAAGTTTTTCTCGAAACTAGGGGTATGGAATTAAGATCTTGCATGTAACAATTCTTTTTGTGATCCCTCATGTGATCCAAAGTATGACTTATGGTTGTAGTTGACAACCCAAGTAAGTCGATTGAATATCAAAAAACATTTTTTATCAAATTATATTTGTTTGAATAAAAATGGACAATAATAATTTGACCATCTATTTCGCTGGATATCACATATTTTATTGATGGGTAACGATTCATGAATTTTAAAGCCAAACACGTCGAGGCTTAAAAAAATGAAAGATACAATAAAAATGAACAGTCATAGTTTCACCATCTATTTTGGTGGAGTATCAAATATGAAAGACATAGACAATCAAATGAATCTTGATGATCTTAGTTTTGTCACATGAAAGACCATAAAAGAGCAGTCATTTAATACATATATTGTCAAAAGTTACTTTAATTAGTTTTTCGAACTTCTCCTGCCCATACTTTGATTGATTGTGATTATGGCCGTGTTTGTGATAGTTGTACATACAGATTTTAGATTCGAGCTTTAGATTTTGGATTTTAGTAGAAGCAGGTAAATATTTATGATTAAACGGCAATAAGCCCATACTTTTTACCGTAAAAAGATGAAAAATTACCTTTATAAAAGAAATACAACCCTTAGACAACTACGCGACTCCTGTTACCTAACAACTTGAGTTATTATACTCTTTTTACACCGATGTCTTTACAACCCCCCTCCCTTTGAATTGAGCGATTTTGAAAGAGAAGAAAGGAAGTGAAGAGGAAACAATTTCTATTGCACGTTTGGAAGGTCCAGGAGGTGAGAGAGGGTGGGAGAGAGTGAGAGAGCAGAACCCCATCAACTCCCAGTTTCCTTTCTCACCAAAAGTGGCGCGATTCTGTGAGAAACGAATCGTCGTCGACTTCCCAAGAACTTCGGCGCCCACCCCTCATCGGATCGTCAGACTACTACTTGACGGTTATTTCGTCCTCGTCAACGTGAAGCTAGATTTGTGATCAAAACTGACTTTTGAAACTTTGATTTAGTCGTCGGAGAGAGTTTGGTCAGCAAAATTGGAGGGAGAGACTCTGATTTCTCACTGGTATTCGGGTGATATGGTGAGAGACAACAATCTTTTCTTTTATTTTCTTTTCATTAAGGTAACCAGTCTTCTTTTCTTTCTTTTTTCACCCAGATAGTCAATTTGGGAATGTAGTTCTTACATACAACTTGAGTTCTTATACTCTTTTTACACCGATGTCTTTAGTTCTTATATGCAGGTTATGGATCGAGTCTACCCGCCTGTCGAATAAACGTTTCATCACATTTTTGTGTGGATATTTTTACTCTTTATATATGCTTTTAAATGGCATTTCATAGAAGAGTATTTTGACTAGTATTAAAAATATCGAAAATCCCATTTACACGAAAATTATACCAGAAAAATCTTTTATTTGAGGTTATTTTGAAGACATGAAAAATGAGTTACCCTTAATTAATGGAGTATAAAGTTGGAGGTGATCAGCTCGAGATGCTGTCTAGAACCCGCACGTAAATTCAACGCTTACTTTTCCAAAGAGAAACGCACATAGATATTTCCAATCGAAGACCATAACCACAAATACAGATAACCTATCTATCTATCTGCACAAACCGATCAGAGCAGGAGCGAGGCAATCATCAACAACCACCGTCCGATCTAGGGTTTCAAACCATGCCGAAGAACAAGGGAAAGGGAGGCAAGAACCGAAAGAGGGGCAAGAACGAAGCCGACGACGAGAAACGCGAGCTCGTCTTCAAAGAAGACGGCCAGGAGTACGCCCAGGTCCTCCGTATGCTGGGAAACGGCAGGTGCGAGGCGACGTGCATCGACGGCACCAAGCGGCTGTGCCACATCAGAGGGAAGATGCACAAGAAGGTAACAGAAACTCAGAAATGAAATTCAATTAGTTCGTGATTTTGATTTCATGATTGTTCTTTTCTAATTAGAGCATCTGCAACCCTTACCCTTTAATTGACTTGGAACCAAATTCTGAGTAGAAGCCCTTCAATCTCACTCCAGACCTTAATCGTATCAGATTGAGTAGAGTTTTACTCAAATTTTTTTACCAAATTTAGAAAGACTCAAACTTTAACTCAATTTTTTGTAGGCTTGTTTTGCTCCAAACAATTTACAATTTTACGTAATTAATGATGCTTTTACCCAATTTTTTTTTTTGTCGTGATTGATACCAAATGAAGCTTTTATTACCCAAATTGAGTAAAATTTGAGCAAGGGCTGGAGATGCTCCTAACAAACCAGAAATGAAATGAAACCGAGAGAGAGAGAGAACTTCTTGTGGGACATTTTTTATTGAAAACCCCCATCCCTTATAGGCAAACTGAACTCCTGCACTTGCTAACGGAATGCCTAGCCAAGTTACTGACTTGACCTTTTGCTGACAATCAGCGGACCTAACTAACAACCGAGGCAATGAGTCAGTTCTTCTCTCTTACAGGTGTGGATCGCAGCTGGTGACATCATCCTCGTTGGACTAAGGGATTACCAGGATGACAAGGCTGACGTCATCCTCAAGTACATGCCTGATGAGGCTAGGTTGTTGAAGGCGTACGGTGAGTTGCCTGAGAATACTAGGCTTAATGAAGGGATTGCTGGTGGGCTTGATGAGGAGGAGGAGGGTGCTGGTGATGATTATATTGAGTTCGAGGATGAGGATATCGATAAAATCTAGGGTTTTGGAAACAATGCCAGAAACACCACCTTACAAAACTGGACACAACGGTCTCCAGAGCAGTATGATGCATATGGGCCCACATTCATCGAACGGCTTAGTTGTGTCCTGACTTGTGTTTTAAAGTTGTATTGCTAGACTTGTCATTTTCAATATCTCGACTTAATATGCTATATCATATTGCCTTCTTTGGTTTGATTTGGTATTAAGTGTATTTGATCTCTATCTGTAAGATGTGAATGGATGTGGTGGTGAAATTGGGGATTCGTGGCTTAAGTCCAAGTCTATGCCCTATATTACTTGATGAATTTAATGTTGTGTAACCTTCAATTATTCAGCTTTTCTCAATGACGTTTTGTATATGGCTGAAGTTTTAATAAAGTTGGGCATTAATGCTGTTGTATCTTGCTCTACCTTTCGATAAAATCTAGGATTTTGGAAGGTTTCTCAACATGTGTACTTAATCTATTTACAATTTGTCGCCTCTGTTGGATTGATTTGGCACAAGTGTATTTGATCTTTAGGTGATTGATATGATATGGTGGTGTTAGCGGCTGGAGTCTGTACTACGGGATGAACTTGGTGGAATAATGTTGGGTTACCTTATTCAACTTTTGTGATGACGTTTTGTTTTTGGCTGAAGTTTGAATAAAATGGTGCATCAATGTTGTAGTAACTTGCTCTAAGGTTTTGGAAGGAGTTTCTCTGTTTGTTTTGTCTCAATTTATCTCACTTTGCCTATTTTGGTTTGAGTTTATTATCTAGAAATCTGTGTAAGGTTTGAATCAATTTAGCGGTATAAGCAGGGATTGGTGGCTGAAGTTTAACCTGGTTATATGATAAACTTGATGGACCAGTATTTACTAGCTTTCCATTATGCAGCTTTTGTAATGATCTTCATTTTGCTCTGCCAAGAATAATTTGATGGCATTTTCTTGATGGAGCTTGTTATATGCAAACTGCTACTTTTGTTTGCTTTTAGCAAGTCTTGTGTGCTAATCTGCTGGCTATTTATTGGTATTTGGGGAAGTAATGAAGCTTACACGGGCAATTTGTACAGATATGTTCATATTTCTGTAGTTGGTTTGATCAAATACTCCATTTTAGCCTGGTGAATTAGGTTCAGATGCAGGTGGTATGTTGATTAGATGACAGTAGTGTTTTTAGTTTATCCACTTGCAAGGCATGTCAGTATCCAATTCATCTTCTCGCCTCATTTCTTAGTTCTCATTTTCTCGGATACTGCTGCTGGTTACTGGGTTAGCAGAAGGTATTCCTCTAGGTTTACAGTTCACCTGGCAATGGTAAGTATCAAGTTGCAACTTATTAAGCTACTAGTGCTACAATGGCAAGCATGGTCATTTCGCGTTATCATTAAGCTGTAATACCTCATTTGCTGGAATTCCATAGGATTGGACAGTTTTTACTGTGCTTCTGTTGTACTCTGCTGGTTAGAATTTTGGATCATCATTGTCAGGATTGCATGATGTTTAAGCACCAAACTCCCAACATGTAGCAGTGTCAAGTATAATGTTCCATTTGTCACCTCGACAACTGCCTAATCGTTGTGCATTTTGATCATATATGTCATCAGACATGTTACTGTTTTCTTCAATAAGGGATTGTCCTAGTGCATATGTATTTCATGCTTTATTTTCTAGCTTTTCCTCGGCTAATCTCTACTTTGACATGCCTTGATGACAGGCATCCTAAACACTGTTATACAGCTTTACCTTTGTTTCCATTTGATCCTTTACTGAGAATGAGAGCCTGTGGTGTTTGGGTTTTTGCTTGGGTCGCAAGTTAGTCAGCATACTTCGTTCTGATGTTAGCAGATGGTAACATAATCCGCTGCATAATTCCTCGATTGATAGACGTCTTCTCAAATGAACTAGGATTAAATGTCAATTTGATTCCTATTTTGTTATCAGTTGTTTTCCGTCAGCATTGTGACAAAACCAGGAAACGAAGTAGGTCTCAAACCCTGGCCGGTTCATTTCACTCGAGATATTTCTCTCAACCCAACTTGAAGAAAGTTAATGGAAACATTGGAGCTTGCTTTCTTTCTTGGGTATCACGTATACGGCAGACATTCGATCCGTTTGCAATCAGAAGGCTATATAGACTTTCCCAATTCTTGCAGGATTCCCCACGAGCCATTAAATGGCTTTATCGCGCTTTCAAAACTCAAGCCTGTATCAAACCTACCTGTGGCAATCAATAGTGAAACAAATTGTTTCGAAGCAACAGCAAGTCATTCAACTGACGATTCAGTTATTCAGCTAGTGCAAAAACTTCATTTCATCCCTTTTCCGGGAAATGACTCAGAAAGTGGTCGACCATAATAAGTTGCAAAGATGCTACCATCCAGTATGCAAAATCTGTTTGATAAAGAGACAGGACATCTTAGGAAAAGTGTCAAATGCTATAAAATATAAAATCTGAGACAAAAATTAAAGACTAAAACACGGCAAGACTTGGTGAAACACCAAAATACAGATCAGATGTATATCACAGGAACTTCGTAGGATCGCCAAGGCTGTTCGTTGATGTAATTAATCGGAGATGAGCTTTGGCTCCCAGCAAGCACACCCAATGGGGGAAAAAATGCTTCCTTCGCAATGCAGGCTTTCGGGCTTTCTTCATCTGTACACACAGAAAATACAAGATGATAATGTGGTTGAGAATCAGAACACGCGTCATTTGGTTGCTGAGAGAAAATCATAAAGACAAAGACTGCCAATTAACATCTGACTTCTCGGGTTCTCATCCAGAACGATTTTGAGTAGTTTGGGGCCACAGAAGTACTCCAAAGAATATTGAACGATATCACAGAAAATAGACGAAGCACATTTCAATCCGACAAATTAGAAAGAAAAGATTCTAACAAAAAAAAAAAAGAAAGCATGACTCAAATGGAAAGACGCTTGTCCTCACATTTATCTTATTTTCTTTTATATTTGTGACTGCAATAATAACCCATTACAGTACGATTTAATAACTAATGACACAGAATGCATTAGTTCAAAGTTCAAGATGCATTAGTTTAAAGTTCAAACAGCTGAGTTTCTCAAGCCTTTTTCCCGATTAATCCGAAAAGCACACATAGGAATTTAGTTGGAATTTTTGAAGTTAATGGCTGGATGGATTTTGATAATGCATCCCGATTCCCAATTTTTTCTCATCCACTTAGCAGATGAAAATTCAACATAAAACTTCTCTCACAACTCAACAAACCTTTGTATGGATGATCTACTTGCCTCTCACTCACTAACCATTGGGAATCTAAAAAGGCAAATCGAAATGCTGGCATTTAAGGATGGTCGACTGTTTTCTAAAGACACAGTGCCTCACACCTCAATTCAAAGTAGAAACCATCCTCTTTTCTTTGGCTAAGAGGAATCTATATCAAAGCTCGTGAAACCGCCCAATGGCACAGCAAACCTCTTGAAGAGGTGAACAATAGTAAACCCCTAGCAAGAGAATCCAAAAGAACAAGAACACAAGGTATTCAGAATATAAAGAGCCTATCATAACATGAAAGGATAGGTAGAGAAGAAGCTATGGAGGTTGCCACTCTAGACACTTGCACCCTGAATCTTCTTTTGTCATTTCAAAAAGTTTCCTTGGATGGATCCAAAAGAACAAGAACACAAGGTATTCAGAACGTGAAGAGCCTATCATAACATGAAAGGATAGCTAGAGAAGAAGCTACCGAGGTTGCCACTCTAGACCGTTGCACACTGGATCTTCTTTTGTCATTTCAAAAACTTTCCTTGGATGGTTGCAACATAAATTCTTCAAAGGAGCCAGTTTTTTTCCCTCTCTACCTTGTTTAAGGAATTCTACTGTTTCATCAAGTTTCTTCCTGCGTTCTTCCTGTGTATTTTAAAACTCAAGCTGACAGCATCATCATTTCAGACTCCAGCTTACAAACGTGCATTACGCCTTAGTAAACTAATTGAGTTTCTAACGATTGTCATTACTTTATCTAGATAGGTACAAGCATATTACTAGCAGTTTTAACTTCCAAAGGCAACTTCAGAAAGACAATACATATCATGGTAACAGTTGGCACACGTAGACACATAAAATCTCAATGTCATGAGCAAGACATTTCTACAGCACCAAGATACACACCAGAAACCCCCAATAACAAATCGCTGAATCTTAATACTTTCCAGTAAGCAAGATTACAACCGCAGGGCTGAACCTAGCTCCATCTAATAAAACCTGAGACATCTCCCAAGAGCAATTAGGCCCCTCTCTATGCGGCTGGGCCAAAGATCTTTTTGATACTAAAGTTAGGTTCTTTTTGATAAACATAGCTGTAAACAAATCTACAAATCCATCAACCAAATAAGTTTCTGAAAATTTAACACTACAAATTGAACATATCTAAATCGACCAACGAATCATACCTTTCATCAACGAAGCTTCTCCTTTCCCGCACTCCTCTTCGCCGCCTCATTAACCTTCTCAATATACCCTTCAATAGGAGGTGTCAAGGTCGCCATAAACCTATTAACCGGAAACGGTGTCAAATCCGGCACCAAAGCCGCTTCTTTCAAACCCTCAGGCAACGCCTCGATCGCTTCCTTCTTCAACCTCAACAGATTCGACTCTGCCGCCTGTCTCGCTCTATGCCTCCTCATCAAAACCCTACTGTACTCCTTCGCCAGCCGCCGCCCATCTTCAACCGTCAACTCATACTTGATAAGCTTATCAGCATCAACCAGGCCCAACGTAATCAGATCCAAACCTGGTGGGCCCATAATCATATCAGAACCGGTGTCCTTTTTTGCTTTTTTCATCGTTTCGAGTTCTTTTGCCCTAGCTTTGCTGATCAGTCCCATTTTCTCACGCTCGGCTTCTCTTTCTCGTTCTTTAGGTTTCAGATGACGGACCGGCGCCGTTGCGTTCAGGCAATTGTCGACCATTTCTTCGAGTTCATTGAATCTTCTGCCTCCGCCTTTTTCCGATGCGTCTTCAGATGGTTTCCCTTTTTTGGTTGTGACCTTTGATCGCTTTAGAGGTGCTGCTGTTTTCAGTTTCGATTTGCCCTTTGCAGTTCCACTCACTGAGCATTTCTGAATCAATTGGTGGCTTAAGAAATCCACGGATGAGCTCAGAGGTTGAAGTCTCTTAACATTGATAATTCGCATCATTTTCCCAAACAGAGTTTACGCGACGGCGACGATGACGGCGGCGATGTGCGTTGGTGGCAATGCTAAGCTTGGGGCCTTGGGGGTGGATTCTCTATCAACTGTAGAAACCCTCACAAAACCTTTCAAAGCACACCTTTGAAGTTTGGAAAATTACGAAAAAAAATTTGTTCACTCTCGAAAAAAAAAAAGTGAACAAAACCTTCACTTTGATGGTTAAAATGGCGTGAGATCCACTAAAAGTGATGTGGATTTCACCACAAAGTGATGTTATCTTTACGAAAAAATGTAGTGATTCCGTGGGCCCTACACTATTTCAACCAATCAAAGCAAAAGTTTTGTTCACCCTCTTTTGGTGAGAGTGAACAAATTTTTTCTCGAAAATTACGTTATGGACACTAAACGTTTTTCCTTTCCTATTTTTGTCCCATTTTCTGCAATCCACCGATTTTCTGCGAAGTACTAAACTGAGGGGTGTTTTGGGTAATAATCCATAATCTGGATTATTGGATTATTTATTTTGTCTTTATTCAATTTTTTTTTTGCATTTGTTAGTTTTGCGTCAAGATTTTCTGATTTCTGGATTCCTTTTAACGAAACGAATCTAACAAGTACAAAATTATAGTCAAAACTCAATTTTTTTAATAAAGCCAAAATACTTGGATTATTGGCCAATAATCCAAGTATTTTGGCTTTATTCAAAAAAATATTTGGTTTGATCATAATTTTGTACTTGTTAGATTCGTCTCATCGAGAGGAATCCAGAAATTACAAAATCTTGACGCAAAACTAACAAATGCAAAAAAAAATTGAATAAGGACAAAACAAATAATCCAATAATCCAGATTATGGATTATTACCCAAAACACCCATTTTTTCTTCTTCCGGTTGTTCATATTTAAGTGTGGATTTGAAATATTGAATCAAAGAATACATACAAATTGAATGATGATCATCATGAACATGTTAAGAAATACATAATAGTAGTAATTCGCCAATACATACAATTCATTTAAAATTCTCTAAGGTGTGAAATTTGCATAACATAAAATAAAAATAAAAACCCTTACAATAAGATAGCTCGCAAGCTATTTTTCTCCTGTAGTTGAAAATTTTATTGAGAGCAGTTTGGTTTTTATTCGTCTATTGTGTAGCAAACACCGTAGATGTCTATAGGAATGTGCGAAATCATACATGTATTATGTAGACAAGTAAGAACTTGAAGAACAAGAAGAGAGTAAAGAAGATAATTCATCTAGTGCACATGAGATTTAATTGTGCATTAGATAATTAACAAAAATATACATTTTGGATCATTCCAGTGTTGGTCATGGTTCTTACGGAACAGTATAAAGAGAGGCATTATTGACCCGGAACATAAATATATATTTATTTTTTTATTGAGGCGATAGCTTTGAAAAGACAGATTGCCTATATTTTATTTCCTGGTCTTGTTAGTTGGCAAACTCTGTGGCCCAAACACAGCCTGCAGAATTATGAGATAGTACGGCTTTCTCAAAACCTGTTATCGAAATGTGGGAGATTATAGGGCTTATTTGCAGCTTATGAATGGTCTTTCATACCACCATAAACAGGAATCAAAATTGGCTGCTTCTAACTCAAAAGCAACGCAAACTCCTTTTGGGTTACAATCACACTGTTACGAAAGTAATTTAAATTCTATATATTTATCCATCTGCAAATAGAATCGCCCAATCTCTTATTTCAAACATAAAGAACACAAGAGTATTAGGAATACATAAAAGACTCTCTACATTACACAGCAATAAGCCTCTCATAAAGGAGATCTAAAACCATTTGAAACAATGACGAGAATGCATGTAAGATCACTCCGCCACTCAATCATGTGCATCTATTCAGTTCCAGCAATCTTCTTCTTCAATGATTCAATGTCTGTAGCCAGTTCTTTTCTACTTTGCTGAGCAAAAAAAAAATGTTTCTTTTGTCAGCAAAATAATTACTTGCTAGGCAACAAAATGTCATAGTAGTAGCCCACAAGCTATCGCGACAAATGATAGCTATGTTGCACTCAGATGCTAATGTTTGAGACGAAGGTTCTTATAAGAAACCTATTCAATGACAGCTTTGATCCTAAGGCTAAGACCTCTCAGCAATCGGAACAAATAGTCAGTAGAAAAGTGATCACAGGATGTTTCTAGAATCTAGTTGGAACGAGGCCAATCAAGTTGAGCTAAATCATATTTAAAAATACAAGCCTGGCAATCATTTTCAAAGATTTGGGATAGCTTGCCCCATATAAAAGCAATGCCAGTTCAAATTTCCTTTTTCAAGCCTTGATTTTAAAAGTGCAGAGTAGATAAAACAACATAAGGGATACTAGATTAAAATACTAGATAAGCTTCAAATCATGTGAAATATATGCATTGCTTAGCTAGCAAACATTGTGTATATTAGTCTAAATATGTCCGATGGTTTTGTAACAGATTACAGGGAAAAAATAGTTTATATCAAATAAGATTCTACGACATAGCAATCTACAATCACAAGGAAAGTATATGCCAGTTAAAATAAGGACAGAAAACTGTGTGAAATTTTACCTTGAACAGAAGATATCGATAAACAAACCATCCAGTGTATCCAAGTCCTACCAACTCCAAGATCTTTGGAAGCTGATAAAAATTTAAGTGGAAAAAAAAAAATCAGCGGTTCAACAGAACACCCCCAAAGAAACTGAGAATTAATTATCTCCCATGAGTAGTCATCATGCCAAGGGATTAAAAGTGGTTGAGCAACATTGACGATTTCTAGTACAAACAAAGTAACAAACAATGAAACTAAATCATATCACCTACCAAAGGGACTGAGTTGATGGCTCCAACAACAATTGAGGATAGCCAAACTGCAACTATAGCCCCACCACCATAGAGAATTACAGTCGATTTGTTCTCTACTGCATCCCACTGTGGAACATCGCAACAAAATATGCATAAAAGAAACAAAACATCGTCTCAATTGTCAACTTGCTCAAAAGCCAAAAGGGAAAAACTTCTCACAATAAGCAATGGCAGGAGAAACTGAAAAACAGGAGGTACTTCAAAGGTGAACTTCAAAACCTCAGGGGCATAGTTTCTAATGTTTTCCTTACCTTTTCCTTTAGATCACTAAATATCTCTCCGGCATCAACAGGAGGGGATGATTCTTCAGAGGAAGATGCTTTGACTTGATATAGAGAAATCCTCCGTGGTTCTGTTTTAAGGAGAAACGGAAAAAAAAAATTGTCCAGATGAACATTATTATTTCGAGGAATAACATAATAAAGTTTTTCTGTCCACATTCAATTTATGATTTGTTTGCTATTCATTCACCAGACTCAAATCCAAATGCCCATTACCCTAATTCTGTTGCTGGAATAATGGACGCCACTAAGCACTTGGGAAACTAATACATATTTGTTCTGGGACCATTTAGCATTGTAATCTGTAAATTAAGCCTATCCAAAGGAGAATCAATGAATGAATAGTACAAGTCCATACCCTAAATGCGCAAAGCACAACAAATTCTGATTACTGTCTGCAGAAAATATCATGTCATTAAATAAACACAATCAACTGTCATCTTCTATTCTCACAGAAGTTCACAGTTTTAGCCCTTCTAGTAAGTCAAATATGGACAAACTTTAAAGCGGAAAGTAGATACTCCAACCACTCTCTGAGTTTGAGAAACATGCCATTTAGTTTTTATCTAATCCAACCATTAATCAGTGGTTTCTCTAGTCCTTCAGCACATCCAAGATAAATGAAAACGTACTAGATATCAAAATATTCCACCCTTGAGATTTTCTTTACAAAGTACTGAACTCAGAGAAATTCATGGCGACTTGACAATCATGGCATTGCTGTGCTCAATGTCTCCAAGCTCCAATGATTCTATTGATATCTCCCGTCATTCTACTTATGATGAATAAAAGACATGAACAACAGAGCAACATGAAGAGTCCAAGGATTCATGCTCACAAAGGATAACGGCCTTTCAAGAAATGCACGACAGAAGACAGCAAAGAGGAGGAAAGAAAGGGAGCTTTCGTTAGAAACTGAGAGGTTCAGGAATTTGCAATATCAAGAATCCTCTTGTTCTACTGCGTCCTAGCTCCAATAGAAGGCACAACAAGAGTACTTCCAAAATTTATCACCAGACAACTATTCGGGCAGCCACAAATAAAAGACCTCCAGGATGAGATCTGCACTAAACTTATACCGCCAAATGAACAATGACAAACAATCAAAAATCCCAAACCAGCAATACAAAGACCCCACCCAGTTACTGAGCAATTGGGCAGTCGTAGGTTCTGTATCTTAGCACGATTGATGGTCACTGCCAAGTCCTAGCAAACTAGCTTTGGACACAAGGTATCTAAGAGGACGAATACTAGTACATACATTATTAGATTGCAAGCTAGGGCCTCTAGTAACTCCGCCTGTGAGGGGAAGACCCAAATTGACTTTGGATGCGATAGTACGCAAAGATCTAAGTATACTGGGTTTAAGCGATGAAGTAGCATTTGACAGAGCTCAATGGAGAAAAAGGATTCATGTAGCCGACCCCAATTGATTGGGACATAAGGCTTGGTTTGGTTTGGTTTGGTTTGGTAAGCTAGGGCCTCTAGTAATACCAGTCCAATCAACTGATTGTGATGATAAAGATTACCCATTTTTTTATAATGCCTAACAACTATGCAGTACCCACGTCAAAGAAAGTTCGAATTACTAAACTGAAACACAGAGCAAGGGAGATAACCAAGCAAGTTGAAGTAACTTCAACCACGTGCTCGACGAAATGCCCAACAGAGATGTAGCATACCTGACATTTGTTTCAAGGAAGTCGAAAAACCCTGGGTTGAGGAAAAGCGTGGTGGTGGAAGGCAGGGTAAGGCGGAGCAACGGGGAGTCACGGCGGAGGTGGGTAGCCGACAGGGTAGGAAGACGGCGGTGGCCGCCATGGAAGTGGATGCTGCCGTTGCCATGTGAATTGGGCAAAAACTCCCTTATGACTTTTGTGTCCCTGTCCCGGCTTATTTTATCACCACCTCTCTTTCTCTATCTGTATCTATGGAGTACCTCTCTTCTCTTTGCTACTTTTTGGACTGAGGAGGATTCAGATTTTTCCAACCCAAGCATTCTCTGAGTTCTTTCTATCCACAATATTTTGGGACACTGATTCAGCCAATTGACGCGTGGATAATTCAAGCCTCTTCATTGGCTCATTCCCTATCCTGAAAATCCACGTTAGACATAGGAATGGCAATGAGACGGGCGGGGCGGCGCTGGTTTTTCCGTACTCTGACCTGGCCCGAAAATCTATCCCCTCCTGCCCAGACCCTAACCCGATCAACTAATGGATGGATTCCTCTACCCTGCCCTCATTAATTAGTTTACCCGCCTCGCCCTGGCCCACTCCTTTTTTTTTTTTTGACATATTAAAATTTTTTTTTCCAAAATAATAAGCATAAATAATAAAAGTTCACAAAATAACAATTACAAGTTTACAACTTAACTAACAGCTACTATCTATAAAGAAAATGAAAAATAAGTGATATCTATTATGAGATTTTAGTTGTAATGGCAAAAATGTAAGAATAAAACTAAAACTTTATGCATAAAAAATTTCCGGGGTGGGTATCGCGGATGAGTGCTGTCTACTCTAATCCTATCTTAACCTGGTCGGGTTTTTTTCACTTTTCCCCTACCCCTACCCTATACCCTAAAAATTTAATAAATACTCACCCCAGTCAAGGCGGGGAGAGACAAGTTCGGAGTGGGACAAGTGAATTGTCATCCCTAATTAGATACACTAGCACACTCACATACATGTGCACATGCACACCGATGAACAAGATGCTTAGATTCTTGAGCAATTCTACTACGATGACTATGTTTATCATGTGATGTATCACTATTATATTAATAGATAGTGATTCACTAAATGACAAACAGAGCACATTTTACTAGTAATAAATTGGTGATATGTCACTCGATAACCAATGCATAGTCACCAAAGTAATATTGTTCTCTCTTTTAAGTGATGCAGCATATCTCAGACCAACACTCATGATTAATCTGCTTAGAACTAATTTTAAGGCCTCTTTCACAACTGTTTCACATGCTTACATATGCAGAAAATGTGTCACGGCCTAAGAGTGGTTGAAAAGAATAATCGAACATAAAACAATAGGAGGAAAACCAACCCTTTAGTCCCAGGCAGAAATCACATGGCCAACCCTTGTTTTAATAAACATAGCAACAATTCCGAGTTTGATCTCTTATTCGATTCGTTCAAATTGGTATGTTAATAAATAATTCAAGTACCTTTTTTATCAGAAAATAATTTAAGTTTGGACCCAAGATTCTAGCCCAAGTGGCCCCGGAGGTAATGCCAGCCTTGATATTTTGAGTCTTAAGAACATCTCCACACCTAACCCAAATCTTACATTAGATTCAAATTTGAGAAAAAATCAACAAAAACCCCACCCCACTCCTTCACCAAATCTGACATTACTCAAATTCTTCATCAAATTTGGTGAGAGCCAAATCCATCATCATATTTGAAAGTCATTTTTTCTTCCTCAAATTTACAAAAATGCCATTAATGAGGCATTTACTCAAATTTATGCCTAGATTTTCTTTTGTCCATTGTAGTGCTCCATATCAAATCAAGTTTTTACTCAAATTTTTACTTAAATTTGGATAAGGGTTGAAGATGCTCTAAAGTAAACCTCAAGGTGAAGCCGTGAAGGCCCTAATTTTTTTATCGGTGTTATATTTTGAGTACTAAAATTTTCTCATTTGAACTTATGTACTCCCTCCGTCCCTTTTTAAATGTGTTACTTGGGATTCTGTGCCATTTTCAACGGCTTATAACTTTTAATTTATAATAGTTTTTATGATTTTGAAAATTTTTTATAATAGAAATAATTAAGATCTATCAAACAAGATCCATAGTGCATATATTTTGAGGTATAGTTTTTATGATTTTGAAAATTTTGTATAATAGAAATAATTAAGATCTATCAAACAAGATCCATAGTGCATATATTTTGAGGTTCACATTAAAATTTATAAGCCGTTGAAAATGGCACAGAATCCCAAGTAACACATTTAAAAAGGGACGGAGGGAGTATCAGTTAGTAAAAATATAGTTGGCCTATAATTTTTGTAAACTTTTTTGAGAGCATAAAGCAGTGGCTTCGCGGACGTCCTTAGCTCAAGGAGACCCTGCACCTAGTGTATTGAAGACCTTCATTTTCTCCTCTAATCCTCTTTTTCTCCATCTTTTGGGAGCCTCCCCTTAAATTTGGAAGCCTCCAACTTCTATTTGGAGGCCACTCCAATGGCTACCATGGTGGGTGGCGGTGGCAAATGGATTGTTTGTGAGTCAACTCGAGTAGCCCGGCCCCATTTTTTTTTATATATAAATACGTTTCATTGATGAAGCTCAAACATATATAAAATTCAAAGAGGCATATCTCGGTACTAGACTTGCCGAAGAAACTATACTCTAACATTCAACCAACCAACATGGCCGAACAAAGAAGAAACTAAGAAAAAATGCATTCAGGTACACTCCAGCTAACACCAAGAGACTTATTCAAAGGGAAAGGCTTCACTCCCCTTTCTAGAACTAAGAAAATCCCTAATCTAATTCACGCACACATGCATGCTTTAGAGAAACTTGATCAACAATAGCCTTGCCTGTGTAGATAAAGAGCTCTCTGGCTCCCCCCTACCGCATATCTCTCACCTCTCTCTTCTTTCTTTCTCTAGGATATCTTTGTTAGGGTTTGCTTGGGGTGGGTGGGGCTGCCGCAGCCACCAACCCCACCTCGCCCCACCTCTCTCTCCAGCTCCCCCTATTTCCAGATCCCTTTTCCCTCCCTCAGCCACCAGATCTACTCTCTACCCCACCTCCATAACCTTCTACCATTGCCATTTCAATCTCATTCCACGGCTCCTTGTTATCGTCTTCTTCTTGGTCTGGGTGGTGACTATTTCTGGAGTGTTGACGGAGGTTCTCGGATGGGGTTTTGGTTTGTTTCTCCAAAGAAGAGTTCCAGTTCTTGCTCCTTGATCCAACCTTTACCCATGAACGCAGCTGGTTCCTTCTTAGCCGGCGTCTGGTTCTGGAGTAAGGGCGAAGTTTTGGGGCTAGTTTCAGACTCCACGCCAAATAAAGCAGCCATTTCCGGTGCGGCAGATTCCGGCGGTATCTCCTATGGCGGTTTTTTATTTAGTTTTTATTTTCTGTTTTGTTATACTCTTCGATCTGATGGAGTCTTTCTATTCCCTAATCTTTGTGGACAACCCGGTGCCGGTAGTTTTTCTATGTACTCAGTGTATTCCCATCCAAATCACATGAATAACCCAATTATCGGGGGTTTTTACCCTTCGATGGGCTCCGGTTTGGGGTTTATAGCCCTTTGGGCAATTTTTGAATAATCAAAAATTCTGAGGTTGATCAAAATAAAAAAAAAACTAAAGCCTTACCTTGGAAAGTCCTGTAATTCCTTTCCATCCATATAACAAACACAGAAGCAGCCAAAACACACCTCATGATCAGGCATCTGAATCCCTTGCCCTTTACATGCAAGGTAAACCAATCCACCACATCAGACAATCAACTTGGGAATCCTCCCCCACAATGCATACCAGTGTCCGGCCCATTTTACATTTAGGCAAATCATTTTACGTCGGATGCTTCTATTGACAATATTAAGGGGGTGTTTCACTAACAAAAAATCGTTTTTTCTAAAATCCAAGAGAGGTCATTTCTTCACAATATATCAAATAAAAATTCGTGAAAAGCCAATTTATTGGACTTTTAAATACAACTGTTGCACTTTTAAATATAGTTCACACTTTTACATAATTTGCACACGTTTTAATTCAGTTCTTGAACCTTGACAACATCCTAGTGAGTTGCTTGTAGCATTTTCCTTTAAAGTTTTTCCATTTTTACGCACCAAGTTTCTCCATTCACCCGTGACCATGCATTACGAGACTCGTGTTTATCTGTCGATACAATATGACCATGGAAAGGAGAAAGGCCACATAATAAATAAATCACTATCAATTGTTACTTTCACACACTGAGCCCAGTTCCAATTATTTTCTTCTTCTTTTTGGTTAAAATTTGAAACCACTTCCAATTCTTTGCATATAGAACGGGAGAGATCAAGCATTAAGCTTAATTTTTACATTGTCTTCGGACAAACTAATTTTTTTTAAAAAAATGGCGGGTTTTGAATATCAAAGTGGGAACCGTAGTATACCTTACAAAATGTGGGTAACGTGGCTCTTTTTTTTTCGTTAGTGAATTTATCAAAAAAAATTTGTGTTCTCTGTTTTCTAGAATTCCAGATCTATTTTGTGGGATCCGGAGATCTTGTAGTGCACTACCACACTACAAGATTGTAGTGCGGCACACGAGCCGTTGATCTCGACAATAAACGGCTCGCATTTCATTTCGGCAATGAACGGCTCGGATTATGCAAGCACCAAGATGAAATCCAAGTTGTTGATTATGCGATCAACAGCTCAAATGCCGCACTACAACCTTGTAGTTCGGCAGTGCACTACAGGATGCCCTCTTCCAGGTGTCAGCTTGTGGTGGAGGCGGATGACAGACAACAGAGATATCGTGGGGTTTGTAACAGAGATATCGTGGGGTTTGTGGTGGTGGAGGCGGATGACAGGGTTAGATTAGAAGTCTAATCCTGATGGATAAACCGAAAATTGTGGAATGTTTTTCCCAATGGAAGGCTCCGGATGGGGTTTGTAACAGAAGCTTTCAGTCCCTAAAAGTGAACAAAATTACTGTCGAGTCTGAACCAAAATTGTTCTGAATAAAATGTTACTAACACAGTTCTATTCGAGCTTATCTCATAATCAACTCAATAAAATTCCTCTAGTTGATAAACAAATACTAAGTTCTTTTTTTTTTTGGCACCAACAAATACTAAGTTCAAACACATTTTTAAACCACTTTAACTTTTCAAACTGAATTTAAACAACCCATAAGCTTGGCCTGACTTCTAAATTTAAACTTTTCATTCGTAAGCCGTAAAGAGAATATTAAATGTGAAAAATATATATATAAACTTGATCGGATATCGAAAGATATGCGAAAAAACTGAAGTATAACACATAGTTTAAGCAATAAATTTGAGTGAACCGTTCATTTTATTATTATTGTATCTTTCCATATCCGATCAACATATTTTTTCCACAAATATAATTCTACGTGTTGACGTACGGGATCAACGGCTGCAAACATATGAATTTAGGCACGGTTGTATATAATAAAGTACTCCAACATTCAACTTTGCTTAAATAAGTACCTCCACCGTCTCCGGCGGGTTTATCCCTCCCCCAGCCTCGTTGTCACCGTCTTTCATGGCCAAATTCTCTCTCTCTCTCTCTCTCTCTCTCTCTCTCTCTCTCTCTCTCCAACTAACCCCAACAGACAAGAAAACAATTAAACAATGTGACAAAACAACATAAATCCAACCCAAAAGAGACCCTTTCTTTTTGTTGCCAGTCTGATAACTCGCAACCTCTCTGCATAGAATACAACTCCACCAAACACTTCTTTCTTTCTTTTTCCAATTAAGGTGACGACAACTCAATCAATTCCGAAATCGAATCATTCCAATCTGTGATTCCCCTTATAACTTTCCATCACCTGCATTACTTTACTCCACAGCTTTGATCACAACAGAATCATCAAAAGCCAAAACAGAGAACTTTTCATGGATTCCTAATGAAAAGCCGAAACCGGCTATTGGGTTCATGTTAATGGGGTCGAAGAAATGTTGGCATGTCATTTGGGTGATGTTCTTTCTATCTCCTATACCGAGATTTTTCGCTCAATTGACGAACAGCAGCTACGATCCTGATTCTTTAGACGATTTCTTTCGCGATTACGCGTACAATAACGTTGCAAGGCCTCGCACAGGTATTCTTTACAACATTTCTCTGCCAGCTAATTTTTCTGGTATGGAACTTTTTTTGGTTCGGCTTAGGACTAGGAATTTCTGGCTAACCGGAGCCAACTTGAGCTATTTTCGTATCCCGCCACGGATTTTGCCGGTGCCTTTTGTCAAGAGATTTGATTTGTTGTACCAAAATTTAAGCAATTGGTCACATGTGTATTATCATGTGCCGAACTATACAATGATCACCCCTGTTGTCGGCCTCATGCTGTATAACGCTTCGAATTCGAGCAGGAAAGGAGATTGGGGGCTTGATCTTGGTGTCAATGGAGA
Source organism: Vaccinium macrocarpon (assembly GCA_022606695.1). Classification (NCBI taxonomy): domain Eukaryota; kingdom Viridiplantae; phylum Streptophyta; class Magnoliopsida; order Ericales; family Ericaceae; genus Vaccinium; species Vaccinium macrocarpon. The sequence goes on along the minus strand of CM040176.1, from coordinate 1,057,587 downwards.
CCCTATTTTGGTCCAATTTCCTTCAATTTCGCTACGGGACGATAAGAATGTTACGTTGCAATGTGTTCAATTTGGCGCAAATGGATCCGTCGAGTTGACCAACACGACCTCGCGAAACGCGTGTATTGTCAGGAATAATGGACATTTTTCGATCGTGATGCCATCATTGCTGCCGCCGCAGCTTTCACCTAATAAGAGGAAAGATGAGATTTGGAAGTTGTGGGTGTTGGGATTTGGGTTGGGGATTATTGGGTTGATTTTGGTGGCATTGTTGGGGGTTTTGACATACAAGTTTGTGAAGAGGAAGAGAATTGGGCAAATGGAGAGACAATCTGAAAGAAATGAGGCTTTGGAAACAACATGGATTGGGAGGAGTAGAATGCCTTCAGCAACTTGGATTAGAACACAACCAACCATTGAAAATGAATACAGTATGTTCCATGAACAGCCTCCGGTCGATGGAACAATTTAGGTGACCTTTTCCCTTTTTTGGTTAATTTTGCAGTGTTCCTTTGTTCTTCTTCTTCTTTCTTGAAGGAAATATTTTTTCTTTTATGTCTAGTTTTGATTGATCATAGGAAAATTTACTTGAGAAATAAACATGTCCCTTTACTCGATGTAACCTATCGAGTTTAATAGTACTTCTTTATTCTATAATTATTGAAAAATTATTTTGTTGGTGTCTATCTTGTGTGATGTAACTTGTAAGTATCCTCTCTCTCTCTCTCTCTCTTTTTTCAAACGGTAGAAGAATTTATTATTAATAACAAAGAAAATAATAAAACCAAAAAAGATGGTTATTTCGCCCTAATATACAATAGCCGCCACAACCAATTCATTTGGGTTTTTTTTTTCATCCTTTAATTCTGATGAGACCAATTCATTTTTATATATGAGGGAATCGGTAAGTCTCTAACATTATGAAATTATCTGGAAGGAGTTATAAATTTTATATTTTCGGCTTGCAGCGTAATAATCTAACAGTGAATATTTTATGATACTGCCCTTTCCAACTCACTCCATGACCTAGTTCGTCCATCACAACCAATCATCACTGAAAGTGATATATATATATATATATATATATATATATATATATATATATATATATATATATATATATATATATATATATATATATATATATATATATGCAAAGCAATATTGTAATGTGCCGGCCTAAAGTGCAAATTGTTGAGGGAGGGATATACGATTTTAAGTCAGCTACTACTTTTTCTTTGCATATATTTTTTCCCTCAGCGAAGGTAAATATTGTTAGTTGTAGTTACTGGTTTGTGAGATTTGACCATAATTAAATGTGTGAGAGTAAATAGTGTCTACTACTAGGCTATCGCTCTACTCGCGAGTTAGGGATTACTTGAACACTTCAACAAACTGAATGTCGTGAGTCTTTAATTACGATGTGACTATATATGGGACCTGGGAGAGATGATGCGCAACGTGATGTGCATCTACGGTGTGTCCGCACCAGCATCTTTCTGACAATCGGATACGTTTACCGCATTAAGCTCGTTGAATACTACAATTATACCATAAAACAACTCCGATCGGATATTGTTAAGTGTCTCATCGGAACACAAAACACTAATAACTTGAAAAAGAATGGTTCAATGGTTTTGATCCAGAGTTTGTGTCTATTTGTATTCTATTTCTTTTCAAGATATTTGTGTTTCGATGATGTACTTAACGATATCCAATCAAGTTAATCTTTGGTACACTTAGAGCACTTGACGAGCTCTAAGCGGTGAAAGTCTCCAATCGTGGGAACGATGTTGGCATGACTGCGCCATGGAGCTGCACAACACGGTGTTGTGTATGTATGGGGATGCATAGCACTCCCCAATTCCCTATATATGCTTGCTCTTCCTCTTCACCTCGTGGCTTGAGAGTTAGGACACGAAAAATAGCATAAATAAATTGAAAAACTATTTATTACGTGACTAGTCTGTAGAGGACTGAATAATCACACCATCAACTAATTAGGAGCCCAAAAAAGCTAATTATTAAGGGGTGTTCCACTAAGGTGGTTTTTTTTGAAAAAATTGGCTTTTCACGATTTTTTATACTCCATCTGTCCCATAAAGTTTAATCATTATGAAACTACGTGTAATTTTCAAACTAAAAATAATATATTTACCAAAATAATTTTTGAATTTTTTTTTGCACCGTATAAAAGTTATTGATGAGATCTATCAAACAAAATCCATATTGACTAAAAAATTATTTTCGTATGCACGTTATTTTTTAGCTTGAAAATTGCACTTAGTTTCGTAATAATCAAAATTTATGGGACGGAGGGAGTATGATATATTGTGAGAGAATGATCTGTCTCGATTTTTGGAAAAAAACGGTTTTTTTTTTGTTAGTTTCTTGATATTTCCTTGAATAAAATGTTCTGCCGATTGAAAAAAAAAACACCCCCTGAGAACGAAGGAAAAGACCGAATTTGGATATTTTTAGCTTCTGCTACATGTAATACTTTAACTTCTTTTTCTATTATGATGACTAGTAGCAGAATATAAGTATCTGAATTACATCAAACTGAAAATAAGTCCGCGGATCACGCTAAACTCAACAGATGGTCTCGCGAATGAGACAATAAATCGCATCCTTGTGCCGCACAAGTTTGCGTTTCAAAAGGCTTGGAAAATGTGGCGTTTCAAAGGACTTGGAAAAGGGGGCAGCAGCAATAATTCTGGAGAACTTTTTAAATTAAAGTTGCTTTGGGTGAATTGAAAAAACTAGTTTTTTGATTTTTTGGTTTTGTCCTTATTCAATTTTTTTTTTGTATTTGTTGGTTTTCGGTCGATTTTTTGTGGTTTATTGGCTTGTCTTGACGAGAGGAATCTAAAAAGTAGTATTAAATTATTAGCTAAAGTTAAAGTTTTGTGAATAAAGACGAAAAATAATCCAATTTGGACAAAACTACAAAAAAAAACCACAAAAAATTGACCGAAAACTAACAAATGCAATTTTTTTTTGAGTAAGGACAAAACTAAAAAAACCAAAAAATTAATTTTTCCAATTCACCCAAACCAGCCCTAAATATGTGTTCGATGAAGTCGATTAACAAGGCCAGTTTGTTTGATTTCCCCACTAGTGGCACCATTGGGTGTCATATGCTACAATTAATGGGGTTTGAACCTCTTAAGGGGCGGCATCACATTGGGGCCGGCGGCTCCCAACCACTTAGATCCCAAAATTATAATACTAGGTGGTATGGCTCATGCATAGTACGAGTGTTGTGCTGTGGCTTTGAATATGAATTGAGTTTTTTGCCGGTAGTTGGGTGTAAGCTCTATAGTATTTGTTTTTCATATCAAGAGAATACCGAGTCCACGATCGTTCAACTTTTTTTTAAAAAAAATTCGGGATTGTAATTTCTGAATGAATGATTTAAAGATTAGATCGATTGTTTACAATTATCTAATTCAAATGATTTTTTACAAGCCCACCCAAACCAATCATTATTTTAAAAATATTAGACAGCTCGGATTATTTGTGTGAGGCTCAGTGAGACTCCAAAATGAGCCTCATACAATCATCTATACCATACGAAAGAAAACAAAGAGAGAGGGGCAAAAAAAGGAGTGCCAATAGTCATAGATCAACTTACCCAAAAAAATAAACCTATAGCCCTTCCAATTGAGGGACAAAATCAGAAAAATAAGCCGAAATTGGCAGGGGCAAAATCGATAAAATTGAACCCAATGTAGCAAGCTTTAGGCCAACTCTCCCTTCAGTAATGTCAAACAAATGATTTTGAATATTATCGACAAAATTTATTTACTAATTTCTTATGTCCTAAATGATTTCCAAGTATTGAAGTTGGAAAGATATGCACAATTTTTTAAGGAGGGTAGAATAATAAAAGAGGACTAATAAATACGGACGGAGGGAATAAGAAAGAACAAACACTTTTCGTATGGTGAATGCATGCTTGCCTGTCCCAAACATTCCAAGTAGAAACAAAAAATAACGTATTCACATCAAGATGCGATTATGTAAATTAACAACATCTAAAGTAAGGAATCAATAAGGAAGATGATCAAGAAGGGTGGAGCTCGAGACCTAGCTGACCGATCAGAATATTTGATCACCTTTTGACACTGATGCCTTTCCAGACTCAAAATATTGAAGCTTGGCTTGCAAAGGACCCTCCAGCGGAGTATGGGTAAACCTAAACTCTAAGGTACCTTATGAAAATATTTAAATCCTAGGGTACCCTATGATAATGTCTAAATCTAAGCCCTAAGGTACCCTATGAAAATGCGTTAACACCCTAGGGTACCCCATGAAAAACTCTTAAACCACTAAAACCCTATAATAAGAAAGTACGCCCTAAAACTAAACCCCAAAAAAAATGACTTACCTTAGTGATAATTAAAACGAGTGACTTACCTTAATAATAATTAGATACCTCTTTTCTACAACTCATAAAATTTGTATTAAAATTTGTATAGTGGAGGTACCGTATAGGAGCTTTGGTAACGGGCTTGCTGGGCTAAACTAGTGTTGCCTGTCCCATTGATATCAGTCAGGCTGCCTGACTTGAAAAGATATGTTGTGGGCAATTGGGCCCACATGGGCCCATATATTTCCTCACAAACCCATAGAGTCGAACTGATCAATTAAACGTACAAATCAGAAGGGAAAGGAATACGCTTGAATGCATTTGGAGACATGCATCTGGTAGCTAGCCAAGATTAACTTATGTTAGTCCATAGTCGTTGAAAACCTACTATATAAGATAGCGGTAAACCTATACGTACAGAATGTTTTTTGTACAGAAAATGTACAACGGCTTTTTTGGGATGAGAACTTGAAGCTTTGGATCGACCAATTACACATCCAATTGAGCTGATTTTTTGCAAGGTCCAAGGAAAAATTATTTTGAAATTATTTAATGGTTCGGATTATTCGTATGAGACCCAAAAATGAGCCCCAAAAGCCATTGTACATTTTCTATGGAAAAAACATTTTGTACCCGTAGTGCCCCTCCTATAAGATAGTAAGATACCTATTCCACTCTATATCTCTTTTGCATAAAAATCTTACAATTATTTATTTGAAACAAATCAAACCTTATTTTAAGAAATGAACAAAAAAATGGCTTAAACTCAATAAGTCAGTGGAACTGACATATATTGACTTTTTGAGTTGATGTGTTGCGAGAGAGTGACCTGTCTCATAAAGTACAATAAGTTAGTCTTGAATTGAAATCAATTTTGTGAGAAGCATCTAAACACATTTATATATGAAAAGAATGTTTCTTGATGATGCAATAGTCCTCAAAACATGTACATTTTGTTTGTTTTGCCTCTTCAATTTATATCGCTTCTAGATAAAACAATTGACGAAATTGATGGAAGGGGTTTATATATGGAATGGGATCCGGTCTTCTATGGCCCGTTTTGAGAATGGGACCGTTGATGAAATGGGGGGCTTTCTCTGTCGGTGGGAAAGTGGCAGTCCCGGCCCGACCCCATCCCTGCCGTCCGTTTCGCATATACATCAACGGCTCGGATGTTACCTCTTAAAAAGTGTATCCGGAAGCCGTCCATTGTTTGATGCAATCCGGAAGCCGTTGATGTGCTTAAACGGACGGTATGAGATGGGAGTTGGCGGCGGTCTGGCACCCCACGGACAAAGAGAGCCCGGGGTTCGACCGTTGATATTTTAGATTTCGTTAATCTAAGCCATTTAATCTAATTATGAAGTTATTCAAATCATTTGCTAGAAATTCAACCACAATGTAGGGGCTTGAATATAGGAAAGAACTATACTTTGATTGTGTTTTGCTCAAATTATATAAGAGGCTTGAAATGTAATAGACTCCAGTTGAGAGACTTGAAATTTTACATCTTAAAAACTTAATTACTTTTAAACTACTATATATTGATTACTCTTTAATAATTGGTATTGCCATTACAACACACAGACTCTTAATGAACAACTCGAATCTTTTCTGCGAAGCCCAAAAAATAAGCCCTGCAAACCGATCTATTCCGGTGCACTTGATCAATACCAGTAGCAGGGAATCGGGGGGCGTATAATGAGGGGACTCATTACTCCCATGTAGTGAGTTTTATCTAGCTGTCCAAATGATCCGAGCTACCCATTATATAGATTCAAATCTAAGCTTCATTACCAAGATAGACGGTTAGATGAACTCACTACACCCTTATTCTTGGACCTCGTTTGTTTGACCGGAGATAAATAGATGTGATATGAAATTCCTTGGGATATGGATGAGATATGAAATCCTTGAGATATTTGCTCAGGATATCAATGGATGCAGAAAATCTATATTCAGTGTTTGTGTTAAACGGGATATAGCTATTGGAAAACACATTTTTGGTTGAAAAATTCATATCCCATCCAAATCCCACCCCCCACCCAATGAAATTTTATATCTCGTACGGATTGAGATAAAACTTGGTGAGGGATTTCAAATCTCATCTGAAAAAAAGTTTACAAAAATGAAATTTTGGGTCTCATTCCATCTCAACTTCAAATCCCACCCCCAAATCCCTCCAAACAAACATAGACTTGTAATAAGCCCCTCACTATGCACACTATTCACTACAAGGCCATGTTCCCAAGGACTCATCTTTGATTAATGATGCTAGAAGAATACTAGTACTCCAGTACAATACAGTTGGTCGTAGACCGGTAGGACATGGCAAGGTTGGTTATGAACAAGGTTGATTGGACGGGAGTGTACGAGGGCGAAAACCAATAAAAGGACAGCACGTGGAGCCTCGACGTAACACGTGGGCCATTTGTTTTTTTTCTTCAAGAATGTTCTGTTTGGAATCGTAATTCGGTGAGCTGGCTACGCAACCACCTTGCTACCCATTAAGTGGGGCCTATCCACACTTGACTCATCAGCAAGTGACACGTCATTCGTTGGACCACAACTCCTAGCCGACATCAGCAAAAGCTGGTGGGGATTGTTAGATTAATCACCACACGCATACAATAGAATACAAAAAACAGTAAAGGAAATCAATACAGGAATTTACGTGGTTCCCCAAGATCAGGTACGTCCACGGGAGCAAGAGCGAGTCTGTATTATTCTATAAAAAAATCGGCTAGAGTTTTACAATAGAGAGTATATATAGCCCTACTCTATTTCAACCTTAATAATTTTGTACAGATCTTGGGAGCCCCCCGCACCCCAATTATTGGCCTACAGCCACACGTGACAACAGTTGGACCCGCGATGGACTAGATGCCGTCGCTCCACTCCGCTCCGGCATATGGCCTTTCATTAGAACTCCTTAGTACCTCTCTATATGAGCCACAAGTTCCAACAATCTCCACCTTAGCAAATAACCTCACCCATTCAGAAGACATGATCATCTGGATCCAATCATTAGGGGGGACATCTCCTTTCTATCACCTGGAGACGTTAACCAAGTCCAAGCAATGCTTGAACTTGTCTACAATCACAATCTTTGTTAACATGTCAGCTGCATTCTCAGAAGTGTGCACCTTTTCCAATATCAAATCACTCGAAGCAATCAACTCTTTCACCTTGTGAAATCTAACGTCAATATGCTTGGTCCTCACATGATATACTTGGTGCTTCGCCAAATAAATGGCACTCTGACTGTCACAGTACAACTGCACTCCACCTTGATCTATGCCCAGTTCTTTCACCAAACCCTTCAACCACAATGCTTCCTTAGCTATCTCAGTCACCACCATGTATTCAGACTCAGTAGTAGATAGAGCAACTAAAGGTTGAACCATGGATCTCCAACAAATAGGCCGACCCGCAAGTGTAAACACATAACCCGTAGTAGACCTCCTGTCATCCATACCCCCAACATAATCCGTATCCACATATCCCACAACTGAAATCTGATCCTGCTTTGCAAACATAATCCCACGGCCTACAGTACCCCTCAAGTATTTGAACATCCACTTGACTGCCTTCCAATGCTCTCTGCCTGGATTGGCCATGTACTTGTTGACTGTGCTAACCGCATGTGACAAATCGGGTCTAGTACATACCATTGCATACATCAAGCAACCAACTGCGCTGACATAAGACACATTTGACATGTCCTGAATCTCTTCCTCATACTTCGGACACTGTGATGTAGACAACATGAAATGACTTGCCAAAGGTGTGGTAATAGGCTTAGCACTATCCATGCTGAACCTCTCCAACATTTTCATCACATAATCCTTTTGAGATAACCATAGCTTCCCCGCTGGCCTATCACTGTGAATCTCCATCCCAAGTATTTTCTTAGCAGCACCCAAATCCTTCATGTCAAACTCCTTGCCCAACAAAGATTTCAACATGTTCACCTCAACGATATTCTTTGCAGCAATAAGCATATCATCCACATAAAGTAGTAGGAAAATACATGAACCATCATCAAGACTCTTAACATAAACACAATAATCATACTCACAGTGTGTGAACACAATCCAAATCATGTAGGAGTCAAACCTCTTATACCATTGTCTTGGATACTACTTCAGCCCATAAAATGACTTCTTCAACCTACAGACAAGGTGCTCAGTCCCTGGCTGCATGAATCCCTTATGCTGCTCCATGTAAATAACCTCCTCCAAATCACCATGGAGGAATATTGTTTTCACATCTAGCTGCTCTAACTCTATATCATAGCTAGCCACCAATGCCAAGAGAATCCGGATCGAAGTGTGCCTCACCACTGGAGAAAAGACCTCATCATAATCAATCCCCTTCCTCTGTGAGTACCCCTTTGCTACCAACCTAGCCTTGAACTTTTCCTTTTCCTTTTCAGACGCAGCTTCTTTCTTCATATAAACCCACTTGCAACCCACTATTTTCTTCCCTTGAGGTAGTTCTTTCAGCTCCTAAGTCTTGTTCTTATGCAATGGCTCCATCTCCTCCACCATGTCTTTTATCCATCTGTCCTTTTCAAAAGTAGTAATGGCCTCCTGAAAAATAGACGGATTCCCACTAGTAGTGGACAATGCATAAGCAACCATATCCTCAAACCCATACCTCACAGGTGGCTTGATAACACATTTGGGTCTCTCTATGGCTATGCTCTCATGCTGCTTCTTCTGCTATTGATCAAGCTGTTCCTTTGGTTGAGAACCACCTGTGTCTCTACCTATATCTGTGTCACCACTTGTGTCAGAATCACCTAGCTCAATCTGTATACCCTGCTGCTTGCTACTTTCCCTTGACTCGGATTTCTGTACCCCTTGATGTGCCTTGACCATTGAATCCTCATTAAATACCACATCTCTATTGATCATCTGCTTCCTTGCTTCCAAATCCCAAAGCTTGTACCATTTAACCCCTTTTTCAGACTCAATAAAGATACACTGTTTGGACTTCGCATCAAGCTTCGACCTCTCATTATCGGGAACATGAACCTAGGCTGGACACCCAAAGATCCTCAAAACTGAGTAGTCAACCTCTCTATCTGTCCACACCTCTTCCGCTACCTTTCCATTCAAAGCAATACTAGGTGACCTGTTTATCACAAACACTGTCATGCTCACTGTTTCTGCCTAGAACAATTTTGGAAGCCCTGCATTAAGTTTGATACACCGTGCCCTTTCTGCTATGGTTCTGTTCATCCTTTCTACCACCCCATTCTGCTGCGGTGTCTTTCGAAACTATCTAGTGTCTCTGAATCACATGCTCCTCACAAAACCTCAAAAAATCCCCATCTTTGTACTCTATCCCATTATCTGTCCAGAGGCACTTAATCCTCTTCCCAGTCTGATTTTCCACCTCAGCTTTCCACATTTTGAACGTTGCATAAACCTTAGACTTGTGTCATAAGAAGTAAACCCAGACTTTCCTCGAATAATCATCGATAAAGGTCACGAAATATAGAGATCCCCCTTTCAAGGCTACCTCTCTTGATAATTAATGCTCATATTTTAATTTAAACAATGAACGTCACGGATCATTTTGAGTTTGGATTAAATCAGAACCTTCAGTATCGAGATGGACAGCCGGATAAGACTACCGGGCCCAGCTCTGCAAAATGGATTTCTTTTGGGGTTGTCGATTTCCAACTTCCCTCCACCTAATACCTTTTTTAATTTTATTTTATCAGAGTCCACCTAGGACTTATTGGGATGAACTTCCCATAAATTTTTTTTAAAAAAACCGAGACAGATACTTTTTGTGTATAATTTTTTTAGTTTTTCGATTTCTCACTTAAGCGAAAAATAAATAAATAAAGATAAACGAAAAAATACGTAAGTCAATTGGCAGTGGAACAAAAATAGCCCATATAAGATATGCAGAATTTTAAATGGAGAAATTCAACTATGACAGGTTCATCTTGACAAATATCTTTACAAATTTGCCGGCAGGGTTGTCCAGGATTTTATTCTATCAATTGTATTTCGTTTCTTCAAGAGGCGATCCGATGGTGACACAACTGATACCATTCGAGTCTCGGATGAGAGACGATGATGAAGGAATCGATTATGATTCCCCAAGATATTGGAAGACAACGAAGATAGACGTCGGCCCTTTGAAGATGATCCGACCCGGACGGTGAGTCCGCCCTCGGCCGACTTGACAGAGTTAAATTTTGGAGTCCCTATAGGAGTATTATATTTTGAAAAGAGTAATTTTATAACCTTATTAAATTTTGGAGTGTCTGCATAGAAAAAATGAGTTCCAAAATTAGCTTCCTAGATTTTGGAGTATTATTTAGTTTATTTGCTTTTGACTTTAGCATTGATGCCCCGGCTGTAGAGAATTCTTAGATCCGTCCTTGAATTAAATGGAATTGTGATTACAATGGAAAATTGAGTTGTAGTCGGTAAATGGTAGTTTTCCTTATCTCTATGGAGCCATGCATGCCGACGTGGCCAAGGAACTTAGATTGAGATTTAGGAACTACATTTGTTACCGTATGGGGGACTATTATGTTTACTTACTGTGTGGGCACATAGGGGTGGATTTTGGATCTCATTTGTTTAGCAATGGAGGCGGGTACTCCAGTCATGGAGACACCTACCAGGTCATCTGGACATACAAATCAAGGGATAACGAAGAAGTCGAAAGGGTTTGACGGGCTAGTAATGTCAATAGGCAATAGCAATGCCGACAACTCTGATGGTGGAGCTAACCATACGCAATCCCAGAGTTTGGGGTGTTGAACTAAACAATTTTGATTTGTGCCTTTACGGATCTTGAAGTCTGCCTTCTTTATCTTCCAAGATATATGCCTGCTCATAGATTCCACTTATTAGGCCTATTATAGGAGAGTTTAACTTGGAAATGTTTTCATCATGTGAATAGTGTAGAGGCAGAAACTTCAAGCGATAAAAGTAATGGTAATACAGCAGGTGTAAGAATCTGTCTCTCTGCTCAAGCATTTCTTTGCATGAGCTAGATTTTGTTGAAAGATCATCACCACCTCTCTTGAATTTTCCGGAGTCTTCCGGACGTTGCCGGAAACTTCCAGGCTATTCCGGAAATATCTAGACTTCTCTAGAATGCTCCGGAATCGTCTAGAATATGCTAGAGTCTTCTGGACCTTTTCGGAATGTTGTGGAGTATACTAGACCATTCTAAGTTCTACTAGAATGTTCCGGAATATTATGGACCACACTAGAGCTTTCCGGATGTTACAAGAATATTCCGGAATATGATGGAAGCTTATGGGCTCTACTAGAAGCATCAGAGGCATGGAATGATGAGTGCTTCTAGAACTATCCATTGGTGCCTATAAATAGAGGTGAGGTCCTCATTTATGGGTATACAATGCATGTGAATGCAAGTGAAGGCAACAAAGAGAGACTCCAAGCAAGTGAGTGAGAGTCCAAGTGTGAGGTGTCCAAGTACTAAAAGTGTTTGTGTCCAAAGTTAAAAGTGTCTTCCTAGATTGTGTGTGTGTCCTCTTTTGTAAAAGAGTCTTCCTTTGTGAGTGATAATGTGTGTTGTTGTACACAACTTAAATGTATAAGTGCTTGTTATCAATAAAATTACCTTTGTTTGTAGTGTTCAAACTCTACAGATTTTTCACATCACTTTTGTGGACTTCTATGCATATTGGTATTGCCAATAATCACGGCAAAGAATTTGAAAGTCTTAGGGATCTGGTATCTTTTTTCAGGCAATTCATGGTAGGAAAAGGAGCCACGAGAAAACACCAAAACTCGGTAAGATTTCCTCACGAAGATTGATCTTTTTAGTTGCAATTGGTTCTGTTGTTCCACATTGAACATATATAACACACTTGCCTAGGAAAGCATACGAGTAAGTGTGATACTTGACTTGTCTCTCATACAACATTTGAATAGCTCATGTTCTGTATTAGTTTTTCGAAGTCGGTATATCAATGCAGTTTCAAAAAACTGGATGGAAAATGGAAGTGTTCTTAAATTTGCCATGCCACTGCTGGTTTGTGGGAAGAGTGACTTGGTTAAACAAATACTAGTTGAATTGGTTCACAGGAAGGTTGAGTTTGAACTTTGTAGCCAGTTATGTCCTTTGAAAAGCGGCCACTATTATTATTGTGATAACTGATAAGTACTACATTGGTACAATTTTAAAAGATCAATGGTATGATTGATGCCGAGTAATTACTAGTCATTCAGGTTCAAAAGTGCACTGCACGTGAAGCTTGGTTACAGGTACAGTCTTTTGCATTTCCCTCATTATATACTTCCCCTCTTATGCACTGCACGTGCATGCTTTGGCCTTATCGAGTTAATTAAAAAGATCAGATCAATGCATGTGCATCAGTCATGCGAATTAAGTTGTCCATTCTATAATCAAGGGATGCTCAGATTGCCCCATTCCATGCTTTAGATCAAACTAGTTTTATGTTTAAGAGGATTTTGTTTTCTTTGAATCTAATTTCTCATTTTGTGTAGCAAATATGAAAACATGTGACTTTTAACGTTAATTCCATTTGTTTTTACCACGACAGGCCTTTTATGCTGAATCCCTCAATGCTGATAATATGACACTCAAGTCTGAAATTAGTCGACTTACTGAGATTTCGGAGAAGCTGAAGCTTGAAAATGCTTTGCTAATGGTACACTACCACCTCATTTGCTTTTCTTACTTTTGATTGAAGATTCAACAACAATTTGTTTGAATTTATCTCCTTTCTGGGTCTCATTAATGGGTTTGAACTCAGGACAAAATGAAAAATGGAAAAGGAGGACAAACGGATGCAGTTATTTCATTGAAGGTAAGTGAGAAAAGGGTACTTGGCAACAAAATGTACGAGAAAAACTCAAAATCAGGTGCAAAGCTCCATCAGCTTCTAGATGCAAATCCGAGGGCAGATGCTGTGGTTGCCCGCTGATTGAGGAATTTGCAACTATTCGGCATCTTTTAATTCAAGATGTTTAAGTTAAATTGTGCAATTTTGGCATAATTGTAAGCCCAAATTGCCGCTAATAGTAGTAGAGGAATGGAATAACAGGTTAGGATTGACGAACAGAAGACTCTTACTTTCACTTCGTGATGTGGCTCTCTCTAAGCAGAACTAGTGTGTTTTATTAGATTTAGAATGCCGGGAAGGCCGCAAGAAGGTGGTGTGACTACAAATTTGGATTAGGGATATTGTCTTTGGATTACCGCACCTAGTTTCTGTAACTTAATGAGCTATTTTATGGATCCTTTGTGACAATGAAGAAATCAATTTATGTTTGCAATAGTATTTGTTACTGTACTGTACTACTTATTATTCGGTTCTACAACTACACTTGAATTTGAATTGTTGGTGGAGTCATAATCTTGATTACAACGCGGTAGGGCTACAAACAAACTGAGCTGCTCGTGACTTGACTCATTAAGTGATCGAGCCAAGCTTGAGTTGTAAAAAGCTCGGCTCGACCCGTTTACACCCGTACAACACGATATCCGTTTTTGTGTATCAAACTCAGATTTCCCAAATTGAATTCCAAATTCAAAGATCCTGTTTAGATTCACACTGTGTTCTAGGTAGTTGACAGGTCTACATCCAGCATGAGATAAAATGGTACAAACACCCAGATACAGGCTAATTTCGCAATTCCCTCCCCCATGCCTGGGACCGCAAATTTAGCTGACCATAAAATGACCCCGAGTCAACATCAGGCCATACTGTGCAATAAAGTTTGTCCCCCAGTCTTGGCTAACTTTTTTCAAAAAAAAATTTATAATCTAATATATTCAGGTCAATTTATGTGTACATCAACTACATCAGTCATTTCAAACTTGCGGTTAAGTTGACTTGGGTCCACATAGCCCAACATCTCCCTACCCCAGTAAAATCCCAATTTATATAGATTTGCCGGCTTTTGTCCCCTTCCCTCCTGTTATTCTCAAGAAAATTACAACCGTTATAGTTTTAGGTTTCTATCCCATGTGATGCGTAATATCATTCATATTTCTATCTAGCCTAGATGACTAGGGTTGGTGAATTTAAGCCCGCCAATAATAATATGGCTGCAAATTGAGCTCATAAATTAAAAACGAAAATCACCAAGATTTGATTTTTTATGATTAAAATCGTTCATTGTGTAAATTTTGATTAATAGATTGTTCATGCCAAAACAACAACAACAACAACAACAACAACAACAATAATAATAATAATAATAATAATAATAATAATAATAATAATAATAATAATCGAACGCCAATATATATCTAATTGACTATTTTCTTAATAATAACATCGACAAGACCAAAAATATGTAAAATTCAAATCAACTGACCGGACTGGGGTTGGCCCCAATATTGGCTCCGGCCTCCATACTCTTGTTCCATTTAACGTTTCAAATGCTTGCTACCACTAGCTTGGATCGACAAAAACTTGGGTTTCGGATAAGTACTCTGTGGCAGTAGCCATAGCACATTTTCTCTATCTAAAAGTGTTTTGAATCGGCCCAAATTTTAAAGAGAAAAAAGAAATGGGGGAAAGGTTAAGAGAAATTTGGACCATTTAAAACTCTTTTAGACAGGCCAGCAATACGTATACTCTACTTGGCACCCAAGTTTTTCACTAGAATCGGAGAAGAGAAGACCCCACCAATGCAAATAAAAAAACATACACTGATAGTGCATTGACCCGCGTCGGGGAAAATATGAAGCGTGAAATCATCTTAAAATCGTTTTTCGAGGGACCCTATGCGAGAATCGAAACAATCAAACGACCCTTAGTGCTTGATTCAAAATCATCCCATTTCATCTAAAAATTATTTTCCGCTTGTGAGTCTCAAGATGCCAGTCAGTGCAGATGGAAGGGTTTAATGCAAATTCTTTTATTTCGACCTTAACGGCTTTTAAGGAAGCCCCAATTATTATTCTCCGTACGCACCTAGCCTGGATTTTAATTTTCTTTGTGGGACATGCTTATCCATCCTAGATTCAACAACATGGTACTGTATGAAAGGTGGACCCCATATGTGGTGGGGCCTTATGAATTCCCCCATTAAAATTAAATTATTGTGGCATAAAATAGTACTAAAAGTTACTTTTCAAGTTCAATGTCGCCATGTTGGAATTTTACTTCTTTTGTCGTCGGTATCCGCAGGAGGATAAGAGAAAGGAGAGATGCTATTTGCATTGATCAGGCTCTACCACAACTTGTATTAATTCTTGATAAAAAAAAAAAAGGATTAAGAAAGGTACTTTAAGCAAAATAATTGATCTAGATTATTCTTTTTGTTCTTATACATTTTTTTTTGCATTTATTAGCTTTGCGTTATTTTTTTAGATTATTGGTTCGTCTCGACGAGATGATTTTAAAAAAATATAAAAAAAATTTATGTTCAACATTGATTTTTTTTAATAATGAATTATTGGACATTTTTTGTTATTATTATTATTATTGATTCTTTTTTAGTGATAAATTAAAACAAGTAAAAGAGACTTTAAATGACTTAATGTAGATAACATACAAGGGGATGTCTCATAGTAATTGCAAATTGTTGCTCGTATGATTTAAAATTGTGATTTGCCAAAAAAGAATAATATGTTCTATGTAAAGTAAAACAGGACGCATCTCTTTGTTCTGCACCAAAAAGTCATTTTTCATCAACCCAAAGAACAAAAAGGGATTTTAAAATATTTACAAGGTCCGTTGAGCACCTTATGACTATGTCGTAATAACTTCGAACGTACACTTGCCCAATCGACTTTCAAATCCTAATTGCTCTAGTGAATAGCTAAAGAAAATAACTAGATGGGAAAGAGAAATAAAAGAAAAATATATTCAAAAAATCTAGTTTTGAATAATTTTTATTGATTCCTCCAATCAAGAAAAATTAATAATCCACAAAAAATTGACCCAAAACTAACAAATACACAAAAAATTGATCTAAAACTAACAAATGCACAAAATTTTGATTAAAGACAAAAATAATAATTTTAGATGAATTATTTAGCCAAACAACCGCTCAACCACGATTAAGGCTGAGTATTTCGTTTGATTTTACATTGCTAAAATCATGGTTGATTTTAGGCTAAAATCAACCATGATTTAAGCACCTGGTAAACTCATTTGCTAAAATCAGGGTTAGCAACTTAGTTGCTAATTTTTTTTTTGGAAAACTAGGCCTAAGTATGGTCGTCTTATGAACCCCAATGGGTTGGTCTTGCCGTAGGACCTAGGGATTTACTCCCAGCTAAGGTCTTAGGTTCGATTCCCCTTACCAACAAACTCTTGAGGCGACTGAAAGTTATGCCTGGTCATTACTTTCAAAGCCTCAAAATTAGTTGAGATGCGCACAAACTGACCCGGACAACCGATTATTAAAAAAAAAAAAGTATGGTCGTCTTATGACTCCAACAAGGGATGCTAGTACAATTATCTTAAACGAGGGATACTTTCAAGTTCGTTTTTATTTTTATTTTTATTTTTATAGCAACAACAAACATAAGATTTCAAGTTAAGGTTCATTGAAAATGTTTCCAGCTTGATGAATCTAGAGCATTCAATTTCAACCCCAATAGTCCTCTCAGTAACTTGACGATTGATTTGTATTTTACTTTTTGGTGGGTAATATCAAAAGTTGAACACAAATGAAATGACCCTACAATTTTGTTACAAAAATGATACTCTCACTCCCTCCCCAATCACTCCCTCTCTCACATTGTATGGGTCCCACAATGTGAGAGGGGGAGTGAGAGGGAGTGGTTGGGAGAGTGAATGTATCATTGTTAATTTTGTTAATAGTATCTACTATCTAGACATTCATGCACATCAATTTGGACTAGATTGACCCCATACCCTGCATTAAGCCTTCCCCGTTTGGAGCCTAATCCACTCATATCTTTATCTGCTTCCCTCTTCCATCCACTCAAAAAATATCCCCCTAATACTTTAAAAACAAATAGAACACAAATAGACATAAACATTGGAGAAAAATCACTTTTTTTTATGATGTTTATGTTCTGATGAGGCATTAAAAGGTATCTGATCAAGTTGATTCTTGGCACAGTTATGGTATTCGACGAGGTTTATATGATGAACATCTCCGATCGTCGAAAAATATCAGCAAAGCAGCGCTACGGGGCTGCACAGCACCCCAGGTTTTCATGGGTGCCTTTTCAAAATTTTGACCGTTTGTACAGACATCATGTACCTCACGTATCTCCAGATTCTCCACGTCCTTGTTTTCCACAACACACATAAAATAAAATAAACAAAATTAAAAAAAATCATTTTCTCTTTCAACCATTTCCGTGGAGTATTTTATTCAGTTCCTCGTATACTTCCATGCTATTGCCTCCCCTCCTAAATCTTACTTTACTTCATTTAATTAATGCATCATTGATTTCTTAGCACGTACTTTTGCTTCCCATTTTTAATTCATTGGCATGCAGCGCATTTATTTCCAATTTCTCATTTGTTTTTTATTCAGATCCCTGTTTGAGTGAGAGAGCATTGTAGAACTGTTTACTCTCAATTTTTTGAAATTTGAAGGCTCTGGTTATCCTGTTTTTTCATGAGGCTCCAAGTGGGTTTTAACAGTATTTAAGGAATTTAAACTTTAATTCTTCACTGAAATCAGTTTTAGTAATCCAACAACTTTCTTTTCTTTGAGTTTTGAGATTTGGATTCAGAATTGGGACATGGGTTGTCTTCTTTTGACGAAAAGGTGGAGTTATTTTGGCAAATTGTGATAAAAGTAAATGGTGCGCATTTAAAGCTTTTCTTGATTTTGTTTTTTCCTCCGTCTTTTACTACATGTGATTGTCTTTATTTAACACAAAAACGGCAAAACTTCTTGGGATTTCTTTCTGGGTGGTAGGATTCGTAGCATTACCATTTACCACCCATTTACCAAATGTTGCATTTTGTTGGCATCTGAAAGAGTTTTCAGGAAATGGAAATCTTCTTAGGTATTAACGCCTTTTGGGAGTTTCTGGGTTGAGGGTTTTTCTGGATCTAGATACTGTTGAGAGGGAAAGATTGGGAAAGTTGAATTGGTAGTTGAGTTTTGAATTCCATTCACGAGATTCAAATTTTATCACAAGAAAGGTGTTAGGATCAGTAACGTGTTTCTTTTCATTCACGAGTGTGGGTTTTTGAGTTGTTCTTTTGAGAAAGAACTTAAAGTTCTTTGGGAAGTCTGTTGAATAAAGGAAAAGTAGAAGAGAATTAGAAAGAAAAGATTTCTCTTTTGCTTTCTTGTTTTTGGAAATGGGACATTCTGCTCCAGTTTGGGATCACAAGGCAGCAGTTGAATTGACAAAGGACTGGAATGGGATTGATCAAATCGTTCTTCGGAACCCGCAAGGGGCTTCTGCCAGGGTGCGATCCATTTTCATAATCCCCTTTCAAATTTGAGTCCATTGATCAGTAGGAAAACTCCTGCTGATCAATAGACAATAACTGTATTCATCTCAAGTTTTGTTCCTAGGTTTACATTAATTGCTTTCGGTTTCTTAACGTTTGACAATTTGTGATTTAGGTTAGTTTGCATGGAGGTCAAGTCACATCGTGGCGAAGCGATAGGGGTGAAGAGCTTCTATTCACTAGTAACAAGGTAGAGTTTTGGACTTTCTCATGGTTTGTAATGCTCTTGTGTGCTTCTTTATTATGTTCAAACATCTTAGTTGTTGTCTCTCATTACGCACTTTCATCTGCACCCTCTCACTTCACACATGAAGGCTATTCTTAACTGCACCTTTCACTCCCAACGTGTTCGACGAAAGGTGTCTTTGAGAAATCTGAGGTTTGCACAACGTAACACAATATTGCTTCTCATGAAGTAATTATAATCATAAGCATACTTGGTGAACCATGTATTGTTCTCCAACGGACTTGGTGCTTTGTGGAATAATTCTGTGTTCTTTTCGATATCTCGGTAGTTCTAATAGATGGATAGAATTCAAATAATTTGGTACTGTTTTTTACATTTTACCCCGATCAGTTGCCATTTACTTTGATGAGAAACCATTCAAATACCCAGCATTCAACAGAAGATTACAATGATTTGGTCCCCAGAAAACCCAAAATCATGACAAAACTGGCACAGATATGATTGGAGGAATAGCCTTTATATGGAGCCTTGTTCTACCCCCTTGCTTGTTCTAGGGAATCAATAATTCGATCTTTGAACAAAGAAATTCCCGTGTCATCATCTGTTGGTGGCATATTGATAATAGTTAATTCTATTCCTGTAGTTGATACAGAAGAGACTAACCAGCTCAAAAGATTTCAGGTATATTTTGTACAGCTGCCAAAAGTCCTTCAAAAACATCAACTGTCCAACATAATTGGTGGGAAGAATGGGCAGAAAGATAAAAAGAATAGCATAGCCACTAATCTTTATCAAATTTGAAGCTATAGCCAACACGATTAGAGTCCTATGTTCTTTTTTGTTTTTTGTTTTTGGAATTTGTCTTAGAGTCTTAGGTTTCCTGGGATGCATCGTCTTATGCTTCAAAAGCACATAATGTTTCTGAATTGAGCCCTTCAGCAAACTGTAGAACAGAATTTATTATAAAAGAGGCTGCGTTAAACTTGAAACTTCCTTTGTCTGCTAGAACCAATGTAGTGTAATATGTGAACTTTATAAAAACTTCCGTGAAAACCAGCACCGTGGACTATGTTAGGCTAACCGCCACTTGGATGCTAAGAAATGATGAAAAGAAAAAAAAACAGAAAGTAGAATCCTATCACTTATTTGTAAGAATAAAAAGTTGAGAAAGGAAGGAATGGTGGATTTTATTGGTTAGTTGCATGAACCTTTCAACTATTTCTGAGTATACTTAACCCGTCTCAACTACAGAAACATATGTTGGACTACTCCATGTTCAAACTTGTTTTTCTTTTCACTCTTTGCACTTGTGCAAATAGGAAGATGAAACAAAACGTGCATACCAAATCTCTGAACATATATCACAGTTCCTTGGTAGATGAAAACTAAGTCCATTGCCAATTTCCCCATTGGAGTGCCACCAACTGAGTCTTAAACCATTGGTTAGTGTTTTATAACGGGTTATTTGATTCAATTCTGCAATTTTTACCAATGGCATGACAGAGCATCTCTCTGAATGGTATGGTATACAATTGGATGGACTCTACCATATGGAAAGCCTAATGTCACTATATGTAACAACTGATAGGGAAAGCCTAATTTTTAATCGAATGAGTTGTAGTTTACTTTACATCTAACAACTGCTAGGATTTTCTCTCAAATTACTAGAACTTTCTACAGACATGAATGCAGCCCCACGGATACTATGATTTCCCATCACTTTAGTAATATCTTGTTCAATGATTAGGACCAAATACACTGTTTATGGCAGATTTATTTCGGCCCTCTGATCCTGGAAAATTTGAAGCATTTTTTTCAACTAAGGGTATATGATTTATGGTTTAATTTCCAAGTTATTGTGGTTGGTTTTTTCAATCCACGGATGCAATTCGGATCATGGAATTTTTTTTTGGTAAGATTAGAGTGCAAGTCTCAAGAATAAGTTCATGGATAATTTGCTTCTTAGAGAATAATAAACAAATAGAGATCAAAGTAGTTTCTCCTCTTTTAGAATTCCATGACGTAACACACCATCTGTGCTTCATGAGTGTTTGTTGCATCAGTCATTTATGTCTGTTTTGATTTTCACTTGTTGATGGTGATGGTTCAAATGACCTGTCCACTTCATAGAAGGGCGAAATAGATTAGAAAGAAAAGAAACCAAGAAAGGAGACATGAAAAAAAAAAAAAAAAAGTGTAGTAGAGACCCCAATCCAAGTTTTAAAAGTGCAAAAGACACCTTATTGATTATTAAAAAAAATAGAAGAGTGGAAAAGAAACCTAGATGGGGGGAGGGAGGACATACACTGTTACTGTTGCAGACTGCCAAGTTTGGCAGATGATATTGCTGGTACTATTGTCTGTGGCAAATGGATTTATCAAGGGTCATGCTTTGCCCAATGCAAAATTCTATTCTCACACCATCTCTGCCTTTCATTGAAATGCACCACATGATCAAACTTGGAACAATTTGGGGTGGCATTGGTTTTGTGGAGAGTTGGTGATAGTGAATTGGAAGGATCACCCTATAGGGCCATAGGATAGGCTTTCGTAGCTGATCCTAGCATAAATTTATTTTTGTAATTGTTGTTTAATTGTTTCATTTTCAGGTTTCTATCTAACTTATCTAACTTGTGCTATCAAAAAAGCCAATGCTTAGCTCCATATAAGTTGTGCTTTAAAATTTCCACGTGATTTTCTGCTCATTGTTATTTGGTTTGATGTAAGTTTTCTCAATTTACTCAAGGACTTTGCTTCTCAGTTGCATTATTCCCCTTCTTAAAGCTGACAAACAATACATGCACTCTTAGTTTCTGCAACTTCTATTGCCAAATAAAAATCATCATCTCCTTTTGAAGTTTAGGAAATGTCAGAACACAAACGGGTGAGAACACATTACTCTCAACTGCCGGAAGAAACAAAAGGAAGGTTGAGAGCTAGGAAAAAAGAACTCTGGCTGCAGAGAGGAGGGAGAAAGAAAGCCAAATTGTTTCAGTTGATATGCAGCAAATCTTGCTAATCCCATAGAAGTAGAAAATTTATCCAGTTTTTCAGCAGCCCAAACAAACAATCATCACAATCTTACTGCTGCTGCTTCAGGTTTGCTAGCCAGCAGAATAACTATGCCAGAATTAGTGAATAGGAACATCATTTTGATAGTTTTTGACAAGAACTGCATTGCTTGTTTAGGTTCATCAACACAGCAGCTTCACAATAGACAAAATGAATACTGTATGGTTTCTACACTTACAATTGATTTCCATTCTATAGACTTAGCATACTTCAATTCTAGTACTGCGTTTTTAATGATGATCATAGGTAAGCTTTTTAACGTCAACATAGGTAAGCTTCTAATTGTACAAATTCAAATTCTAGACAAGTATTATTTAAAAAAACTGTACTTACTGTACCCATATTACACTCTAGGTGTTACACTAGGTATGTTAATGCCTTTACCAACTGTTCGGCAGCCTGCCATGCCAACTGAATCATATGAGTAAGCTGCTGTTGCGCGAAGCATGTTCTGCAAAGCCAAAAAATTCCCTTTCGAATCTGTTAATTTCTGTTGTGCTAAAGGTGAAGTGGCTCTTGATCCAGTAATCATACCAGATGCCCCACCACTGTACAGTACACTCAAGATCATCCATGTCATTTGTGCACAACAGGCGTAACCTCGTGCAAGGCACGAAGCTGCATACCTAGTTATGTTCAAACATCTTAGTTGTCGTCCCTGGGACACTTGTTGATTTGAGATAGATGCCTTTTCTCTCAATGTCAATCAATGGACTGGTAGCACTAAATGTGTAACTCATGGATAATTTCATAACTGAAAGGGAGTAATGATAGGGATAGCAAAATAGGGATCTTGTAACCTTATTTGGTTTTCGAGGAGGGAAAGATCTCATCTCATGAACTATTTTGGGTGAGTACTGAGTAGGGAAAAATCACCAGTGCCGGGTCTTTTGCACTGATCAAAATTTGCAATACCTTCATTTAACAGCTTACATTAGTTCCCCTTGCCAACAAAACTCCTGGGGTCAGTGGGGGTTATGCCCAGTCGTTACCTCCAGGACCCCGAAATTAGTTGAGGTGCGCGCAAGCTGGCCCAGACATCCGGTTATCAAAAAAAAAAAAGAAGTAAAATACCGTGTAATTAAGCGAAATTAGAAAGATAGTTCTGTTGAGCTCCCATCGTCTTATAAGGAATATGGTTGTTTCTGGAACCACCGCTGACCTGTATCAATGTTAATTTATCTTGCTAGTTAAAATTGTCTCAAATATATAACAGGACTTCCTCAATTTTCCAATTCTGAGAATCCAAAATCCCATGCCTTGCAAGTTAATCCAATTGTTTGCCCATCAGTGGCTCATTACTTGAATTTCTACATGAAATGATTTACTAGAACCTAACATTTCATGTTTCATAGTAGAATGGTTGACTCCATCTTTTATGGATTGTAGGCAATCTTTAAGCCTCCAAAAGCAATGCGGGGAGGAATTCCTATATGCTTCCCACAGGTCTCTTCAATCATTCCTTCGTGATTCTTACTACATAGTTTGTATGTATCTTTATGGTTCGTTTTGGGGTCTGGTTTAATCGATGGCCTGTAAATGCTAGTGCAGTTTGGAAATTGTGGATCACTTGAGCAACATGGATTTGCAAGGAACAAAATATGGACCATCGACAAGAATCCTCCTCCTTTACACCCAAATGATTCGCTTGGAAAATCCTTTGTTGACCTGGTACTCAAACCATCCGAAGAAGATCTGAAGTGTTGGCCGCACAGGTATATAACCTTTGATGCTTTAGAATTCCCACTTTTTTGATTGAATAATTCCATTACTTAGTAGAATCAAGATTACGCTGCTCTTAGTTTTCAGTGATCCCTACAGAATCAAGATCTGCATATTTTCCTATGACATTCTGCATCATAGATAGAGGTTCTAAGAGCAGGGAAGAGGCATATAATTGTACAAGGTCCGTTATCATGTGGGCTACCAATGTTTTAAATTGGAATGAAGGATTTGGTAGAGCTGCTGCAAATTTCGGGATTTGTTTAGATTAATGTCATTAAAATGTCTACATGAAATTTCTAAAGATTTGGATTGTCGTCCTGTGTTCATTATGTTATTATATGGGCTGATTGAGTTTCTTTACTTTGCGGGATTTGTTCAGATTAATGTCATTAAAATGTCTACATGAAATTTCTAAAGATTTGGATTGTCTACCTGTGTTCATTATGTTATTATTATATGGGGCTGATCGAGTTTCTTTACTTTCAGTTTCGAGTTCCGTCTTAGGGTTTCTCTTGCAGCAGACGGTAAATTGACCTTGATATCGCGCATCAGAAACATCAATGGCAAACCGTTTAGTTTCTCATTTGCTTATCATACATACTTGTCTGTCTCTGACATAAGGTAAGCTCTATTTTCTGTTGCAACTTTGACTTCTGGCATGCAATGCTATTTATTTGTTATTTCTGTTTCTCTCTGCCTAGTAGGTTAAATGCAGAAGTATCACACAAACTCTTGTTCTAAGTTTTGTTACACAAACCCTTTTAACAGTTTTTGGCGAAAGAACTACGACAAAGATGTATCTATCGTTGTGTCCATTACTCTTTTTGCACAGAAAAAACCAAATAGGAAGTGTTGAAAATAGTGATTACTAAAATTAAAGGTAAATAATATCTCTGGAATTACATGAAATTGAGTTGTATTTGCAGTGAAGTGAGGATTGAAGGGTTAGAAACACTGGACTATCTGGACAACCTTTGCCAAAGAAAACGTTTTACAGAACAGGGAGATGCCATAACTTTTTGAATCGGAGGTAAAACTCATTTCTACTACTTGTGGAGTGATATTATAGAGTTGCCTCGGAGGAGACAATTAGGGACCGGGTGAATTTTCGATCCAATGGATTTTGCTAAACGAAACGATTGCTTCCTAAGCCGTATTCTGACTCTCAAAACAAGATGAAGGATTTTGGCTTATAAGGCTTTCGTTTAAATTGTTGCTTCTTCTGCTCAACAGGTGGATCGAGTTTATCTTAGTTCTCCCAATGTCATTGCAGTCCTTGATCATGAAAGGAAAAGAACATATGTGATAAGGAAGGAAGGGCTACCGGATGTTGGTAAGATCGATGCCCCACGGCCTCTGCACGATGCTTTCACATTTCATTTTTGTTCCTCAATAATAATGAGTCGTTATTTCTTTCGTTGCTGAAACAGTGGTGTGGAATCCATGGGAGAAGAAATCAAGAGCAATGTTAGATTTTCGGGATGATGAGTACAAACAGATGCTTTGTGCCAATGGGGCAGCAATTGAGAAACCAGTCACTTTGAAGCCAGGTGAAGAATGGACCGGGCGTTTGGAACTCACTGTCGTGCCTTCAAGTTTTTGTAGTGAAGGCCTTGGATCCCATTAGCAATAGCAACTGTTTCTGGGGGTTTTACAGTTGGTAGTACAGTTTTAACGTAGTATGTGACTAGGATCGTTATATGATCCGTAATGGAGAGCAAGAGGCCTATGTTTTTTGCTAGCGTGCTGCTCCGATTTCATTTTTGTTCATTTCTTTTGTGAAAATTTCGGAATTTATTCAGTCTATTACTTGAGTTGATAATGTTCTCTGATCACTAACCTTGTCAACGTAAATATGCATGTTTGCATGTATGTAGAACCAGGAATAATTGAGCAAAACAAACATTCAGAAAAAGTTTGGAATTTCGATTCAGAGACATCCTTGTACTTTGCCATTCGTGTCAATATTGGTACCTTTACCCCCTTTTTGGATGCCGGAGATGATTTTGGTGGATTTGTAACGAGAGTAGATTTGAAGGTGGATTTATAATGAGGGTGGCCCCACTTCATAATAAGGGTGAATTTGTTAGTATAGTGTTTGAATATTATTTTTAGAAGGGGGTTTAGGAAGATGGATTTGATAGGAGTCTAAATGACATAATTGCCCCTATTTTATTATTTGAATAAAGAAAATAGATTAATTTCTTAATAATTACAATAAATACTTAATAATTACATAATAATTTTAAAAATACATGATAATTACCCTACGATATTACAAGCATATTAAAAAAATTCCGGGGAAAAAATAAAAATTACAAAGTGAAAAAAAAGGGAATGAAAAAAAGAAAAGAAAAGTGGCTGATGGTTTTGGAAATGTGGCCCCCTGGTTTTGAAAGCGTTGGGCGGATGGAAGGCCAGCAAACCGGAAAACTCCATTATTGCTCCGGAAAACTCTGTTATTGCTCCGGAAAATTCCATTTCAAACTCCATTTTTTTGGAAACCCAGAACCAGAACCACTTGTACAAAAATCGAGAACCCATAACCATACTCCATTAACGACAAGCTTTTCTCTTCTCCCTTCTCTCTTCTTGATGGAAACCCAGAACCATACACGTACAAAAACCCTCCTAATCACCTGGATTTGGAGGGGTAGAAATGGTACAGAAAGTAGCAAATTGACCCTCATTAGCTAACGATAGGGTCAAACAATGTTCCAAATCCAGGGAAAAAATTGCCATCCAAATGGGGGATTAAAGTGGGTCCGGAATTACATCCGGGTGGATGCCAAATCCGGGTGGCTAGTATGGCATCCAAACAGGGCGTTATGGTCTTATCTGGGACAAAGCCAAGATTTAACTAATGGCAAAAATGCGCACTCCCAACAAAATTTAAGGATAAAGAACAGCTACATCATAGATGTTTATGTTGTGCCCAAAGGATCAAACCAAAAACACATACAAACACATGCACCCAATTGAACCATAATATTGACCGATGCAGAAATACTCTAGAAGGTCTTAATAATGTAGATTTTTTATATATATATATAATCGGATGTTTGGGCCAGTTTGTGTGTAACTCGACTAATTTTGGGACTTTGGAAATAACAACCGGGCATAATCCTCAGAGGCCCCAAGAGTTTTGTTGGAAGGGGGAATCGAACCTGAGACCTTAGGTGTGAGCAAATCCATAATTCCCAAGGCAAGACCACTTTAAAAACCTTATTTTTAATAATGAGATTCTTGACCCTGAATTCACGGCCGGTAGCTTCAATTCTTTTTCTCCCTTCTTCAAAGCATACAATCCATTGCATCATAGCTTGCTTGATGTAAACACACACTTCGATATTTTACTCCAAACCGTAGATCCTCATAACATAGCCATACTAAAGTCCAATGAAGAAAGTTGTAGATTGAAACAAACTAAAAAAATAACCAAAATATATAAAAAAAACCACGAGAAGCAAAACAGAAATTAAAGCATAGGATAATGTCGACGACATGCAAATAGTATGTAGCAGCAACTTATCTTCAAGACCAATAAGACCTTGGGAACCTAGGACAATGGAAAGAAATAGTTAAATGCGACAGATGAAAAATACGAATGCGATGGCACATTGTCAAATAAATGAGAATGATGTAAGAAGCTATAGCAGCTTGAAAATCATATTTATGGGCAAATTATTGAGTCTATTGACTAATTAAATGGCCGACATTAACACATTCCCTATGTTTGTCACAACAAAATGGCAGCTGTTTCAAATACACATTTTCTTCTTCTTTGAAATCTGGTGCTAACATAAATAACTTTCCATCTTCAAAATATACAGTTTGCAAAGGAATTTGCATTTGATAATGAAACTATTGTGCTTGAATGACTTGGACTATAGTTGACTTTGTAAATCCAAATTGATGAAGTTGGAGCCTAATGCATATTTGGTGTTTGACCAAACTATTGTGCCTAATAGGTTCTTCTAATTACAAATAGAGACAAAGTAAAGTTAAATAGCCGTAACAAATTTTGTGTTTTTAGCCACCATAGAGCAAACCAAAGTTTTCTGGTTTAGAGCATGAATGCAATGGTTCACTACTAAATTCATGTTGTGTTTAGCTAGCCAAGGGATCATACCTACTCATGATCACACTGCATCTCTAACTTTCCTGCCTCGATGAGCGCCAACTTCAAGCAAACTATTTCTGATCGTAAGCCACTGGAACACAACGTCATTAATGTCCATGCGTTCTTTGGGAAGTTCCTGTTAACAAGCGAATATTCCTACTTTAAGTAATTAATGAAACCAAGCACTCATGAATTTTGTGACTGCTAGGAAAGTTTTGGGTTGTAGTGTTGTTGAGACTAGAGCTAGCCTCCCCATGTCCCATTGTTGAAACAACACTAGATCAACAATGTTTGCCACTTGTTCTGGAAGAGCAATCTTAGCAAAGGTGTGGAGACTCAAACCATTAGTAAACATGCTATCGGTAGGTTTCTTTAATGTAAACATCTCCAATAAAAGGATACCATAACTGTAAACATCACTAACGGTTGATACCTCATTTCCCATGTTATACTCTGCAATTCAGAATCATTCACCATGTACCAACATAAAGGTATAGAGATAACCGGTTAGAAGCATATCAATGAAGAGTAGCGTACCTTCTATAAACAATTCTTTGCTAGAAAAACAAGTTTAGAGCATTGCAAACTGTATTGTTTCAAGTAAGCAAGAAAGAATCGTGCATGCCTCTCCTAGGTGTAATTCCTAGCAATATTATTGATCCAAATAGAAGTCTATTTAAAATCTTCGTAACAAGTAAAAGTTTCATTTCACCGGTCAACGAGCTACCCAGAAAAATAGTAAATTTTTCGTTATTCGACGTCATTCCTCTCTTTGACTCCAGTTCGAGGAAACAAACAGATGTCATGTACTATAACATGTATGGATTCACCTTTGATTCTATTTAAAATGTAAACTATGAGTTTTTTTTTATTTATTTAAAGAAGAAGCAAATAAAATTCCATAAACTAGAAAAATCTGATTTAGTTTAAATAAGAAACTAGGAACTATGTGCCTAATATTGCTCCTCCATACTTTTGAAGCCATGTGATGTCGTAAGGGGTAAAACAAGTTGTCGGCTTTATTACTGGGATTGAACTTGCAAACTCATTGGAGAAAAAGTAAACAATAAATATAAATGTCGGTAGAAGCACGGTCAAAAGAAAACACTAAATAACATAAGGTGTATATTTACCTGGAGCAGCACAACCTGTAGCGCCTCTTATGCCGATGGAGCTTGATTGATTTGCAGAAGATTAATACGTTGCTTCTAGAAGAAATTTTGTTAGCCCAAAATCGCCCAAGTGTGCACTCATTTCTCATTGTTTAGAAGAACATTGTTTGGCTTCAAATCACAAATTGGAGTTGGTTTAGGAATGTAATTCTTTCCTAAACTACTGGTTTAGACGGCTGAGAAGGAAAACAGGGAATTAATAATAGGCCCACTAATTACAACTTGAAGGATGAATCGTGCTGCCCATATGGAAGGCTTGACCTATAGTATGAAAGGAGGCAGCAGGGTTTGGAAAAGGCAGTTTTATCTCACGCAAAACAGAAGATAGCTGCACGAGGCTGCGGTTGGGATAGTTTCTGAGACAAATTATACGATGTGAGACAGGTCATGCCACTTGTTGAGTCCGGTGATACGATCCATGCCGTGTTAAGATCTTCTATACAGAGTACAAGTCTTGATTATATATTTTTGAATTATCGATAGGAATTGCTACCCTAACGGTGGTCTAGTTATATGTTAAATAGAACCTTAGATTTCGCCGCATTTATGTTATGGAGGGAGGTTGAATCAAAACCCTAGTCCCTTCTCTCACTCGTTTTTCGAAACCTTTCATCATTTTCTAATTAACTTTAGTCTACTTTTTAGTGTAATCAAATCAAATCCAAACCCAAAACACTTTGTCATAACTGAATTAGAAATCAATTGAAATTGCAACAACTTAGTTTTTTACTCCCCGTGGACAATCCGGACTTGAGCATTGTTCTTTGGAATAATAGTTAATTCCTTATTTTATAAATTATATCTTTGGTACGAAAACAACCTATCAGCAATGTTGAAAGATGTGGCCGCAAGGTTCAAGAACACGGCGGCAAACTTGAAGAGTGGCCGCAACGTTAAAGCAGGTGACAGCAAACTTTAGAATGTGGCTGCAATATATAAGACCGCAAACTCAAAGAGTGTGGCCGTAAAGTTCAAGTAGATGACGTAGACTTTAGAGAGTGGCAGCAAAGATAAAGCCTGCACATGCTGTAATGGAAGTTTCGAGTTTAACAGCACATGCACTTATTTCGTGATTTCCTTATGCCCAAAAGAATCGAAGGCAAAAACAAAAAGAAGAGAAGAAATCTGGAGGAGGGGGGAAGAGTACTCGTGGAAAATAATAGAGTGGTATCCCAATCGTCGTGTTACTTTGAATTTAAGTTGTACACAAAATTTTCACAAGATGCTAAGACAACGAATTCCGAATGTCTGAAACTTGATCATACCAAAGAGACACATAATCCACCCCCGAAAAGCAAACTTCTGAGAATGCAAAAGTACACCTCAGTTTAGATTCGCAGTTTTGAGAGACAAACAGAAATCTGCATATCAACGTGCATTACATGCATCAATTCAGCATCCAGAGCTCCTGGTGCTGAGCTTTTCTCCTGGTGCTGAGCTTTTCACATAAGCATGAGAGGTAGACCCCGAGCTAGAACCTGCACCCCTGCAATAGAGGAGTAAAGGAACCATTGTACTACGTAAGCTGGAGTTCCTTCTTATTTGCTGACTTCAAGGACAGAACTCCATCCTCCAAGAAAGACACAAAGAACTGACCAGCTTTTTCGGAAGTGGGATTAAATGTTCCATAGTGCAGTAATCAGCGCAACAATGTATTTTTCTCATCCACTATAAGGTAGAAAACAGTAGACAGGCTCAAGTTTCTCACCCTGATTATAAGTTACACACCCCTCCGACACTCTAGCTGTTTAGTGTTTTCTAGTAATACCTGCCCAAAAAAAAAACACATCTTTTAAATGCACACAAGTAGGACCCAGGGAATGAATCCTCTTAAACAAGAACTTCGGAGGAAGAATTTAAAAACGTTAAGAATGGATTAAAAGGATGACATCATTGCATACAAAAACAATGTAGACAAGCAAATCAAGTTTATATGTCCTTACTTCCCGAATATAATTTGCTATTGCCTTGCAGCCTTCTATTGCCAGTTGCATTACGTTTTCAAAGGTATCCATAGGTAACTTAGCATCCATCTGCAATGAAGAACCGTGATTTTGGAATTCTTCAACATTCACAAGAAAAGCAAATGTGCAAGTTCTAACGTGGGACATGAACCTAATTTAAAGTAGGGAAAATGAAGTGAGTAGTCAACATGTTGGATGAATAACTTGGAAAGGTAATAGTAATGGATTGGTCGGTGATGGGAATGAAGATTGCAGGTTATCCTACAGAAGGAAAAAATAATGGATAGGTGATAACCTGAAGCAGAGTCACTTTGTCCAACTTGGGTAAAATTCCTACAGTCACATCAGGGCCTCCAGCACTATCCTCAACATAATTTAGATCTGCTCATTCAGGAAATTTCTCAACTATTATGACGTTGTCTATAAAACTTGGGTCATATAAAAAGTACAATCACTTTGAAATAATACAGTCCAGACACGAAAGATAAAAACAAAGTGTGACTTATGGATTCACCAAGCAGAGGGGTGCTATTAAGATATCCAGCACTACATGAAGTAACAAGATCGCGCATAGGAATCCCAGCATCTGCAAGGGCCAAGGTCGCAGCATTTATGCATGCAGATCTGGTTCCTGCAGGCAATCAAACAAAAATCAGGGACACTTTCCATCTTATGAGAACATTCATCACCCCAAAAAGTACTGAAAGAGAGTATATATGTTCCCAATTATGGCAACTACACCAAAACATTGGTTGGAATGAAAGAGGAAAATGATTCCTCTAGTGTCCACCCTGAAGTAGTATGCACGCGCAATTCAGTTTTTCGTACCTCCATCTGCTTGGAGAACTTGGACAAAGATGTCTATCTGAAAAAATTACAAATAAAGAAAAACACTTTTAACCTAAGAAATTTCTAATCATATAGGTAAAGTTTCACATAGGTTGCAGTAGAACCTGAGAGCGAGGCATTAGGTGCGTTAATATGCATGCTTCCATGGTTTGGCGAATAACCAGAGATATCTCTGTTGATCGCCTGCATGTACAAAGAAGATATTTGCATTCTTTAAACTAGAGAACCAAATTGTCAATTTGTCATGCAGCATATTTAACCCAAATTACAGTATTCAATTGTCCTAACAAAGTCTGATCATAATGTATCCAATTGCATGGCTGCATTAAAAAAAGTGAGTAACCTGT
This sequence comes from Vaccinium macrocarpon, assembly GCA_022606695.1. Lineage (NCBI taxonomy): Eukaryota > Viridiplantae > Streptophyta > Magnoliopsida > Ericales > Ericaceae > Vaccinium > Vaccinium macrocarpon. The sequence continues at coordinate 1,025,327 of CM040176.1, read as the reverse complement.
CACCCTTTGGCTTTCTCATACGATCTCCGGTACTAAAATTCGCCATGCTATACTCACAACGTACCTACAGTGTTACTAGTCACATGAGAAACTAGCTGGAAAAATATTATCCTCAAATATTGGAAGATCATTTACTAGATTATGTACCAGGGCCTGATCACTGAGTTGTTGGCTCCTATTTTGGACCTGAAATGATCGAGGCATAAAACTTGTACAATTATTATGCTAGGAATTGAGCATCACAAAAGATGGAATTTTGATCTCAAATTTTGATATGGCAAAGAGTTGTTAGGAGTAAGTGAGTAACGTAAGAAGACTATCTAAAGGACCATTCAAATGGGTACCTCTCTTGGGCCATACACTGCAGCAATGACCTTGGTGTTACCCATTTCGAAGACAGCAGAACTGAAATATTCGTAGCATATATCATACCAAACCGGATTAAATTCGCCTTTTATGGAATCACGAAAATAAAAATGAACAAGAAAGCAAAAAAACCAATTGTAATTGAACCAACAGTGTAAGTACCCATCAGCCTTGGAAACGGCACCTATTTCAGCTTTAATTTGTCTCATCTGAAGGTGGAAATTATGCATGTAAATACAATATAGAATCAACAAATAAGAAGAGGAGTACAACAGAGGGAACTCAAGATCACTATAAATTCATTGCCAAAACTGAAACTTTGAGAGAGAGAGAGAGAGACCTCGAGGGGACGGCGGCCATCCAGGCGAAGCCCTTCGGGGCTGACGTACTCCATGTCTGCAAAACCAGAGAGAGAGAGAGAGAGAGAGAGAGAGAGAGAGAGACGCAGTCACGGTGAGGGAAGGCTTAGCTGAAACAGAAACAGACTTGGGATTCGGGGTTTAGGGCTTACGACGGGCTTTACTAAACAAGTGGAAGACAAACGTAAGCCCACTTTCCAACAAAATAAGGTCTTTCCTAGCCCAACCCAATCCAGTTGGGATTTTGGCGCAAGGTGCAAGATTATGCCCGCAATGTTTAGGGATGTGGCCGTGAAGTTCAATAGTGTGTCCGCAATCTTCAAGGGTGTGGCCGCAATGTTAGAGGTTTGTGCAAAGTTTGAGAGTGTGGCCGCAAAAGTTCAAGTATGTGGCCGTGGGAGTGTGGACACAAGGTCGGTTCTGGTCAATCCTCTAACCGCAAAAGTTCAAGTATGTGGCCGTGAGAGTGTGGCCGCAAGGTCGGTTCTGGTCAGTCGTCTGATTTTCGCCGGAACATAATTTTCCTATTTTAAGGTCCACATATGCATATCACTACATTAACAGATATGTGAGTGTTTGAGTATGATAAATCTACTTCTCTCTTAAAGATTAAGGGGCAGGATCGCTTTTGATAAGGGAAACAATGAAGGGTCGCAATAGTAATTGAAAGCGCTCAAAAATCTTTTGAAGCTCATTAAATTTTATCAAATGCAAGGTCGGCTCATTTGGCTCGTTTATAATCTCCAATTGATCATGAGCTTCTATGGTTAACAAATTTAAAGCAGTCTTATTCTTCTCTTAACCAAAAAGCAAGCAAGTTTTCTTCATCTCATAAAATTATACACTTTCACTTTCGGGTTGAGACTATTTTGAAGTCCAAAGATTAATGTACTAAAATGTCCATATGGAGATTGGAAGAATTTCTAAAGCTAAGTGGAATCCCGCTCACACTCTACATTCAGGGAGGGGAAAACAAAAACTCATTTCATAGATCTAGCATCATTTTTAAACATGCACATTCTCATAAACTCATCTCCTTTGATAAGCAGTTTATAACATTTTCCATGGCATGAAAATCATTTCATCAAATCATATTTCTTGGCCGTGTTCTTGAATGGATTTTACAAGATACAATCTAATTTGATAAAATGTAGTTTTGTTCAGAGGAGATAAAATGATATAGTTTTCCTAATGGATTAAATCTAAGGTTAATAAAGGTGTTTTGTAAATTATTTTGTGAGATAAAATCTAGTGTTGATAAAATATAGTTTTGCGAAAATCCGTTGAGAATGTTACTCCCTCTCTCCCATTTTAAATGTCCACCTTTCTGTTTTGGGATGTCTCAAAATAAGTGTCCACTTTCTATAAATAACTATCAAAACATACCAAGTTTTCAATATTACCCATAAAAAGTACTCTTTCATTCCCAATTGATTTGATAGTTTTTAATATTCATATCATTCTTAAATTGAAAATACTTTTCAACATATAATCACTGTGTTTGGTTTAGAATTTTGAGAAGAAATTCTTTGAGAAATTTTTTGAGATAGTGTTTGGATGAGTTTTTGGAAAAAGTAATAATTAGAGAAAGGTGTAATGATTGGAGAGAAATAGAGAGAGAAATGAGAATTAATGATTGGAGAAAGGGTATGAGAGGAGAGATAAAAGTGATTAATGATTGGAGATGTGAGAGATGTGGAAGGAATCTTTTGAGAATTTTTTTTGGAAATGTAAACCAAACAAAGTGAATATTTTTCATGATTTTGAAAACTTTGTATCATAGAACAAAATTAAAAAATCCATCAAATAAGATCAATATTACATATTTTTTGGGATCCATATTGAAGGATATAAACAATTTAAATACATTTAATTGACTTCACAGTTTTTAAGGTTACTTTTGAAAATTTGGAGAACAAATTTTAACTTCTTAAAAAGCTCGATTACCCGTGGAGGACATTTAAATTGGGACGGAGAGAGTAGATTTTATCAAACCTAGATGAAGGCCTTAATAACATATCATCATTTTTTAGCATATGAAACACATAAGATAATTTGCTTGAAGAAGCAATATAAGTATCTCACTTTGACTTCTCAAAAGCTAAGGTAAATACTTGAATGCACTTTTGCTTATTTCTTGACTGGACCCACTAATTCTCTTCCAGCGGCGTGAGAAGGGTGTAACCGTCTTGAACCAGGGGAGAGGGCATGCCTACATGTGAAGGGACGGAGGAAGTGTACTTGAGGTACGAATAAGTTGGCTCGGATACTCTGACGGCCAACTAATTCGTACAAACTAATCGCACTCGAGTTGAGGGCCATCAAGTTTGGTGCCACCACACACTAACGCAGAAACACTCTTTTTTTTGTGTGTTGGTAATGCAAAGTATCCTGAGCCATCTTGCGCTCACTTCATATTAATCCCTACAACTCATCCCATAGTTGTTCTACACGCTTACGGACGGAGTGAGGTGGCCTAAGAGTTGTTGACATTAATGAAAATCGAACATGAAACTTTAGATAAAGCAAACCCTAAGTCTCTGGAATCTTATAGGACTGAATTAATAGTTAGCCAGTTAAGGAAGCCCATTTTTTTTTATTATTTGTAAATAAGCCCGTCAAATTTTAAAAATGTATTTTATTTGTTTACGTTTGTTGGTCCTTTTTTGGAGTCTGTGTACGGCATACACGAAATAATGTGATAGCAAAGCTTTCTAGTATATTATTACACAAAAATACACGGACACTAGACATTGAAATTTTGTTTCGATATGCCGTAATGGTACAAATGGCCTGTTTAAGGATTTTATGGCACAAGAGTATTTTTTTTTTGGAACCAAAACAAGATAATCTTTTTCTTTTTTTTTGGAAGAGACAAAAATACGGGTTTTCCTACAGAGCTTATAACAAGTATAGAAAATGACAAAAAAAAAAAAAACTCACTCCAGACTCTGCACATTTTTCATTTTTCAGTGCATTTATACCTAATTTTAGTTGAGGTTAATACGAGAAAAACTTGGGTGTCGGATGGATACCATGTGGTGGTACTCGTCGCGCATCTTTACCGTTTAAAAGTGTTTTGCATGGTTTAAATTTCTCCTCTCTCTCCTCTACATTTCTCTCTCCTTTTTTTCTTTATTAAATTTTGGGTCATTCAAAACACTTTTAAACGGTTAAGATTTGCGCTCATCACCACGTGTGCACTACCCTCTGCACCCAAGATTAACACAATCTAATTCCAGATCCAATGAGATGAGGTGACAGGCTGTTTTACTCTCAGAGCAATCAATATTAATGGTTGCTGTTTTTGTCATTTGTGCCTATTAGTAATTTGGCAAAAATAGGAAATACTCCACTACGGAAGAGCGAGTACTGTTTCAACTCTGTAAAACGCATGCGAACAAAAAATTACAGGGGAAAGTGCGCCATCTGAGCGCCACGTAACCAAGTAAAAGCCATGCGTGAATCTCGCGCTTCAATTTCTCCTCCAGTTTGTCTTCCGTCTCACCATTCCTCCCACAAAATTACAGATAACTCTCTCTCTCTCTCTCTCTCTCTCTCTCTCCACTGTTTAACATTCCCTCATTGGGAATTGGGATCTGCTTCTGTTCCAAATTTTGCCAATTCAAAGATTTTAATTTCACGGAATTCCATCAATCAAAAATGGCCATGCATCATCATCATTAATTAAAATCACCACCATGGTTCCACCCTCTTTCCCATAACCTCTTCAATTCCATTTGAAATCCCCCACCCACCCCCCTTCTCCTCAATTCAAGAAAAAAGTTCTATCGCAAATCCCCACAACTCCCTCTCTTTAAATCCCCAAATTCACTTCCTAAATCTCAACAACCTATTCATTTCTTTCTAACGGTCCGGTCATCTTACGTATACCTTCTGCAGAAATGGCAGAACAAGCAAAACCACCGGTTCTGCAAAAGCCTCCAGGCTATCGCGACCCGACAGCGCGTGTCCAACACGCCCCTCCCAAGCCCCCTGCTCGGAAACCGCCCCAACCGGTCCTCCCGATATCCCTTCGCCCGACAAAAAAACGAAAGAGGAGGTGTTGCCGGTCCATCTGTTGCTACATTTGCCTCCTCTTGATCGTTATCATTCTCCTCGCAGCCATCGCCGCCTGCTCCTTCTACATCTTCTACGAGCCGCGCCTCCCGGTTTTCCACCTCGAGTCCATCCAGTTCCCGCTCTTCAACATCACCTCCGGTCCAGACGGACCAGCGGTGAACTCCCGAGCGGTGGTGAGGATCGAGGTGAAAAATCCCAACAACTATCTGCACGTGAATTACGGGAAATTCGAGGCGGATTTGAGTGCTGAGAATGTGGGGTTGGGGACGGCGGTATTGGCGGGGTTTACGCAGGGGAAGAAGAACTTGACGGTGGTGAAGTTGACGGCGGAGGTGAAGGGAGTGTTGGTTGGAAATGAGGCGGCAGCGAAGAGGCTGAAGGAAGGGGTGAGGAGCAAGGGGATGGTTGTTTGGACGGAGGTGAGGGTTGGGGTTGGAATGGGTGCCAACAGGTGGAACACCGCCAGGGCGTCGGTTAAGGTGGTGTGTGGAGGAGTAAGTTTGAAGGAGATTGATAATGGTGCTGTGCCCAAATGCAGAGTCTATATGGATATGTTCAACTGGTGCGTACAATACTCCATACATAATTGAATCAGTCTTTGTTACTAGTTTAATTTTGCTGGAGGGAGCCCACCATTTGCTACCCCATTCCTCTGTCTTTCTCTACTTGTCTGCGGTTCCATTCATGATTCATTGATTTGATAGATTGATATTTGAGGCTAAAAAAAGTGGTTTTAGATCAAGAAAACTGATGTGCAAGAAGTTTTCCCGGTAGCTTCTCATGCACATGTCGACTAATTCCTGAAGTAAATGAACTATTACAAGAAAAATGACATTTTGTGATAGAACGGTTTCGTCGCTAAGTTATCAGATTTCGTCACCCAAAGTATTAGAGTTTATGAAATTTACGAAGTTTCAAAGCTACCAACGTGGTTTTAAGATTTAACATGGGATGAATTTCTAAGTCCGAAGTCTTGAGTACTAGGCTAATCCTAAGAATTGATGTGCAAGAAATGTGGTTGAATATATGAGATTGTATCTTTCTCCTCTGAACAGAGAGGCTCTGTGCATTTCTTCATTTCCCCCTGTTTTTCTTGCTTTCCTTTTCTTTCATTGTGGTTTGGCGTGTGTTAGGGATGTCGAAAAACAGGTTTTTCCAATTTTTTAAATGCAGAACAAATTATAGATTTCTGAAGACAAAAGTATAGCTAAAAATCAAAAGATCCACGTATTGGTTTCTTGAGACATTCTGAACACAACGTTAGTTGTTTGCCTTGGTTTCTTTGCAATTTTGATGAACTTATTTTGTCTACTCAAGGAAGTGGTTTGGAGGTAAATTGGAAATAGATTCTGATAAAACACTTCCACAACTCAAGTGGGCACACATGACTCCCCCATTCCCACCATCCATTCCTTGTTTTGGCATTCATTTTCGTGGACAATGATGATTCATGAATATGACATTGTTTGGAATTTGCATAAAAACAATGGGGATAAGAGTTCATTCTTTTGTGCACACTGCTAACCATCCAAATTGGAGCATAATTCTGTTCACCCGTCTTTACATCTCCCATCAGTCCTTTCACTCACTCAGTAGGGTGTTTGCCGCGTCTGCTTGAATAGCGAGTTCCACTGCAAATAAAAAGGTTGTGGAAAATTTTGTTATCGTTTAGTCATACGATGTACTTGTTGAGTTTTCAAGTATTAGGAAGTGTGTGACAAGTTGTTTTTGCTTCTTGTCTTGAGATGATCATATGTTCAACTATCCTAATAATCTGAAATTGCTGCCTTGTTGCAGGATCAACATACCCATAGAATGAGTGCAAAAGGTTCATGTATCCCAATCCTCTAAAGAAGACATATTTATAGAGTTCCTTTTGTGTGACACAGTTGTCCTGAGTCTCGATGAGGCCCTAATCTCTTTGGATTGTAGATTACTTTATATTCTTGGATTTTTACAATTTCATTGTCCTTCACTTACCAGATATAAGTGGAAGAAACAATTGCCTGCCTACCTGTCATTGGCTACTTATGGTGCTTGCTGTTTGAGACAATATTTATATACAGATATGCATAAAAGATATACACCTATTTATTTGTCTCTTTCATGAGGGAATCATGGGGGATTAATGGTTTTCTTAATTTTTATGGGTCAATTATTATGCTTGTGGGGTATGGAAGTGGGGCTCTTCAGATTCTTGATGGAACTGATAGCTAAGCCACTTGTTTCTTACTGTGAGAAAATGGAGGAATTATTCAATGATCTACGCGGTGCATCTATAGTCTTATCCGCCACATATTTCGTACAAAGCCCCACAAAAATGCGGTGATAAACGTGTTAGGAGTACCACCTGGCGGGCCCGAAAACCGCCAAATATGTAAAGAAGTGAAGTTGTGACATCTTGGTGGTGGTGTGCTAAAGTGAAAGGGCAACTTGTTGAGGTTACTGCAGGAACTCTGGCTGCCTTCAAAGTAAGGATATTTGTTATGTGTGTGGGAAAGAAGTTGTGATGTACCATCTTATTGGATGCATTTGACCTGATTTTGCTGAAATGATAATTGTCAGCTTCTCTTAGGTGATCAATCACCATTCCAGCTCACTAGTTTCTTTCAGCTGTGCTGGAATCTAGATTTTGTTTCGGAATTTCTACAACAAAGTAAAAGACGAGAGAGAGAAAAAGAAAAAAAAAAAAAAGGGAAATGAAAATTTGTTTCACTCCTCCTCTACGTCAAGTTTTGTTGAGAAAATGAGACTGACAGTCGATACAAGTTGGAAGAAATCAACCTACTAGTTATTTATACGAAATGGATACTCATCGGTCATTAGTACTTGTATCGTTATTTTCTTCTTCTCGTTGGCAAATAACTGGAATTTTGTTGTCCTCGATTGAACATGGGTAGATTTTACCATACAAGGACGAGGAGGTTGTCGCAACTCGCAAGCACCTCATTCACAGTTGCTCATGAAACAGTTGTGACACGTAATATAAGGGTGAGGTTGAATTTCTTTGCGAAATATTACTTATCGCTAATGAACAGTTCATAAATTTTGTGGAGAGATCGAAGTTCTACCACATCATTTCATTTCGAGAACTCGTGGAAATACTTTGGATGGTGTCACAATATAGCAATGTGTTTTAATTAGCTATATCAACAAGTGCAAATATTGAAGTGCATCAATCACTCATAGAGCGTGAATAGGAGCGAAAAAACTTCATTTACTAAAGCTAATCGTAGCTCAGCCTCCAGTTCACTTTGTTTCTTTTTTTTAAAAAAACTGGATTTTTCGATGACTTTTATGTTTTGGAAAAAATTTTGTTTTCTAAAACTAAATTGCTTTTTAGATAATCAAAAGATGATGTGACAACTCTTTGGCCATGTTCAGAAAGGTTTTTGAGAACTTGGTCTCACTTTTTCGGGGGTGGACCCCAATGGCAGAGTCTTGTTTTCTATTTCATCTCAATTTTTAGAAACTTTCCTCTAGTGCATACTTTGTGTGAGATGGGTTCGTGGGATCCACTTCAAAAACCCACATAAATGATCCAAGCTGTCTATTAGTTCTAAAATTAATTTTTTGAGTCACTCTTAAAAAATTAGCTGATTCGAAAAATTATAAGTGCTTGATCCGTCATCTAGTGAATCTAGGATTTTGAATTTTGATAAAAGTTTGAAAGAAAGTTAGACAACTTGACCAAGTACTTAAAGCTATACATTTGACCTTTTTTTTCCCTGGAAGAATAATTTTAGAATTAATAGACGGTTTGGATAATTTATATGGATCTTTGAAGTGCACTCCATGAACTCATCTAACACAAGGTATGGACTAGAGGAAAGTTTCTAAAAATTGTGATGAAATAGAAAACAAGACTCTGCCATTGGGGTTCACCCCTGAAAAAAGTGAGACCAAGTTCTCAAACACCTTTTTCCCAACATGGTGTTTTTTTTTGTTAGTGAAGAGATTGAAATATATTAATCAAAACACCGGTCCAAAAACCAGCAAACAATACAACCAAAACCAAACCTCCGGGCCTAAAAACTACAGGTCAAAACCACCTACAAAACTACCAAAAAAAAAGCATAAAAATAAAAGGTAATGTCACAACTTTTATTTATTTAATTTTGAGTATACCAATACCCTTATGCTTGAATCTTGAAGTTGTCCTTTTTCACAAGACTATGCAATGGAGCCCACACGTCCTCTCCACCCAAAAATTAACCAATGCCCTCGAAGCCCAAGGGTCTTACATTATCTCACCCCCATTTTAGGATTAGCTACCTATTACCCTTCAAATCTTTTTTCAATTCTCAATCCAATGATTTAATGAGAGTATTCAAGTAATTTTCACATTATCATTTTGTATCCACTCATATCAACTATTACTCAAACCTATTAGTATAAGTTAAATCCTCCTCTTTAACGAATCTCCCTTAATAATATATTTACCTCTTATCTGTCATTCTTCTTTATCCACTTAAAACCTTGTCCGTCAGACAAACAAGACGTAAAATTGTTCCTTCTTTTTCACTAGACTATGCAACGAGCCAACGGGTCCTCTCCACCAAAAAAATTAACCAATGCCCGGGGTTACCACATGGAGTCACAGAGGCAGGGCACTAAAAGCTTTATTCGGTTTGGGTTTTGGGGATAATGAGTAGATAAAGATAAAAAGAAAATTTTATTAGAGGATGGGTCTTGAAACCTAAACTGAACAAGGTGGAAAATTCTCTCCCACCCCCACCAGCTTTCTGTGTTTTTCGACATTTCAGAGTGGACCGGGTTAATCAGGAAAGGAAATACTAGGTTGTTGGGCCCAAGAAGGAACCCACTAATCACAGATGGACTGGTCGTCTTCATAAAAAAAATCAATCCAACGCGCTTACCGTAACGCATACAAAAGCGATTGTATTCCATCTCTGGCCCAAAATTGCCGCGTTAAGAACCAGAGAGAGCAAAAGACTCGAATCAAAGCAAAAGTAGTCGTCAAATTGGATTCCAAATCCCCCAAATCCAGGTCAGCGCCTCTGTCTGAACACGGTTTTTCTTCCATTGTTCAACTGCTTTCATCCGCGTATCGATTCATATATATATAGGCATACGTTAATCCATATAGTATCAACAATCCAGGCCGATCATCCTTTGCTGTTGTTGTTGTTTTAGATCACGTCGTTTCTTCAGATGGCTTCCAAACGGATCTTGAAGGAGCTCAAGGATCTCCAGAAGGATCCTCCAACCTCCTGCAGCGCTGGTAAATATGCATAAACATAGTTGCGTGTATGTATTTATGTATTCGGTCTCAATTTGTTGATTTGATTCGTTTCTCCTCTTGTTTCAGCTCGATCTAAGATTGGGAGCTGATATATAAACGCATCTGAAACGCTTGTGTTGCGTATTTTGTTATTTTTTTGGGATTTCGGTTTTTTGTTGATAAATTACTAGTATTTACTGATTGAAGAGTGAGTTGAAACCCAGATAAGCACATATTCTGCTGGTTGTTGACCAGATTATTACTTTCAGGAACTGACCACTCTAGAATTTAGGTATCAATGCATGGATCTGGGTGTATATGGCTGCGTGTGTGTACAAGAAGTATGACATATATCTCACTCGTACTCATTGTTTTGATCCCGTCTCACCGTGTGTTGTGGTTGCATCAATGTCTGTGGTCCTGCTGGGAGATAAGGAATTGGATGAGAAGAGTCATTTGTAATTGGTATAAGCACCAGGAATGTTTTTTTGTTTCCATGGAATGGGCTTAGATCGAGCAGAAGATAGTGCAAAGCGAACCCTCACTACCCAATTAGGTTGCAGAAGATGATGGTAAAACAAGTCAAAATGGGTGGGACAACAGCTGGTACGTGATGGGCTGTGGCAGTTGCCTCTATTAATAGGTGACCTACTTCCCGTCGTTGTAGGAGAACTTAAGAGTCCATGTGCTCTCTCGTGGGAGCATCTTGTGCTGCCCAAATTGTTTTACCATTTAGAAAGATATTGAGGGTCATCTGCCTCTTTAGATTGACCAAGTTGCAGGAGCAGTGACCATCCAAACATGAGGGTAGGAGTACCTTTGCGAGCCCCTTAGCAACAAACTCATGGATCTAGTGGTAGTCAGTAAGTTAGGCATTGAGCTCAGGGGTCCCTCGGCCTTGCTCCAAGCATACTCTTGAGGAAGCCTAGAAGGAATAATTGATGCAGTCAGTACGTGACTGTCACATGGTTCATGCAAGTTCCTTTTGGTATTCATTCCTGGGCTTGAGGCCAAGTACTAATTTATTTACCATCATACTTGGACTGTAAGAGCACAAACTGAGAAGGAGCCAAGTAGTATGGCATGCCCTGAACTAGGAGGTCTTTTGCCTCATAGGCTGACTGGCACAGGTTACTTGAGGCGACACATTGCTGCACTTGGTGTCCTGGTGGGGATAATTCATTCGCCTACAATCTGTTACTTCTCACTCCCTGCGTAGAAGTAGTTGTCCATCTTGAAAAGTTAGATTTTGAAAACTCAGGGTGTCAAGGCCATCTTACACGCATCTCGACTACTCCGTTGGGATTGACTGCTGTCTACTAACAGAGGGACTCATTTAAAGTCAGGGCAGAGCTCCATATGGACTGCCCCATAAGAGTTGATATTACCTAGAAGGTTTCAAATCTGAGAACCATGAGGAAGCATTGAAAAGTTAACCTGTTAATAGTTTTGATTAAAATTATCAGCCATTTTAGACGATTGTAGATCTAATCGTGTCAGATGAGGGAAGGTTTTGGGGAGTGCTGCTTTATTATTTGAGTGCGAACATAACAAATCATTCTTCTTTAGAGTTTGGTTCAAATTTTCGACAATCATATGTGATGGATGCATACTATGCAGTTCAGAATGACAGGGAGATGATTCAAAAATTTGAATAAGCCGAGACTCGAAACTATAGTTTTCTGTAGAAGGTGTAGTTGTAGAGCTCCAAGACTGAAAAGTGGGTCATGGTCCAACGAAGCAACGTGGAAAAGGATAATTTGGTTCCCTCTCTCTCTCTACCCACAAACACACTTCTTAGAATTAGACATGCATGCACAGTTGTTTCCTCGCAGTCGCCTAATTGCAACTTGATTCTATGAGTGAGTGACCTTAGGGATTTCCTCTGTCAATCTTCTTTTAGACTTTAAGGTTAGGTTGCCTTTTTAGTGCATCTTTTTTCTACTGGAGTCCTGTGTTTTATTGTACGTCATCCTGTCAGAACTATTTGTTGGTTAAATGTCTTATATTTAGATTCTTCATATTGATAGGCCCTGTTGCAGAGGACATGTTTCATTGGCAAGCAACGATAATGGGTCCCGCTGATAGTCCTTACGCAGGCGGTGTTTTTCTTGTTACAATTCATTTCCCCCCTGATTATCCATTTAAACCTCCCAAGGTACTGCGATAATTTCAATTTCAAATGGTTTAATATGCTTCATAGTAGTTTCATGCTATGCCCTAATTCCGGAAATTTTTCTTTGATCAGCTCTTTTGGAAATGTTATGTTGTAGTGCACTAGATATTTTTGTTTCACTTCACACTTAGATACAAGTTATCGGTGTGTATGCTTTGGTTATTAGATGGATCTTTGCTTTGCATAGATATTCAATGTAGAGGCCTTAGTTGGTTTGTGGGCGACAGTGTTCCTAGTTTCTGTTTATTCGTACACTTCAGCATGCTGTTCCTTTTGGCTTTGGGGTTTCATTGTTGCTTAGTTATTGCCATAAATGGGATGATTTTTCACCACATTTTACCGTAGTTGTCATTTTGTTGCATATGCATTGCAGAAGGAATAAGTAGGAGTAACATCTTACCCTCTTGGTAATGTTTGAGAATCTAGTGTCCACCGGCCATGTTCAAAGATAAGTGGCATTTCTGGGCAAGCTAAACTCAAATCTACCTCATACGCTCTTCCTAATAAACTGAACTAAGTTCAAACAGATTTATCTACTTTCTGTATTTACTAAATTGGTTCAACTGCTTGTTTCTTGATGGATCCTCTGATACTTGACGATGCAAAGTTTCTTGGTTTTCAAGAACCAACCGAAATCTTATAGTTTACTACTATCTTTTAGTCAATTGTGTTAATGCCAGTAACATACTTTTGTCTAGCTAGTTGTTTTGGTAACAAGAGCAGAGATGCTTCTTTGAATTGATATCCACTTTTATGGGGGAGAGTAATATCTCATTGCTAATGCGATTTACATGATGACGCAAAACAACTACGCAAGTGTATGAACACAATCAGGCTTGGAACATGCATACAGTGCTTGTCATCAGCATCCACCTCCTCTAGTTTACGTGGACATTCTTGCTAAATTCAAATTTTTGTAACACCAACTAGGGAAGTAGAAGACAAATTTTCCTTTGCTTGGATTACTTTCCCCTTTGGTTTAAGGGCAAACTTGTTTAATCATATAAGAAGTATAGCAAGTCAAAGCCTGGTGACAAGCTGCCTAGCATATGAAAATCTTGCTTGGCCGGTTTACAGTGTGGCATGTGGGGATAGATGGAATCCATACCATCTTACACTTTCCAATACGTAGTTCGATTGACCAACGTATTTCAAAAAACTTTATAATGTACCATTACATACGTTTAACCTCTTTCAGCTTATTTCTGTGACCATTTTGCAGGTTGCATTCAGGACAAAAGTCTTTCATCCGAATATAAACAGCAACGGGAGTATTTGCCTTGATATCCTAAAGGAGCAGTGGAGTCCTGCCTTGACTATTTCCAAGGTTCTTATTTCATAAGCTTTGAGTTTCCTTACAATCTACAGTACGTGAGTTTTCTATTCATGGATAATCATAAAATAAGACATTTTCAAGGTGATTCCTATAATAACTGTTAATTTACCATGCGGATCTCCTTTTAGAGATGGGTTTCATGCTTGCCTAATATTAGTAGTCCATCTGTCGCCTTCCATCTTTGTTTTGGCTCAAACTCTTCTCATTATTTTGAACTATTTGGACCCTTTTCCCTCCCTCCCTCTCCTACTCTCTCCATGACTTTCAATTTGTTTATCTCAAAACATTTCTTAACCTCTACACTCGATCGATTCACTGATATTCATGCATGACAATATGCCCAAAGCTATGTACCAAAAAAAAGACAGTATGCCCGAAGCTGCTGTTATGAAAATCCTTAAAATCATTGTCTTGTTACTTGTAGATGTCCATTGGAGGGTTTTGCTTGAATCTACTCAATAGCTTACGCGATACTGTTTGAAGGATAGAATTTTTTGATACATTTGTGATTTGTCGATGCTGTTTTTGAAGTGGGTTTCTGTTTTTGTTTTCAGGTACTTCTGTCAATCTGCTCATTGTTGACAGATCCCAACCCCGATGATCCATTGGTACCCGAGATTGCTCACATGTACAAGACAGACAAGGGAAAGTATGAGGCAACTGCAAGGAGCTGGACTCAGAAGTATGCAATGGGCTAGTCTCTGCTCCATTTTAGGGCTTCTTGCAGCTTGGTCTGATATCATGTAGAAATGAAATTTGCTTTGTCCTCTCTACCCCTTCAACGGACAACTGTGGTATTGAACTTTAGTTGTATGCTCCAAAAAGGAGGAGACCAAAAAAACAAAAACAAATATGAATCCTTTGATTGTTTGATGGTATTTGATCAATGAAACTAGGGAAGAAAGTCTATTTAATTTTGTACCTATTCTACCCCTTGATTCTACTTGTGAAAGTACCATTTATCCGTCACAACCCAATCTTGGTCAACCTGGGTAATTTTTTGTTTCTAACTTTGCCTGTTTCTGCCTATTTGATCGAGTCTCGTGTTCAACGGCTTTCATCATCAGTCAAATGAAAGGGCAAGAGAGAGATACGGTGGACGATTCAACTGGATCCAGGGTAATTTTATTGTATTAACAAGCCACTTGACGGTCCATATTTCATTTTCAAACGCATGCATCTGTAATGCCAAATGTTTTCTAGCTCAGTCATTACACGAACAATGAACTTTGAATGAACAACCTAACACATAAATCATGTTGATAGCACCTTAAAGTTTTCATACTCCATAATGCAATTTAAAGCTCCCAACTTACAATAGAAAATCATACGAAGTTGGGAGCCTTCAGGCATGAAATAAATTGACATCTACAGAGACTTCGAATTCTCTCGAGATATAGACTTCGAATTCTCTCAAGTTATAAAGATAGCCAAGGCATGATTGCAATTTATAAATCTTTTGTCCAGTATATTACCTAGAATAGAATTTATATTGTTGATCTCCTTCAAAAACCTTGAATATTGTTTCTATTCGCGGGCACTTCTGTAGTGCGCCACGTGGACCGTTGGATGTGTTTACAACGGTCTAGATGTTGGATGGGTTTGCAACGGTCTAGATTATCATACGGCTAAAATTAGTATCCTACCTATAACGTAATCTATGAAATTTGGACCGTTGAACACATCCGATGGTCCACATCCTAATACACCCCACCCCCGTTTCCGGTGAACAGGCGGTGTAAAAAACTTCTGATTCATAAAATTTAAAAAAAAAGAAAAGAAGAAGAGCTGATTCTGAATTTATCAATTACAACACCGCAGAATGAGGAAATTAAACCAATAAAGGAAAAGGAACGCTGGTAGGGGTGCAACCCTTTTTTGCACCGAAAATGCACACCACGCCTTCGGGGACCCGTTTTTGGGTCTCACATGAGTGATCTGAACCGTTTATTGTTTTTAGAACATTTTTCCGAGGGGGCCCACCAGCTCAATCGGAAGTTTTGATTTGAAACGGTGAGATTTTGATTCAAGCACTTCTAACCGTCCGATTGAGCTAATTTTTGATGGGCCCCTCGGAAAAATGTTCTAAGAACAATGAACGGTTCGGATCACTCATGTGAAACCCAAAAGCGGATCCCCGAAGACGTAATATATATTTTCGGTGCAAAAAGGGGTACCCAGGTTTTTCGAAAGAGAAAGGACTTTTTGTTGTTTTCCTTGGAGCGGGAGTACAAAACTGATCTGGCTCTTTGCTTGGAGCCCAAGCTGTTACCCTTTTTGATCGGAGGAGCCCAGGCTTTTGGTACCCACATGTTTTGGTTCTTTTTTTTAATTTAAGCATGCAGGAGTATTATTAATTAAAAGTTCAATATAGATGGTTAGGAATCTGCTGATACTTACCCCTCTGAAACTAATCACAAGAAATTGCGTGCATCTTCATGCATGCGGTTTGATATTTTATAATGAAAAGAAAAATAATTGATTGACGTCGGGCTACCGAGTCACTCAACATATTCTTCGATACAAATCTTTGTTAGAATTTTCTAGTTTCAGAGTATTTAAAATGTTGTATTTTGGTACGACGGCCATTTAGTATTTTATTTATAAGTTACTTTGCTAATTAGTACTAAACTTATGTTTAGTTAGTCCCTAGAGTTAGTTCCGTTGGTTGGTTAATTGGTTTGTTTCTCACATAATTGATCAGAGCTCAGTTTTTAAGGTCAGACCGCAAGAAGGTAGTACTCCTAGTTTTTTTCTAAATTCCCTAGTCGCAGCATAAATGACCCGCTTTTGGCCAGGCTGGGAGGGAATTGATCGATGTGCACATAAGATGGCGCGAATGTCTTGTTGTAGAAATAATGGAAGTGTGTAGTCCTTTAAGGACAACATGCATGCTGTCTGAGCCGTCCGTTTTTGGCGATCAATAGCCCAAATCTATTGAGACACATACAAATTTGCACCGTTCATTACCGAATTAATCTGGACCATTGATTGTTAAGCACGAACAATTCGGATGGGGTTAATATGCACGTTGCCACGCCCCCCGATCCGAAAATTATACTACTATAGTGGAGGACTATGTTTAGTTGAAAAGCAAAAATATCTTATGCGTGGCAGCCAGGGAATTCCTGCACCGCCTTCATTTTGGGAAATGAAATAGTGTCCCCAAATAAACCACGTTTAGGTGATAGTTGGAAAATCTTTAAACTAGGAAGGGTTTTTATTTTATTTTATTTTACCGACTCTGAAAATCTGTGCAATTGATATCACCATATCACTGACTTTTTTTCTTTTTTTGTAGGCCAGGAGTAATATTTATTCTTTTTAAAATGGTAAAGTCAAAACAAATGAATTTTGTCCCACAAATAGGAGTATACTGAAAAGGTAATGTTACTTAAATTATCCTTTTAAATAAAACTTGGAGTGCAAGTATATTCCACTTGCAAAAAGGGTATTTAAGTCCGTTCATCTCCTTAATTCAGATTTTTGGGGTGACTTTTTCTCTTCCTTTAATCGATTTTTCAGGTAACTTCCAAGAGATCTTCTCTCACTCTTCAAGCCGCATTTAAAGATTCAATCACTCTCTCTCTCTCTAAAAATTTACTAAAACGTTTCGTAATCAGTCGAAAATACAGAGTCGAAGGGAGAAACTACCTGCCGTTTT
Source organism: Vaccinium macrocarpon (assembly GCA_022606695.1). Taxonomy (NCBI): domain Eukaryota; kingdom Viridiplantae; phylum Streptophyta; class Magnoliopsida; order Ericales; family Ericaceae; genus Vaccinium; species Vaccinium macrocarpon. The sequence continues at coordinate 1,008,098 of CM040176.1, read as the reverse complement.
CACCGCCGGAGCTGCGGTTTCCGGTGGAAATGGGCCCAAAAACGCCTCGTGTCGTTCGGATATACGTGGCCGACGGCGATGCGACGGAGTCGTCCAGTGACGAAGACGGCGAGGCGTTCAGGCGTTGTAACAGGGTGAAGAAACACGTCATTGAGATCAGATTCGAAGCTGCTTGTGGTGAAAACGAGAGGAATCGGAGTGGGAACTTGAAGAAGAAGAGGCCAAAGAAAGTGGAAAAGAATTTGGTGAAGAAGGGATCGGAGACCGGGAACAAGTACCGTGGCGTACGGCGGCGGGCGTGGGGGAGGTATGCAGCGGAGATACGGGATCCGTCGCGAAGGGGTAGAGTTTGGTTGGGGACGTACGCCACCGCGGAGGAGGCGGCGTTGGTGTACGACAGGGCGGCTATAAGGATACGCGGAGAAAACGCCATCACGAACTTTATTAAATCTCCGGCGCCGGAGATAAAGCTGGTGTCTGACACCGGAGGTTACGATTCCGGCAACCTCTCTTCTCCGACCTCTGTTTTGTGTTTTAATCCGAAGGAAATCAGTCACATAGTGCACTTACCGGAGCGTGAACAGGAGCGCGAGCATGAAAGATTAAAAACCGGAGCGAGAATTGAGAGCGCAAAAGGAGGATTGAGAGTGCGAGGGAAGGATTCTATTGAACAATTATGTCACTTACCCAAGGAAGAAGCAGAGCAGTTGAGAAATGGTGGAGGGGGTGACTGGAGACCGGTTGAACCGGTGGCGGAGATTATAAGTTCACTGGATGACGACGATTCTTGTTTACCGTTGGATGAGTGCTTCTTGAATGATTTCTTTGATTGCCGGTCTCCGTCGCCGGTACTGTTCGAGGAGGTGATTAGTCACGTGCCGCACCCTATTTTGGAAGGGGAGTTGTACGAGGAAGTGATAAGTCACGTGCCTCAGGCAGTTTTGGAGGGCGATTTCTGTGATTTTGCATCGGTCAACTTGGAGGAAGACTTGAGGTCTTGTTCGTGGAACGTGGATGACTTATTTGAAGACCCTCTTCGATTGGTTTGAAATTGAGAAATCGTGTGGGTTTCTTTGCAAAGGAAAAAAATAAATAAATCAGGTAACCGAATCATAATTTGATTGGGGCGGACATAAAACTCGGTTTGATATGGTCAAAAATGGAGGGTAAGGTTTTAGTAATTGGGTACATATTAGTTTTCTATTTTTTGCCAAGAAAAAATGGGAGGCAAAATCTAGGTAGAAATAATGGTACATAAAGTGTTTTATTATTTAATCTTTCGTTGAAATGTTTATCGATGGTACTTTTGTATCTTCTACTCCTTTTTCTATAAGTTAATTTGGATTTGTTTTTTGAATTTTCTTTTATGTAAATGGTATGAGTTAGTTTTCTTTTTCGTGTTACCGTGGACCCATTCCACTAATTTGGCTTGCCTGACTATCTGGGATTTTTAGTTAATGTATGTAAAGAGAGTCATTTCTCGCAAAATTTAAATAAAAGCTCGAGGGGCAATATAGATTTCATCACGAAAAATAGGAAAGAACCAAAACTATCAAAATCTAGACGAGAGCACACACACTAGTACCCTCAGTAATACCCTTGCCAAAGGCAGACCAACAACTCAGTTGGGTTAAGAACCAGTCATCGATCCGATCATAGAAATCCCAAACGATGATAACCGCTCAAATCTTAACATTATAAGCACAAGATGAAATCGAAGGGCATTTGAATACTACTACTATGTTTTAAGGGCCATGAGATGTGCAAGTCAAAAGTTGATGATTCGGAATCCATTCATTCATATCTCGAAATCTTTCTCCAAATGCAAGCAAAGAACACTCTGCATTGTTGTCCATATTAATCACCAGATACTCCCTCCGTCCAAATTTCTTGGCCCCTTTTGGAGAAATGAATTTTTAAGGGGTATGAAAACTTTATATTAACTTTTTTATTTTGCCTCTAAATCCACTCAATATTACTGTGCCCAAATTTATGAAGCTAATTTATTATATGAAAGTCAAAACATATTCAATATGGATCTTGTTTGATAGATATCAATTAATTTTATTATACAAAATTTTGAAAATCATAAAAACCGTTATAAAATAAAAGATAATAGACTAACTAATTAAGATGGGAAAAGTATTTTTTTAAGGTAAAATTGGAAAGTGGCCCAATTTTGAAAAATTGGATGTTTTTAGAAGTGGGACAAATATTTTAGGACATCCCAAAATAAAAAGAATGACCAAGAAATTGGGACGGAGGGAGTAGTAAAAAATTGTTATAATATTACTCTCTCCCTCTTTCTCAATTATTGATTAAAATATGTATATTCATTTGTGTGCCATATACGTATTCTTTTGATTGGTAGGCACTAGGCAGACAATTAGGATGAAAACGCTAAAGGAAGAACTTAAAACACCATTTTTCTTTTGCCCGACGGAAATCAGTATTGTTAATTGTAGTATTTAATAAGATTCGAATCTCAATCAAATGTATAAAAGGACATGGTGCCAATTGTAATACCACTTTACTTTGTAATCATCATCATCAATGTTTTTGCTCGGCGAAAATCAGTATTGTTAATTGTAATTAATGGAGTAAAATATAAATCTCTGTCAAATGCATGGAAAGTACATGATGCCGACTGTACTACTCCTTTATTTTGCAATCATTATTAATGTTTCTCTCGCCGTAGCTACCATCCAAATAACCCTCGATCTCCTCCATTTGTTAATCGACATTTGCGAGCCGTGTGACTTTTTTTATTTATTGGAAATGAGTGTGGATAGAATCGCATATATTCTCAGTAATTTTGAAAACACAAGTACATAGCACTTGATCTACCGTTGGTACCGTAAAGAAAAAGCATTCTTTCTACCGTTGATAGAAATAACTTATTTTCTATTGTAAATGGACGGTAATTTGCAGTAGCATCAAGTCTCGCATTAGACAATATGTTGAGCAAACAAATTATCATGGCTCCATAATTGAAGTCCTTTCTTTCATGATTAAAATCTGGTATTTGTGAACTCATGAGTGAAGTTGACAGAGGTATTGCCAAATACAAGGGCATTCATAGGAAAAAAACAGAAAGTAGTCTCTATCAAACAAACACCTCCAACATGGTGCATTGATCGGGGGGGGGGGTTCGACTATCAACCCGCGTGCTATCAACTCCTGTGTTCGATCAGTTCATGTGGAGCTTTTTCCCGACTTCAGTTAGAACCCCTACAAGTGTTCGGTAGGACTGGCCCCAGATTAGTCTCTCTATTGAGCTAGACACTGAGCTATCCATAGGAAATTTAAATGTGTGTCAAGTACAAAAGAATCTCAATTGCAACGAAAGGGGATAAAATTCTATCCCACTTGAAAAACTACTGGTTGTAAAACGTCAATTCCAATTACACACCCCTATCTCAACGCTTAGGAAATTTCAACAAAGCCAAAGGATAGAGAGAAATGGAAACAGTGCGAATTTCGAGAGAGAGAGAGAGAGAGAGAGAGAGAGAGAGATCGATCTACCTTTGATTTGGGATTGGGGCGGTGAAATATGCCAAATGATAGAAGCGATAGACGAACATTTGCTTGACCCGATGAGCTTTGAGGAACCCATTTGGTCAGAAGTACCCCAAAATGGTATTGAATTTATTAGTATTTCAGGATTTTGTACTATTAAGAACCAATTGCAACGAAGGAGATAAAATTCTATCCCAATTGAAAAACAACTGGTCTGATCACAAAAAAAAAAAAAAACAACTGGTAAAAAAATTTTAGCAATCAACAACATGAGGTCGGGTGGGGAACTGGTCATCAAAAGTCCACTAAGGCTTGGTTTTCCATTTGCTAAAATTAAGTGTGTGATTTTAGCAAATGAAGTGGGGAGATGATTTTATCTCTAATGAATCTGGACACATATATGTCCATTTTAGCAAATGGAAAACCAAGCCTAAATCTTGTCGGGCTTAAGAGCAGCAATTGCTTCAGGTTTAAAATCAACCCTCAGAAGTCAGACCCAACACTCTCCTAACCTCAGCAGGAGTCAGTCTCCAGGTCATGGGTCCAGAATTCTCACCCCAGAAATCCAGAATCTCAGAAACCTTCTCTAAGTTCAAGATAGTTGCCATCTGGGTAAGGCGAGCAAACTTGTCCCGTACAGTCCTCTGAGTCACGCTCGAGAAATGGCTCACTATCGCTCTGACATCTCTGTCCAGCTGAAGACCTCCAAGCTGAGTGAACCCTTTTTGCATATGATCACTTCAAGTCTCTTCACGATGAAGTCAATGACAAGATGGACGACTGAATCATGATTATTTGCAGTCATTAACGGCTGGAGCCATACTACATTAAACTCAACAGAATGAAGAAGTCTTTGGGCCCATGGGTCGTTCACCTCATTGTCAGCATATTCAGCCTCGGACAGCTTGTAACTGATGGTTGCCACACTGCCGAATACCAGATGGATACTACGTGACACAGTTGCTCCATTCCAACATTCAAGGCTTTTTTGAAGCTGTTGCTCATCTTGCCCATTTCAGACAAATAGGACTTCACCCTCTCTATCTATGGGTGCAGTGAACACCTGAAAAATAAAAAAACAAAACTCATTCAATGTAAAATTAAGGATATCAGTACTCCACATCAGGGAGCCAAAGAAAAATGCCACGAATGGTGGTCATTTTAGCAACCTGAATATCACAATTAAAAACCATTGTAGAGAATATCAACATTAGTTAGCAGAAGTGGCAACCACATATCACAGGAACATGGAAAAAGGATGGACTCTAAAAATACAACACTGTCACATGCCAAAAAAGTACAGAAAAGAATAGATAAAGAGAAAGAAGAAGAAAAAGAAACAATAGATGTGTAAGAGGGAAATCCTTTTATTGTATCTATGAAAAGAAAAAAAAAAACAATGATGATACAATGTAGGTTATGTAACTTGGCAACCAGGCATCATAAATTCACCAAAGGAGTTCATCCAGTTAGAACTCTATTGGAGAGACAAAAATTGTGAAGTAGGCTAGTAAACCAGTGTCGATGTACTTGGAAACGCTGATTGGCAGTCAATTAACTTTATAGGCATTGGAGAGCCCAGACAAGCTATTGTACGTATCAAATGTAACAATTTCGTCTTTAGAACATGCTTTGGATATTATAGGTCTCTCTTGGGCACTCCATAAATACTCGAGGGACAAGTTAGGAAAATTTTCTTTTTGTGTGATAGAAGATAATTGATAGCTCATAAAGATGCATGGGGCTGTAAATGAATCGAGCCATTCGTGAATTGTTAGAGGTTCGACTTGGTAAAGGATTGTTCAGTTCGATTCGGTTACTAAACGAATTAAACCCAAGCCTCAATTTTAAGTTCATTTAATAAATGAACTGAACCTGAACCTAAACCTAACTCGATTAGGCTCGCAAACCTGGAGCAGTATGTGTTGGGAGTTTAGTAAGATGCATCGATCCCGCCATCGCTTCTGCTGCGCAGGCATGCACAAGGCCCAAGCTTCTGCGGAGCATCCACGGAGTCCACCACATTCGTTGGGCCCAATATACATTAAATGACCCATATCCACCTAAAAGGCTAAGCCTTATAAGTGTTGAGTCATCCAATTGTATATTAAGGTCTAACCCTTTTCTATTTTTCCAATGTGTGACTTAACCTTCACACATGTTCTAACAAATCTCCCCCTCACGTGTGAACCGTTCATTGAGCCTTGATTCTGATCTACTACTCTCAACCCAATCTTGCAAACTAGGCTTATTTTGCACCAACTCCAACATTCAGATCCATCCATCAAATTCTTCATTGAGAGCCAATGTGCCCATTCATTAGCACCATGCTCCCCGACGAGAGACTCCATTGAGAGCCAACATGCCCATTCAGTGACACAATGCTCCCCGACGAGTCAACATGCAACACGTGTTCCATTCACTTGCATCACTTTGCAACGGGCACACCGCATTACTTGCACAATTAGATTTTTCTGTTTCCATCACTTGGAGTTCACCATACAAGCCTATCCATGGCGCGCTGAAAGTCTGCCCATAGATCATCAGCCATTGGCTCTTATACCACTTGTTAGGAGTTTAGTAGGATGCAGAGATCCCACCATCGCTTCCACTGCACCGACGTGCAAGGCTCAAGCTTCTGGGGAGCATCCACGGAGTCCACCACATTCGTTGGGCCCAATATACATTGAATGACCCATATCCACCTAAAAGGCTAAGCCTTATAAGTGGTAAGTCATCCAATTGTATATTAAGGTCCAACCCTTTTCTATTTTTCCAATGTGGGACTTAACCTTCACACATGTTCTAACAGTATGTATATATATGATCTATGTTCCATGGACACGGATGCGTGTATCAGATTCGGGAGTATATCTGAGGGTCGAACACCTCAAATCTAAAAAACGAGGATTCGCGGATATGGATCCTAATTGGGATACGGGTGCGGGGATACGTCAAATAGTTAGAATTTTATATTAAATAATTGAATTTATATGTAAAATAATTAATTTTTTATTTAATTAATTAATCTCATATGTAAACTAATTAATTATTTGTTTTATGTGGTATCTTATAACCAAGTACATGATAAGCCTTTGATAAGGCTTTGGAACTTTTGGACCTTTTTATTTTGGGTCTAGGCCCATGTGAACTTATATCAATTGAAAAGTTAATAGCCTGACCCATTTATGTAATAACCCAGGGGCCCAAACTTCCTCCAAATTCATTAGTACATCTGGCTCATTAGAAGCCTTAGCAGCCTTAAGTTTCTTCCTACCACGCCAGAAGCAACCATGGTAAGAACAGGTCCAGATCTCGAACTTTACAAATCGAACTCATGGGAGTTCGTCTCATCAAGTATCTTCTCTCTCTCTCGTCTCTCGTCTCTGTCTCTCTCTCCACTAGAGCACGGCGTGTCCTATTATTTTCAGCCGCATCGGGTGCATATCTAGCACCCGCACCTGTATTGTGTCATATCGACACAGTTGCTTCGCCTGAAAACAAGGATCCGTTTATCACAGTCTATGATAATAAGTTTACATATAAACTTTTACGTGTACATGATGAAAAACTTATAACTTATACATGTATAAACAGTTGTAAAGAGTACTATAAACTTAAATTTTAATGTGTTTTTATAATGTTATACATGTATGAACTTATGTACAAAATAGAAAATAAGAAAAATAATTCAAGTTTTAGACATGTATGAGAGCATAAATATCTAATACTCATTTTTTACACGTTAACGATAGTGAACAAGTTCGAGTTCGACTCAAACCTAGGGAAGTTTGTCTCGAGTTCGGCTTGTCAAAATTTCATTGAGCTCAAGCTCGGATCGAATTCATTTATAAACTTAACGAACTAACCTAAACACTCTAAAGCTCCGCTCAGATCGGCTTGTTTGCAGCCCCCTTAGACTCATATGACTTGTGAAACACTTTATGTTGGAACACCTTTTTCAAATGACGCAATGACAAATCCAGAAGATGTAACAACATATGCACATACAGTATTTCTACTCTAATTAGAGCCTTATTTTTGGATTTTAATTGCTTTTATTCACACCACAATAGTTTAACAAACTTATATAAATATAGTTTTGGACATGTTCCCAACGTGCGGTGTGCTACATAAGCCCTTAAACATAACTCTTTCTTTTTTTATTTCTCTCCTGAGAGTACATAATCATAACTCATTACAAACAATCAAAATCAATAATAGCTAGCTTGAATGGAACATCATATGCTCTCGAGTTGCACCATATTTTGAGATCGTACCACTGCCTATTGTATTGCCATTGTCCACTTCAAGGACAACAGCGACCAAGTTTAACCATAAAAACTTTGTATTTCCATTTTTTGGTGAAAAATGAACATTGAGGAACTACTTTGTTTATTTCTACTTTCGTAGCAAGCAATTTACGTTAATGAAAATTACCCCCAAGGCTCCAACCCAAAAGGACAGAAAAAAAAAAAATACAAGCTTGGCCTTCTTTGGGGACGAAGAACACTATGGCAAGCCAAAACATGATTTCAAATTGGAACTTACAGCAAGATTCAAATGAAAGCCACATGAGATAGTAAACAAAAGGAAAGAGAAAACCCAACTCACCTCTGCACATTGCTCTTCAATCTCCTGCCATAATTTTAGTGCATACTCACTACCGACATCCATATTATTCAAAGCCGTAGCAACCTCTGATCCTGTCTTTTGCACCCCGACACCACCCAGAAATAGCTTTGCTCCAAGATTGGGCTCCCTCATTTTATGCTGCAATGCTTCATGGTACTCGCTGCCCAACAAGCTCACTGCACTACTTAGAACTGCAATCACAGAGTTAGTGTTTGAAGTGGACACGGACCTTCCTACAGCAACTTTGCAAAATATAGAAGACATCATCCACCATGGAAGTGGTGAGGCTGTCATGTACGTGCTCGGCAATGTTTATAGCCTTTCTCACATTTTCCACCATAAAGAATCCCTCTAAAATCACATAATATCCAATAACGTCCTGAGAAAGCTTACTGAAATTTCCCCTCGTAAAGGCTTCTGTGGCTCTCGGACCCAACTCCGGATCAACCGAACTCAAGCCCCTGATCTTCGAGACCATGTATTCCACAGTCTTCCCCCAATTGTGCAAGGGACAACATTTCTTCCAAGTAAAACTCAATTTCCCTAGGGTCAGGTCCTTCAACCCCGATAGACAGCAAATTACTATTATAAGAGTTAATCTCTGAGGCTAATCTACCCAAATTCCTATAATCCAAGTACTTTTTGAAAATTAAAGAAGCCCTAGAATCGCTTTCCTCTTGAAGCTCACATATCGTGTAAACGATAGCGTCTTCCCTACACAGACTCCGCAAAATCTCATCGTTTTCCTCGATTGCCAAGACAATATCCTTGAATAAATTGGTCAAACAAGCCACGAAGTTTACCTGGTCTTGATTTGAGGAGGCTTGTTCCACCAACTGCTCAAATTCGACCCGAAATCTCATGGCAATGACATTCTTCAAATAGCTCACGTACACTTGCAACCCTTATTCCTCCAGGCTGAGAGGGGAGAATAACCTGTTTCTGAAAACTGTTTTCAAACACATTTTAAAGAGAAAAAGTCTACGAACACAACTACATGCACAACATTTTCCACAACATTGCAGTATTTCATTTGCAAATTTTCAACTACCAATGAGCCACTGCTACACAGACTTTCAAATGTTGCGCAGTTTGTTGTGTTGGTAGACTTTCTCTGTTTTAGAACTAATCTAAAACGCATTTTCAAAACCTGATGAACCGGAGTATCGAGGGATGGTCAAGCTGATCCACAGCCGCTGATAATTTCTTCCGTACAATGCCTTCGAGCTGCTTCTTGTACACTAATAGCTTCTGTTGGTGCAAAAATCCGAGTCGTTTTAAACTGAAGCCTCACGATGGCGGGAACTTCGCTTCGGCGACGTTCTTACGTCTTTCCGAAAACATGATTCGCCCCACCGATTTTGTGTGCACCGGGTTGATAGCGACCGTTTCGGTGATACAACGTGCTCAATCAATTAATGATCTTCACCAAGGCCCCGCATAAACGGTAAGCGATGCATGTAATACCGAAATGGGGTGCTAATCGAAGAATCCTCAAGGGAATTGCTAAAGTAACCGCTTCTCAAGCAGAGTAACGGTGGCCGTGCCAGTCACAAGAAAGCCATTTGTAGAAATTTTGGCAGAGTACTAGAATTTCGCTGTATCATATCATGAATACAACTCGGTGTTATTTATAAAAGCTTCAGACGCATTCCCTTTCACTTTGTGGGACAAGCCCTTTAGTGAAAAGACTGTTTTGAGTCGCGAACCTTCCGCTTAGAGTCAAGATCCGGTATCGCCAACTAATAAATACCAATATCGCATGTGCTTATGTCAAATGATACCCATCATTCTCGTTCGTGAAGCGTGCCCACTTTATGCCAACTTGTATCGATACAGTGAAACAGGCGTATCGATACCGCTATGCTAAATGCAAAGTGCGCCATCAAAGCGTCACCGGTCCTCATCACACGCGCTCACGCGCTTGGGGTGCGCGGTGCGGGCGGTGGGTGTGATTCATCACCGGCTACTCCGGTAATGCGCGCAACACATATGTGCCTTGCTACTTAATATTATGTGAACATTATAGCAATGCTTCCACATATATACAACTCAGACATTTCCTGACTAGCCAATGTGGGACAAAACCAAAAAACAACAATGAAAGCTTTCTAAAAGGCACAAGGAACATTTTGATAAAACCCCAAATAAACAACCATTTATTTTGATAATTTCCAACAGCTTCTCTCTCTCATCATAACCCGAATCCTCGTATTTCGCGTCAATTTGAAGGAATGTCTGGATATAATTGGCGGCTGAATCGAAGTCATCGGAGGCTAGGGCTTTAACAACGCCGTCTAGGCAATTTCTCCAATCGACAATGGCGTCGATGAGGAGGAGGGTGTGGCTGACACGTGACTGGGCGAGATCGAGGTCTCGAATTTTTGCTACTGACGTGGTCGGCTAGTTCAGAGGTTGATCAGCCGGAGAAAGAGAGTAAGGTTAGAGGAAACCGTCGGGCCAGTACCAGTCTCATGACCAAATCTTTTTCCCGGTCTAGTCCAGTTTTGGTTGTCGTGGTCCCCACGAGCTATAGAAACCATTAATTTTGTACCGAGCAATCGAAGATTGATAAATAGGAGTATATAAACAAAATAGATTTACAAATGAAAATGAGATATCAAGGTAACTTTTATATGGATAATGTACTCGGCGAGCTCTACAAAATGAACAGTTTTTATCATTATTATTATTGTAGTCTTGGGAGGGACCACGAAGGCTAAAAAGTAAAAACTGGGCCAGACTAGATCAAAGAAAAATGGACACGAGACGTAACCAACTACGGGTACAAAATGTACACTAAATTATGTATGATTCAATTATGAATCTCACATAAATAATTCAAGCCATTGCAATGAATTAAGTATATTGGTCTCATAAATTTAAGTATACATGTTTCTTGTATTGTGGGTGTAATTTCATTCTTTGCTCGGTCAAATCATTCTTGCTTTTGATCCTTTTATTGTGCTTAATATTGTGGTTAATTTTGGGACAGACTTGTGGTTGGATCAGTGTTTAAGGCCCTGAAGAATGACCTGCTTATTTATTGTTCTGGATCTTCCAAGGGTGGCTTGTTCAGTAATGTACATACTCATGGCCATTTTGTTTATAGGACCCGGTTCTCTAGGGCTCCAGGGAAAAGCTCTCTCTTACTGCATTGCAGAAGTGATGTTCTTTATGTTTCAGACCCTATTGGGTATCTTGGCCAAGGGGAAGGTGGAGACGGGGGTTTTCCAGAGAATTTTCTAGTCATTGGCAATGTCAAAGGTGAGGAAGACGCTGATCAGTAAGGGGACCCAGCTTCATCCAACAGAGGTGTGCCCCTGTTGTAAGGGAAAGCTATGGAGCATGCTGCAAGCAAAAATGGTGCCGCAAAGGGCAAGGTGCAAGTTAGGTTCTTGTGAAGATTGTTTTGAGTATTATGTGTGCCTTACTGGTCATGTGCTTGGAATATGCACCCGCTTGGCATTGTCAAATCAGAGGCATCTGGGTTGGAGTGACACTCGCAAGTGAACCCAACCAGGTATATCTGTCATACAACTTGCTCTTCATGGGAATGTTTCTCTCCTTGTTCACTTTCTTCACCGGTTGGCTTACTACTGACCTGGTTCTCCCATTGTCCTTTCACTTGATAGGTAAGATTGTTTTGTTTTCTAGGGGCCTAATTTGCAAGTGTATCTTATGAATATTAGGAAATCTAGAGTTTCACTTGAGTTTGTTATAAATAGGTTGCGCATGCTTGAGTTCGGGTGGGAAATAAACATTGAAAGCTGTGTTCAGCTTGAAAAGTTTGCCTGGTTATAACCTACAAGGCTAGCCTCTATGCATAGGGCGTCTAAGTATTATTTTCTCAAAAGTTAGCTGAGCTTAATATCCAATTTACGCGTTTGATAATAATGGCATTATGTAACACCTTGCAGATGCTTTCAAGTTAGAGACGACATGAAAAGTATTGGTATCCAGTTCTTATATACGGTCAAAGAGATCTAAAATTTTGTACAGTATGTAACACAAACTCCAGGTTTGCAGAGGCCTGCCGAAGATCAGGGCAAAGAAGCTCATATCTTCTGATAACTAGCCTTCATTAGCTTCAGAAAGATAGAAGTCAGGAACACAAGGCCTTTGTGGGTTGATTTTGCGCTTCTTGCCCGCTGCTTGAGTTGGTGTTCTCCTTTTATATGACATTTTGCAGTAATTGGTGTTGGCATAATCTGCTTCTATTGGACCAATGCGAATATGGGGCTATTTTCTGATGCTGGATTTTTAGACTTGGGTAACTTGAAGATTTAACCGTTATTCTTCCATAGCCTTTTGGTGGATCTGATAACAACTACTCATATGTATAAATTTGCGACTTTGCAATCTTAAAGGAGCTATGCCTAACGGTATTGAAAGATAAAAATGCATTTCTCCCGCATACTAGTTTGCTTCTCGGTATATGTGCTTGAGGCGGTATTGAAAGATAAAATTGCATTTCTCTCTCTCTCTCTCTCTCTCTCTCTCTCTCTCACTCTCTCATATTATTTGTGAATCGTTAACCTGACCAGGTTTTAGACAAGTCAGTTGAAACCTTCCTAATGAAATATATTTACAAATTCTGTTGTTAAGACTGATTTTTTTGAAGATTGTTTGCCTGTTTGGTTCTGTCAGAGTCAAGGAACAGGAGTTATTTATCCAAAAAAGGAACAGGAGTTGTTGTGGATGGAACCTCCTATGTTGTCACTATATTCCCCTTCAATTCACTCATTAACCACACAAATGAGGAAGATGTAGAGTGACTCAGACCTTTTAAGTCAGTTAATTCATTGCATAACACCCGTTATCGTAAGTTTAATATTCGACCTGATGTTTCAAATAATCTTGAGCTGTTACTAGTAAGTGACCCATGTTTGTAGAAGACCATAAAAGCACGTCACTTGACAATGAACTCTCAATTACACATCCGTACAAAACTTTCACACATTCACGTCACGATTGCGCAGCCAGAAGTGCATTGGAAATGATGATATAAATTTCAACGAACGCGACATATATTTATAGACCTTCATATGTATATTCGTCGACGAAGATATACAAGGAAAATACTTGCGTCTGGCACTAACATCACCTGGTATACAAAAGCCATTGAAAGGCCAGAGATAGATTAATCATATTGTGAGAAACTAAACTCCTGTCACTATATAAAAATGCATCTAGATACATGGAATAAAACTCCTTTTTCCTCTACAAGACTCATCTGTAATGGAAGGGCGAATTATACGTTACACACGTACAAAACAATTGTCACTGGAAGATTCTTTGCCACTGGTGAAAACTCTCCCGTTCTCTCTAATAACAGCAGGAAAAAAAAAAAAAAAAAAAGAGGAATAAATCAAAAAGTCAAACTGAAGGGGGCGCAGAATCGAGTTTTCGTAAACTTTAGTCCCATGATCCTTCAGTAGAACCATTCAAACCCAGTCTCAATCTTCGTTCTCGCAAATCTCACAAGTTTGGGATATTTTTAAAAAACGCTTTTATGTATGCGTTCACGCAAGCACACACCCATTTTGTGACTTAGCTGGCAACTCAGTGGCCACCTGCTGTAGCGGTTGTAGCATTGTTGGCCAGCCAAGGGAACGGCAAACTGGCCGGAAAGTGATCCAGAGAGGAATCTCCGGTCACCAGGCCTGTGATCTCATCCAAACCCTCAAAGAAATCATCACTTATGACCATATCAGAAACACAACCCAACTCATCTTCTTCCCTCTCTTCCATTATATCTTCTACCTCTTCTTCTCTGCTCTCCACTGGAGAAACTGGGTCGGAGCAAGAGGGCTTGTCGTGGGTTTCACCAGCTGTGCCGGTTTCAGGGGTGACAGAATTCTGACGGCTGACTCCGGCGAGTGGATTGCGGTGGGCGGGGATAGGGTGGTTGTGCTCGTTGGTGTAGGTGACAATGAACATTTCCGGGTCGGATTTGTTTCGCTCCACTTGTTTTCGGGCCATGCACCCCTTTGATTTGCTACATCTGTAGTATCCTCTGTTTCATCCACAAAGAAAAGCAAACCAATTGGATCCAATGCTATAAAGAAAAATGAAAGAAAAAGCACTGGTTGGAAAAAAAGAAAGAAAAGAAAAGAAAAGGAAATAGATCCTCCCCGGTCCAACTTTTAGATTAGAAGAGATGATCCTCATCTACACCTTCTATTTGATGCAATTAATGATTCGAATTTGATTACCAAATCTGAATCATTGATTATCAATGTCCGGCGTAGACGACAACTGTCTCTTCCAGTCCAAACAGTCCATTTAGACTGGAGAGATCCGCACCCAAAGCAGCACCAGTTGCTTTTGAGAACTCTTTTCATCTTTCTCTTTTAAGACCTAAAAGCAATGCTGCCAATGCAATTTTAACGCAATCAAAACAATTTTTGGTTTAAAGCATGAAAACTCCACATTTAATTAGAAGCTTTTCTGTTAAAGAGAGCAAAATTGAAGCATTTCTAAGGAAGAAAAGTAAATCCAAATATCCAATATAAATCATAATTCTAGGTGGAAAAATAAACTATTTTGGGCAAAAAACTTGAAAACCCACCTAGGATAAGGAGAGCCTTTGATGGGCTTTTGCCCATATTTCCTCCAAGACCACACATCAGAAGACAAACCCTCAGCTGGAACTTCACAAACCCTTTTCATCTGGCTCTTCCTGTGAGAAAACAACCACCAGAAATCACCAAAGAAGCTCAGGTTAAGAGATTTGTATGACCCAAATTGAGAACATCAGAAAACAAAGTTTCACCCAAAAATTTTACCTTTTTTTGGACCTTGGGGTTGGGTTAGTGGCAAAAGCTATAGATCCAGTAAAAGACTGCTTATGATATGGTTGTTTCGGTTTCTGCTTTTCTTGTTGCCTTTGTTGTTGTGGTGGTGGCGGTGATAGATCTCGTAATCCGCCAAGAACAGAGAGAGGTGAGATGGGTGTGTTGTTTTGAGGTGTTAGGGTTTGAAATTGGGGAAAAAAGGGGTTGAACAGGTCATGTAGCTCTTCAACTCTCTCACTACTTTTTGGTTCACACGGATCTGGAAAAAACAGAAATTGGTCATCTTCCTGTGGTAGAAAGCTAGATGCGGTGGCGGTGAAAGAGGAGGAGGTAGTGGAGGCTGAGCAGCTTCTGACCACCGCTTGTAGATCCCAGTCATCCGCCATTCCCCTGCTTCTGCTCAAAAGAGAGTAGAGAGAGGCGCTGACTATCGAGGTAAAGAGAGGGAGTGGAAAGCAATAAATATTTATAGATATTAGAGAGAGAGTGTGTGTGAGCGTGTTGGCAATATCAACGCTTATCTTTTGCTCTCTCTCTCTATCTCGACGTTGTTAGCCATTGACTTATGAAAATGTCAAAACGGTGGCCCCGCTTCAGACAAAGGCCGCAGGCTTTCCCTGTCTCTCTCGGGACATCTCTCTCACCACCAACCAACAAGGAAAAGGAAAGGAGGAAAATGTCATGGGTACACCACACCAAGTGACGTGGCCGATAAAGACAAGCCCAACAAACATAGTTTATCGTTGATAAAGACAAGCCCAATGTGGAGCTCATCTAAAAAGATGAGTCGCTCTCCATACACCACATCACATTGTTGAGAAAAGAAATAGGAGAGTAGTATTTGGTACTCGATTTTTCTCTATTAACAATCTAATTTTTTATCTTTACTAGGAAAGTCACTTGCATTTTATGAATAGAGACAAAAAAAAAAGAATGTTAATAGCGAAAAAGGAAGTGTCAATATCAATTCAAAAGAAAAAGGTGGTGCATTTTCTTCCTCTATTTCCTAGTATTTTTTGGAAGTTATTTTTACATTCTTTATTAAGGGGTATTTGCACTTTGACCCCCTGTACTTTGCTCGATTTGTACTTATACCCCTCGTACTTTTTTTAGGCACTTACCTTAACAAAGATTCTGAATTTTGCTTAGGTCTGGACTTCAACTTTCCCAATCAAATTTCGATGATCCGGTCCGTCCAATATGTTTGGAACGTGTTTCCAAGGGTATTGACAAGGAATTGGCAAAAAGATGACCAGGAAAGATTTGAACTAAACATATACAATTTTACAAAAACTACTTAATCCAAGCTCTTCTTGGTATTTTTTTTGGTCAATTTTTGCTATCTACCCTTGAAAACATGTTCCAAACATATTGAACGGATCGGATCATCAAAATTTGATTGGGAAAGTCAAAATTCAAACCTAAGCAAAATTCGGGATCTCTGTAAGGGATATAAGTGCCTAAAAAAAGTACAAGTGATGTAAGTGCAAATCGAGCAAAGTACAGGGGGTCAAAGTGCAAATGCCCCTTTTTTTAACCACTTGTACATTTTTTAATTGATGAGGAATTACAATTTTATCGTATTATAAATGTACTGGAAAATTCACTTTTTCCCACAGGATAATATAGTAAATTGATTCAGCTGAATAAAAATAAACAAACGAGTGTCATATGATAAAAAGACGAGTGCGAAAATCAAATTATCACATAATTTGTGGAGAGTTCGTGAGTAAAGTTGGTACATTGGGTGGGTAGGTAGCTTCACTCCAACTTTTCGTCCACGTATAAATCCCATGTGAACAAGTGTTTAGAAGCGGAATTTTATACTTTTTTGCTGCTTCAGGTCATTATCTCTATCAAGATATAGATCGAACCATCTACTTTATTCCAAAATCGAAGAAAACGAAAAAAGAATTAACCAAATACGCTGAAAGCGAGGATCTCGAATCTTTCTGGTGGTTGAAAGCTACCCACTGACCTGTACAGTTTCTGCTATAAGCCCGTAGACATTAACACATGGCCGCCGGCCTTTGTGTAATTTCATGCGCTGTTGCTCTTCCATAGATGAATTTTGCGTCGAAAGATATACTGTATCATTCTCCGCGTACATGTTATATATAGATTCATGTTGAGAGAAACGGGGCGGCAGAGCCGCAGTAAAAATGTAGCAGTACTCTACCTATTTCATGGCAATGCCCTAACTCATTCGCCAAAGTTCCACATTAACTACAATTCATTACACACACTCCATTACGCTTGCAGAAAACTTTGATTTATCAAATATATGCTGCAAAGTCTACAAAAACAGACACGTTGCTCATTGTCCAACCAATCTCAACAAATCATAACGAATGAGGAAAATGACAGGAGCTGAACGGCCGAAAATTTCTCAGATAAAAAAAGACCAACATGATCTCAGTGCTACAAGAATTATACAACATGCACGGAAAAGCCCAATGAAACAAAGGGAAAGGGGATAAGGGACATAAACCAAAGAGGAACTAATGGTGGGAGGAGAGGGAGGTGAGGAGAAATACCCAGAAATCAACTCTTGAGGAGATTCTCGAGGGCTTCAAAGAAAAGAGGAGCCATTTCGGGGCTTGGAGATTTGATTGCACACTTGAGCCCTGGGATTCCAATAACTGCTGTGAGTTCAATCAAGAAGGGGATTCCTCGAGGGATCTTAGCAGAAAGGTACAACACGTCCTGGTTTGCATGTTTACGCTTTGCAATGAAGAACATGTTTGATGCTGCTAGTAGGTCTAGAGTTGCCTCAACACTGTTCACAACTATTCCTGGAAAATCCTTTGAGACCTCGTTTGAATCTGGTAAGGACTTCCATGTCTGCAACACGCAAAAGCAATTAGGTTCCAGTTGCCATCATCAAACATGTGAAACTTGAACTTGCTAATCTTTCCAATTCCTGTTAAGTCACAAACGAACCTTCCGCACATCGCTCATAAACCACATTTAGTATAGGCTTTATTATAGCCAAGACAATAATGAAAAATCCAAGATATTTGAAAATCCCTTTAGTCCCCGCAAGTTAAAAAAAAATTCCAACAGGAACTATTGCCTCGTAAATTGACATTACGATAGTTACTGAAACAGTACAGCATACAAAATATGCTGTTGAAAAGTTTAAGTTCTGAAAGTTTTTATTGAACTATTTTTTTTTTTGTTACCTCAAGGAAAGCAGAACGCTCCATTCGCCCATCCTCAGAGAAGAATACAAGCAATGATAATTTATCATTGAAATACCACACGGGCTGTTGATTATTTTTCACAGCAACCTGGAGAAGTGCGTTTGGAGGACCAGGAGCTATGTTCTGGAACAAAACCATAGGCAGAAGAGTCGAAGCAGATGTTCCAGGTAGCAATTGTGGGACCTGAATAGCCATTAAGAACTTGAAATCAATTTAAAGCAAAAATTAAGAAAACAATTTATTCATGACGGTGGAAGTAACAACTACCTGAAGTGGTCCAGCAGCAGCAACACCAAATGTGTTCTTGTTAAACTGAATCATAAATCCGTCGAGGGGAATCTGCGAGTTGTTCTCAAACAATAAGCTGTAAAAAATTTGGCCATCTCTCCGTACCAATTGTGCACTGATCTGCAAACCTTGACCAGTTGACGCTGCCAATACAACAGGCAAAGGCGGGCTGCAATTGAAGTCAGAAATCCAAGTCAGCCCATTCAAATGAACTTCATTATCTGAATGACTGAATGCAAAACCTCATGAATAGCAAATTTCCGTTAACTTCAATAGTTCACTTCCAATTTCCAAACAACAGCCAAATCACTCAAATAAAACTTCCAACTATTTGGACATAAACCTCAGTCATGCACCGCAAATAGATTAAGAAGCTCAATTAATTCATATCAACAATGTATCACTCTAATTTCCACCATACTTACCCGCTAGGTACTGTGGGCTGATCAACTGATACAATAGCACCGTTACCGCTGTTATCATTGTCGAGGCCTATCAAATCACCGAGTAAATCTGGTACAGGAGCCGGAGTTACAGGGACTGGTTGCCTTGCCGCAGCATGCGGAGCACTACTTGAAGTAGCTGGTGGTGATGCAGCACTGTCCACAGCATGAGAAGGAGATTCGGAGTACCCTGTTTCACCCCCATCAGGGTAGTCCTCTTCTTCAGTTTTCTGGGTAGTCTTCACACGGGTAACAAACGCTTCTGGTGGCTTGTGATACACAGAAGACAAGGTAGCAATATTGGAAAGAAGCTCGTCAAGAAGAGAAGAATCGAGTTGGTTTGAATCGTCACTAATCACAGGCTTCTCAGCTAACACAACATCCTTAGCCGCCTGACAGAGGGGAAAGAGAAAGCAGGTTTATAACGGATATTTAAGGCTTACTAAGGTCAATTTTTACAAATGCTTATGTGACAAGGTATTAAGCTTCCAAACTATGTAGCAATTGTCCATTTTCCCTACAATCTAGAAATACTTGTGTCCACAGACGATCTTTTGCTGGGGTGAAGTGAACCCTCAAGGAGCAACGAGCATAATTTATTATACATGGACTCAATCGCAACATCCGCCGCAACATTCTACGTCGTGTACAATATATGGAAAGAAGGAGAAAAGACAACGGGAAAAAGAGAGCGAGAAGAATAACCGAGAACTGTAGGAATACAATATATGCTGACTGTTACAAACCTCGGGATCAGTTGATAGGAGACGCCAGTATATATACGCCCGATCACGCAAATCAGGATTGTCAGTCTCCACGGTGGCATTGTTCAACACAACCTACCAAGATGGTAGCATGCAGTGAGAACAAAGATAAAGCAATAGTAAAATGGAAGGCAATAATTTTGGAGGGTAGTCAGAACATTTTCATAAAATGAGCACATGATAAACACTACGAAAAGGTCAAAGAAGCACACCTGAATCATCTGCTGAGGGCCTTCAGTTGGCTTCTTAAGAAAAAGTTTAACTGTTGCAGTCAGCAATTGCAGTTGAACTTGTGCAGGCTCTTCAGGGAAACTCTCCAAAAAGCTCTCAAGGAGCTCATCTGCATTGTCAATTCTCTCTGCGTACTCACCAATTATCCAGATCATTGAGGCCTACGTAAACAAAAGAAGTCAATCAATAATCAAGAACAACTGATATATCATAAAATAATAAGCTACTTTACAAAGCTGAAAGCCCTGATATCGTTAAGGAATAAGAAGCACCTTAGCCTCGGGCTCATCTAAAGTGTCTAAGCTCTCACAAAGTGTAGCAATGATGGACTCGTAGCTGAGGGGAACAAAGAATCAAAGTTAAGCTCGGAAAGATAGCCAAACATATAGTGAAAGACAGGAATTTATAACACCATTGACAGCATGAATTTGTGGAAAAAGCCATAGGAAACACAAACATGAGCCACAAAAATCTTACGTGTTAGGGTATCTTCTAAATATATCTTTAATAACTATGATAGCTTCTTGAACGACGTAGTTCACTTTGATCTTAATCAACTCAAGCAAAACACTAATGCATCGCTCTGCTGCTCTCTCTAACTTGATGGCGCATCGACCAATAGCACGAACAGCCTTCCTAACAAAGTCTACATCTACTTCTGTAGCGTATTCTTTGAACTCCAACAGAACCTGAACAAGACAACCAAGTAAGCATTATGACCAAAATAGACACAAACAAATACCAAAAGAAGATAAGTCTAAAGTCTACTTGCCTGGTCAATATTTCGATCTGAAGCCAACTTTATCATGATTTCCAACTTTTCCATCTTCACATAAATAGGATCATTGTACTTGCAGAAAAACACCTACAAAAACGAAAAATAAGTGATTTATAAGCAAGACTTGGTACTAAACATTTTTTTTTTTTTTGGCCAAGTAAGTAAGTTCATGGAAAAGGCATCAAGGGTTAGGCACTCACCTACAAAGGAATGTAAAGAACAAAAGTATAGAGATGAAAATAAGAAAAAGAGACCAATCAATAACCTGAGCCTATAAACTGCTCTAAACGCCAAAAATATCTACCATGTCAAGGAATTGCTCAAGGATTGGTTTACACTTCCTTAACTGCCAACTAAATAAACTAGTAAGGAAAAGACTCTTTACTTTCTACTAAAAATGTGAATAAAAGAAACCAGGCAAAGAACTCATTGCTTTGCAAGTGTATGTCAAGTAAGACAAAACATATCAAGTCACCTTGATCTCGTGAGCAAGAATAGTAGGCCGCCTTTGCACAATAAGGTTGATGTTTCGCAATGCAACATACTGAATTTCAGGTTCTGCAGATAGTAATGTCACAAGAGGGGGGGCCATTTTCTTGCAAAGATTCCGAACGACATCTGTACTTGTGATGAGTTCCATTTGTTGGAGGATCATCTGGAAGTTGGTATAAATTTAGAAGGGCAGTGTAAGGTATAACTTGCATAAGAGTCAAACAAAGGTAAATGAGAAGGAATTTCATTATCAGTATCAACATAATCTAATTTCACCTTAACAGCTGAAAGAACGACCGCACAATTTGCATGTTGTAGTCTTGGAGTAACACGCTCCACTATATTCTCAGCCTCACGAGCATCAGCTGCCTTGTATTTGGAAAGGGCATCCAATATGAAAACTTGACCCCACCTGAACTCACACGCCAAAGGACAAAAACACATATTACTTTACAGTAGCTCATAGTTGAACCAGTACCACTCACGTTTCAACATTTAATTCTCATGAACAGATTCATTGCTTGGATACTTTGTACAATGTTCTATTTTCCTACAAATACAGCACTAAAAAACCTGTTGAACAAGCAAAATGGACTCAAATAAAATGTATCAACCCAACCTACAAATGTGGATCTGCAGAACATAGTTTTTGTATTACCACAAAAAGGAGCACACTTGAAGAAACGTAAACTTACTCTGTGCACTCGTTTAGAGCAGTAAGGAGCTTTGAAAGCGTGTTGCCAGTGATCTCAAAGATGGGACTGCTACTGTTCTCTTGAATCTCCGCAAGTGCTGCAACAGCATTTGCTACAACCATTGGATTATTGTCTGATATCAAATCCTTGAGAGCTTCCAGAAACCCCCTATCCTCAACTAGCTCAGCATTTATGTCATAAAGTTTCGCAACACATATAGCCGCTGTCTTGCGAACATAGGGATCATCATCCTGATATTCAGATGTTCAACAGTTATTATTCAATGACAACCACAACAGAATATAAACATGGGCAATTGAAGTATAATATATTTGTAACATTGGAGCATATAAGGATAGTCATTAGAAATTCAAGAGGATTCAAGAGGCCCAAAACTAGTAAAAGGTTCCAATTGCCAGCTTGAGTAAACAATGATGAGACCAACCTTAAGACACCTCTGAAGGGGGTCACACAGATATTCCGTGATTTTATCAACACGAATGCATCCCATAGTCCTCACAGCCAAAGCACGAATCAGAGGATTTGGATCCTGTGAATCCTGCAAAATCAACCATAACAGTTGGTCGGAGATCCATAAAAACAACTTAAGCAGTATTACAAAGAAACAATAAAGGTACCCACAAAATATTAGCAAGGTATGAGGTAAACCATCCAGGAAATGGAAGAAATCAAGTAAACTTGAAGAAGAAAATATCTATAGAAGGATGGTATGGAAGGTGATGTTTTTGAATTTCTAAGAGACAAAAAACAAAAATATTTGCGTGATCATGGCATGCACCCCGAACTACAGTCTCAAGAGTCATTTGCTATTTCAAACAAATGTAGCTACATGCACCTATGCACCTTTTGTTACATCACCAAATGCCCTAGAAGCTAAACCTATTAGGAGATGAACTTATTAGGTCAACAATCACCTTATAATATTAACTACGACATGAAATATATGCACAATGTCAAATCAATAAAGAAAACTGACGATGCGAAATTTTAAATGGACGACATATAAATAATGAAATGTAGGAGGAACAAAGTTCACCACAATTCTAACCTTCACAAATGTATTTACAGCCAGAATAGCAAGGTCGGGTTGACTCTTGGCGTAATTTATCAGATATAAATAGACAAGCTTTTTGAGCTCCAAATTCTCTGTTTGCATACAGTTGACAACGTCTGTGAACAAAGACGAAACGTCTTTGCCCACAGTCATAGCAGCAATCACCTTTTTTACAGCATCTTTTCTTTTGTCCTGCATGAGAAAAGCAAAGAGGTTTGCCACTAAAATAAAGCTTCACTAGATCATAAAACCAGAGTCATAAGTCCTGTGTGAAACAAGTTCAAATTATACTTTTACGCGAAGGAGGAAAGATAGCTTGCTCCCTTCACACTACCTTAACACATGATATAATCAAGTGGCAATGCATCCCATATATAGAGCAAATTGCCAAATGATTATACCATACCGCGTAAAAGAATCTATTCGATAATAAGCTGTTATAAGCCCTAAGAAACATGAAGCAGATAGCACTGGTGGATCTAGCTTATGATGAGAGGGAAAACGTGACCCCCCTCAACTTTACAGAATTGCAAGTGTATATCTCTTTTATAATAGAAACTTTCAATTACTTCTTCAAGAATTTATACAAGTGCCCCCTGAATTGTATTAGGTCCACCTGGTACTTTAGATAAACATTCCAGATTTTGAGCCTAAAAACGCAGGAAATAGAATATTAACACACAATTTTTAAAAGATGAAAACTTGCGAGGGCAAATTGTGAAATTATACATGATGAATCTTAAGGCAAATGATTAGATGTTGTGCACATGTCAAAAATTTTCGGTGGCAATCTAATGAAATATATAGAGGGAGAGCACCAGATTGGTGCCTCCCTTTTTTCAAGCCCCGTCACAATATTGATTCCCGTAACCGCCCCTCCCAAAGTTAAGTATTTACAACTACTTTTAACGTGCCACTAAATAATTGCTATGCACAAAACTTTAAAAACCATCTATCGTAAGTTCGTAACCACCATCATACTATCCATACCCATCCTAAAAAAGTGCTCACATATAGTGTGTGCCCACCTTCTTGCATACTTAAAACACTTCTTTGCTAGGTGATAAAGTTTCAAGTTTGTGTTTCATTTTTGTGCCCCCTCTAAACTAAATTCCTGGATCTGCCACTGAATAGCAAAACCTTTAAAATGAGAATCAATCCATTTCAACACAGCACATTTACGGTAATCTCATACTATTAGCTCGAAGAAAATAAGAAATTGTTTGTACCATAAAATGACCGGCCAACAATGAATTGCCAAGTGGTGGGTGGGTAAGTGAAATTGTGTACCATTTGCTAAAGTTTTTTTTTTTCCTTACCCCACGTACCAGACGAGGAAAAGCTGGGATATGTTTTGATGGTGGTTAGACTCTTGGCAAAGCTTGAAAAGATTTGAACCCCATGGATTGTGATCATGGGTGGTGGTTACTGATCATGGACTAGAAGTCCAGCATAGTTCTCTCTCTCCTCTGCACTTCTGGAGCTTATAAATAGTGGAAATGAAGATGAAGAAAGCTTGAACATATCAATCAACGAGCCCAGCCCTTCTATCATTAGTTTTTACTTTTTAGTATTTTTATTTCTAGTCGTTTACAAACAAGTTTGGCCAGTCATTTAAGATGAAGAAAGCAAACAAGTTCAGCCAACTTTGATAAGGTCTACTAGCCCCTTGAGTAGGCCTTGTAAAGTTTTGACGGAGGGATTAAGGCCTACCAATTTTTGTGTAGGCCATGAATAAAACTTTAGCGCTGGAGTGAAGCCGACTAGGTTTTATTTGCAGATATTTAACAGAAAGATAAACGGCCTCCCAAGGATTCTTGAATTTGTGGGAGGCCTACGGCAGCTTGTTCGGTTTAATGCCAGGAGGTTTTACTTTTAGGAAAATCCTCCTGAAGGTCATGAGGCTAAATGCTACCGTGTCAAGAAGCCAAATTACGCATGACAGGAGTGACCATGGAGGAATAGAATTTCAGTAGAATAATGGCCAAAGATCATTAAGAGGCCCAAGAGAGACATTTGAGGGGGGAAATTGTTTGTACCATAAAATGACAGGCCAACAATGAACTGCCAAGTGGCCGGGTGGGTTAGTAAAATTGTATTCCATTTTGCTTAAGTTTTTTTCCTTAGCCGACGTACAAGATGTGGAAAAGTTGGGATATGTTTTGATAGTGGTTGGACACTTGGCAAAGCTTGGAAAGATTTGAACCCCATGAATTGAGATCATGGGTGGTGGTTACTGATCATGGACTAGAAGTCCAGCATACTCCTCGCTTTCCTCTGCACTTCTGGAGCTTATAAATAGTGGAAATGAAGATGAAGAAAACCCAAACATATCAATCAACAAGCCCAGCGCTTCTATCATTAGTTTTTAGTATTTTTATTTCCAGTTGTTTACATCCCCGCGATGTATTTCAATTATGCTTTCAATACAAGTTTCGTATTTCCATTTCCATCTACTTTTCCTTAAAGTATTTCTTTTATCGCCAAGGCAGATTGGAAGTCCACTTCATTGTTGAAAAAAACATCCGCTCTCTCTTGTTCGAAGTCAGATTTTTGCTCACTCGCATCATTCTTTTTCACATCAGACCAAATGTGTTCCTGGCACGCCCTCACATTTCCTCGATCACACAGAAAATTTGTTGTTTCACTTTTTGAGAAAAACAGAAATTTAACCGGACCAGATGTTATTGCATCGCAAGCTTGATCAACATCAATAAAGCAATGGTGTGGACGTGAGTAGCAAGTCAATGAAGGTTTAACGACGATCTGAACAATAAATCGAATCAATAAAGCAATAGATCTGATGATAATCCTCGAAAATCGTAGTAGAAACACGTCACCAGTGAAATCGAGATTGCAGTTGAAGCAGATCAAGGTCGTTAGAATCAAGTGATGAAAATTCTTCTCGGTACTGCGGCAGTATTACTACCACATCCGTTTGCGTACACAGACAGAACAGAATACGCGTATATACAAACAAAAAGCAGTGATTGAGAGAGAAAGAGAGGAACCTTGTACTGAGAATTAAGCTCCTCTTTGAGCTCAGGGATTTCGCCCTTCTTGGTGGTGGAGAAGTACTTGGAGTCGTGTCCGCTCATCTCTCCCCCTCTTTCCCTCTCTCTGTCTCTCGCCTCTGTATGGATCGACGATGTTGCTCCGTCGAATGTTGAAAATGGCACAATCACAGTCGCCGATCCAATTGAAGAGTTTTTTCCCGATAAATTACGCTGACCACCCTGAGGTATCTGACGAAAACACTGACATGCACTCGTTTTTCTGAAAATATATTGACATCCCTGCAATTCACATTCCAAATACGAATTTTACCCATCCGTTAGTTGACCATCTTTGACTAACGGTTAATGCTGATGTCAGCAATATGTTCTCTGTACGGTGGCACTCCCTCCGTTCCATAATATTGGTCCCCTACAAAAATTACGTGGAATTTTCAAACTTAAAAATAACACATCTATAAAATAATTTTTGAATTTTTCTGCACTGTTTAAAAGTTCACAATAAGATCTATCAAATAAGATCAATATTGATGAACAAATTATGTTCATAAGTACATTATTTTTTAATTTGAAAATTGCACGTAGTTTTGTAGGGGACCAATATTATGGAACAGATAGAGTAGTTAGGAACAAAAAAGAAAAAGAAACAGAAAAGATTGAGGAAAGTTGAGAGGGAAATCTTTCCTTTCCTCTCCTTTCTTTTCCTTAGGTCCCAAATAAACCCTAAAAAAATAAAAAATAATTAGAACTTATAACTTTGTCTTATATTTAAAACTCCACGTGGGTATGGGCTCGCATGGGGCCGCGATGCGCCCCACCGCATATACCACAGTAGGGTTATCAGTTGGTTGTGTATGAAAGTTTCATATCGTATCATTATTAAAAAAAAAAATCTCTTGTCTTTATTTTTTGTGCAATGATGATACATCTGGCTTTTCATTAACCAACCACAATGGCTCTCGCATGTGATGGGGGCCGGGTGGGGTAAGCGGCCCCACCCACAATCGCGGGTGAGAAGAAGGTTCACATGGTTGGTTTAAGTTGAACGCAAGGGCAATGTCACAATCATTTTTGTTTTGTCTGAGGTTTCTTTTTGGTCAGTTTTGGATATAGTCTGTAAACTACGTTTCTATCTCACGTCTGTTTCAATAATCTATGGAGTAGTTAAGTTTGACAGTCACGTAAAAATTAAATTAATTGGAAACTGACTAATATCTTATTAGAGCAACTTGTAAATTGTAAACTGACTAATATCTGACCAGAGCAACTTGTAAACTAACTAATAACTATAGTTCTTCAAGTTGTAAATTGTAATCAAGTGTATTGAATATTTTTTGTTTTCCCATAAATGCTTTCGGATTATATATTACTAGAGTTTGGGGCACACGCAATGCGTGTGCAAGTCGAATTTTGACAAAAATATAAATAAAATTAATCACATGTGCAAGTTGAGTTTACTAACGCAATGAGTGTAGAGAAACTATTTGTAGAGAAGAAAAATAAAAATCAGTAAACTCGGAGTCAAAATTAATTAAGCCACCATCCTAATTACTATCTTCTCCCCCTCTAACTAAACCCTTTCTACCAAATGCATAATACAATAGGCATAAAATAAATAAATAAATAAATAAAACTTTTTTTTTAATTAGATCATAATCGATCAAAAAACAAATTAAATCCAAGAATAAGGTTACTTTTCATTTCTTTTCTTTTGGTTATCAAGAATGCAAAAATAAGGCAATAAAAAAATATATATAAGTGGGGCACACTCAATGTGTGTGTAAATTTAGTTTTGAGAAAAAAAATATGCACATCATTTGATCCGGTATAGTGCGTTATCATTTTTTGTCAAATGAACAACGAATTCAATAACACATCGAATAAGCTATTATTGGCTTGTCATTTGATCCGGTTTTGGAAGAGCAAACTCTCTCTCTCTCTCTCTCTCTCTCTCTCTCTCTCTCTCTCTCTCTCTCTCTCTCTCTCTCTCTTTCCCTTGCGGCTACCAATTGGAAGTGCAGAATTAGTCCATTTTTCTCTTCCTACTTCCAACCGACTTCTCCAAAACCAGCCCCACCCCTTTCTTGTAGCCACTCCCTCCTGCGGCTAGGTGGTGTCTTCTCATGTGTTCGACAAGCACTTGTGCAATCGCAAACTTCAACGTCTAAATTGAACACTCATGCATCTTTGGCTTTTTGGGTGTCTGAAAGTGGCGTATGTCTCCATCCGCTGCCATCAATCTCGGCTTCAAGTGGCTGGCACGAGCCACAATGGCGACCTAAGGCTTGGAACAACTGTAACTTCCTGTTGCAAGTCTTGCAGGCGAATACGCGCCCTACGGTGGCGCCCACTAAAGAGAGGAGCATAAGCATAAATTTTTTTCAAAGATTAAGAAGTAAATGGTTTTTGTGTTCCTTCTCCTACCAGGGGTTTGAAGTGGATGTGGGGCATGGGGAAGGCAGTTAGAGAATGGAGAGGGCAGTTGGTAATCGTCACGTACATTTAGTTTACGCATTTGTCCCTCGTTATCTGCATAAGTTACAACTATTACAAATGAATGACAGTTCCAACGCGTGGGTTTTTTTGGAAAATAAAAATGTGAGCCAGTCTCAAAAAGATTTTACACTAAACTTATGTTCCCCCTTTATATATTAGAATAGATTGGGTTCCCGATTTATTTGAATTTCTTTATAGCCATTGTACTCGACGGGATCTATAACGTGAACAGATTCGATCATTGAAACAAATGTAAAATGGGAGACACAATTGGCTATACTACAACCATGTAGTCCAACCCAAAACAACAGGAAAAAAACCGGGTCCGGTGAAAAAACCAGAAAAACATAGTTATAGAGGCTTCTCTGCAACCGACAAATTGGGTAACAAAAAAAACCTCTCTTTGAATGCAGTCCGATCAACAGCGTTTCCATTCCACGTCTATTTCAATAATCTGACATGTTTCAATTTTAGACATATCAAATTATTTAAAAAACATTAGTTCTTCAAGTTGTAATCCGGTGCGTTGAATTTTTTTTGTTTACCAATAATTAAACGATCTTCGACTAGATATTATTTGATTTCCGATTAATTTGATTTTTCACGCATTTGTTGAACTCAACAAAGTCTAAAACGTGGACGGATCCATTCATTGAAACAGACGCAAAATGGGGAACGCAACTGATTGGATTACTACTACAGTACTCCATCCGTGCAGTCTAACCCAAAACCGTAGAAAAGCCGTGTCCATGAAAAAAAGAAAAGAAAAGAAAAAGAAAACAGAAAAAACGTATGCGATGATTCAAATGCCTTCTCTAGTTCTCTTTCCCTTATTATGTGGAGGGCAATTACTAGTATTAAAGAAGAAACAGAACAACGCATGCGATGATTCGAACTCCGTCTTTGTAAGAATCGAAGATTTTCTTTTCTCCTCTCTAGAAATGTTTGCTATCGTGGACGCCGCCGACCACTTCCCGCGTGTTTGGCGCCCTTAATTCCACGCCACGAATCACTTCTCCCTCCTTGTCTCTCTCTACCTGACACACCCACACCCACGTAACCGTCTTCTCGTCTGTTCCTTCTCCTTTAACAGCTCTCTCTCTCTCTCTCTCTCTCTCTCTCTCACACACACACACACACAACCTCCCCACCTCATTACCTGCTCAAATTCATGCAAAAAAAACTGATAAAGCTTCCGTTTTAGAGAGAAAGATATAGAAAAGGTCAGTTTGGGAATGGTGAACACGAGGCAGGGTCTTCCTCCGTGGGTAAGCGCGGCTGCAGCATCTTCGAGAGTTGAAATAGACGCAAACGTGACCTCTGTTTCGGGGGGGATAGATGGTGCTGAAGATTCTTCCTCACAATCTCGTTCTTCCAAAACCCTAGCCGATTTCGATTTGAGTTTTGGAGAGAGGGCATTCTCTGCTGCTGGTGCTGCTGTCCTCTCGGCTATCCTCGTTAACCCTCTCGACGTAGCCAAGGTAGTATTTCATTTCACCCCAATTCGTTAGTTATCTAGTGCCGTTTCTATTGGTTTCGAATTAATTTTAGGAGGTTTGTATTATCCGATTTCACAGATAGTTAGTAATTTGATTGAATTGAGGTATATTCTTAGCTGTTTACCATGCTTGGTTTCTCTTGTTCACAGTGACGTTGTCAGGAGCCGAAATTTGTTGTCATTAGGGCAACAATTAAAACACTTTACATTGTTTGTAAGGAACAAAGAATTCATCCGTTTTTGGATTTTTCAAAAAAAGTTTGATTCTTTCGAAGTACTTTCTTAATGACTACAGTATTTGGGAAAAAGGACTTGGATATAGTGCAATCCCCTTGTGTGACTGGACCTTCGAGCCAATTCGATGGGCAGAACCGTTCAACGTTTGGAATCTTCGAGACTGTCAACCACTCTAAAGATCATAATCATCGATTGATATTTTTCTGGAACGCATTTCATGTTATAAAAAAATGAGGGAAACAAAATTTAAAAACACTGAATCAAAACCCATTTTTGCGACCACTGGCCAGAAATTGATGAACTGAGATCAATGCATAAAAGGTTCTAAGTGAAACTAAAAGCAAAAAAAAAAAAAAAAAAGGGAACAAATTCTACTGGGATCATGGCCCCCACTGGGCTTGAATTCACTCCACCGGATGATGCCTATTTTCTTCAATTATCAAACTTTCACAATCATCGTTTTGTGTCATGGTGGTTTCTATCTTGAGATAGCATATCTCTGCTTGCTTGAAGTTTTAACATCTCTCTCTTACCCCTTCCTCTTCCCTTCTCCTTAATTGGGTAAGTTTTTTTGCTGTTAAGTAAATTGGTTCAAATTATAGTTTGATGGTTTATTCTATTGGTTTTATTGACTAGACACTGCCTCTAAGCAGATGATCCAATTAGTCGTCATTTCCTTCTTATGTTTCTTGTTTTTCTAAGTTGCTAACCATGAGGGTCGTTTTTGATGAAGTGGTGTTGCTCTCCAAAAAATGGTTGCATTGGGATTTAAAAGAGTTGTCTCGACTTGACTTGCCAGTTCATTTTTTTATATATTTTTTTCTTGAATTCAGCATCGGCAGTGGAAAGATACAGCGCACTGACTGTAGTACTCTAATGATTTAACTAGATTTCTGGTGAACTTGATTGGGTCTTGTTTATATTCCCTGTTTCCAGACAAGGTTGCAAGCGCAGGCTGCTGCCATCCCTTATGATGATCTTCGCAGTATGGCATGTTTCAAACAAACACCAGTAAGTTCGCAAGGAATACATCTTGATTTTCACATTTGAATTACGCCCTGGTGGGACAACTTCCAGTTTTACATCTGAATATCTATTAGATAAGTTTATTAATTTCTTCAAAGAAGAGAGGCACACTTAAGTCTCCTTGTATCTGTCATATGAACTTATTCTAATAGTTATCTGATTGGCTTTCAACAGTTGGAGACTCTGAATGCATTTCCTAAACACGTTTTCTCTCGCTACTAACTACTATTACCAATACCTATATAACTTGTAACAACCAACATTATCATCCACCTTTGTCTTATTATCACCATAATATTGATTTGTCGATGTTAGGATTTAGTTTTTCCTAGGAAGTTGTTCCTTTTTCTTTCTAATGCTTATGCTCTCGTTATTATTGGAAACTTGCAATTGTTTAGATGCTTCCAGATATGAGATGTTCTCCATCCTGCACTCGTGCAGTTCTTGGTGCTAAACCAGAATGTGGTCCGGATTGTTCGCGGTATACAAGCACAATGGATGTCTTCTACAAAGTCGTACGCCAGGTTGGTCATTTTACGTAATAAGTGATGCATGTACTTATATTTCCATTTTCAGAAGACACAAAACATCTAGCTGAAAATTGTTTTATGCTTGAAGTGCTTTTAGTAGTAGTTCCTACATAATTTGACTATTTTATGGACAAAGACCAAGGAAATTGGCCTGGCGATCTGGTTAGTCATAGTAAAGCAGATGTTATTGTTTCTTTTGTCTTGGGTTTAACAAGAGGAACTATTTCCTGCTAGTCAAACCGGACCCATTCATCAAATGTATTTGGCTTTACATGTGAAAGTAATATGATGTTTCAGGTCTGACTGAACTAGTTCATTAACATCATTATATTATTGCGTGATTCTTAATAAGTTTGATTGACTTTTGGTTTCAAGTTTCTCTTCCGATTAACTACAAGTTTCTATCAAGTCTTGTTTATTTGGTTGCCACTTCAGATTAGTATAGCACCATAATATTTGGCTTGTACCAGCAGTATGTATAAGTTAAGAATTGTTCTGAGGTGTTTAACTGGCATCGGAATGTGCAGGAAGGGTTGGCAAGACTTTGGAGAGGCACAAATGCAAGTTTAGCTTTGGCGGTGCCAACTGTAAGTTTGTTATGACAAGAATTTCTTCTTCCTGCTTGAGCTCTCTTATAGGGCTAAAGCCTGCACATAGATTTGGTATGAGGTTCTATTTTAGAACTTACAAACAAGATGTTATTGACGTACTTTTCTCTTGATAAAACCACCAGGTGGCGATCTACTTGCCTTGTTATGACATTTTGCGCAACTATGCCGAAGAGTTCACTTCAAGGAATGCTCCAAGCCTTACACCCTATGTCCCTTTAGTTGCTGGCGCAGTCTCGCGGTCATTCGCTTGTATCACTTGCTACCCTATTGAACTTGCAAGAACACGCATGCAGGTATTTCTTGTCATATAGAAATTTGTGTTTCTGTTTTTTATCCGACAGAAATTTGCATTTCTATCCCCTATATTCTGACTACTATGCCCATTCTGTAGTAGGAAATTTCATTGACCCCCATTTTTTCCTCAATGATCCAGAAAAAGGTGTATTAAAAACATTACTTTTGGTAAATCTAGTTATTTAGTGGCCAGCTGAATTAAGATATAACGAGCTACACTATGAAACTTCCTAGTTTTTTGATGAACTTCTTCCAATATGGATCATGAATTCTTGTGGTTAAAAAACTTTTGACTTCCTCCTCCACCATGATGTTGGATAGGGAGTTTTCTGTTGCCATATCAGCTTTTTAGCTTAAGTTTCTAACTCTGTTTTGAAATTCTTCTTGACTTTAGGCATTCAAGGAGGCTCAAAATGGTGTGAAGCCTCCTGGAGTTTGGAAGACTTTGGCTGGGGTCATCTCCCCTGTCAGGAGCACAAACAGCCTTCAAAACTGTAAGTTGATATCTGGATTCAGATGTCAAAGGTCATCTGCACATAAGTGTCATTTTCATGGTCTAGCGTATATATTAATAAGCCTACTTAAGTCTTGACTGCCTGACCAAGCCAATTCTTCGCGGTGGTGAATTCCCCCCATGTTTATCATTAAATCTGGGGGAAGATAGGTGGTGGATTTTAGCATGGACGAAGCTTGTTCGGATAGTCATTATAGCTTTTCAGTTTGTGTAATAGTACCAGTTTCGATGCTCTTACCACCAATGCAAAAGCTCATTTTCATGAGATGCACTAGTAGCAGGTAATGGAACAACCAACTCTTTATAGGTCTGGTGAAAGTAAATTTTATCGACGGTGTTGTAGGTACACTTCTCAGTATTAGTGCCTTCTTTTACATTCTTAAGGATCAGGAAGCTGAGCTTCCACCTGATGAAGTTCCTTGTCAACATAATACACGGAGGTCCTGCTGTATTAGTTGCTCAATGAACAAGTCTGTGTACTGTGTAGTAAGAATTTTTTTCGGAACTCGCAAGTATGACAACCACCTCTAAAAATCCTCTTTTTTTTAGTTAATTATGTTAGGCTCTTAAGAAATGTGTTGTGTAATTTCACATCGCCTTCAGAAAAGGGGAAAGAAAACCCTGTTTGCATAATTTCTGCATATGTTTTCTCAGTTCCTGTTTCTATATCATTCTGTCTTTTGGCAGTACAAAGCTACCGCATCCTGTGGACAGGCCTTGGAGCACAACTTGCACGTGATGTTCCATTCTCCGTCATCTGCTGGCAAACCCTTGAGCCTGTGAGATTTCATTCAATCTCTTGGAATTGCAGGGATCACTGTGGTTCTTATTTGTGAGTTAATGAATTATGAAGATTCAACATGACATATTTTGGTTTTTGTTTTTATGCAGACCAGGAGAAGAATATTGGATCTAATGGGTGATGAACCCAGTGTGGCCAATGTCCTGGGAGCAAACTTCTGTGCTGGCTTTGTTGCAGGAAGCCTTGCTGCTGCTGCTACATGTCCTTTAGATGTTGCTAAAACTAGGCGGCAGATTGAGGTTGGTTTTCTCATATGAACTTTCTTGGCACGCATATATGGTATTTCAATTTAGGACCAACCCAATATGTCTTTATTGCTTACTGCCAATCTGCCTTGGAGGAGAAAGTCATGGTGACAGAAAAAAATGCATCAAGAGAAATTAGCGCCACTAATTCGATCCGCCAAGGAAATGCATTCAAATACATATTTGGTACCCTGTGAGTAATAGGAATGTCATTCATTTCTTTACTCTAGTGCACGACGAATTGAAATGCCTATCCATTCTTTCTTCTTGACCTTTATGAGACTATTGATTACATCTAGAATTAATAATCTCTAGTTTAATACTTAGTTTATGACGTCAATAGTTTTCATAAACTGAATTGAGTCAAGAACTGGGATAAGTTGTTTTTTTGAGTTGATGTATTATGAGAGAATGACATGTTTCATAAAGCGCAATAAGATAATGTGACGAAGCTAATTTAGTGTTCATCCACAACATAGAGTTCTGACTCGGATTTTGCTGATTACTGGATTTTTAGAAGGATCCGAACCGAGCAATGAAGATGACCACAAAACAGACATTGCTTGAAATCTGGAGGTGTGTAGCAATCTATCACTGTTCTACATCCCTCATCATTAAAGTATTGACGCTGCTATTATGTTTTGGTTCTACTACTAAATCATGGCCGTGAATCAGGGATGGAGGAATGAGGGGACTATTTACAGGAGTTGGTCCTCGGGTTGCTCGAGCCGGCCCTTCGGTTGGAATTGTGGTTTCTTTTTATGAAGTTGTCAAGTATGCTATGTATAAAAGACGGACAATTGAATGATCCTCTTCAATTCCCATCAAAGGTACAACGGACTTTGCCAAAAAAGGCTAATTTTTTCTTGGATGCTCCAGCTCAAGGGGCAGCTACTTCGACCAAGATTTTTTGAGGCATTACAGGTTTTTATGGGTTTCACAAATTTGGGACTAATTAGGGTGATGAAGCAGGATGATAATCGATTCTTCGATTCAGTAGAGCTGATGCAGAATTTGTCAATTTCGTCTCTTCGTTGAGATGCAAGGGAAAAAGAATAAGAAAGGTTTTTTTTTTTTTTTTTCGATTTTATTATTAAAATAAAGCGATTAAGAATGACAGACATGATTTTTTTTGTGTTACTATAATTTATAAGAATTTCATCATTTCTTGAGACGACATCTATCCAATATTGCCTTCTTTTTACCATTGTGACTAATGCACATTGTTGCTGCCATTATTGGGCGATCTTTATTTTGTATTTTGTAAACCTTCTTCTTTTTTTTTTTTTTTTTTTTTTCCTTTTGAGAATCAGGTAAAGATAAAGAACTTCGCAAGATAGAAGCGAAAGAATTTCTACAAAATCACTGGACATTGTATTCCAAGCTAAATAGCATTCTTTTAACCCAAATAGAATTCCAAACTAAGTAACATTGCAAGAATTTCTACTTAAATCACCGGAAATTGATCTATCATTCCATTCAAGCAAAGCCTCGAGGGAAAGACCATTTCTGTTTAGAACAAGTTGTAGGAAGGAGCATCTAAGGGATGAATGATGTATGTGAGCACAAGGGCTGCAAGCATCAACACACAAGCAATCCCCTGGTCGATTGAAGTTCCTGCAAAATAACCAAAACACAAAAACACCAATTTGAGATTTATGCAAAAGAAAAGAGAGAAGTACGCAAGATTTTTATGCAGATTGGACAGAATTTGAGATATTTAGGAACAACAATGCAGAAACAAGTGTGTGTGTGTGTGTGTGTGTGTGTGAGAGAGAGAGAGAGAGAGAGAGAGAGTAACCATCGCTGACAGGGGCAGGAGCAGGTGCCATCGATTCAGCGCGAGCTGAGGGCAAAAGTACAGCAAAAACAATTGCGAATACAGCCATTAAAACACCAATGAAGACCCTGGACGAAGCCATTCTCCCTCTGTCTCGATTGAAAATCCAGCAAAAACTAATCAGCAAAGCAGAGAGAGAGAGAGAGAGAGAGAGAGAGAGAGAGAGAGAATTTGTGTGTGGTGGTTGTGATTTGGAATTGAGGGGTTTTATAGCGTTTGGTTGGGTCCCACTTGATGGAAACCAGGCCATGTGCCGCCTCCTGATTCCGATTTCAGCCATGTTGGTGGGGACTTGCAAATGCAATGCCAATTCATTTGATTGGGGTTAGGTTGAGTGATTTATTTCATTTATCCGTTACTAATAGCTTTAACCGAAAATTTCAAATTTCAAAATTTTAATCCCTCTCTTTTTCATTGGATTTAAATTTTGAGACAGCAGTGTTTATAGCCTAAAGTTTTTCCTTCTTCTGAGCATTAATTAAGGCTACAGATAATTTAACTTATTTGACACAAACAAATAAAAAATGAGTGAACACACATTTGAAGTGGAGTAAAATTTACTTATTTAACCAATCATGGGAGCAAACTCAGTGGGAGACCAGATAAGTTATTTTCAATACCTTCATAAATGGAGACCAGATATATTCATTGGGTAATAACAAATGTGCCGATGCTCTAACAGATGATATTCCAATCTCAGTGAGGGATTTTTATGTTTATCTTTCCATTCTAATATGTATTGTTAATTTGCTTCATGCGGATGTTATTGCGAAAAAAATGCTCGAGATTACTGCATCTCATATGTTTAAGTTTTAATGCCGTACCCTTAATACAAGCATGTAGGAGTGCAAAGAAATCAAATGTACGACAGTACAAGAAAGGGACCATACCATTGGCACATGGAAGTGGGTTCAGAGAAAATAGTGATAGGTAAAAAAGAACAACACCAATGTTATATGCGAATTAACCCTCTCAAATTATTTGAGATATTTCAATTCAATGTTTTACTGGAAAAATCACATGGAATTGGTGATTGGTGGTGGTGGTGGTTGTCTATAAATTCAACTCTTGTACCTATGGTGATCACACAGAAATAAGACTAGAGTTGATCACAAAATCAAGAGCCTTTTGTTTAGCCAAAACTGAACCAAAGAAAATAAAGACTCCATCGCTCCACAAATTCATTCCTACCTAATGGGTATTGAGGGTAATTGTGGGAGGCACTTCACCGGAATGACCTCTTAGAACATTCTGGTTTGATACAGAGAGAGAGAGGGGGGCTTATTGAACTTCATTGGGGTCCTAGGAGCATGCTCGAGAGGGAGACGTGCACAAAGGAGCAACCACGTTAGTGCCAAGCCCAGACGGTAGTGGTCCGGGAAGGCACTCCGATGGTTAAGTAAGTACTGGAGGGAGAAGTTTATTGAAGAAACTTAGACAGAGAAGTGGAGTTATGAAGGTATTGAATGAAGAGAGAGGGATCTAGAGTGACGTAGGTGAGGGCCTTATTTATAGGCGAGGAAGGAGCGTGACTTGTGAACCTCACGCGTATCGTCCTTATCAAGGGTGACGTCCAAGGAGGTCGGGATGTTTGTCGTCGAAGCAGCGCCTCAGCTGCTGCCCTCCCTATGGAGTCAACTGGCCTAAGAATACTCCTCGGTCAACCATGCGGTCCTGCAAGTGTAGCATGTAGGGTAGTTGACTGCAACCATTAAAGGCTTGCATGCAAGGTGGTTGACTATGCTCATTAATGATCTGGTTAGACTGCCAGGGACGAGTCCACTGAGCTCCTTGACATCGGCTGAGGTCCTCCATTACCGAGGTCAATCGACTCAGTTTGGACGGCGCTCAGAGGCAAGACCTCCCAAACTCCCGAGGTATTGACAGATTTGAGGGGATGGAAATCTATCCGAGATCACCAAGGTCAGGATTGCACCTTCAATACCCAGGGTCCCATTCCTTCGTTGTTCATGTAGACCCTCCCCGGGAGACCGTTTGGCAAAGCCTAGGGGGTCTGGCCTCCTTGAGCTATTTTTAAGGAGGTCCCCTGGACCCTTCACCTCCTTAGGGAAGCAACCAAGGTCTTTGAACCCCTGTGACCCTGGCCGCAGTAATATTACCAACTTGAAAGATTGTGAAACAGAAGGAAGCTGATAATGCCATGAGGCATTACTTTAGTGCCATGACATTTTTTGATGTCAGACGTATTTATCCTTGCAATAAAAAATGTTCCTGACGCTCTCTATCTTGATTTTTGTCGTTCTTCAAAATTCTCGTGTCTGTCCTCGTACTTAAATCTGACCTAAGCAAGCTCAAAATCACAGCGCCAAACCTCCAACATGATTTGAATCCCATCACATGCCGATTTGAGGAGCTTCCCCAACAATACAGGTTGAGATCTCTCCCCTGCCGGGCTTTGATATTTTCGGCGGCGTTGAGGTAAATCTTCGGGAGGATTGTACGGAGAAGATGGTTGCAAATTGTATGGGTGTTGCTGCTATGTTGTTTGAACTCCATGGGTAATGCTCATAACTGGAGAGAGATCGAGGGTTCTAATCTTTTGTTGGTTTTTACTTTTGGTTCCAAAAACAAATCGATCGTTGTTCGGAGGCTGGGGGTTTGGCGGGCCAGCGGTGTATCAAGAGAGTCACAGCCGAAAGTGTTCAAGCAAGAGAGAGAGGCGTGGTTGAAGGGTAAATCTGTAACATGACAATAGTATTCGCGGCATTAAAAAACTCTCAATCTTTGCATTATCATTTGCCTAAAAACAAAATTGAATGATTGTTATCCAAACTTGCATCGACTGGGATGGAGTAAATTCTGATTTAAATTCACAATCACCATCTACAATAGTTCTGACTTCCGAAGTTTTTTGAACTGGAAAGTTTGCACTGGAGTGCACTTGAGCTCACCCTGCATATGTAACTAACCCAGCTAAATTTTGGTTGGCACATGGTATGCAAGCACAAAATCTACTCAATCTTTGAACTCAAACTAAAACTGCATGTACCCTGGCTCCAACACCTACTAAAGGATAAATTTTGATAGCATCTTCAAAACATTTATGTTAACTAAGATTAACATGCCAAACTAGTTAAGCGAATGCAGAACCATACTGACATCGAGACCAATTCCAATTTTTCCAATCTTGAGCAATAGGAACTTCAAACCTAAAAATATCATAACTAAATGTGAGCAGCAGCATATTCTTGCTACGATACATATATAATGGACCTAATGGTAAAAAATTAAAAATCATCCAAGATTTTCTCACATTAACATGTTACCACATAGCACATAACCTGAAATGTTGGAAAATAGTAAAAATGGGTACACCCCACATGTGCGTAACGGTTTGATGAGCATAACCAGGAGTCAACATGAGGCCAACAGGCACATGCATGCACCGAAATATATCCAGTAAACATTATATGTGACACCATATTGCATAGGTGGGGCCGCATAACATGCAAGGCTATACATACCACATGGCAGGAGTGCTTGAGTAAACAAGGAACAACTTACTCATGCAATGATGTAAGACCACATATACAATAATAATCCCTACTCATTTTCTCAGGTGCAGGCTAATGCAGTAAAGTTTGACCAAACAAAACATAAACAACAGTGGCGAATTCTGTGTCATATGTTACATGTCATATCATGTTCAAAAGAGCAGCAAACCAAAATGATAACGTATCAATCCCACTGTAGCATCTTTGCCTTCCAGCAGCAAAAGCCAGGTAACATGTTTTGTTAATGGCTCACAAAGCCAATTTTGGATCCACTGATCCTGTAGCATTGCCTTCTCCAGTCAAAATGTGGTCTGGATCCTGCATAAACATTTAAAAAATCGTTGATATCAATTGTCAGCTATGACGAATTGCAGATGGCAGACACCGGGGCCAGGGCAGATTTACCTCCATTCCCCATTTGATGTAATCTGGAGACTCGCATGCTTTGTATTCGTCAACCAAACTCTCAATTATGTCCCTTGATTCATCAAACTCTGAAAGATCATTGTCCTGCATGTTCCATGTCGTATAAGAAACAGACCCATGTAATACAGAATCGTAAAAGAGTGCAGCATAAGATATACAAGCTCTGAATGAATATTTGTGTACGATAATCATCCAAAATTACATTTCTTAATACATCAACAAGCTAGAGCCGAAATACGATTCCATAGTAATGAGTTCAGAAACTTACAGCAAACATAGGGAACTTCCGATAGTTATCAAGAAAGGCTTGTTTCTTTCTCAGCTTCTCGTACTGGCTTAAACATTTGCTGAAGAGGTGCCGGATACTAGTATGACTTGCGAGCATAAGTCCACTGACCTAAAAAAAAAAAGGTGCAACATGTGTATTTTCAATGGATAGACTTCCAACATAAAACGGTTTCCAAAATGGCAAAGGGCAAAGGCATGTCACATTTACTATAGCATTCAAGTATAAACAACCAATGAAAAGTTGCAATAGCAAGTCAAAATCTCACCCTATGGGCAGTTTGAACATATGGAGATTTTCTAGACAAAGCAACCTGCATGAATGGGAAAGCACAAGATACCACCACATACAAAGAAATCAGAAGAAAAAAAAAAATGAGTTGCAAAGATCAGTAGTCCACCAAAATGCTTAGAAGAGCCATACCTGAATGCTTGCAGGACCCCATTCTATGAAATTAACAAGTTTCCTTTCACGAATTCTCTGCAAACTTTCATGTACCTGATTTGAGAAGCACAAGTATCAGAATTTGTTTCATTCACATAGTTCATCGCAACTGACACACCATCCTAACAGAAAAGCACAAACTTCACACCTGAATTATGGTCTACATCCCAATCAATTTGAAGTGCAGTTGACCTACTAAATTTTGTATCCAGTATCACCTCATCACTCTTTTTACAATCAAGTCACCTCATAGGACTTAAAGCAAATGGAAAAGTAGGCAGTGTAAAATGCTGGAAAGCAGGGAGTAAAATATTGTCATTACCTGTGTGGGGTCCACTTCGCCTTGAATAATATTTAATATTGATATGTATTTGGCCTGACTGGCTTCTTTTGTCCGAGCATAAGATGAAACCATGATATTCTTCGTCTGCAAAACAAATCCCATCAGATTCATGGGTTCAACCTCCAATGCTTTATTAAAAGACATGAGCAAGTTCCTCTTGCCTGCAAAAGTCTCCTCATAACATCTAGTACCGTAGTTTTCCGAATCAGATTAGCCTGCCAAGAAGAGAGATATGTGTGTCAGACATCAGCTTTAATGATAGAAATGTGTGATTCATATGCATAAAATATTTTGCTGCAATAGCTAAATCTTAATGGCTGTGTTCGGTTGCACAGTTTAGTTTAGTTTTGATGATGTAAGCAGGTGTAATAAGTGGAGAGAGATAGAGAAAAAAGTGAAAAAAGTGATGATGTAATCAAAACTGGAATAGTGCCAAAACTGGGGCAAAACCCCCAAACGAACACAGCCATTATAACATTTCATAATTCAATTTCTCCAACTATCAGTGCTATAGATAAAGTGCCACAAAATTGGCATTACACTTTCGTAATCACATCTTTCACCAGGACTAGAATGACTCCCAAAAGAAGACGAGAAAACTACACATTTCAAACAAAAGCTTGCACAAAGTTCTGAGCAAATAATGCAAATCGATCAGTTCATGTGCTACAGAACTACTAATAATCAATCAAATGAATAGCAGAAGAAATATAGTGAACTGGCCAAATATTACCATGTTAAACTTACTTGGCGCTCCACTGTAAGTGGTGTGTATCCAGTCATAAGAAAATGGCATCTTGGTGTTGGAATTAAAGAGGCAAGAAGGCCAACTAAGTCGTTGTTCATATATCCAGGATAACGCAACGTGGTCGTGCTCGCTGACATGACAGTAGACACCAATGAATTTGTTTGAGCAAAAGTAGGATTTGAAAGATGAAGACGCTCCACCGCAATTCTATTAAGTGCAGTATTATCAAGAACAACAACACAATCAGCATTTAGGGTAAGTCGCTTGAGTGTCAGAAGCGAATTGTATGGCTGGACCACCACATCACTTGTCTCCATCTGATTAGGAAAAACACTATACGTCTGAACAAGCTTTTTGCTGTAGCGATCATTCAGAGCCTCCAACAAATATGAACCCATACCTGTACGCAATCATCTGATTACTTATTCAACAGAGAGTACGTGACAGGTAGTTAAAATGCACAATTCATGTCTTTTACACAAAGAAAGTAAAAAGAAAAAAAGAAAAGAAAAGCTGAGTTTATTGTGACTAGAGTGTCAGTTTGCCAGTTGAACGGGGAGTGGAAAACGAAGCATATCATTGTGCTTCAAAAAAGAAGAAGCACAAAGCATAGTGAGAGGCTACACGAGAAATAATGAACTTTCACAATACATCAAGACTCAACAACGGTTGATTAAAAGGAAATGTTAAGATGGTTGGACCTGAGCCCGTTCCTCCAGCAATCGAGTGGCATAAAACAAAACCCTCAAGACTATCACTTCCGTCAGCTTCTCTG
The DNA here is from genome assembly GCA_022606695.1 of Vaccinium macrocarpon. Classification (NCBI taxonomy): domain Eukaryota; kingdom Viridiplantae; phylum Streptophyta; class Magnoliopsida; order Ericales; family Ericaceae; genus Vaccinium; species Vaccinium macrocarpon. Next base: position 965,528 of record CM040176.1, on the reverse strand, counting down.
TCAATCATATCCATTATGTCCTCCTCAACACCCTTTCCCTGGTCATAAAATGTTGGCACATCAATAAATGAGATGTACTTTATAACTTACACACCAACATGTACAGGTATATAGAAGTCAATCATTAGCATGTACCTCAATTCCATTATAATGAAAATGTAGTTATTGGCAAACAAATTAATAGGAATGAAATAACAAGTATTACATTTCCTGGTGATTTTACAGCATTTAAAATGGAAAAAAAAAAATTCATCTTGACACCGAAAGATTAACCAAGAGTGTCGTGAAAATAAAAAAAAGTGAACAAGAAAGTAATGAACCTGGTGATATCCACTAGCCCAATTATTGCCAGCACCCCCACCATGATCTGCAATAAAGACATTCTCCTGATTGTAGAGGTTTCTATATTCACCGTTCTGAATACCATTGATCACCCTGGGCTCCAAATCAATAAGCAAAGCTCGTGGTACGTAGTGTTGATCGTCAGCTTGGTAGAAAAACACATCTTTCCTGTCCCCTCCCTACAACATTTCAGACTATGTAATCACAAACCACAATGCTCAATCAGGGAACAACGAGTAACAGTAAATGGGTAATTGCAGCAACCTATTTCAATGACATCAATATAATCCAAGTGACTCTTTTCACTTCTAAAAGGCCAAAACTTAGCCTAATGTTAGAGAATGATGGAGCACGTGTACAGATCAATCCACACCCAGAACATTACATTTGAGGGTTCATTCGAGCAATACTTATAAATAAGTAAAGTACCAGTTTCCCCACTACATAAGCAGAATAATCGTACTCCAACCAGCCAAACCTCTAGGACAGTTACTCATCTATTATTAATACAAAGGGAACACCTATTTATGGTGTGAGCGTGAATCTGAGACCGGCTCACCTCATAATTTCCTGAACTACCCCTTTAACCGCCCAAAAACAGCCAAGAAGAACTGCTTTCTTCTCCTCTCTTTTTTACTTTCATAAATCATCTTTTAGAAGAGATTAATCTCAATTGAGGAATTTCCTTTGTTGCATACTGTAGCGGTTGGGTTCATAAGGGACAGAAAAGATTCCTCTCCGCATTACAAAGGGCTAAAAGGGTCATTGTGTCAGAATCTGCAAAACTCAATGCAGATCGATCCGTCTCGCTGGCGCTGAGCATATGATGCCCTCGGCTGAGAACGCGGATGTACAGTGCTAGACAAATATAGATTTGAATAACGTTTCACCGAACAAGATGTGCCGAGGACACGGCATTCTCCGCTTGGCCCTCGGAATACCCTCGGGATCTCCGCCGAGCGTTATAGGGGTGTACACGGTCCGGATTGGATCGGATTGGCATGAATCCAATCCTAATCCGCGAGTCACGGTTTTTAGAAAATACAATCCGTGTCCGGACCAAAAGTCTCACAGTTTGGTTCCAAGCCGGACTCGCGGATCGGTTCCGGTTTTATCCACGGATTACATGCTATATAAGAAATTATTATTTACAGTAGTTGTAATTTGGCATAAAAATAAATCAAGAAGCATCCCAAAGAATATTATTCAAATTCTATAAATACTAAGGACACCACAAGTTCACAAACACAGAAGTTCGTAACAGCTAATTCCTATTTTGATACGAACCAGGGGGGCTTGCTGTTCGTGGGGGTCGGCAGGCCCTGTCAACCCCCATCCACGTTGTCCGTTTTGCACATCAACGGCTCGGATTGCATCAAACAATGGACGGCTCGGATACACTTTAGAGAGGTAACATCTGAGCTGTTGATGCGTGAAACGGACGACGCGGATGGGGTCAACAAGGCCTACTGACCCCCACGGACAGCAGAGCCCCCCATTTCCTTTGAAACTAACACATCAACTTGAAACAATAGGAAATCAAAGTAAAGAGCTCCCATAGCTAATTAGAGAAGATGCCTTCATTGGAATCTCACACTAATGGGTCATCAATAAAAATACACATCCAAGTTTTGAAAGAGATCACAGTTTATCCCCTAGTCTGTGTAGTAGAAGTTTGTGTAAAATTATGTGTGTGTGTGTGTATATATATTTAAAAAAAATTTATATAATAAAAATCTCACGGTCCGGATTGGTTAATACACGGTTTCGAAATCAAAATCCATGTCCGGACCGTGAGTCACGGTTTACTATTTTTTCAATCCATGTCCGGACCATTAATCCACGATTAAAAACCAAAACGCACGGATCGGTTCGGTTCGGACCGGATTCATAGTTCACCGGTTTTTTTGTGCAGCCCTACCGAGCGACGTGCCGAGCGCTTGAGGGGCTGGGCCACTCGCGTACAAAGTTGGTCGACTTCGGCCACGTGGGGGACCCGGGTGAACTTGGTTTGGCGGTGGCGTACCAGGAATGCTACACATTCCACGATGGAGTATTAAATGCGGTAGTCACCTACTCTGCCACTGCCACCTGGAGGAGCACGTGGGTGATGGGGAATGTCTCGAGGTGATTTGACTACTCGAACCCACGTGTCGTGACGTTAGTCTGGATATGGCGTCTATGGCAGAGATAGAAGTCACATCAGCTGTCATTCCTAGCACGAATGACAAGCGCGTGAGGGACACCGAACGCGTGGGACGCACGCCTACCCTGCCTATAAATACCCAACTACAACTACCACAATGGGTATCCCGCTCTCCTCATTTACTACCCTCATAACTCTACTTCTCTCTCTAGATCTCCGGTGTACTTCTTCCCTTCAGTGATTGACTTAGCCATCAGAGTGCCTTCCCGGACCACCACCATCCAAGCTAGGCACTAACGTGGTTGTGTACGTGTGTGCAGGGAATCCCCTCCGGCGGGCAGCTAGAGTTCAGGCACGTCTTATTCATCCAACCATCTCTCATTCCAGTCCAGAAGGTCCAAAGAGCTTACTCCAGCGAGAAGCCCCCCCCACACATACTATGGTTTTCACACACATCGCATGTGCTCAGGCTTCTCGTGTCTGTATATATGTGCTCAAAAGAATTTATTTCCATATTCATATATGCATATTCATGTACATGAACAAAACATTCAACTTGAAAGAAATGCTAAAATTGTTACAGAGAACCCTAAAAAAAATGGGGCAAAATTGAACCCAAAACACGATAAAAAGTGCATTCGTCTAAAGCAATCACTAAAAGCATAATAGACACTTCACCACGTATACATCTCAGTTTTTTTCTCAGGCCAGCTTCTGCGCAACTCAGACTAGTAATGTTGGGAGTCCAATCTTACAGTCCACTGGTGGGTCCAATTAAAGCCGGAGCAACACCTCGAATTAAAACCAATACAAGGACAAAGTAAAGGAAAATAAATAATTCATCTTAACTGATTCTGCTACTTATTTTCTAGTCTAAACATGAAATACAGATAGTATTGATAATCCCGTTCATTTCTCTTCTTCCTCATTATTTTTCGTAGCCGTCAACCAAACGGATCAAAACAGAAATGGGTAAAGGGAAAAGAGTGAACCTGAGTAGCGAAATCTTCGAGAATGCCGTCTTTACTGATGCCGTGCTCGAGACAGAGTTGCTTCCAGAACTCCATCCCGATCTGGTTCCCGCATTGTCCCACTTGCAGAGTGATTATTTCTCGCGGCATTCTTCCCTCCCTCTCTTTCCCTTCGTTTTCACGAGGAAATTAGGGCTCCGATCTGAGCAAAAGTGGGACAATCGCCGGCGGGTGGGTATTTTCTTTTCTTTTGAAAAAGAGAGAGGGAAAAGTGAGAGTTTTTCCCACGAAAATACTCCATCTGGGCCGCTCTGTGGGGAAGTAGAAATGATGAACTGTGCCGGCCAATATTAACGTGAGCTTCTGGTGCTATCTTACGCGGTATGTTTTGGTTTAGAAAAAGGACTTGTTTGGGCCTTTGGTGGGCAGAAGGCCCAAACTGGACAATAATCTGGCAACTGACTTCAACAAAATATTGTTGTTGGGCCCTATGTTGTATTACCAACAATAAAAAAAAATTACAATTGTAATTCGTAACCTGAATAATGTTGAGATAATTTTTCCATCTTTTTAGAAAGTAGTAATTCCAATACTTGTTGAAATCATTTTAAATTACTCTAAAATAATGAATGGGCTTCCAATGATGAGTGGCACCTGATAAATATTTTTAACACTCATGCATAATCCCAATCGTAACACGATTTGTTTGGTGTTTTGATGATTCCTACACTTTTAATTGCAACTTATGTAGTACATTCATTATTGCCTTCATTGTTATCTTCCCAGACAAATATTGATATACTTGTGAACGCATTTTGAACTTATTATTCTTTGAAGGACGTTTTTTTTAGCTAATAATGACATTATTGGCTACGAGTGGTATTTGATCAATCTTTACGCAAATTCAATCCATAGAATGCGCAAAGTACAGTGGGAAGAGCTTAAAAGATAGAGGCAGCAAATTGTCGGCAATTGGGTCCTATGGTTGCATGGCTCTGAAGTTAGATATTGCTAAGGCATATGATAGAGTTGAATGGACATACTTAGAGAAAGGTCATGTTGCATATGGGTTTTGATGATATGGATACGATGGATAATGAATTGTGTCTACGGTATCATATTTAGTGAAAGTCAATGGTTAGCAATATGGATTATTAGACCATAGAGGGGGTTACGTCAAGGAGATCTTCTTTCCCCATATTTTATTTATGTTGTGTGTAGAAGGTTTTTCTAGCCTGTTGAATCAGAGGAGAGTCAATGACGAATTAAGGGGATGAAAATTTGTCGGAATGATCCATCAGTTTCGCACCTTTTATTTGCAGATGATTCCTTGGTTTTTTGTAAAGCATCAAAAGAGGAATTGGAGGAGATTAAGGATGTGTTGGATACATACAGGAATGCCTCAGGTCAACTGTGAATGTTTAAAAATCTTCCATTCTTTTTAGTCACAGTACTACAGAGGCAAAGAGAAATGAATGCAACGGTATTAAGGGATTTAATAATAGTTCATTGGACGGGAAATACATGGGAATGCCGTATATTGTTGGAAGATCAGAGCAAGCATCCTTATTTTATATTAAGGAGAGTGTGGTTAACAAACTCAACAGGTGGAAAGGAAGGTTTGTAAATCCAGCTGGGAGAAAGGTCCTTATTAAACTAGTCCTTTTTACTGTGCCATTTTTATGCCATGGCTTGCATAGTCAAAATAACAAAATGAGAGAATTAGATAATGCACTCAATTACATTTTGTGTTCTATTCCTTTTGGTAATTAAATACAAAAATGGTTACAAGAGATAAGAGATAAGCTTTACATGAGATAAACGTAAAGGTTACAAAATGATAAAATAATCTAACTACTTAAAAGGATAAGAATTATCAAGTCTTCGTAGCATTAGGAACTGATTTACTTTGGTTGGTTAACAGCCCCCCGCAAGCTGATGGGTGAGGCATGACTTTCAGCTTGCAACTCAGTGTCCGAAAGCAAGAAGACGCAAGCCCTTTCGTAAAAATATCTGCAACTTGGTCCTTGGTGCTGATGTATTGGACAATTAAATCACCCCAAGCAACTTTGTCATGCACAAAATGATAATCAATTTCAACATGCTTCGTGTGGGCATGGAAGATGGGGTTGGCGGTGAGATATGTGGCACCATTAGTATCACACCACAACAATGGCGGTGAAAGAAGATAGAGACCAAGTTCAAAGAGAAGTGATTGTACCCAAGTTAATTTGTCTGTCGCATCCGCAATAGCCTTGTACTCAGATTCAGTGGAAGAGCGAGCAATGGTGCGTTGTTTGCGAGAGGACCATGAAACCAAGTTATCACCCAAAAAAATAGCTTAGCCACCAGTGGATTTGCGGTCATCAACACATCCGGCCCAATCTGAGTTAGAGAAAGCTTGAAGTTTGCTGATATTAGACTTGGAAATAAGGAGGCCGAGAGTGCTAGTTTGGTTAAGATAACGCAATATCCTTTTAACAAGAACCCAATGGTCCTCTAGATTGTGCATGTACTAGCAAACCTTATTCACAACATAAGAGATATCCGGGCGAGTGAGTGTTAAGTATTGTAGAGACCCGACAATTTGACGATATAATGTAGGATCCAAGATGACTTTACCACCAAATTTTGATGGATTTACAGATGCCGAAAAAGGGGTTTAAACTCCCTTGCAAGTACTCATGCCAGATTTACTAAGGAGGTCCGTAATATACCGTTGTTGAGATAATAAATGCCATGTTGATGGGGAATGGCTTCAATGCCCAGAAAATAGTGTAGCAGCCCCAAATCTTTGAGAGAAAACATACAGCCCAACCTTGAAATAAAAGCAACTAACATGGTCAATGTGTTACTTGTAACAAGAATGTCGTCCACATAAATAAAAATGAAAATCTAGACACCATCATGACAATAGAGGAAAAAAGACGGGTCGGTTTTGGAGGCAACAAAACCTAACTGTAGAAGTTGGGTTAAGCCTGTGAAACCAAGCGCGCGACGCTTGTTTCAAACCATAAATACTTTGATGCAACTTGTAAACATGATTAGGGCGGTCCAAATCAATAAATCTTGGCGGTTGAGACATATATACTTCCTCATTTAGAAATCCATGCAATAAAGCATTGTTGACATCAAGTTGCCGAACAGGCCAGCCACGAGAAACGACAATGGATAATATGATGCGAATTGTAGTGGGTTTAACAACAGGGCTAAATGTTTCCAAGTAATTGAGGCCATATTCTTGATTGAAACCCTTTGCAACTAATCGAGCTTTATAGCAGTCTAGGGAGCCATCAGCTTTACGTTTGATACGATAAACCCACTTACAACCAATAATGTTCATATGAGGCGAAGCTGGAACAAGAGACCACGTGCCATTTTAAAGAAGAGCATTAACCTGCAGCCATAGCCGCACACCACTGGGATGATTGGTTGGCTTGGGTAAAATAGGTTGGTTTGGGATCGGCAAGAGATGAGATAGTATGGAAGGCTTGAGGTTTGTGGATGCGTTTGGTGTGGGAATGAAGGTGCATGGGGTGGGTGCGTTTCAAGGGACCGGGTAGATCTACTATGAGTTTTAGGCCAAATGAAGTGCCTATATGTTCTAGAGTTGGTTTGTTGGAGGAGATAACACCAGGTGTGGGGTCCATTGGAGTTCTAGGAGATAAAGGTTGTTGGGTATTGGAAGGGACTGGATGAGATGAGCATTTGTTGGGGTTAAGAGTGGACTTTGAAAGTGGAGAGCCTATAGAAGGTGGTCGTGTATGACGAGGGATTACTGCAGGAGAACCCAAAATGGATAAACCTGTAGGACTTTGTGGTTGAATAATACTAGGAGTGGAAACCCATGGAGTCGAAAAAGTGGTAGGTGCACTGAGTTTTGGGGCGGGGCCTAAAACCGATGAGCCAGTAAAAGGAAAACTGTGTTCATCAAAACGGACATGACAAGCAATGTAAATGCGTCCGGAATGAAAGTTAAGACAACGATAACCAAGATGGGAAGGACTATACCCTAGAAAAACACATGGAGTTGAGCAAAGATCCATTTTGTGCTTGTTATAGGGACGAAGATAAGGGAAACAAAGGCACACAAAAACTTTAAGGAATGAATAATTTGAAGCAGACTTGAACAATTTTTATAAAAGTACTTGACCAGAAATTGCGGACGAGGGAAGGCGGTTGATAAGGTAGACCGCAGTTTCAAAGGCAAAATCCCAATATTTGGCAGGGACACAACTGTGGGCCATGAGAGAGAGGCCAGTTTCGACAACATGTCAATGTCGATGTTCCACAGAGCCATTTTGTTCATGGGTTCTGAGACACGCCAACTGATGAACAATGCCAATGGTTTTGAAAATTTGTTTATTTTGCGATATTCACCCCGCGGAGTCAGATTTGCACAGACTTGATTTTTAAACTAAAAAGGCGTTCCACCATGGCTTAGAATTGGGAAAAATGGTGAAAACTTTAGATTTTTGCATCATAGGATAATACCAAATAAATTTGGAATAGTCATCAACAAAAATTACATAAAAACGATGTCCATTATTTGAAATAATTGGGGAAGGACACCATACATCAGAAAAGATAAGCTCGAGTACTACTGATAGAATGGGTAAGTTCTAATGACAACCTAGAAGACTTGCCGAGTTGGCAAGCCGAACAAAGAGAACGAGAACTAAAGGAAGGAAATGACGATTTATTTTAACGAAGAACTTGATGAAGAACAGCCTGATGGGGATGCCCGAGACGACGATGCCAACAGTCAAAAGAGACACATTTGGCACTATAAACAGACAGGGGTGACGATGGGGATGTTGGTGACGCAAACTGGTAAAGGCCATCCTTATTCAGTCCGGACAGAAGAGGAGTCTTGGAGAGCTGATCCTTGACAACAAAGATAGTTGGGTGAAATTCAAAAAACACATTGTTGTCTTTACAAAATTAATGAACAGATAAAAGGGATTTGGTGAGAGTGGGGACATGAAGAGCATTAGAAAGCTTAAAATTATGCTGAGAATTGGACAATTGAGACGAGCCAATATGAGCAATGTGTAGACTTTTACCGTTTCCCACACAAAGTTGATCTGAGCCCTGGTCGTTTTCATGGTGAGTAAAGTTGGAAAGATCAGGGGTGACATGGTGGGTGGCGCCGGTGTCGGGATACCAATCATAGTGGTGCAGTTGGCCATTGTTGGAAAAGGTAGCCATGTGTGTTGATGGAGGTTGTTGGGCATTGATTGTACCGTTGCCAACAAGTGGAGGCTATATGATTAGAACCATCGCATATCTAACAATGTGGACGGGTATCACCATAGAAAGAATGAGAATCATGGTTGTTGCGATTGCCTTTGCCACGGCCGCGTGAATGATCGCTAGAGTTAAAATTGTTGCAAACGCCAGAGTTAAAATTACCAGGACCACCAGAGTTAAAATTGTCACAACAGCGGGAGTGGTTATGTGAGCACTGCTGGTGAGATGAAGAACCACCCCGTTGAGCAAGATTAGTAGTGGGAGATACATCAATTGGAGGGGCGGAAGAAGGGGTGGAGAAAACATCAGCATGGAGAAATTCAGGACTGAGGAGAAGAGAATGCAGCCTAGAGAAAGAGACATCATCTCATCGAGCAGCTAGTGTCATGACCATATCCTTAAATTCTGAACGAAGACCTTTAAAAATATAAAGGTTGAAATCGACAGTAAAAAGAGGACGACCAGTGGCAGAAAGTTCATCAGAGATGGCTTTGGCTTTGTGAAGAAAAACAAAGACTGGCTTGTCATCTTCCTTCAAGTTTTGGATTTGCATATGTAATTGAAGAATACTTGTGTTGGACAGCGAGGCTAAGGAGGCCTCTAGTGTTGTCCAAATTTCCCACAATGTTTTTGCATCAATGATGAGGGAGATCACTTCTTCGGTAAGAGATGAAATTAGAATGCTTATTAGCATTGGTCTTGAGAGGTCTAGGTAGCGCAGTCGGGATTGGCGGAGGGGCAAGGTTTTGTGCCATCAACATAGCCAAATAAATGTTGGCTCTTTACGAAGGGGACTAGCTGGGTTTTCCAATAGAGATAATTTGTGGTGGTGAGTTTGATTGAGATGAAATGGTGTGCGCCAGAAAAAGACGGAGAAAAAGATGGGGAAATTAGAGAAGATGTTGAGGTAGAGGAGGATGAAACTTCTGTAGCCATTTGGCTTGCAAGCTCTAATACCAAGTCAAAATGAGAGAATTAGATAATGCACTCAATTACATTTTGTGTTCTATTCCTTTGGTATTTAAGTACAAAAATGGTTACAAGAGATAAGCTATGCATGAGATAAACGTAAAGGTTACAAAATTATAAAATAATCTAACTACTTAAAAGGATAAGAATTATCAAGTCTTCGTAGCATTAGGAACTGATTTACTTTGGTTGGTTAACATGCATCAAAATACCTCATGGGGTATGTAAAGAGTTGAATTCTATGGCAGTAAAGTTTTTTTTTTTTTTGGAGTGGAGTAGACGAGAAGAGAAAGGTCTATCAGATAAGTAAGGCTACAACGATAGAAGTGAAAGTGAAAGGTGGACTTGGTTTTCGAGATTTAAAAGTATTTAATTTATCCATGCTCGCTAAACAAGGATGGAGATTGTCGGAATGGGACGACTCTCTTTTCTATATATTGTTTAAAGCTAAGAAACACAACATTCCTTAAAGCTCAATCAAAAAGGGCATGGCAGGGCATTATGGCTAGCAAGGGTGTAGTGGAAGGGGGATGGAAGTGGAGGATAGCAAATCAACAAAGTGCTAAGATTTGGGGTGAACCGTGGCTCAATGAGTCCTAGTACCAAAAAATTGTAACCCGAAACTCAAATGATAATAGATGGGCACAGGTGTGTGATCTGATAGATTTCGACTGTATGCAGTGGAAGGAGGCAAGAATCAAAGAGATTTTTAACTGTCTAGAAGCGAAGCAAATTCTAGGTATCCCTCTTAGCAGAACCAAAGTACTTGACAAATATATTTGGAAGGGTACTTCAAATGGAAAGTTTACAATAAAGTCTGCCTATGTTATTGCGAATGAAATTTCAGAGGACAAAAAGTAGTCATGGAGAGAGATGGCAAGCTAGTGGAAGTTGTGAAGCTGAAGGTAAATGGATAAGGATTTGGTATATTAAGGAGCAAAGAAAAATCAAGTTTTTTGTATGGTGTTGTCTTCAAATATTGTGTCAATAAACACAACCTTAGCCCAAAGACAAATTCAAGTAGATACTACGTGTCCGGTGTGTGGTACGGAGTAGGAAACGATATCTCATATGCTATTCAGTTATGATGTGATCGAGGTTACATAGTTTGGTTGTTGTCTCCTTTAGCTTTCGGCCTGAGGTTATTGGAACAGCCCAACTAGGATGTGTGGAGGGAAGTTGGGTTAAACATTCAAGGGAAGAAAAGTGGACAGAACGGGGCTTATTTGCTACCTTTTGTTGGCATACATGGCTGGCTCGAAATGAATGGATTTTCAAGGGTGAGAGAGTGGAAGAAACAAGAACTCATGAAAAGGCTATGGATAATTTTAACACCTATGTTGTGGAATTAAGCAAGGTTCGAGCTGGTACGGAAACACGAACAGAGGATATTGGTTGAGGCACTAGGAGTCAGGTTTGCATTAATCTTAGCAGCAAATAGAATGGAAAATGACTACATTGTGGAAGGAGATACACAAACAGTGATTCAAATGCTGCAAGGGACTTCTAACATCAAGGCTAGTTTAGTAGTGGTCATCAAAGATTCTGTTAATTTAGCAAGTCATCTTAGGGCATCTCTAGTACACTACCTAAAAGATTTTCCAAAAGTGCTTTAACTAATTAGCTAAGAAAAACTCAAAAAATAGTCTCTAGTGCACAAAAATTGACTCTCTAAAATCCTAGATGACACCTCTCACTACCTAAAGTGCCCTAAGTGACTATCTAAATTTGGAGAGAGACTTAAAGAGAGAGAGAAAGAGGAGAGAGATAGAGAGAAAGGAAGGAGAAGAGAGTTTTGTGGGACGACTTGGCACCCCTCACCAATTAAATGAGTCTCACTCTTAAAGATAATGAACATTTTTAAAAAGTCTCATTAAAGTGCATTTCTCCTTAGCTAGCTAACTAAGTTCTCAGCACACAAAATAAGATCTCACATGTGCTAAGATTTACACTTTGACAAATATTTTTTAGGTAGTGAAGTAGAGATGCTCTTAGTTCATGTTCTTTTAATTTTGTTCTGGGCACTTGTAATAGGGTAGCTAATATTAATTATATTATAGCCAAGTATACCCTTTCGTTGGCAATCCCTACAACCTGGCAAGGGAATTTTCCGGGTTGGTTTGTAAAGAAGCTGCTTTACATGTTCCTATTTCGTTTTGATCAACAAATTCTCTTACAAATTGGTTATAAAAAAAAACTCTTGATCAGATCAGACGAAGAGCAAAGATTATGTTCACTGCACACTCAGTCTGCAAAAATTCACTCCAATAATGCATCAATAATCAAGATCACAAATTAGTACACTCCATAGTAAGACACATATAGAGGTTATACGAAACTTTGTTACAGGTGACTACAACCTTTCCAGCAAACCCAAACCCTGCGTCTACTCAATGATATATTTGTTTGACTCCCCACAATCAAATCCTCGCCTTATGCAATAACTGAAGTAATCAGCGAGGCCACAAGAAGGCTCCAATGGCAAACTTCTTCTTGTGGTGGACATCTCCGGTGACCGGAAGCCCGTACTCGGCGAGCAAGCAGTCAAGCTTCCACTCCGGCATGGCCTCGTACTCCGCTTTGGTGTACCTTGGATAATGCAGAGGCATCTGAAAGTATCCGCACTGCTCCTTGACATGGAGCCCGTTTGCACAACCACCGAGTTTTTGTGGAGGCCTGGCGTAGGATTCCATACCACCTCCACTCATTCTTTTCTTCTATGATGATGATTTCCAACTTTTGTTATGATATCTTAGTACACCCACCGATATAAACAATGTTAGCCTATTTATAGAGATTTTTAAGAGAGAGAGAGAGAGAGAGAGAGAGAACACGCATTGTCGGGGTGGGTATGGATTAGGTATGCAATTAATATCTGAGAAACCAAATATCAGAGAGGAGATTCGTTTTTTTATTCCCGGATCTAAACAAAAGAGAAACTTCTAGGCCTTGATCGTTTAGGTTTTTAAGTACTAGTTTTTTCAATTATTATTTAATTATTATTTTTATTTTTAAATATTATTTTTATTTTTTCTTTATTTTTCTCTTATTATTAATATTTATTTTTTAATTATTATCTCTATTTCTCTCTCTAATCATTATAAAAATCTAAATTCAAAATCTAAACCAAACACAACCCTAATAGCCTCGGAACCAAGATTTTAGATGTCTGTAATCTTTCAGAAGAATACAAAGAGAAACTCCTAATCGGCTTAGAACCAAGATTTTAGATGCCCGTGATCTTTTGGAAAAATACAAAGAGAAACTCCTAATAGGCTTAGAACCAAGATTTTAGATGCCCGTAATCTTTTATAATAATAGGAATTTAATTCCTAGTAGAATTTGATATCCGGAGAAGTTACATTATGACATTTAGATTAATTAAAGCTTTGGATAACATAAGATTTTATAAAAAAAACTCATAAAATCAACTAGGAATTTTCCATAAAATCTTATTGAAACAAGGACTAAGGTTTTCTAGTAATAAATAATTTTTGAAATTTACCGAAGTCAAACATTTTATATTTATATAGATTGAGCTGGAATTCAAGATTCTGATTGAGATGCGAGGGATCAAATTTCTCCCCTAGTGAGGAATGTGATTCTTTTTGAATTGGGAGATTGTATTCACACTCGGTTAACATTCACATTCTCATTCTCTTTCGGCTATACCATCCAACCAAACACAACCTATGTTGGGACAACCACTTCTTGACAAGCTTCACGGTTATAAAACAAAGCAGCTGTCATCCAATTACCCAATAGAAAAAGAGTAGCTGTCGTTTTGGTGTGAGTCGCGTGACAACAATAACTTCAAACACTATAATCCAAATAAATGAGGTTAGTTGGACAAACCAAGGAAGAAAGTCAAAAGAGCTCGTTTCATTTCAACCACAAAAAGCTCTCTTCAATATGTGACCACTTGTTTGTTTGTTTGTTTTTTTTTTTTTTTTCCATCTTTTGATAACAAAAATCTGGGTAAATTTGCGTGCACCTTGGCTAATTTAAAACTCTAGAGGCAACTAGTGGCGGATCTACAGAGGGGCCGAGCCCCGGCCCCTCCCGATTTCCTATTTTTTAGTATATTTTACATATTCTTTTTATACATATTTGTAAGAAAAATTGTACAATTTCAAAAATAACCAAAAAGTAAGAATAATTTTTAGTTTGAGAACATTGAATTATGATGAATGATACCGTGCGATAATGAGATTGCGTTCGTCTCGTCAAGTGATATGGTAACAAAAATACTCGTGATTAATTTTTTAATTTATCAAAACATTCCAATACATAAGACTCAAATGGTTGAATTTAGTCATGAAATATGAAGATTTCTTTTATAATACGCCCCCCTCCAACTTCCAGTTCTGGCTCCATCACTGGAGGTAACGACTGGACATACTATCTAGTGGCCTCTAGAGTTTGCTAGCAAAAAGAATCAAACATGAGATCTTAGATAGAAGCAAACTCGTAAGTCTCTAACAATATCACCCTTCCAAACCCTTGGATTTAGGACCAATTGTTTTGACTGTTCTACAATATGAATTGAGTATCTCCCCATCTTTGAGGGCACAAAGGGGCTCTCTCCCAAACCCCTGGTTCCCATAGGATGACACAGCACCCAAATGACAACACGAGCATTTATAGATGCACAAAATTGACATACATATATTTGCATTGAAAACTTGCACGTACACAACTCTTTCCCAAGCAATCCTACTAAAAACACATTCTTTGAGGCTTTTTTGGATCACAAGCTTATGTGAAGGCATTTGCAAAGGTAAAGATAACTGATGTGAATACGGTCACCGATCAGAAAATAAATTAAATGAGGTAAATTCACCCATATTGATTTCTCCTATACTGTAAAAAGCAAAATAATAATAATAATAATAATTGAGGCTTTCAAACACTCCCCAAATAAGCTAAACCAATCAGACAATTCACAAAATGGTGTTGGTAAAGGACAATGATTTCTTACCTTCTCAATGAACTATTCAACATTATATTAAAAGCTTGATAACAACAATCCAGAACCACTTGCCATCCGTATTCAATGAAACAATAAGTACATGCTCCACCGTTTGTTTTTGCCCACAAATTTTGCTACTTCATGGACTCTTCAATGTTCAGTTACTAACAGGCCGCACCTTACTGCCTAGTGATGGAAGATATTACTCGATGCCAAAAAATTATAGGCCACAGAATTTGCATATCATCAATGCCTATGGGCACAGAAACAACAGCCACATACGGAGGGGTTCAACAAACTCATTGAAAGGATTCCCTTAAGAATTAAGGGTGGTCGGTGTATCAATTAGATGACACTCCACCCCAATTCGTTTATACATTTTCGATGTCCGTGTCAATTTTCAATTGCTTATACCTTTCAATAGGGATCTCAAAAAATATGCAATGTGGATGTTGTTTGATAGTTCACGATTAGTTCTATTATACAAAGTTTCCAAATTATGAAAAACATTATAAGTACATTGAAAGATTAAGTGTACAGAGTAACAATCCCTAGTTGACTAAGCAATCTACATGCATAAACTCCTAGGGAGAAACTGCCCTAGATGTCTGACCACCACGTCGTTTAAACTTGAAAAGTGAAGCCCTCCGTGACACCAATTGGTATTAGGTGAGATGGTACAACTTGGCCTCTGAAGTCGTGGGTTACAGCAATCGGATCACCACATTATCAAGTATAATTATACTTGCTAGTTAATCAATATTCCATGCTCATTCTTTGTAGCTTCAACATGTAGTTATTATGTTTCAAAAAAAAAAAATGTAGTTATTAAAGAAAAAAGCTATCCCAATCGATATGACAATAGTAATCCATGACAACTTCCATGTACCCAACATCGTGCACAAATTATCCTAAAGCTAAAATTAGTTGGATCAGTTCTACCAACTCAGACTTGTATGTGACACTTGTCGATATGATCATTACACAGCTTTGATACCACCACGACACTGCCACTTACAAAACATAGAAATCAGCATTTGAAATGCAGTTGGGTGTGATACTTACAAGGATTTGTGGGGAATCCAGTCCAAAATGGTAAAGGTATTTTTCTCTCTGTTGTCTTGCTACCCTTTCATTTGTTTCATAATCCAAATGTCACCATATGCTAAGGCTCATAAATTCAGGAAACATTTATCTCTTCTGTACAACACAAATGATTTTCTTTGGAAATGTAAACATACCACAGAACTATTTTGCTTTGATGAAGATGATCCATCAGGAATCTGATTTTCAATCATCAGAAACGTCAATTACAGTCTGAGGACCCATTTTTGCAGTCAATGGCAAATCTACAAGCATGTTTGCAGGGGCAAAATACATATGCAGAGACATAATGCAAACGATAATCCCCAAAAAGAGCTGCACATATACAGGGAAAAGAGAGAGCAAGTTAAATAAGATCAACAATAAGAAAATTACCTTGCAAAAGCAAAAGAAAAGTAATAAATTGTTCCTGACAAAAATAGGAGCAAAATCTACTCGTGCAGATATAGAAGCATAGAATGAATGCAGTAAAACTCTATCTATTCACATGTATTGATCATCAAGGTGAAAAGTAATA
Organism: Vaccinium macrocarpon; assembly: GCA_022606695.1. Lineage (NCBI taxonomy): Eukaryota > Viridiplantae > Streptophyta > Magnoliopsida > Ericales > Ericaceae > Vaccinium > Vaccinium macrocarpon. The sequence goes on along the minus strand of CM040176.1, from coordinate 949,254 downwards.
TGATTAGATTTAATGATGGGAGCCATGGGCAACTATTAAAAAAGGATATTGTTTGCTCGCCTCTTTCACAAATACAAGACTCATGCTCACAGTACACAGTGGAGAAACAATAACAACAGTAGTGAACATATAAATACCAAATGCATGGTTATTTCACAATTGTCCCCAAAGCTTAAGCTATTATGAATTAGACCCAATAACGAATAAGCTATTCACCACCCTCCCTCACGTGCAACCCAATCTTGCATGCGGAGATGCAAACTACCACACATAAAGTGAATTAGAATGCAAAGGAGAAAAATAAAATGCAAACAGAGAACAAATGTAGACAGGAAGATTTGAACCTGAGACCTCTCCTAACCTAAGCTCTGATACCATGTTAAGTTATCAATTGTCCCAAATACTTGAGCTATTAGGAAATGGGCTCAACAATGTGTACAACAAGCATAATCTGATAAGAATGAAACAACTGAAAAACGTTTAGACAGAGACATTTTGTCTCCATGTTGTTCAGGCTGTCCACATGTTTCCCTAAAAGATACATCCAAAAAAAAAAAAAAAAATAGAAAAGAGCTTGACCATTGGGGAGAAAGAATAAGGAAAAACAAACCCTTGCGAAATTACCTGCAATGTGGGCTTGAAACTAAACAGGAATATAGACAACACCATCGTTAATAGCATCGCCATTGATGTGGAATACACCTAAAAGTTGCAGCCAAAACTTACACGTAAATAACTAAAAATGCTGATAGCAATGTTGCAATAGATAATAACATAGCTGTTAGCCCAACTACCCGCTAGCTCTATTGTGTACACAATGAGGCACTTTCAAGCTAGATGAATATTCAATTCCAATCATTGTTCAGTCAAACAGCATGCCCAAAACTTAAGACATCTCAACATGACAGAAGAGTAGCATAGCTACTTGACAAATAGCATATGTACTACAAACCAGTAAAAGTGAAGTGGTGTCACAAGGAAGCAACTGGTTTCAATGTTTCATAGAAACTGTCTAATTCAAACATACACTTTCATGCGAGTACAAGTACAAATGTAGGTGTACAAGCATACTCTTCTCTTTGGGACAAAAATTTATGTTAACCAAACCCCAAGTATTTGGGACAAGGCTCTGTTGAGTTGGCTATGCAATGCAAGCTATAAGAAGAGAAAGAAAAAGTCAATCTAAGAGCACCAAATATGGAAATTGTAAGGATTTCAGTGTAAGAAGAATTAATAACCATGGTCAGTCATGTCTGATATTATGATTACTTACGTCAAGTATCAGGTAGTTTCCTATGATGTCCCATAACAAGGGGTCTTTTGGCAGTTGTCCATGTTCCTAGACATTGAGTCATGTTATTAGGCCTTTCGACATGGTTTTTAGTAGGTGTCAGCATTTTCAGGTGGTTGCAAGGTCAAGTCCTTTGTTTTCAAGTAATTTCTTTTCGCCTCTCATAATCAGGACTCAGGAGTTCTTCAAAGTTATCCAGAGTGATCCTTCTAAGTCCTAGCTTATCAGAGTATGTGATCACAACTCCGAGACCTGCATTTCTTGGTCCATAAATCAATAATTACCCAAAGCCAAGGAAGTAAATTTTGTTACTTTCCCGAGGGGTGGAGGAGTGGAAAGAACATATTTGATGCCTATGTGCCTTGACACAAACCTATGGGCATGGATATGAGGCCCAACACATGGAAACACAAAGAGACAAAAATATTGCAACAAAAAGGAAGTGCCCATTGAGGTCATCCAGAGTATACTGCCCACATGTGAGACAGTTGAAAAAGCGCACACTCAGCAATTCCAATTCACCAAGCTCATTTGGAGTTAATTATGAGCGAGGTGAATAACACCATGATGGAAAGAAGAATGATAGAGAAATGAACAAAAACTTAAGGGACATACCTTCACTATGTTGTCAGCATATTTCATCAACCATGAAACAAGAAGCCCAGTGGAACCCAGATTTAGCACCACCATCCATGTTATAATGCTGTATCCATTGAAAAGCCGTTGCCACCATGGTCCTTTCTCAAATCCGCCATTGAAATCATCGAACAGAAGGTGTGCCATGTTGAAAATTGAACCAAACCTGAAAATATGAATGCCATTTCCTGAATCAACTAAAAGAATGCTTCAGTGTCTGTAGTGGAATCTAACTTCACTCGTTGTAAATACTAGACACTTTCATTGTGGCATCCTCAAATGTCATAAAAAACAGTAAGTATATTAAGTGAACCATCAAGTTACATCTCAATCAGATAATACTTCATAATGACATCAAGTATGAAACTATCAACAAAATGGAAGGAAGATTTTTTTGACGAGGAAATCACATTAGTGACGACAATACATACACACTCCTAAGCAGAGGTTAGCGTTTGCAACCCAACTCGAACTTAACAGACCAATTAATTAAAAAGTACCATTTGCAACCAATCCTTCCAAACTGGAACATTACTGTCTCTTCGTCGAGAAAGATGTGGGGATTTTTAATCATGTAAGTCTGAGCCTAAGTTGCAGAAGCTGTTTTTTCTTAAAGAAGGGACTTACGTGTATAATTGAACATTTTGCCAATATAAACTGTCATTATTCTTCTTCATCAAGAACTCCGTATACACGCCAGCTAATGCAGATAGACAAGCTGACAATATCCCCAACATGTACCCCTGAATTGGTGATGAGAAGACAGAATCACATGAAGCCCCTCCACAGCCTTTAACCTGATGATCAGCAAACACAAAGAGGAACGGGAATTAGGATTGAAATTCCTACTTTGACTCGTATCTTTGGTATACCTCAATAAAAGAAAAGCACAGTAAAGGATATTAAAAAAAAGGGGCTATTGCCCTATTATCTCTCAATTGCCATATATAGCGTATATTTTCACTCTAAGAAACCTGAAGTCAAGACAAATCTGTGCAATTGGGCATTACAGAAGACTTATCGACCAGTAAATTAGGTTTAGTTAACCCAAACTATAACATGCTTGAATATTGTAGTATTGTTGAGCATTCTATCAAGCCATTTTGTGTTAAGTTACCGGTAGTCTCAAAATACTACTCGCAACTTCAACTGGTATCAGAGCTCTGGTTGGGAGAGGTTCTGGGTTCAAGTATCTATGTTTTCATTTGTTCTCCGTTTGCATCCTGCTTCTCTCCTTCCTATTTTGTTTCACTCTATCTCCGAAAATATACATCCCCATGTGCAAGACGGGGTTGCACGAGAGGGAGGGTAAAAGATAGCTTGATATACACTGTTGGGCCCATTTCTAACAACTTAAGCTTTTGGGACTACTGGTAACTTAACATCATGTTGGTCTGATCCGACGAGGTTGTATCCCTTCCTTGTAAGCCACATATAAACTCTATGTACCAGGTTATAGATATTTTCGAGTATACATCAGTCTGTGAATTGCATCCTTGTAATACAATTGTTATCCAATTGTCTTGAGTCTAATCACAAACGATTCATATAAGAATCACTCCAGCTGTCCAAGGATAGTGAGTAACTTAGGAACGCACCTAGTGGGTCCACAACCAACTAATTTTTTTCATGTAGATTACCCATTGATCAAGCTACCCGGGAAGTCATAGTTACCCTCCTTCTATCATGCCAAGTTGCCAACCCCGGTTGTAACAGTGCTACTTAAAGGCAGGGCCGACCCTGGTATTGGGGTTGCCCAAGCCTGACCTAAATTTGGTTACCCACTTAATATTAAGTCATAAAAAAACATACAAGTCAAAAAAAAAAATCTACGTCACATTGTTCTTTTAACTTGAATTACATCAAAAAATTAAAATCAAAATGTAATCCCGGTTATAATGCTTTATGATTAACAAGATCAGATTTAAAAAAAAAAAACTTCTCCTAGTATTTTTTGAAGCAAGTTCTTTTTGGTTTTTAATATATCCAAGAAGGTAAACAGATCAAATATGGTATTGTAGTTTCATAATTTACCTAAAATAAACTTTTATAAAAATATTATAAAACTCTGAAAAAATGATTTAAACGTAACAAAGTACCACTCATATTTATGTTTTCTCTCTTACTAATCATATTATCAACTTACTTTTTGTAACAATACTATTTTTACAATAAAGATTATCTACTTTAAATCTTTTTATCAAAAGTTTGATGTGGAAATCATGTTATCAACTTTACTCTCGTAAAAAAAAAAAAACTATTTTAACAATAAATATTATTTATTTTAAATCTTCTTTTATCAAAGTTCATTAAGTAGAAATAAATTATTTTGGTTTATTTATTGTCAACATTTATATATTTGTGAATTTAAATTGAAAAGCTAAAACTAAAACTAAAACTAAAATAAACTAAGAGAGGCAAAAGAAAAACAGTTACTATAAAAACATTGATGGTGTGTAAAAAGACGACGACTCCTTGGAGTCTTGAACCCAGCCCAATCACTGTAGTAGGCGTGCACTTGCCAACATTGCTGGCATTGTCTTTTCCTACGACTCGGAATAATTAAATTATAATATGCATATCTTCACAATTTTTTTTTTGTTGCCCCAGCCGGGGTGGGTTGCCCAAGCCCGGAGGCTTCTTGGGCTTACCCCAGGGCCAGCCCGGCTTGTAGGAAACCTCAACCACTTTTTCCAAACTTGAAGTATTAGTTCAGAAAGCAAATAAATAGACTGTATGACATGCTATGCATATAAGGAAGCAAGATAAATAATGGAGGTAATAGATCCCAGTCGCACCTGGCTTGTTGTTGTTCCTACAGCCAAAAGAACAATTGCCATCCACTGCAAATTAGAAAGTCTCCTCTTCAAGAACAGCCTACAAATATGAATACAAGTGTGAACTCTCAGGTGCTAAAAACTTAGGCCTGATGTAGCTAGGGAAGTTGACTGAGAGCACCTGAACAATATCCCGGTTGTGACAATCTTTAGATTGCCCAATATTTGATAGGTGGAGGTATCCACGTATGTCAGTGTAGCAAATTGAACATTGTTGTGGATGAGGTATATAATTGACGGAATAGGGTACAAACGAACAGTCTTCCAGTCTGTTGTCATTCTTGGTGGAGTTGATGTCTTGATCTCTCTCCAAAGAAGAAAAGCGGAAACAATAAGCTGCAATTTAACAGTAGCAAATAGTTCAAAAAAGAAAGCAAAAGGTTCAATGGGTGAAGGAAATATCATTATACAATCTGCATATGCTAGTTTTCGTGGACAAAAAATTCAAATGAGATGTTTTTTCCTTCTGAAACTTGCAAAATACCTTGAACACTTCAGCAAGAAAAGGGATGGTTGCATAGTCATACTTGTATCCCCCATTACTCTGTGACAATGTAGTCAAAATTCCCTGCCATGAACCAACAGAAAATAGCAACCCATAAATGAGATACCTAGATAAATTACATGTACATGCGGCCTGCCTATTCAAAGCCTAAAACAAACTACGAAAACTTAATCCTCAATCTTTCTTAAAGGGCTCAAGAACAGCAGGCAGAATTGTCAATAATATCCAATTTTCTAGCCATCCAAACAATGATAATCCAATAGAAAGACTTTCACTCAGGCCGTAACAACTTCGTTTTCTACGTTCAGTTTTCTCGACTAATTTTTATATATTTTCTATCAGTAACTAGCACACTACCGATACCAGGTGCTCATTGGTTTCAATGCACACACTGACACAAAGTTTTGCGATTCAGAAGTAATTTCATTGCTTTCTGAGATTAAACATTTGCTTTCGATTTCAGCATAAAGCAGCAAAAAATTGTGCACACCGCGGCAGTCCTGAAGTGTGACGATCAATTAACAGAGGAAGAAGTCAACCAAACTCCAAAATGATATATACATATACATTACGAGTAAAGGACGGAGTCCATGGTCAGTAAATCGTCTTACTATGTGAGAAGAGATTAGGGTTAGGGACAGACCTGAGAGCTGGTGAGGATGGTGAGAAGCCCAGCGACGACGTACCACTGCATCTCCTACACTGTCGCGCAGCAGATCTGCAACAGGGCCTATTTCAGATTTCCAAATACTATACATATTCTCATTTTAAGGACACACTTCCGGTTTTTGCCATAGAGATCCCTTTAATTTTGTACAGTTGAAAAACGGCCCCTACTTTGGTGGATACACTCGTTGATTCTTTTTTGTTTCTTGAAAAATAAGTAAGGTATTTGTAATCCCCCTTGCAGACAAGTGTGTTTACGAGAAGATGATAAAACAGAAAAAGGGCATATTTACGAAAAGTGATTTTGTCACTTATGTAAGCTTCTCATTTTAGTAATCGAATGGTGGAAAAGAGTTGTGAACTTCTCCAAAACAAATTTTCATAATATGACTCTAAAAAAAGGAAGATTTGAAAAAAGAAGAAGAATTCATTTGGCTTTTCCTCCTTTTTTGAGTTTAAGTGGCTATTTCTAAGAATCTGACACTTGTCATAAGTCACCACTCCTCATCTATCTATGCACAAGAGACTAGGACCTCTATCTAATTATTCTTATATCAGTGTGTGAATATTAAGAATTGTCAAGAGATTTAGATGGTAAAAAAACCAAAAAAAAAGAAGAAGTGTAAAGAGAGAGAGAGAGGGAATGACAATAAAGATTCCATCTGTTTTTAATTCTCTTTATAACTCGATCCATGAAGCAAAAAATCCATAAAGCCAACATCTAAAAACATTCTAAGATTGGGGTATAATTGATATGCCAATGAAATATACTTGCAAACAAATAATTGTTGTTGTACCAAGTTTCCACTAATTTTCTTTTGTCTTTACCCTAATAACAAAAGACAACTGTTTTTACTAACAATACCATTTAGTCCAATTAGTATTTAAAAATACGATACTACCGTTTGTCAATAGCGGAAACCTTAACCCATCTAGCCTTGTTCGACAAAACTAACTTATTGCATGTTGAGAGACAATATCACTCTTTCACAATATATCAACACAAAAAGTTAATTTTGTTAAATATTTTGGCACTTTCCAGGGTTGTACAAAAATCATCATTCGTATATTTATTTTGAATTGTAATGGATAGATTTTTTAGGGGGTACTTGCTCGTTTGATGCTTCTCTCATTATCTGCACCAAATTGACCGCTGTAAAATTAATCTACTTGTGTGAAAGGTAAATGCATTACACAACAGATCATGCATATTTTTTCCAAAACACAAAAATCTATTTCTGCACATTTGCGTTTCCAATAATACTTTCCATAAATTTGCTTTCCATTCCTGAATATATATATATATAGTCAATCAAAAGATTCCCTTTCCGAAAAATCGTGTCATTTACGTATGTTTGCAGCAAGATATATATATATATATTTTGGAAAGATTCCCTTTCCATAAATTTGTTTTGGAGTGAATAAAAAATATATATATATTTTTTGGAAAGCATCACAGAGATATATATATTTTTGTTTTGGAAGGGCGGCATTTCCTTACTTATATAATAGTGATGCATCTTTGATAAGGTATGCACATGATTGGGACGGCAAAAATCGAATGAGAGATTATAATTTTGTTTGTGAATTTGTTATTTAAAAGATTTTTTCATTATTTGGAAAAGGAATCAAAGATATATATATATATATATATATATATATATATATATATATAGAGAGAGAGAGAGAGAGAGAGAGAGAGAGAGAGAGAGAGAGGATTAGCCATCAATAGTTGGACGGACATATTTTTTGTTTACGAAGGAAGAAATCCGTAATTGCCAAAAAGAAGAAAACTCCTTCATTTTGTTTGCTAGCATGGAGTCCACATTGATTCATTCAATAAAGATGATGAAATGCTAGCTGTGTTTTTTCTATTAAAATTTCCATTGTACATTACTTCTCTCAAAGAACACTTTTCATATCACATTATTCGTGTTTTGTGGTGCCGTATACCGCTGTAGCCGAATCTTTTTTAGATTGATTCAGAGCCAGTTGAATCCAGAGATCAGACATGAAGTCTGTGGTTCATCTATTGAATTTTGAAAAAAAATTTGGGAGCATCGGAGATTGGCGAGAATAGGTAAAGGCTTGGGGTAAGGTTTTTACTATTTCGCAATCTGTACTTCTTTTTTTATTAATAGAATAAAAACAGTAGTGTTAGGCCATGGTTTTGGCTTAGGGTTATTTAGAACCCTAAGTTTTTTCATGTAAATCGGGTGTATCTTGTCTTCATTTTATTTTCACTGCACTACTTGTGGTTTGGTTAAATTGAATTAATCAAGAAAATTAACCAGTTTTTTATTTGATAATTTTTAATCGGTTAATCTTCTTAAAAATTGGTAATTTTTATCAAAACTCCTATTCACCTCCTCTCTAGGAGTAAATTGAACGCTTCCGCATGATTTTAAATTGAAGTGAATTTCACTGACTTATTGTGTTTAAGTCCGTTTGTGGGAAGGAGAGTATAATGCCACGACAGTCACTTCTAGAATCTTAACAAACCTCAAGAATTGATTGGCAAGTTCTAGCAGGATTCAACTGAAGGAAAAGCTTTGTAGTTTGTACTGCACCACATAATAGACAAGAACGTCGAAACTCGCGGGAACTCTTTACACAAAACGGGCATTAACTCTAACCCAAAGGGCTGCCAAGTGTTGGGTCATCGAAAATCCCTCTAGCGGATCTCTTTCTTCCCTCCAGATTCTGAATCAACTGTGGGCTTACAATTTCCGCCCATCATTCCAGGAATTCAATTGGATTTCACCACATCAAATCGTTGAATTTCTGTCTAATTTGACAACAATTTTCTGCATTTCTAACGGGCATTTGCCATATGATCAAAGCAAACAAGAATTTGCCACAAATCTTCTTGGGCATTGGTGATCACGTCAAAGGATTCACACTGTTGATTTCACAATGGTTCGACAACAGTTTGCGAGTGAATGTAAGCAATAATAATTTCTCTTTTCGTGTGATCGTAAGTCAATTCAACGAAGTTCGATAAATTTTTCCATTCAAGAATTTCTGGCTTCGAATCTGGGCATGGAGCAATTGCGACAGATCGGAGAGGTATTGGGAAGCTTGAAGGCTCTAATGGTATTCCGAGACGAAATACAGATCAATCCACGGCAATGCAGCTTGTTGCTTGACATGTTCAGTTTTGCTTATGAATCAATAGCAGAAGAGATGAGACAGAGCCTGAGATTCGAAGAGAAACAAACCAAATGGAGAATCCTCGAACACCCATTGAGAGAGCTCCACAGGGTTTTCAAAGAAGGAGAGATGTACGTAAGGCACAGCTTGGAAACCAGAGACTGGTGGGCTAAGGCCATCACCCTCTATCAAGACACCGACTGCGTAGAATTTCACATCCACAACTTGCTCATTTGTGTTTCAATCGTCGTAGAAGCGATTGAATCTGCGGGAGAAATATCCGGGTGGGACCATGAGGAAATGCAAAGGAAGAGAGTTATATATTCAATGAAGTATCAAAAGGATTGGAAAGAACCTAAAATTTTCCAGTGGAAATTCGGGAAGCAATACCTTGTATCGCAGGATTTCTGCAATCGGTTAGCAGCTGTTTGGGAAGAAGACAGATGGATTCTTCTCAATAGAATCCGGGAGAAGAGAAAATATGGTTTGACAAAGCACGAGAGGCAACTCGCGGATCTACTTTCGAAGAATTTAAATGAATCGGAGCCATTGAATTGTAAACTCTCGCCGTTTTCCATCTTGGTGGGGTCAAAGGATTACACGGTGAGGAGGCGTTTGGGGAGTGGAAGTCAGTACAAGGAGATCCAATGGTTAGGTGAGAGTTTCGCTCTGAGACACTTCTTTGGGGACATTGAAGCATTAGTTCCTGACATTTGCAAAACAATCTCTCTCTCTCACCCCAATATTTTGCCTATCCATTGTAGCTTTGCTGACGACGAAAAGAAAGAGTGTTTTCTGGTAATGGAGCTCATGAATAGAGATCTCTCCATTTACATCAAGGAGATTTGTGGACCGAGGAAACAACGACTTCCTTTCTCTCTTCCTGTTGCAGTTGATCTCATGCTTCAGATTGCAAGAGGAATGGAGTATCTCCACTCGAAAGACATCCACCACGGAGATTTGAACCCTTCCAACATCCTTGTAAAAGCAAGGAACGTCTCCACAGAAGGGTACTTACATGCAAAAGTAACCGGATTCGGCCTATCATCCTCCATTAACCTCACCCAAAAGACATCTCCGAATCAGAATGGGACAATGCCTTTTATATGGCATGCTCCGGAGATTTTAGCAGAGCAAGAAAATTTGGGAAGTGTTGGAAATTGCAGATATACGGAAAAGGCTGATGTATATAGCTTTGGAATGATATGCTTTGAGATTTTAACAGGAAAAGTGCCTTTTGAGGATAGTCACCTTCAAGGAGATAAAATGAGCCGGAATATTAGGACAGGAGAGAGGCCACTGTTCCCGTTCCCTTCGTCTAGATATCTGACTAGCTTGACAAAAAAATGTTGGCACGCTGATCCGAATCAAAGGCCAAGTTTCTCATCCATTTGTAGGATTCTCAGATATATTAAACGGTTCTTGGTGATAAACCACGAGCTCAACCATCCGGATCCACCAATGCCGATGGTAGATTACATTGACATTGAGGCAGGTCTTTTAAAGAACTTCTCCATGTGGGGGAGTTTGGAATTGTTGCCGATATCCCAAATCCCATTTCAGATATTTGCTTATAGAGTTGTGGAGAAAGAGAGAACAAGCACATTTCAAAAAGATACCTCTGAATCAGGGAGTGATGGAGGAGCCTCAGCTTGTGGGGATGAGAATGTGAGCGCAGACGACCCATTTTCAGTAGTCAACGAAAAAAAGATTTTAGCCTGTCCTGAGACTTTGAGCAGGAAACTATCATCGTTGAAGAAATCTGCAGATGTGAAAGCCATCAAACAGCCAGGTAATCTCAAGCTTTATTATTGATTAAGCCAGCTCTTTCTCTCAGACGTACCTGAGGCAGCAACATTTTGACAGAACTTACAAGGGGATGAAAACTATTTTGTGATGAAAACAACAAATCAGTCCATGATTAAGGTTTTTAATCTTTGGAAGATATACGTTCCATACAAAATTCATACTCTCTCATTCTTGAGAGAGAACACTGATTCCATGCATGTCATCTGAATACTTCTCGTTATCGTGACTTCGTAAGAGTCGAATATCAGCCAGATTAAATTAGGGCACAGATATTCATTCCATCAAACATAAACAGAACAATTTCTAGGAAATAATTGGATGTAGTTGTAAACTTCTGCTTGCACTCGCTTAAACTGATTGCTAAAAAATTCATCCTATGTCAACATATTTTTTCTGTTTCGGTAAAGGTACTTTTCGAAATCTCAAACACATAAAAAACCAATCCAAGAAAGGAAAACAACATCCTACAGGTGGTCCTGCAAGACCAAAACAAAACTCAAAAACCAAGCCATAGCAGCAGGCTCAAAAGGCAAACAAAAAACTCCACTACTTGCAGCCGTAACCTCCAGGGAAAGCTGAAAAAATTCCCTGATGAACATTGCAAGTCCTGCAAATCGCCTTGTTTTCCTGCATGGCTTTTACGTGTCTCCAGGACAGCATAGCATCTCTAATAGAGCTACAGATTTTAGCACTGGAGAGGCAGGATCCATACCTTTTTGCTGAAAAATTCTAGAATTACATATTCCCCAGACTATAAACCGCAGCAGCAAGAGAAAGCTTAAGTACCGATTTTCTAAGACGATCCCCTTGAGAATGCAGAGTAAACCAAACAATTTCGTCATCCCATGGCAAAGGGTTCTGAACCACTTGATTCCATCGCAACACATCTGCCCAAACAGCACTAGAATAAGAACAATTAAAAAAAGAAAAGAAGGTGACTGTGGGACTCCACATTACCGCTGTTGCACTAGGGACAAGAATCATCAGAAACTATACCCCAAACCAACAACCTGTCCTTAGAACTTAGCCTAGGCACATGCTTTTTGAACCACACTACTTTGCACCACTCCTGGACAGGATAAGTTTTCCTAATAGCATTCCATGCAGACTTCACAGTGAAATTACCCTGTTTGGATGGAACCCAAATCACCGAGTCTTCAACAGCCACATCTGGAACAAAACCTTGCTGGAGTCCAAGGCTTTAATCTCTCTCACAATTCATTTCTCTCCCTAGGCCATTTCCAAACACCATTGTGAATGTGGGAGGAAACTTTAGCATTAAGAGTATGTCAACTTCTTTATTCTACCTGTATAATAGTATTAGTAGAAACTACCCCAAAAAGTTCCTAGGTAGTGGAAACCAATATAGTAGTATCTTTTGCTATATTTTTTTTAGAGCAGAATGGGAATACGTGACTCAGGCACCGACTGCAATAGTTGGAAAGGGTTGCCAATACATCCTACATTGATAAAAATGTTAGGACAAGGCTGCTTGTCAGTACAGTAGACTATCGGAATAACCAAGTGAGAAGAAGATGAACAAAACCTTGCAAAAAGGCCTTTATTTTCTCCTTTTGACAACATAGTCAAGATCATGACGACACTCTGAAACAAGTGATGAAAGGGATGTTTAATTTCCTTTGTCTATAAGTAACAACTGGTGAAAGGGATAAAAAAACAAATTTTTACACTCTGTATGTAATAATATTTTCCTGTGGCTTTGATTTTACAGGGACACCAAAAGGACGGTCATTAAAACCTCCACAACTGTCTACTTATGAACGCAGTACAAGGGCGAATTCTGAGAGCCAGCTGATGTGCATGAGTCCAAAACCACGAAGAAAATCGGGCCATTCCTCAGACTCTGATCTACCATAGGCGGTAGGCCCTCAAACAAGTAGTTACCTCCACAAGATGTTTTCCCCACCCAAAACGCATCTTCCCATTTTATTTCTGATTTTGGATAGTCCCCGTATGTGGGAGACTTGCCACTTGGGTACTACCTTTTTGTAACAGTTTAGCTTACATTGGCAGGCTATTTCTGCCGCAATTTTGGCCGAGTTATGTAAGCTGAATTACAAGCAGCAGTTGCCTTTTACAATGTTTTATTATAGCATTGAAGGATTACGCTTGATACAAACCATTGCAAAAAGGGTTATCTGCCCAAATTCGTGCACTCCTGACCATCTTGAGCATTTCAGACTACATTGCATTACTCTTCTAATCTCTTGCTGTTGCTTTGTGTTGGGAAAAATGGCGGAACAGTAGTGGATTCAACAAATAAAATTCCATTGATATACAAAATTGAAATACAATTACAGAATGCAGATTACAATTTAATAGAAATAACATGAACAACAACCGATAACGAAACAGCCGATTCCTGTGAAGCCAGTCTCCTTAAAGAAGATTTGCCGCCTACCGCGGGTGTTGTAGACTTTGCCAGTGTCTTCCCCCAAGATAATACGGCTGAACCACAAGCCGATGGAACACCACCGTCGACTGCCTTGACGAACTGATTTGTGTCTACCTCTCTCTCTCTCTCTCAAGGAATGGTAATCTGATGGAATATGTTGGAGCACTCAAAACTTGTGTCTTGAAACAAAACCAGAGGCTCCCTTATATAGGTGAAGGAGGAGCCTACCCAATCATTGCAGAAATCAATAGGGCTAATGAAATCTAGAATCGAATTCTGATCTTGTAACTCCAACATCAATTTGCATTTGAATTGGGAATTGAATATGGCCATTACCACCACTTTCATGAGGGGAGTTAAACCGCCTTTAATCACGCAACGTCTGAATCCGTGGACTCACACGATGACCTCGGGAGACCCTCCGAGCGCCCCCGTTTCATTCAATATTTCCAACACTTTGTTTAGTGGTCTCAGACTCTCATATGGTTTGGGGTTTTTTTTTATAAGAGGTGCTGTGAAGGTTCTGTGCAACGCCAATGCTCTGAATGTTAAATGAAAGAAGCATGGTAATGCGCACATAAATCAAAATGATTCTTGGGTCTGTCATGCCTTTTGGCTTTGATTTGAGGGTATGATTCCGCAGCAAACTCGACGGTATAGGAGGACCACTGTTTCAATGGTATTCGTGAGCAACCACTTTGTGCATTTATTGCCAAAGGTTAGATCTGTCTCAAATCCATCTGTTTCAGTGGTATTCTGGGAGCAGCCACTTTGTGCATTTATTGCCAAAGGTTAGGTCTGTCTCCTATCCATCCCCCGCCCATACCCCAAATTATTGGGGACTAAATGGGTTATGTTATTGTTGTGTATTGTTGTGAGGTGCTGTGAAGGTTGTGGCCATTCTGCAAAACTCGCCAATTTTCTCTCAGTGCATAGGAGTCGATATTTGATCACCACATTTTTGAAACTATCAGCTATTTCTCTATATAGTGAGTCTTTCTTCACGTTCATCAAGATCATAATGTTGTATCTTTTCCTTTCAAATGCAGGGGACCGAAACAAGTCAACTCACGTTATTCAGAATGATATGTATATAAGTTGAAAAGATAACTCAGTGTTGAGTTGAGATTCAAAAATTATTTTCAAAAGCTTTGTGGTGCTCTAGTCTGATAAATGAGAACATTCAATATAAGTCATACATGATATGGAAATGGTTAAAATTTCTTGTTCAAGTAACAAATTTCAATCGAATCAGAAGAAATAAATGAACATAAAATTGTAAAAATATTATAGAAAAACAAAATCCCTCTCAAATTTCCGGTTACAAACTATTTCAACCAAACAACTGTGGATTGATAGTTACTATAGGGGTGAAGATCCTTCGACTTCCCATTCGACTACCGTTGATACAACTTATTAAGAGATCAAAGAAATGCCTCTTCCAGTCTATCGCCTCAGGGTATGCATAATGTATTCAGCATAGAGGTCCCTGCACCAGATGATCATTTCAATAACCACCTTAAAATAATGTATGGGAGAAGACAATACTGTAGAAGTCAAGGGCTGAAATATTTGAATTTTTACACTATGACTTACATTGAGTACTGGATAGCGTCGAGGGCTACATTGGAAGGTAGGAAATCATTAACTGCAACCTCCTTGTTTTCATTCTTCTTATCTGTGCGATTTGTTAGGCAACATTACGATCTCTCTCTATATATAGCTCTAAATAACTTTGTACGAAATTTCTAGGAGGCAAAACATAAGGTAGGATAACAGAGTAAAAGGAAGTGTAGGATTACAGTCTTCAAAAAAGCGTCGGATCTCAGCAAGGCGATGAGGAGAGAGCTGTTTGATGTCAGTGTAATGCCTATACTCTGGATCATCAGCGCACACCGCAATGATCTTATCATCTTTCTCTCCCTGTTAGGTTAGGTAAGTGGAAAGCAGATACAATTTGACATTAACTTTTGAACCAATGGGACAATGTGAATGATATTGCCAAAGGATCAACTCGGTTTTTTTCCATTAGGGGTTCAAAGAGTACCTGATCAATCATTGGCATAAGTCCAATGGCCTTGGCTCTGAGAAAACAACCGGGAAGAACCGGTTCCTATTCCAAATGATAAACATTACAGTTGTAAACATGAAGCAGCTAAATGTCTCAAAACAAAAAGCAGAACTCGTAAAAGAAAACATGGACATTCTCCTCCAATTGGCCTCTGTAATAATCTAGGTACTGGACATTATCCCATAGTTAAAGGGTTCTCTCAAATACATGTTAGGCATCGTAAAAATGGATCTAGTATGAAGAAGTTAAAGAAGCTAGGAATCTCAGTCACTATTGGATGTCCGTCTCTGGGCCATATTGTACATTATCTGTAGTTTCAAAAACTTGTGATACGTGATATGTATCCCCCACAATTTGAGACATACAGTGGCAAAATGGATGTCTTATGTTTAAGCAATCCATCACACATGATATTTTTCTTATTAGATCACGCTCCATAGTTCAATGCAGGCATGCAGCCTTAATTAAATTTTATATTGTCTATTGGATATTACTATTCTTTTTACCCAGAACTTACAACTAGCTAATATATACTATGATACTCGATAAGTGTAACATACAATATATGAAATTTAAAAGAAAACCTTGTACATCAACACATTCGACTGAATTCCATGAAGCTTTTTTTGTGCATTTTAGATGCATTTGAAAGAAAACCAAATTACCTGCATGAGGACTAAAACATCCAATGGGTCATTATCCTCGCATAGGGTGCGAGGGATGAAACCATAGTTATGAGGATAGACCACGGATGAATACAAGACCCGATCAACCTGGGCGTCAATTCAAAAAGTGATAGAACAAAATGTCTTCAGCAATCAAAGATTGAGTTTTACATACTATGTTCTTGAAACATAACAACAAAATAGTAAGATCATGGCAGGAAGTAGTGTCAACTTACAGTTCATGGAGAAACCATCTCTTACCCTAGCCTAACACAACTTACTCATACATTAACATCAGAAATATCATCCAATGTCAACTTTGAATTATTATTCATACCTTAATCAGTCCCGTCTTCTTGTCGAGTTCATATTTAACCTTACTGCCTTTTGTTATCTCAACAACCTGTAGCATGTGAAATAACTCTTGATTAGGCGGAAGACATGAGCAATAGGAGGAACCAAAATTCCAAAGATAACCCCCATCGAAGATTTCAGATCTTATCATGTTCTAGTATGTCTTTACAATGATTTTTTGTTTTTGTAAGTGAGAATTCTTGATCCTCCTTATTTCCTTATTTTTCTTTTCTTGGTTCTTGTTTTTCTGAAAAAGGAAATTTTAATGCTTCATCATAAAACAAGTAACAAATAGCTAACAAATTACAAATATAATGTGGCGGTTAATATGAATCTTCCTTGAGTGAGGGAAATATAGATGGCTGGCTGTAAATTTTAGTAAGACTTACACAGTTGACTATGAGGGGTGCTTCAGGTCCTGGAACAAAGATTGCAAAATGATCAGTAAGTGTTCTAGTAAGTATTGAATGCTAAGTGAGACTTACTGATTGAAAATGATCATTTCAGTTGATACCAATCTCAAGATCATGCCAAGGATGTGCAGCAACCGATCTTTTGGACAAAGACGAGAGGATCCTCTCATTGAGACGGGGAGCAGGTCGCCGTGATTGAGTATCCTGAGCTTCATCACCATTTCTTGTGCCACTCATTTTCTTCCAAATAAAAGAAGTGCAAAATAGGAATAAATAGTCGATCTATATCGGCAAAACAAGTATTATTCTTGGTTGTAGATGCATGACGCTGTGACATATATTCATCAACCCATATGCAGAAGTACAAATATTATTAACCTCAGCATGGAAAACATATCCAAGAAAAGAAAATAACCACAACTGATCATATCACATGAGGAATGAAAAAAATCAAACCTGTGATTTGAAGGAGGAGGAATGGAAGAATGAGTTCACCACGTAAGAAAATATTTGCGTCTCCCCTCATATTTATATACGAAGAGAAATCCCAGAGCCATCTCTCACGGAGGGTTTGGTCAAATTAATTTTTGAGACATTTTCTTCAACCTCGTGTCTGAAACTGAGACAAAGTAGCTCCTCAGATCCACCTGACATTGCTACAAATTCTCAATCCTCCTATTTTCAGCACAATGTCTCTCGCGCTAGAAACATGCAATTGGTCTTTACAAATGAAATCCAAGGTCAAGAGTAATAGTTGGATCCTAATCACCTAGCAAGGGACCAGGACCAAGGCCAAACATAAAATGTATATTCTTGGCTAGTTAATTATTGAGTCTTGGTCATTTTCACTAGAATTTATTATTGAAAGATGCACAAGTAATTGAGAAACAGCCCATCAGGCATTTCATGGTGTTAAGCACGTTGGTTTTTTTTTATTTATTTATTTATAATTAAAGCCTACAGTTAAGTTTGGCCAATTATTGATAACCCAGTTTTGGCTAAGTATACTCAATTAGTAAAATTTAACAAATTTAATGAAAAGATATCCTCGTATATCATGACCATTTCATCCCTTAAACTTCCTCTCTCCTTCTACCTACACTATAACCTTCATCTTCTTCCCTCCTCTACACTACAAACCCTACTAACTATTTAGGTCCACCAGCACTAGTGAACTCCATCACCACCACGACAAGCAAGTTCCATCACAATTGTTACCACGAGCGAACTCTAACACCACTGCTAACCAGCAAGCTCCATCACCACCGCCACCGCCGCCACCCAGTGGCGGCTCCAGGAATTTTGAATAGGGTGTTCAAAAATTACCTTAACTCCACTAACAATATTAATTAACCATAGATACACAAAAAAATTATATTAGTTGTGTAATGCGACCAATAATACGTAAGATATATGTCTCAATTACATGTTATCGGAAAATTCTATCTTTTAGTCCAAGCAAAATTAATTCGGCACATAAATACATTAGTTTTATGGTAGAAAATTGTCTGGCAAATAGGTTGAAACATTTTTTTTATTACATACACTCTTTTTGTGTGTGTGTGTGTGGAGATATAGAGTTACTTTGTTTTGAACTAATATATTAAATATTTAGTTGTGAATTTTCTTGACTAATGGATGTTCACAGTATAGGAATAAGTGTTCAAACAAACTCAACATAAAATTATTACACATAATATAAAATGTAAAAGAGTTTAGGTTGTTCAATTGACCATCTATGAGAAGTTATGAAGCCTCTTATTATCTTTTAATTTGAGTTATTTACATTAGATTGGTTGAGGGCTAATTTTAGTGGGCTAATTGTTTTTTTTTTTTTTTGGGTTAAGTGTTCAAATATTTGCAAGTTGTGGCTTGTCATGCAATAAAGCTCTTGGATGTCCTACACTGCATCTGGGGATCGAGTCTCATTTCCCCCTTCTCCCTTCCCCATGTAATAGAGTATGAATGATGAATGACAAAAAAAAGTGTTCAAATATTTACGCATAGGGTGTTCAATTATTTTTGCTTGGGTGGTCAAAAAGCAAAAAAAAAAAAAAAAACTTGAATAAAACTACGAAAAATATTTACATGCATTTGAAACAATTTTTTTTTTTTAGAGTGTTCACTTGAACACCCTAGAAGCCATTTGGAGCCGCCGCCAACGAATTCCATTTTCACCATGATCAGCGAGCTCTATCACCCACCACCAACAATGAGCTCCATCAACGCCTCCCGCCAGTCCCTCTCTCCTCTCCACCACCTTACTGTTCACCATCGGTGACACAACCACCCGAGAAATTCAATTAGTATGTTCCAACGCTATCGAATTTTGAAATATGAAACTCACTTTTCGGATTAAAATTATGAAAGTTGTAAGTATTTTTGGATGTTAAAAATCACGGAAGATGTAAAAAATAAAAATAAAAATACGAACAACGAATTACTTATAAATTTTGAAAATATTTTTTTTTGAGAAGGAAAAAGAACAAATGGGGTGTTGGCTTTGTTTCTTTCATGAGATTTTTGAACCCTAAAGAAAAATTATTTTCTAGAGTATAAATTTTTGGTCATTTGACATTTTGAACATTAAATGAAGTTTTTACTCATAAAGATTTTGTCTCTAAAGAGGGGTTGTATTTTCAGAGAGAAAGAGGGGGATAATTTTGGTCTTTCTTGTCAAAAAGTCAAATCAAGTAGCAAAAAAAAGACACTTATATATTAGTGTTTACTAACTGAAATGACTTAAAACACTAAAAAAAATGCACTACGTGGCACATTAAGTACCTAAATTCTGTGTAGATGCTATAAACGAATTAAGCCGTTCGCGAATTATGCGAGACTCAGTTGTGTAAGAGTTCCTTCGTGCTCGATTTGTCTACTAAATGAATCGGACATGAACCTCAATTTTAGGTTCGTTCAATAAATGAGTCGAATATGAGCCATTGAGCCTAACAGTATTCGGCTCGATTAGGCTCGCAAATCCGAGGTCAAAATGCAATTAATAATACTTTGGGGGCTTACAAGTAGATATCGCATATTCTAGGGGAACAAATATAATTTAGCAATGAGATTTCCCCCAATACCAGTAGGCACTAGTATACTATACGATCAGATCAGTTCAGTTCACAGACGTGAGTTACCCCACCGCTCTCCTCCACAACGTATTCTCACGCAGCTCCTTTTCATCGCTCCTCCAGTCCACACCGCATCTCTCAGCCTCTCATCTCCTCTTCTTCTCCGTCATCGGGTACCGTTTTGCCCCTTCTCAATTTGATTTTTCCGGTGAGTGCCCGTGATACTCTTACTCGGGTTTCTATTTATCAGAATAGCAAAAAGTCTATCAGAAGCATCTCCCTCTACCCCTTGTTATCGTCCCTTCTCCCAATTGACGGCAATGTCATCGACACCGATTGGATCGACTACAATGTCGGAGGAAGATGAAGAAGAGAAGATGAATTCAGCTGTGAAATTCGGGAGTCCGGAGGCACTCGAATATGTACGTAAGCTAACGGACGTGGGAGCAATGACGCGGCTACTTCACGAGTGCATAGCCTACCAAAGAGCCCTAGATCTTGACCTGGAGAACATCCTCTCCCACCGCAGCGATCTCGACAAACAGCTCTCCAACCTCCAGAAATCCGCAGACGTCCTCGAGATAGTCAAGGCCGATTCCGACTACATGCTCTCGAATGTCCGATCGACCTGTGATCTTGCCGATCAGGTCAGCGGCAAGGTTCGCGAGCTTGATCTCGCCCAGTCCCGTGTCAACGACACCCTCCTCCGCATCGACGCCATTGTCGACAGGGGCAATTGCCTCGAAGGCGTCAAGAAAGCCCTTGACACCGAAGACTTCGAATCCGCCGCCAATTTCGTCCAGACTTTCCTTCAAATTGATGCCAAGTACAAAGATTCGGGTTCCGATCAGAGGGAGCAGCTCTTGGCTTCCAAGAAGCAGCTCGAAGGCATAGTCCGTAAGAGATTATCAGCGGCTGTGGATCAGCGTGACCATGCCTCAATCCTACGGTTTATCAGATTATTCTCTCCCCTAGGCCTGGAGGAAGAAGGGTTGCAAGTGTACGTAAGCTATTTGAAGAAAGTCATTGCCATGAGATCGAGGCTCGAGTTTGAGCAATTGGTGGAACTCATGGAACAACAATCCTCTGCTGCAAATCAGGTAAACTTCGTCGCTTGTTTGACCAACTTATTCAAAGATATTGTCTTGGCAATCGAAGAAAACGGCGAGATTTTGCGTAATCTATGCGGAGAAGATGCTATTGTGTACGCAATATGTGAACTTCAAGAGGAATGTGATTCTAGGGGTTCTTTAGTTTTGAAAAAGTATATGGATCATAGGAAATTAGCCAAATTAACCTCGGAGATCAACTCCTATAAGAGTAGTAATTTGCTCTCTGTAGGAGTTGAAGGCCCCGACCCCCGAGAGATTGAATTGTACTTGGAAGAAATATTGTCCCTTACACAACTGGGTGAAGATTACACAGAATACATGATCTCAAAGATCAGGGGTTTGACTTCAGTTGATCCGGAGTTGGGTCCACGAGCCACAAAAGCCTTTAGGAGCGGAAATTTCAGCAAGGTTGCTCAGGAAATTACTGGGTATTATGTGATTTTAGAGGGATTCTTTATGGTGGAGAATGTGAGGAAGGCTATCAGCATTGACGAGCATGTACCTGATAGCCTCACCACTTCCATGGTGGATGATGTATTCTATGTTTTGCAAAGTTGCTGTAGGAGGTCTATTTCCACTTCAAACATCAACTCTGTGATTGCAGTACTCAGTAGTGCAGTAAGCTTGTTGGGCAGCGAATATAATGAAGCATTGCAGAATAAAATGAGGGAGACCAACCTTGGGGCAAAGCTATTTTTGGGTGGCGTCGGTGTGCAAAAGATTGGAGCAGAAGTTGCTACAGCTCTGAATAATATGGATATTAGTAGTGAGTATGCACTAAAATTACGGCAGGAGATTGAAGAGCAATGTGCAGAGGTGAGTTAGTTTTTCTTTTCATTTGTGGTTTACTTTCTCATTGGCTAGCCAACTTGGTTGTGGTTGTCCTTGAGAAAATGCAGTGGAATGATTTTTGAACCCAAAAATATAGAACGACTAAATACACTTACCCAATGGTAGTTGCATTATTCTAGTGGATTGATAGACCAACCTTCATATTCCTAATATAATGAGACTGAGAGATTCTATTAAAGTGTTTGGTTGATTAGTGGGTGCCATTGCGAAATATCGTGCAACTTGTAGAGAGTTATGGTTAAGGGCCTACATAGCATCGACACAATTTGAGACTGAAGCTCTGACATGAAATTTTAAAGAAAAAAAAAGAAAAGAATGGACCACACAAGAAGTTTGGAACATGTCGACAACTGTATTTGTGGTTATATTCTTGTTGCTTAAATAGAAATAATTAAAATTCCAAAAATAAGTCTAGAATTAGAGTGGAAATTCCATATTTGCATTCAATTACATGTCGTTGCATCATTCGAATTTTTCCTTAAAGCATTCACAAAAGTGGTTCAGCATGAAGTGTTTTATAAGTCTCTTGTTCTTATAATCTTTCAATTATCTTCTCTCACTCAAATCGAGCTTCCTACCGTGTCCCTGGAGTATCTATGGATTGCGCAAGGGCGCTCTAGCATAGACCAAACAAGCTTTGGTGTGGCCCTTGAGTGCCCTAATGAAAAATAAATATAAAAATAGCAGAAGTAGTACTTCATTTGAGTGTTGGACGCTTGTCCAGAGAGTGTTTGTGTCCTGACAGTGTCGGTGTTTGACTCTCAAATCAGGCATTGGGACTGATGTTGAATGGCATGTCAATCTGATTTAGTCTTCCTCATAGATTCTGACGAGGAAATGTTCATTTTGTTTCATGCAATAGCTTTTCTCGGCACTCTGGCCTTCAATCATAATTGATTCCATTCAGCATTTCCCAATTATGGTGACACTGGTTTACTAGCCTTTACGAGTTTTGTGTCTCTCCGATAAGGTTTTAACTGGATGGACTTCTTTGGTGATTCTATGATGCTGGGTTCCCAAGTTATATTAATTATCATCAAGAGTTTTTTTCACGTAAAAACATTTCCCTCTCAGATATCTATTTTTATTTTTTTCTTCCTTTTTTCTTCTTTCTCTTAATATTTTTTTCAGTAATTTTTGTGAATCCATATTTCTGAAAGAGTATCTTGGGATGAACATCCTTAAAAGTTATTTTTGGCTTGTGACATGTAGGTATTCTTAGATTTCTTACTTTTTCCATTGGGCATGTAATACCGCTTCTGCTAACTAAAGTATATATTCTCTACGTTGGTTTTCAATATGGTGTTCTTTTCTTTTGAGGCGGCTCCACTATTATTCAGGGTTTTCGCTTGAATCACTTGAGTTAAAAGATATACAAATTTTTTATACATATAAATTGATTTTGGCACCTAGAGAGGAGAAGTTGAGAGAGATTAGACTAAGGTGGTTTGGACATATGTACCATAGACCAGAAGATGCAGCAGTTAAGAGAGTTGATTGAATAGATTTGGGTAGTAACACTACGAGGAGAGGAAGACCCAATCTACATTAGATGCTGTAGTGCGTGAGGATATGAGTTTACTAGGTCTAAGTGATCATCTAGCCCTTGACAGAGCTCAATGGAAACAAAGGATTCATGTAACCGACCCAATTTTATTTGGACATAATGCTCAGTTTGGTTTGTTTATATAAATTGGTTTTTCTTGAGTGACCCCTAAGAATGGGTAGGGGCACATACATTGGTCTATTGTCCTCATTGGGCCACTTGTACGGAACTGTGGTAAATAAAAGTCCAATTACACTAAGTATCCAAATAGTATAGGCCAACAATAGAGTTTAATTTTTTGTATTGAGCTTTTTCATCATTAATTCTTTGTATTTTTGTCACTGCTGAACAAAAATCCTGGAGCTGCCTTGTTTTTCTTTGGATCTATTATGTGGAATGATATGCTTAATTATGTGTTTAATGAGGGGTATTGTTTTTTTAGGTGTTCCCTGCACCAGCAGATAGAGAGAGGGTGAAGTCCTGTTTGTCTGAATTGGGAGAGATGAGTAACAGCTTCAAAAAATGCTTAAATGTTGGAATGGAGCAACTTGTGGCCACTGTGACGCCTAGGATCCGTTCAGTCTTAGACAGTGTGGCAAGCATCAGTTATGAGCTGTCCGAGGCTGAATATGCAGACAATGAGGTGAACGACCCATGGGTTCAGAGACTTCTTCATTCTGTTGAGTCTAACGTAGCATGGCTCCAGCCATTAATGACTGCAAATAATTATGATTCATTCGTCCATCTTGTCATTGACTTCATTGTGAAGAGGCTTGAAGTGATTATGATGCAAAAGAGGTTCAGTCAGCTTGGAGGTCTTCAGCTTGACAGAGATGCCAGAGCTCTAGTGAGCCATTTCTCAAGTATGACACAGAGGACTGTTCGAGACAAGTTTGCTCGCCTTACCCAGATGGCAACTATCTTGAACTTAGAAAAGGTTTCTGAGATTCTTGATTTCTGGGGTGAGAATTCAGGACCCATGACCTGGAGACTTACTCCTGCTGAGGTTAGGAGAGTGTTGGGTCTGAGGGTTGATTTTAAACCTGAAGCGATTGCTGCTCTTAAGTTGTAATCCCTGTCTGTGTAGCTTCTTCAACAGTGTTTGTATCTTTTATCATACTACTTTTAAAGTTTGAATTTAATTGGTTAATCTTACATCAGAGGGAGGCATATCAAAAATGGAAAATGTACCCATAAACCTTTTCTGAATTCCAATTTTGGGTCATTTGTGATACTTCATAAACATGTATATTCTTTCATCATATCGGTTGTTATACTGTTTGTTACTTTTCCCCATTCTATGGAGTTAAATTCAGGTGTGCCTTGGGAGTTTGATCCTGATCTCAGATGTGTAAGTGGAAAGGCTGCAAATAGCGGAATATCTCTCTTGGATTGCTATGCTCTGATGGACCATTAGACGAACTGATTAAGGACCCAGTGGACACCTGTTGTTGAGAAAGCCTTCGTACGTAGATCATGGTGAATTCATTCCTTTATCAGATTAGGTTGTTGTGGGTTTAGTTCTTGGGTTTTCCAGCTGATTTTGTCATGTTGTGCAGAGTTGATTCAGGCTTGGATTATGCAATATCTCAAACCCAAGTTTTATTGGCCCGTTTTTATTTATGGTCTGGTCTGTCTGATATTTTAAGTTACAGTTTGCGTTGCTTTTTCTGCAGTGCAATTGAAAGGCTTCCGTATGCTATTTGGCAGCAGATGCATTTCGTCGGATGGGATAAGAGGTATTTTTTTTGCACCTTTGTTCATGTGATCTCTATCTGAATCATGCTGTACTTTTTATCTTTTCAACGAAGGGTTCTTTTTCAATTTCTACTAATTGAAGATAATTATATTGTTTTGAAGTTGTCATAGGGTGACCAATTTTTTCTATGTTCTTCTGGAATGAATTTGCACAGGGAAGTGAGGTTGTGGGGTTGGTATTGGTTAGTTGATGCCTCTTATCCAAGCCCCTTAAGTTCAATTTCATCGGCCTTCCCTTTTTGGTGCAATTTTTCCAATTGTACCCTTTTGGTTTCGACCTCCAGGCGTAACTGCACAGGCTGAAACTGTCTTTTCTCTTTTTGACATATTTTGCACGCCCTGCTTTGGTTGTTGGGAAAAACGTGCATCTTTTTGTGAGATTTGCTATTGATGGCTCTGGCTTTTGCCGATTGCCTTTCTGATGCCTGTAGTTTGTCCCTTGCTCTTTATTTGGCCACGGTGATGGTACACCTCTACTAGCTGCTACTAGCTTAGTGGGTACAAGGACAGGTTGCTCTTTACCTTGAGACTACAAGAATATCTCTCTTCCCTTCTAAGAAAAGAGTCGTAGCTAACTCTTCAGATAGGTAGGCCATGGACAAGACAGTGGAGCGCAGCTCACATAACCCAGAGCCGGTACGACCTTTCGAATTTCTTTCTTTCCTTGATTTCTGATGGGATTTTTTCTGCGGATGTATTCTTTTGAGGCCCATTGAACGCCTATGGAGGTCTTCGAAATATCAAAACTACTGTACTTTCCTTTTCGTTGTTCTTCATTTCGTCTGTTTTGTTGGGATGTTATCTAGGGTTTTCGCGTTTGGTTTGACAGGTATATATATCTCATTCAGTTTCCATTTTACTCTGATCTTGTATTGGGTGAGGAGGGTAACTGGTTAAAGCTGGGGGATCAGAACAAGGCCTCTTATTCTCACAAAAAAATAGTTGTTCACAGAGTCAGAGCAACGGTCAAGCTCCTATCCATTAACGATTCTCAAGGTTCTTCCTCCCTACCCTCGTAATGGAAACTACCTTGGGTTCATCAGTTGTCTGATTAGAAAATAAAAGAATGGCTCTTTTCTGATTTGGAGCTAACAAGGCCCTGGACCCAGATGGGTTCACTTCCTATTTCCTCAAAAAGGCTTTGCATATTATTGGTCAAAGACTTCCTAGCTGCAGTTAAGTCTTTCTTTTTTACTGGCAGACTTTTAGTAGTTTTTGACACTACATCTATCACTCTGGTTCCTAAAACTTCTAGCCCTACCAATAGGACAGAATATAGACCCATTTCATGCCGTTATGTCCTTTACTAGATATTTCAAAGGTGCTAAGTACCAGTCTTAAGGCTGTTATCCATCTTTTGGCTAAGTTCCTTTCAAGCTGCCTTTGTTTTCAGTAGATCCCTATCTGATCAGATTTCAATGCAAGAGTTAGCAAGGTATTACCACACGAATAATACTCCTTGTAGGAGTGCTACAAAGATTGATATCATGAAGGCTTTTGACTCTGTGTCTTGGAATCTCATCCTTGATATTCCAGAGGCCTTTGAGCTCCTGTCACTTTCAGGAAGTGTATAACCAACCCTAAATACTATCTCTCTCAAGTATTTGTGCTTTGTTCTCCAAATAGCACTTCTTTCCATAGACTTTCTCATGCTCTTCTGGAATTTCACAAATACTTAGGCCTCCAGCCTAATAGGAGTAAGAGCAGGATTTATGGAGTATTTCATTTGGGTACTCTTCCAGTAAGGTATTTGGGTGTTCCCTTTATATGTAATGAGCTTACAGTGACTGATTGCAGCAGCCTTATCACAAAGTTTCTCAACAAAATAAAGAGTTGAGCAAATAAGTTTCTCTCCTATGCAGGGAGACTCCAGCTGATACAGTAATCTGTTTTGTTCAGTAAATAAGTCTTTTGGACTATGCATTTTATTCTTCCGTTGTCTATTTGCTTGCATATAGAAAGTAGAATGGCATGCTGTTTGCTACCCAAAATGAGGGGCCTTGGTAAGGAGAGTAAAAGATTGGAACATTGCCTCTTTCTTAAGACACATGGTCTATATGCTCTAGGCGTAGGGCTCTTTGATAATGTTGCTATAAGTACATTATCAATAATGGCTGTTTTTGGACCTTGGGAACTCCTCAAACTACTCTTGGACTTGGAGTAGAATGGCATGCTGTTTGCTACCAAAATGACTTTTCGAAAACTAAGAAAGTGCTGTTTTAGTGTGGAACTAGTATGACATGAATGGCCAGGTGGCTACTATTTGTCAAAATGCTATTCCTACATAGCCTATGTTGAAATTGCTGCCTTGCAACTGGCCAGGTGGTAAGAGATTCGAAGACAAATTTGTGGAGATGCTTAAGTATGGATACAAAGGTTCATATTTGTCAAAAGATTGGTTGAAACAGCCTGCATTTATCCAGTCATTTGCTCCACCGTTGCTTATTTACATCTCAAACCAGACAGATCTGCCCAAAATCTTGTTAATTGATTACGTTACGATACCAACCCATGTCACAAATCATGTTCTCTTTATTTTCTTTACATCCTTGGATCCAGAAATCAGTTACAATAGCCCCGACTTTGTATGAAGTAATAGAGTAGTAATGTTTGTTTGTCTCTGTTTCATCAAGTTTCTGGCATCAAAATCATACTCCAAAATTGGAAAATGATAAAACTTTTTATGTAAAAATATGAAAATTTTGAAGTCTACTGAACTTTGCGACCCATATTGTTCATTGAGATATAAAAGCTAGCAATACACTCCTTGACAAAGACTCGACTCCCAAAATTTCTGATTTTCGTCTAGCAAAACTTATCCCAGCCAACATGACTCATGTCAGTACTCGCGTGGCAGGAGCAATGTAAGTACTAACAACCTTTTTAACGATGAGGGAGTTTCATTGGTGAAATCTGTTGATTTGATACGCTGTCTTTCCCTTCTTTTATGTGCAACTGCTACCATCATGGGAATCTTGCTTTTGATTATGCTGATATGGCCTCTAAATTCCTTTTATGGATTGTCTTCTCTCTCTCTCTTGAGGAGGTACTGAGTACTAACCTACAATGTCCACAACCATTCTTGCAAAATAAAACTAAGCATTCAAATAAATAGATGAGTAAACCCGCAGACTGCAGACTAAGAGTACCATGTCTAGTGCCTCTAACGTCCTTTGTACCCCAAAAACTGGAATCCCCAGGAAGAATTTTTTTAATTTGGCTTTCTGATGCCAAGTACGGTAGGTTATGTCTGCAGAAGCAACTTTGCAAATGATCTTACAAGAAGACATGCTCTTTAGTTTGGCACTAGCTGCGTCATCAAATTCAAATCATTTGGTCCTTTTGAGAGGCCATAGTTAGACGTGACCGAGACTGCATCTTTTTTTGAACTGCACGTGAGGACTAGGTGATCGTCGGAATTCCATTATCCTTCTACAGAAAGTACAAAAAAACCATGAGAACACTCCTTGTAGAAAACTAGAAATTGGATTCAATTCTCCTTTCATGTTTCCTGTTGCCATTTTTTTTACCATCTTGAATATATATATATAGCTTCCAGTCAGGGAATCCGGATTTTAAAAAAATCCGGACCTCCACTTTTCCGATTGAAGTTCGACAATCCAAACCGTTCAATGTGTTTAAAAGGTGTTTTTTAGGGTCTCCGTGAGAAATCAGCAAAAAAAAATACCGGAAAGGGCTTGATCTGAGCCGTTTTTCACAAAACTGTACATATAGCAGTTTTTCACAAAACTGCTCGGATCAAGCCCTTTCCGGTATTTTTTTTGATGATTTCTCGCTGCAGCCCTAAAAAACACCTTTTAAACACATTGGACGGTTCGGATCATCGAAATTTGATCGGAATCAATGAGGTCCGGATTTTTCTTAAATCCGGGAGTTTGGACCGGAAGTGTGGTGTATATATACATATATATATACATCGGCGATCCTGTCAAGGATCCCGGATTTCCCGGATGGTAGCTTTTTTTCGGTGTTTCGATGCTTTTAAAAATTGTTTTTGGAAAATCCGAGCCGTCCAATGTGTTCAAAAGGTGTTTTCCAAAGTTCCTGTGGGAAATCTTAAAAAAAAATACCGGAACTAAGTTTTGATGATTTCTCGCGGGGACCTTAAAAATACCTTTTAAACACATTAGACGGTTCGGATCGTGAAAATTTGATCCGGAACTAAGAGTCCCGGATCCGGGATCCCTGACTGGATCGAGACTCATATATATGTATATATCACTAGCTTCTAACGCGAAGTTTTGGCCAAAAAAAATACCCAGAAGGGCTTGATCGGGGCAGTTTTTCACAAAAACGCTATGTTAGCATTTTGTGAAAAATCGCCGCGATCAAGCCCCTTCCTTCCTTTTTTTTTTTTTTCTCGCCAATCTTTTGCGTTGGACCTTAAAAACACGTTTTAAATACATCTAACGGTTCGGATCGTCGAAATTTGGTCCGGAAAGTGAAGTCTGGACGGTAGGTCCATAAATAGTGGTCCGTATATATATATATATATATATATATATATATATATATATATATATATATATATATATATATATATATATATATATATTGACGATTTCTCTCGGGGACCTCTAAAAACACTTTTTAAACACATTGGATTCAAAACACCAAAAAACCTCCAGTCTAGAATCTTGGACTGGATAACTGACGTATATATATGTTAGTCCAAGATTCCAGATTGGAGGTTTTTTGGTGTTTTGAATCCAATGTGTTTAAAAAGTGTTTTTAGGGGTCCCCGAGAGAAATCATCAAAAAAAAAAATACCAGGAAGGACTTGATCCGTGTAGTTTTCCACAAAAACTGTATATATACAGTTTTATGAAAAACTGATAGGATTAAGCCCTTCCCGGTATTTTTTTTGACGATTTCTAGTGGGGACTCTTAAAAACACGTTTTAAACACATTGGACACTTCGGATCATAAAAAAGAAATATCGGAAACGTGGATCCCAGACTATATATATATATATATAGAGTTCCGTTCTCCTAAGGGATCCCGCATACAAAATTTGGTGCGGACCAAGGCATTTTTCAACTTTCCGGATCAAATTTTGACGATCCGAACCGTTCAATGTTTTTCAAAATGCATTTCCAAGGCCCCGCTGAAATCTCAAAAAAAAATACCGGAAGGGCTTGATGGATCAGTTTTTGTTAAAAACGCTATATAGCGTTTTTAACAAAAACTGATCCGATCAAGCCCTTTCGGGTATTTTTTTTTGAAGATTTCTCGCGTTGGCCCTTAAAAATGCATTTTAAAAACATTGAACGGTTCGGATCGTCAAAATTTGATCCGGAAAGGCCAAGTCCGCACCAAATTTTGGTGCGGGATCCCTTAGGAGAATATTTTCGTATATATATATATATATATATATATATATATATATATATATATATACACACACACATTCCGCTTCACATCCGGGAATGCGTTTATGCACAGTTTCCGGTCCTCCCTCCTCAGCCGTTGGATTTAATCCAATGGCCCAGACTGTTGGCTTCATTAATATGGACCTCTTCATTAAAATGGACCCTTAAGGGTCAAAGGTTCAACCTGTTGGGGTAAACAAAATCCCAAAAATTTCGATCTCCCCTCATTTCACACTACACAGTTGAGAGAAGAGAGAGAGACGATCTCAAAGAAGAGAGAGAAAAACGAACGAAGAAGAAGAGCAGAGGGGGAGACAGAAAGGGAGATAACTCAATCTACGGTGAAGAATCAAACCAGACAACTAATTCTGGATCCCATTCTGAAAGGTCTTTCTCTTGACGTAGACGAAATCGAACAAGATAGAGATCGAAGAAGAAGAATCGAACCAGACGACTAACTCTGGATCCCGTTCTAAAAGCTCTCTCTCTCTCTCTCTCTCTCTCTCTCTCTCTCTCTGGTTCAATCGCTATGCATATCTAGGGTTACGGTACAATCTATAAAATTGGGGGAAAGGTGAAATTTTGATCTATGTTCCGAGATTAACTTTTAATAAGATGTTACGAGATATTGTCATAAATTTTGGGGGCTTTTCTTGGAGATATGTTTTGATTCGTTTCGAGATTTTCCATTCCATTTGTATATACTCGTATCACATTCTCTTTTGAATCTGCATATTACCAGAGTTTCCATCTTGAAGCTCGAGTTTATGAGTAGCAGGGGGGCTTTCCAAAAATCATTTTTTCTGCTATAACTCTACACTGAATCACTTGTGAACTTTGAAGACGGCAAAAGTTGTCGAAGAATCAGTGCAATGTATTGAGGGATTTTTTCTTCTCAACCTTAAACTTTCCATGTTTACCTTTGAGATTGTGCAACAATTTGTGAGATACTAGAATTTGTTTTGGTCATACTAGGATCTGTTTCTTTCTTGTAGATGATTGCCTCGAGTTGATTCTGAAGGTATAGCATTAGCCGTGTAGAGAAGAACAAGAATTAGCATTAGCAACTGAGGTTTGTGTGTGCTGAGTTTACAGGTTGTTTACTCCATATTCTTTGTCCTTAGTGGTTACAAGAGTGTTGGGATCTGCATTCATTGCATAATCCCCTCTGTTTATAAATTCCCTATTTGTTAGTTTATACCGTTTAAAAAGTGTTTGACCTTGTAAGAACCTTGATTATAGGAGCATAACTTTCATGTGTGCACATTAGAGGGGCTGCTTTTGTGGTCCTGCTATATTGCTGCTGTGTGTTCACTTTATAATAGAGAAGGCATCCACTTAAATTTGTTCATCTTGATTGCGAAAAAAGTAGATGGTAATGAATTTTTTTTGGACAGTTACCATTTTGCACAAGAGTCCCAAAGATTGTTGTCGAAAATTTTGTTTCGTAGCTTCCAATTTAGTCGTACCAAAAGGGACCCAAGGTTATGCATTTTGGAATATGTGAAGATCTCATGCATTTTGTTGTTTCTACATCCTTGACACCATTTTTTCTGATTTTGAAATCAAAGTTGATGATGATAAAGAGCAAAAGCAAACCATTGAGGTAAAAGAGAGGTCCTCTTCGAAGAAATGGAAGTCGATGTATCACAATATCAGATATCAAGGAATTTGTTCAATGTTCATAATCTTTGATGTTTTGGTTTGATCTATGAATGTAGCTAGTCCTTAGATAGACGAGCTAGAAAAGAGAAATTCACATGCAACTACACTTTCATTGAAGTTGAAGGCTTGATGAACATGATCGAATCAACTGGGCATGGTAAGGATAGAGCCATTGGAATGTATGAAGTTGTTGAAGCCCATCTCTTGGCACACCATGCCTATGAATGAAGTTGCTGAAGCCCATCTCTTTGGCTTTGATTTTTTTTTTCTTTATGTTTTTTGGACGTTGATTGTTTAATCTGTGATTTTGTCTGTGTCAGTAAAAAAAATTGTAGAAATGCAAGCTTCAACATATGCAGTCAGAGGTGGTGTAAGTTTGGACATCCAAACAAGGTTATTCATCTCATTGACGAAGCGGGAAGCAAAGCTCAAGTGGAATCCTTTAAAAAGAAAAAGGAACAACAAACTTGCATGCTGTGAAGGGGAAGAAATTTTTTAGAAGGCTAGAAGGAGTAACATGGGATTTAGGAATCAAGTGTATTATGTTTTTTTTATTCTTCTTTTCATAGGGTGTGTTAGATTGGCATAGTGAAAGGGGTGGATGCATGCTACTATTTGTCTCCAATTGGAGTCTTTTGGTCTAATGGGATAATCCAAGAGATAACGTGATGTCTTTTGTATCTAACTGTTTTTGAGAAATATACATTTCAGTAGATGGTTAAACGGTCCTCGTGCGTGTTATGCCAAATTTTACAGTTTCTGAACAAGACTAACGTGATTATGTTACATAGAACACAATATTGCAGTAGAAGAAAGAAAGAAGTGTTTGTTGTGAAACAAATGGCTCAATCTGTCAATTTAGTAGGTAAGGCTTGCTTTTGTTCATACAAAAAACCTGTTTGTGGTCCATATATAGGTCACAATCATTCAACATAGAGAGGGTTCACCAGAAATAAGACACAAAACTGCCCAAAAATTTCCGGACACAAGTCTCGGCTAAAAATGCAAAGAGAGTTACAATTGGCACAACACCCTTCGCAGTGTTGCGATTACAACAATGGACTCCTTTCCTAGTGCACTTGAAATTGGGTAACAGAACATAAACATGAGTTCACATTCTACCATGTCAACTAGACAACAAACTAAGAAAGAGAGACCATCACAAAAGGGCAGCCTTACAAAAAAGGGCGGCAATCTCTTGTTCTGTACACGCTCTACTAAGCTAATTACCCTGTCTTCTCACACCTCAGTTCTGCCACCATTTGCACCATTTTGGTTAGCTCTACCATTGATACCGCCATCGTGGTCAGCTTTGCATCTTCTCTCCAACTCCCTCTTTCTTCCTCATGCTTTTTGGGCGTCATGAATGAATAATCCAAAGGGCCAACAACTGACATTGCATAAACTTCCCTACAAATTAGTACATAGCATCAAAAGGGATATATAACAGGGACGCAAACTTTAAGTCACCATTGCAATTTTGGTTCAAGTAATGAAAACCA
Organism: Vaccinium macrocarpon; assembly: GCA_022606695.1. Taxonomy (NCBI): domain Eukaryota; kingdom Viridiplantae; phylum Streptophyta; class Magnoliopsida; order Ericales; family Ericaceae; genus Vaccinium; species Vaccinium macrocarpon. The sequence goes on along the minus strand of CM040176.1, from coordinate 915,536 downwards.
ACATCAGTAAAACATTTACAATTCTGTAACTACTCTATAGTCACCTAGAGTTGAGCATGTGACTCTAGACCATGGTGGTAAATCACCATCTCCACAAGGGTCATCTCCAACCCAAGAATAGACCACCCTCCTCCATTTGATCACTTCAACTACCACAAAGAGAGCTATGCAAGTTTTGATATTCTGATATATGAAGCATTCCCAGTATATGAACAAACCAAAATAGAAAAAGTGTTGAAAGTTAACAAATGTGTTTAAAGAGAACATGCCCGACTCATAGCAACAACCATCGTCGCAAACTAATCATCAAGACTGATGAAGCACAATCTGTCTAGGAAAACACATGGTATTCAGACTTAGAGATATCACATAACAATTACCCACAAGTTCATGGACATATCATATGCAAATAAAGGCCTAAAGAGAAGGGCATACTACATGGCACTTCCTCTGTTAGGCTTATGAGTTATGATATGGCACTAACAGTTCAATGAACGAACCCCAAACCTAAAATGCAGTGTTAAATGGAAAAATATCTGCTCTAAATTCAAACTTGAAACCCTAGCCCACAAATTCGAGATACAAAAACCCCCAATAAACATCTTATGAGATATAAAATCAAAGGTATAAATTCGAGATACAAAATCAAAGATGTAAAATTGAAATCAAAATCGAAACTCTAGAACTAGATTTCTTTGATTTCTACCAAAATCAAACCACAGAGAGAGAGAGAGAGAGAGAGAGAGAGAGAGAGAGACCTTGTTTACGAGACCTTCGAACTCTAGAGTTGTTTGATTTCTTCTTCGTGGTTACAAATCGAACAAAAACAAACCTAAATTGTGCTTGTTCGAACAAAAAAAACCCTAGTTACAATCGAACAAAATCAAACTAGAAGCAAAGAAAGAGAAAGAGAAAGAGAGACCTTGGTTGTCAAAATCGATGTTCTTCTTCTTCTTCTTCGTTTCTCTCTCTTTTCTCTCAGATTGTCTCTCTCTCTCTCTCTCTCTTCTCTCAATTTGGAATCGTGAAAATGAGGGGATGGAAAGAAGAAGGGGTTTTGTTCCGTGTGACCCTTGACCCTTAAAGGGTCCAATTTATTGAAGGGGTTCAAGTTTAATGAAAGAGGGACCCTGGGCCGTTGGATTAAATCCAACGGCTGCGATTGAAAGGACCGGATACTGTGCAAACTCGCGATCCCGTTTAAGAAGCGCCCTATATATATATATATATATATATATATATATATATATATATATATATATATATATATATATATATATATATATATATAGTCCTTATCTAGTCCGGGCTCCCAGATCTGGGACTCATAGTTCCGGATCAAATTTTCACAATCCAAACCGTCCAATGTGTTTAAAAGGTGTTTTTAAGGGTTTACGCGAGAAATTATCGAAAAAAATACATTGGACGGTTCGGATTATGCAAAAACAATTTTTAAAACCTCGAAAACACCATTTTTTCTTCAATCCGGGATCCTTGACAGGATCACCGGTGTGTATATATATATATTTGTATGTGCCCGCGCGCATGCATTTGTTGTTGCAGCAGCTACCTAGCACCAGAGTATGCAATAAGAGGGCAGTTGGCACGCAAGGCAGACAAATACAGCTTTGGCGTTCTCCTTGTGGAAATAGTAGGGAGATGCAACACAAATTCTCCTTCGCCTATCGAATAGCAATATCTACTTGAAAGGGTATGAAGTTTTTCCACAATCTGAGTTTTATCTTTTTGGACGAAGTTTGTATGTCTATGTCCTACTCTTCTTCCTCGTTGTCATCATCATTGACATCATCATCAGAATCCTCATCCGCCATCTCTGCCTACTCCTCATTTTCACTCCTGCTAATCTTCATCTCCTTCGTCTTCATTTCTGGAACGTCGATTATGCCTATCAGGTGCTGTTTTCCTGCCTCGGTAAGGCGGAGTATGAGTAGCAGCTCTCCCACTTTGAGCTTAATTGGGGTTCGCTGCATAATAAAAAGCATCAGCAAGAAATACTGAAGTGGTGTTTGATAACATTTTTGTTTTCTGTTTTTTTGTTTCTAAAAAACTAAAAGTAGAATCATGTTTATTTTTTATAAAAAAAAAATGCTTGATAATAAAATTTCTGTTTTTTTGTTTTTAAACCATCCTATTTTAGAAACACGGCAAATCACCTTTTTTGTGTTTTGAAAACGTTTTTAATAAACACAAAATATAAATAAATTACCAAACACATTTTTGTTTTTAGTTTTGGGAAAAATTGATAAAAAAAAAAAGGAAACAAAAACGTTACCAAACGCCCTCTGAATTAGTAAAAGCAATTGGCGTATCAAAAAAAAAAAGAAAAAGAAAAAGAAAAAGATTATCCAATTTAACCCAGAATCAACAGATAAATTGCCATTCTCCAAAGAAAAGCAGAAACTTAGGAAGATGGTGAGAAGGATCTTCTTATGCAAGTAGGAGTATTATTTATGTCAAAGGAAAAAACACAACATAGACAAATCTTAAGATTCATATCAAGGCGTCCACAAGTAATCCAAATAGAAGGCACTTATTCATTACTTACATCTATAGACCCATCTCATGTGCCCCTGCTTCCTTATTGCCCACCCTCTTGATTCTATATTTAATCTTACTCTTAACTGTAATTCTTTTATGAGTTCAAGGTGTAAAGAGTCCCAGAAATCGCCCGTCTCTCATCAACTATGGAGTCATTGCAAGGGGCTACACAAAATACAAATCCTTAAATCCGTTGGCCAAGTTTCACATCACACATATGCAGATCTGCATATGTGTTAGCACAACAGTACCCATTAATCCCCAATCGATGGGGAATTGGGGATATGGGCAGGTTAAAACTCGAGATAGACCTAACCTTGACAATATATCTGCAAAGTGCCCCTTAGGAACTTTTACCACACAAATAGCGGGCTCCGTATTGCCAAGATAATCTTCAACTAAAGTTGAATGCCATATGCCTACTGGGCGAGATGCTAGGATGCGCCGGCAGTTGAATAACCGGAAGTACAACCCAGGGTTACAAAGAACCTTGAAATGCGAAGGACTTGTACATGGTTCATGACATACCTGTGGGGGTGTCCTTGCCAGAGTGAACTTTCTGAACCTTTTGGGGGTTGGGGTGGACTGAGTGGTGCGTCCTCGAGCCTTTTCTTCTCGCCGGTGGGGATGGCCTGCACATGTAGATAAACGCGTCAGTGCCTAGCCCGGACGGTGGTGGTCCGGGAAGGCACTCCGACGATTAAGTCAGTCACCGGAGGGAAAAAAATGCCTTAAAGGACTTAGTCAAACAAAGGAGTTAAGAGGGTAGTAAATGAGGAGAGAGAGCCCCCTTTAACGGTAGTTGTGAGTGGGTATTTATAGGCAGAGAAAGCGTGCGTCCCAGTCCCACGCGCTCGGTGCTCCCCACGCGCCTGTCATTCACGCTCGGAATGACAGGTGAGGTGACCTCTGTCCCTGCCACAGACGCCATGCCTGGGATGACGTCATGGCACGTGGGCTCGAGTAGTCCAATCACCCTCGAGACATTCCCCATCACCCACGTGCTGCTGCAGGCGGTGGCGGCAGAGTAGGTGACTGCCACATTTAATGCTCCATTGGGTAACGTGTAGCGTGTTGAGAGTCATCACCGACTTTCTTGAAGTCTCTGGATGTTTCTAGAATATTCCGGATTGCTCTAGATTATTCCAGACTCTTCCAGAATATTCTAGATTCCACCAGAACCTTCTAGACTCCTCTAGAATGTTATAGGTCATTCTAGAACCTTCTAGAAACTTATGGAAGATGATGGAGTCTTCCAGGTTACTCTAGAATCTTTTAGAGTATTGTAGAAATATTTAGGCTTCTCTAGAAGCTTGTAGTATTCTAGGATAGTCCTTTTCTAGAAAGTTCTTTGGCTCCCTATAAATAGAGATGGGAGCTCATTTGTGTAGATATATTGGAGAGAAACACCAAGTGTGTTGGTGAGAGACACCAAGTGTGTGAGTGATACACTAAGTGTTGTGAGAAGCACAAAGTGTGTGCATGTGAGTGATACTCAAGTGTGAGTAAGTGTCTTGTGTACAAGTGTACTTGTGTAATTTTGTATTGAATAAAAGTGAGAATATTCAATACAAGTTTATAGTTTGGGGTGTCCAAACTCAACAATCTGGTATCAGAGCAAGACGGTCAGGGACCAAGAGGAGCAAAGCAATCGGGTGATCATTCCAAAACGTCGTTGGTGAAGTCACAGCGGGGGTCTGTGAGGAGTGTAGCGATCGGGGACCTTGAAGAGTGTGTCGGTCGGAGATCGTGATTGAAGACGTTGTTGGAAGAGAGTGTTATTAGAGATTGCAAAGTTGAAAGGTCTAGGGACCGATCAGAATGTCAGAGTTTGGCAACATAACAGGAGGTTTTGAGAAGCTAAACAATTATAACTATGACTATTGGAAGATGTGCATAGAAGCATATCTTCAAGGTCAAGATTTGTGGGAGATCGTTGATGGCGATGAGACTACTCAACCGGCAAAAGAAGATGCCGAGGCACTACGCAAGTGGAAGATCAAGGCAGGGAAAGCATTGTTCGTATTGAGGACAACAGTTCAAAAAGAATTGTTGGAGTACGTACGGGAGGCTACCACTCCAAAAGAAGTTTGGGATACATTTGCGGCATTGTTTTCCAAGACGAATGATGCTCGTCTTCAATTTCTAGAAAATGAGTTGGCTACCGTGACGCAAGGATCAATGACAGTGAGCCAATATTTTCTCAAGGTGAAGACTCTTTGCAATGAAATTTCTCAACTCGACTCTGAATCAAAGATCAGTGAATCTAGGATGAGACGCATTATCACTCGAGGTCTAAGGCCAGAGTATAGTGGTCTCATGGCGGCTATTCGCGGATGGTCGAAGCAACCATCATTGGTGGAATTGGAAAGTCTCCTAGCAAATCAAGAAACCTTGGTGAAGCAAATGGCTGGAGTGAAAATAAAGAACGATGAAGAGGAGGCCTTGTTCTGTAGTAAGAAGAATGGAGGCTCGAGGTGGCAAAACTCTGCGAAGTCGAAGAAAACAGAAGATGAAAAGTTGGAGTCTAGCAGGAGCTATCAAGTAGGGGGAGCTCGGTTCAACAAAAGTCAAGGTGATCAAAGGACTGAGGGATATCGAAGACAAGACATAGAATGCTTCAACTGTGGCAAGAAAGGCCATTACCTAAGAGAGTGTCTCTTTATTAGAAGACCAGCTGAAGGTAATATGGTTACTTCATGTGGTCACAATGATGAGAGTGACGAAGAGTGGGATGCTCAAGCTAGCTATGTAGTTCTCGAGTTTGATAAAAACATACCAACTGAAGAAGGATGGGAAATCGAATCACCTTCCGCTCTGTTCGTTGTCACCGGGCGCGGAATACGTAAGAGGAGATAGACTTTGACGCACAAGTGGAGAATGGGTACGAGCAAACTAATGATAAAGTGGCAAGATGCAATGTCATCATTGAGCCTGATGAATCTTCCTTCAAAAGAGAAGCTAAAGTTCAAGAAATCGAACACATGTTTGGAAAAGAGCAGAAGATAGCCAGTGTGACCGTGAATGGCCAAGGTGATCAAGAAGAGACGATCATAAAGAATCTAGCCCAGTTGCAAGAGAAATTGGGAGAACTAAGAAAACAAGAAGAATATACAAGTGTGTGGCAAACAGATGCCAACAATAAAACAAAAGAAACTCACCCAGTTCGACTGGGAAATGATAAGAAAGATGGGCAGTCGCTAAGGATGCCAACAAGCCTAGAGAAAGCCCGGAACAATTATGCAAGTGATGGAACTAAGAAACAATCAACAATGTTTGTGGACGGATCACTGGAGTGGAAAAAGATTCTTCAAGGAGATGAAGCAGAGTCGGTGCTGAGGGGGAGTGTTGAGAGTCATCACCGACTTTCTTGAAGTCTCTGGATGTTTCTAGAATATTCCGGATTGCTCTAGATTATTCCAGACTCTTCCAGAATATTCTAGATTCCACCAGAACCTTCTAGACTCCTCTAGAATGTTATAGGTCATTCTAGAACCTTCTAGAAACTTATGGAAGATGATGGAGTCTTCCAGGTTACTCTAGAATCTTTTAGAGTATTGTAGAAATATTTAGGCTTCTCTAGAAGCTTGTAGTATTCTAGGATAGTCCTTTTCTAGAAAGTTCTTTGGCTCCCTATAAATAGAGATGGGAGCTCATTTGTGTAGATATATTGGAGAGAAACACCAAGTGTGTTGGTGAGAGACACCAAGTGTGTGAGTGATACACTAAGTGTTGTGAGAAGCACAAAGTGTGTGCATGTGAGTGATACTCAAGTGTGAGTAAGTGTCTTGTGTACAAGTGTACTTGTGTAATTTTGTATTGAATAAAAGTGAGAATATTCAATACAAGTTTATAGTTTGGGGTGTCCAAACTCAACAATCTGGTATCAGAGCAAGACGGTCAGGGACCAAGAGGAGCAAAGCAATCGGGTGATCATTCCAAAACGTCGTTGGTGAAGTCACAGCGGGGGTCTGTGAGGAGTGTAGCGATCGGGGACCTTGAAGAGTGTGTCGGTCGGAGATCGTGATTGAAGACGTTGTTGGAAGAGAGTGTTATTAGAGATTGCAAAGTTGAAAGGTCTAGGGACCGATCAGAATGTCAGAGTTTGGCAACATAACAGGAGGTTTTGAGAAGCTAAACAATTATAACTATGACTATTGGAAGATGTGCATAGAAGCATATCTTCAAGGTCAAGATTTGTGGGAGATCGTTGATGCATTATGAGACTACTCAACCGCAAAAGAAGATGCCGAGGCACCTACGCAAAGTGGAAGATCAAGGCAGGGAAAGCATTGTTCGTATTGAGGACAACAGTTCAAAAAGAATTGTTGGAGTACGTACGGGAGGCTACCACTCCAAAAGAAGTTTGGGATACATTTGCGGCATTGTTTTCCAAGACGAATGATGCTCGTCTTCAATTTCTAGAAAATGAGTTGGCTACCGTGACTAAAGGATCAATGATGATGAGCCAATATTTTCTCAAGGTGAAGACTCTTTTGCAATGAAATTTCTCAACTCGACTCAATCAAAGATGGGTGAATCTAGGATGAGACGCATTATCACTCGAGGTCTAAGGCCAGAGTATAGTGGTCTCATGGCGGCTATTCGCGGATGGTCGAAGCAACCATCATTGGTGGAATTGGAAAGTCTCCTAGCAAATCAAGAAACCTTGGTGAAGCAAATGGCTGGAGTGAAAATAAAGAACGATGAAGAGGAGGCCTTGTTCTGTAGTAAGAAGAATGGAGGCTCGAGGTGGCAAAACTCTGCGAAGTCGAAGAAAACAGAAGATGAAAAGTTGGAGTCTAGCAGGAGCTATCAAGTAGGGGGAGCTCGGTTCAACAAAAGTCAAGGTGATCAAAGGACTGAGGGATATCGAAGACAAGACATAGAATGCTTCAACTGTGGCAAGAAAGGCCATTACCTAAGAGAGTGTCTCTTTATTAGAAGACCAGCTGAAGGTAATATGGTTACTTCATGTGGTCACAATGATGAGAGTGACGAAGAGTGGGATGCTCAAGCTAGCTATGTAGTTCTCGAGTTTGATAAAAACATACCAACTGAAGAAGGATGGGAAATCGAATCACCTTCCGCTCTGTTCGTTGTCACTGAAGCAGACACAGAAGAGGAGATAGACTTTGACGCACAAGTGGAGAATGGGTACGAGCAAACTAATGATAAAGTGGCAAGATGCAATGTCATCATTGAGCCTGATGAATCTTCCTTCAAAAGAGAAGCTAAAGTTCAAGAAATCGAACACATGTTTGGAAAAGAGCGAAGATAGATAGCGATTAATGACCGACGTGAATGGCCAAGGTGATCAAGAAGAGGCGATCATAAAGAATCTAGCCCGATTGCAAGAGAAATTGGGAGAACTAAGAAAACAAGAAGAATATACAAGTGTGTGGCAAGCGGATGCCAACAATAAAACAAAAGAAACTCACCCGGTTATCGACCGGGAAATGATAAGAAAAGATGGCGGTCGCTAAGGATGCCAACAAGCCTAGAGAAAGCCGGAACAATTATGCAAGTGATGGAACTAAGAAACAATCAACAATGTTTGTGGGCCGGATCCTTTGGAGTGGAAAAAGATTCTTCAAGGAGATGAAGCAGAGTCGGTGCTGAGGGGGAGTGTTGAGAGTCATCACCGACTTTCTTGAAGTCTCTGGATGTTTCTAGAATATTCCGGATTGCTCTAGATTATTCCAGACTCTTCCAGAATATTCTAGATTCCACCAGAACCTTCTAGACTTCTCTAGAATGTTATAGGTCATTCTAGAACCTTCTAGAAACTTATGGAAGATGATGGAGTCTTCCAGGTTACTCTAGAATCTTTTAGAGTATTGTAGAAATATTTAGGCTTCTCTAGAAGCTTGTAGTATTCTAGGATAGTCCTTTTCTAGAAAGTTCTTTGGCTCCCTATAAATAGAGATGGGAGCTCATTTGTGTAGATATATTGGAGAGAAACACCAAGTGTGTTGGTGAGAGACACCAAGTGTGTGAGTGATACACTAAGTGTTGTGAGAAGCACAAAGTGTGTGCATGTGAGTGATACTCAAGTGTGAGTAAGTGTCTTGTGTACAAGTGTACTTGTGTAATTTTGTATTGAATAAAAGTGAGAATATTCAATACAAGTTTATAGTTTGGGGTGTCCAAACTCAACAGCGTGCCTGGTACGCTTCCCCCGAACCAAGTGAATTCCGAGCCCCCACGTATCCGCAGTCGACCGACTCGGCACGCGAGTGGCCTAGCCCCAGGACACTGGGCACGCCGATCGGCGGAGGTCCCCAGGGTATTCTGAGAGCCAAGCGGAGGATGCCACACCCTGGGTACTTCTCGCTCGGCAGAGATCGTTCAAATCCATATTCGTTCAGAACCACACACTCGTGCTCCTCGCCGAGGGTGCCACACGCAAACTTTGCAATACATTTTCGCACCGCTATTTCCTATCTAATTCAAGCAGACAGCTATAAGGTTATTACTTTGTTAAGTTGTAATACTATTAAGTACTTAAGAATCTTGACGGGTGTCAAGATTGTAGAAGCTTCTCTGTTGGCAAATTTTGGCCAAAGCTCTGCAACAATTAATTTCTATGATGAATTAAGTGCGCTTATAAATGTGTCAATTAGTCGTCTTCTCCATCCCTAGTATTCTGCATGCAACTAATCACCAATCGAGCATGGATTTTCTACATTGAATATATCAAATTGCAGGTGTGGCCACAACATCATTACAGGTGATCCAGAACTAAAATCTACGTTGTAGTCTAATGGCTATAGCCTTCTATAATGAAAAAAAGATTTGGTGTGTGACTACACAGCAATCTACGGTCAAGCATCTTCCTATTTTATCTCTGGTACAAAAATAAGGAACTCCGATAAGAAGCAACCCAATGTCCACAAGAAACGTATCTCAACCTCAGCGAACAAAACTTTTCCTGGAGTTTTCCATTTGAGCTCTCTTTTTAGTTCACTGTTGCGTGAACCATTGTATCACATTTGAAGAATCAATGATCGACATGTGAGGGCTTATCAAATCGTTTGTTTGTTTACAATCTCTTAATGGCATGTTAATGGAAAATTATTATGGTTAACGGGCTGATATTAACGGGCTGATATTAACGGGTTAATACGCACGTAGTTGCCCACCTATTATAACTCTAGTCTCTAACAGACATTTCGACAATTCTAGATCAACAACAACAACAACAAAAAAGAAGACGACATTTCAACGGTTCAACCCTCAAAATAGAAACACTTGCGCTATCATTGGAATTAATACAGTAATGATTGTAACCCTATCACGGGGAGAATAGGTTTTGCGGAATAGCCAAGTCCAAGAAAGGCGTTCAATGAAATAATGTCCAAGCCTCACATAAAGCTGCTTCCAATCTATCCATTCACATCAATCAACGAAAGATTTTTTTTGAAGAGCAAAAATAATCATTTTATTAATATTTGAAATGGTACATAGATTAAAGGAAAATTATATCTTGCCCAAGGATTGACAAGAAGCCAAATGAGAAAACCGTGGCCGAAGCCCAAACATTCCCATCGGTCAAAATACCCCAGATAAAAATATTAGTAAATCTCAACGCATGTCCGAAAGGCCTACAATGCGCAGAAATGGGCCAAGCCCAAGCAATAAAAACTCTAACTAGCACCCAACCACAGCAACAAGGAAATAGACAGCCACTGCCGCCGGAACCCAGGGATTGAACCCCTGTTGCTGCCCCATTGAACAGCCCGATCGCATCTCACCAAGCCACCGGAGTCAGGAGTAGCAACTGAAACGGAACAACCACCATCGACAATGCTCATAAAAGAGGCAGTCGCCGCCGTCGTCGGGTCGTCAGAACCCAGGGAACGAGCCAATAATATGTTGGAGCATATGTGTGTATGTATATATATATCCAGCTTGGGGTGCAAACAAGTCGAGTCGCGGTGGTGGCTCCATGAATTTTAATTAGAGTGTTCAAAAATCACCTTAACTCTACTGACTCTATTAATTAGCCATATATACACAAATTTTTATATAATAGTGTGAATAATGTGGCCAAATAATATGAAAATATATAAGATGTCATAATTGCATGTTGTCGGCGAATTCTATTTTAGGCCAAACAAAATTAAATCGTCAAATAAAAGCATTAGTTTTTAACTTTTTATTAAAGGAAATTGTGTTGCGAATAGTTTTACAAGGATTTTTTTGACATATGCTCTTATTTTTAGAGATATAGAGTTGATTGTTGTTCGGAGAAAAGTCATAATATGATTTCGACACCAATATATACTTTTTTCTTTCTCTTCTCTTTTTTTTTCAAAAAAAAAAAAAGATTGTATCATTAAAAATGTGTACTTTGTTTTGAGCTAATATATTAAGTGTTCAATTGTGAGTATCCTGATTGATGGATGCCCACAGTATAGAACTAAGTGTTCAAATAAATTCAAGATAATATTATTACATGTAATATAAAATATAAAATGAATTTAGGCTTGTTCAATTGATCATGTATGAAAGCACTATGGAGCCGCATATGGCTTTTAATTGGGTTGTTTACATAGAATTATTTTTGGGCTTATTTGTTGGGGATAGTTCAAATTTTTTGGTTAGGTGTTCAAATATTTATGCATACGGTGTTTAGATATTTTTAAGTTGGGTGCGAACTTTGTTTGAGCTAATATATTGCATGTGTTCAACAATGACTTAGAGCATCATTATCAGCCGCACCAAATTTAAGTAACCACTGTAGCAAAAATAAATTTGATCAATTGTTTGGTGAGCCTGATTTTTTTTTTTTTTTGGAATAAGGGTTAGCTATCTACATTTGGTTAAAAGTTAATTTAAGTATACGAATAAGGATGCCCTTACCTGGTACGATGAGTTTTCACAACGAATCAAACACTACGCTTAAAAAGAACCACATAACATTACTAGTCGTAAATCATAAATTTCAAAAAGAAAATAACTTATGGCGTGTTGCAGACCCCCTTTTTTTTTCTTCTTTTTTTTCGATAAGTATGTTTCAGACCCGTTCTTAGACTAGAGATGGCAATTATACTCATACCCATGGGTACCATATCCGATCCGGTCATTTGGAGGTGGATATTACCCACTTTTCTTATCCAATAGGAGTGAGTATGATAATAATGGAGTATATAATACCTGGTTGGGTATAGGGAGGGTGATTTTGCTATCCTCATACCCAAATACCCGTACCCGCCACATCATACCCCTTCCTCATTATGTATGCATCTCTCTTGAACAATTTTTTTTTTTTACCTTAGTCACTGACAAATAATCCTTTCTATAATTTGTACTAGCTACTTAGTTACTTATATATCTTTGTTGCATTCACTTACAATTTTTTTTATGCAAATTGTTTTATGATGTTTTTTGTTATGTACTTTTGTTTAGCCAATGTCAATGCATTAGTATGATACTATTAATATCATGAAATTTTGGGCATAATATTGTCATATATTTAGATATGTATTTAACTAATGACTCATCTCTTAAGATTTTATGGAAAAAAAAATAGTGATTTACCTCTTTTTCGAAGGGGCGCCTTGTTGAAAAGGACAGGACACGGAGTGCACGCCCTAATTAGTCCATTCTAACTTTTCACAACACCTCCAATCTTTCTTTACACACGCATTCCAAAATTACCCCCACATTTTAAACAGCCCAAAGAAAACATCTCAGAGTCAACTCTAGTACCTACGCGATCATCGTCGGCGGGTGAATGGAGGGTATGAGCTAGGATTCGGCGGATGTCGCAGCGGCGAGTGGACTGAGTTGTAAGGATGCCACTACCCTTTGTGAAAACTTTGACAATGATCGCCGGTGACATTGGAGCTCCGGCGAATACAAGATATATAGGTCAACTCTCATTAATACTCCGGTGCTTTCGATAAGGATCACTAGAGAACGAGAGAAGGGCCGACAGGAAGGCTAGCCAGCCGACTAATATACTAATAGGTAGAAAAAAATTCCCTTTTCGAACAAGAGACTAATGGAACGACCTGGGGACTTTGAAAGCGTTGTAAGAAGCTCTAAGCTCAGAAGAACCAGTGGTCAACCTCGGAGCCAGGAAGAAGGTCAAGTACAAGCCATCTTTTGCGTCTCAAGCTCCATCTTCGAATACACCAGCTGATCTGGCCGTGTCCGATGAAGTGCTTTTGATGGCAATGAAGCCTGTCCGGTGAAATGCTTTGGCTGTCGGTTGGTATCCATGGTGCTTCGAATAGATATATATATATATATAATGTGCTCCTGCTTTAAAAGTGAGCTTGGAAACATTGTTTTGTCCATCAATTTATTTAACAAGAGAGAAACAACTTTGCTTTTTTGTTTGTTGTATGGAGTATTCATTACTCTTGTCAAAAAATTTCAATTAAACATTCATAATTCTTAATTAAAAACTTTATAGCGGTAAATTCGAAACAGTGCCCAATATCTCACCGGTATTGGTACATACCATACCAGTAGGGAACGAGATAACGATGTCTCAACTTAAAAATTCTATCTACAAAACAAAGCAAGATATAATAACATCTCAACTTAGATAGTCTCTATATATTCTCAAAAATAAATTAAGAGATAATGCCATCTCAATTGAAATAGTATCTGGTTCTAAAAAAACAAAAGAACGGGATAATTATATCACCTGAAACAGTCTCTGAGATAACAGTATCTCAGGTAAAACAACCTTTGTATTTAAACAACAAAAAAAGAGATAATTATATCCTAGCTTGGACACTCTCGATATCTACAAAAATAAATCATGAGATAATAGTATCTCAGGTAAAACAGTCTTTGTATCTACAAAAACAACGGAATGGATAACTGTATCTTAGCTTGTACACTCTCGGTATCTACAAAAATAAATTATGAGATAGCGGTATCTCGGCTATCACATGTAGTGCCCCAAAACCATGCAATAATTGATTCAAGAAACGTGGGTTGGGGCGACGTAATCGATGAGGTGTGTGGGAGATGCATGGTTCAATTTCTCTCAAGAGTTAAAGTGGTCCGATCGATCTCTCTCTCTCTCTTTTGTACTGTGTATTTTCTCCAAATAAAACATGAGATAATAGTATCCCTGCTGAAATGTACAATCTTGTACATAAATAAAGAAAGAGATAACACTATCTCAATTGAAAGAATGTCTTTCTATAAAAACAAAGCATGATATAATATTATCTCAGCTAAAATAACTCTTGAGAACACAATATCTCGGCTAAAATGTACAATCTCAGTGTACAAAAATAAAATAAAACACGAGATAACACTATCACAACTGAAATAGTCTCTATTTTTACCCCCCAAAAAATGAGATAACAGTTTCTCAGCTAAAATGTATAGTCTTGTACAAAAATAAATGAAGAGACAACACTATCTCAACTGAAATAGACTGTTTCTACAAAAATTAAGTATGAGATAATTGTATATCAGGTAAACAAAGTATGAGATAACAGTATCTCGACTAAAATGTATAATCTCAGTGTATAAAATTAAAGCAAGAGAAATATGACTATCTCAACTGAAATAGTTTTTTTTTTGGACAAAAACAGAGCATGAAATAACAATATCTCAGTTAAAATGTATAGTCTCAATGTGCAAAAATAAAGGAACATATAACACTATTTCAACTGAAATAGTATTTATTTGTAAAAAAACAAAGAATGAGATAACAATATCATCTCCAAACATTTCATCCAACTAATTTTCATCTTCCAAAGTGTGGAAATTTTCAATTATTTGAAAAAATTTCTGCTATATATATATATATATATTTTTTTGCAAACGAAGTCTCAACAGCACAAGTGGATTGGGGCTGGTTCTACTTAAACACCGCCCATGGAATTATTTCTCGAATTGAAAAGTTATGGTGACAATGCTACTCCTTTAATCTTGTCGGCTAAGAATAGAGAGGAAATCAACCAATTGAATTTTCTTTTGATTTGTCGTCAATTAGACCAGAGAGCCAATGAGGCTTTTATACACTACACAAATACAAAACAAAACTCATTAACTTCCTTAATGGCCTTTGTTAACAAGGATGACACCTATTGAGTTGGCGTATAAAATTTTGCCTTATCTTTTGTTCTCATCCTTTCTATAGAAATGTTTGTTTATTTTTCTTTCCTTTTCTCTATCACACTCTCTTCTCTACCCGAAATACCCCACTTCTTTTCTCCCCTGTCAAACCACTCTTCTTCTCCGGTGAACAATCTGCTGCCGACAAACTATCACTCTTCTGGCAAGCAACAAGATCAGCAAGCAAGCTCTCTCTCTCTCTCTCTCTCTCTCTCTCTCTCCTAATAACATTAAAAGAAGAAAGGAATGAAAAATGGAAACCACGTATGGTAGCCATGGCAGTCGGGTTCCATGGTTGCCACCACCTAACCTTTCCTCCCTTACTTCTTCTCTCTCCTTCTTTGCATCTCTTCCATTCGCCTTCTTTCTAGGCCAAACTTGTTGCCGCCGTTGTCGCAGCACAAGCTATAGGGCTAGCGATGCTGCAGTGGCTACTATTTTTTCTGGG
Source organism: Vaccinium macrocarpon (assembly GCA_022606695.1). NCBI lineage: Eukaryota > Viridiplantae > Streptophyta > Magnoliopsida > Ericales > Ericaceae > Vaccinium > Vaccinium macrocarpon. Next base: position 900,430 of record CM040176.1, on the reverse strand, counting down.
AAGAGAGAGAGAGAGAGAGAGAGAGAGAGACCGTATGTGGAAGAGAACAATGCTTGATCCTGTATCCAGAGGGATATTTTTGTCCATTAAAAGACTTTAAGAATGAACACTTCGAAAACGATGGACACACTACCTCTTAAAACATTGCGCTAGACTAAACAACCCACTAGACCCAAAACCTTGGACCCTAGCCCAATTTGCCGTTTTCGAAGTGTAATTCAGTATTGGGTATTATCCGTTCCACCCGTTATCCAAATGGATATGGATTTGGTGACTTTTAAGTACTCCCAATTGGATATGGGTACAGATATAGAGGTGAGCATGGAGTTTGGGGATCGGATTTGGAATGAGCACCCCCGATCCAAACCCGACCCGTTGCCATTCCTATCTTAGACATCCAGCTGCCACTAATGGGATCATGGACTGATTTTTCCATTATTTTTTTGATTCGATGAGTGTTCAATTATTTCTAAGCTAGGCATTCAAGAATGTTGGAATTGGGTGTCCAAAAAATGACTAAATTAACCAAAATTATTATTCCATCTGTCTTAAATTGCTGGTCCATTACAAAATTGTGTGTCATTTTTCAATTGTTTATATCATTTAATCGATAACGTTTTTCTTTATTTTGAAAACTTTGTATAATAGAGCCAATTGAGATCTATTAAATAAGATCAATATTGTATATATTTTGCGATGCATATTAAAAAATATAAGTAATTGAAAATGACATACATACACATAAGTCCCAAACAAATTTGGGCCGGGGGAGTACCTACTCCTATATTCTAAAGAAAATTTATTTTTGAGGGTGTTCAATTGACCGTTACATTATGAATGTAGAGCCGCCTCTGCAACATATTGTTTGATAGATTTTAATTAGTTTTAGAAAGTTTTTAAAATTTAGAAAAAAATGTTATAGATTGTGACGCTTAATCAATTATTTGAGTGACACAATGAACAACTTTTTGGGACGGGGAACAACACTTCTAAGTGGAGGAGGCCCCTATCTAGTTTCGTTACGTCCAACCCCGTCCAGTCTCGGCCAATTGTGCGACCTTTTCGGGTCCAGAACAATAATCGGATGAGTTCACTTTTGTTAGAGCACGTCAAGAACATTGGCCACGTTAAAAATCACGTTAATCGACATCGTTTGACACCGTTTAAAAAAGCATTAATTTTCAAAAAATGTGTCAAAGGGATGCAATCCAGTGTTGCACATTTTTTTTTTACACAAAAGGTGAATGGTTTCTATCATTTTTTTGGGCAAAAAAAGGGCCCACAATTGACTGAGACAGGATGTTGATGAGCTTGTTCATTTTGGGTTTCATAACTGATTTTCTCTATTATTCTCCAATTATCCCTATTTTAATTATTATTTTCATTTCTCCCTCTCTCTCTCCAATCATTGTCTCATAATATAATTATCAAAAATGGTAACGTACAACAATCAACTCCAACATGGATCTATCACACTTAGGTGTGTTTTGGCCTAAAATGTAAGTTGACTTTTTTTTTTTGTCTTTTTTGTTTTTTTTCCCGTGTTTTTTAGCTTTGATCAACCTTTTGTGTATTATTGATTTGTCTTGGCGAGAAAAATCATAAAAGTAAAAATTATGATCCAAGCTTAAATTTTTTTGAATAAAGACAAAAATAAGTTTGAAAGACAACTTTTTACTCTTTTTTTTCCATCTTATTCAAAAAAATTGAGAATTCTAATCATAATCTTTTACCTTTTGAGATTTCTCTCGTCGAAATGAACCAATGATACACAAAAAAATTGATGCAAAACTAACAATTAACAAACACAAATAAAAAAAATCAAATAATTAAAGAAAAAAAAATTAAGTCAAAACACATCTCACATAGTGTGTGGAGTCCACACATAGGAGTCCACATATACTTTAAGTGTGTGTAGGCTCCACACACCATGTAATTATATTAGAGCCATGTTGGAGACTTTTGTTGTACATGTATGTAGGCCTAAAACTATAAATCAAACAAAATAGATAGGGATGGCAACGGGTAGGGTATGGATCAGGAGACCTTATTCTATCTCCTATCCGCAATTGAGGAGTGTTTTACCATCCCCACTCTAATCTCTACTGGGGATATTAGATAAAGCATCAAATCCACATCTCATTGGATATCGGGGTTTCCCCAAATATACACATATATCCAAACCAAAATATATAAAGAAGCCAATAATGAATCCAAAGTGCAAGCCCGATAATTCAAACCAATAAAAATATAAAGTAAAAAACTTCAAATTATCTTATAATAGTAGTACAATAAAAAATCAATCCAAGCAAACATCAATTTCTAAGTTTCATAAAGCGACAAACCAATATATTTAAAAAAATAAAATGAAAGAGCAAAATATAGCAAGAATGTCATTTTAGGAACTAGAATCTGTAATGATATTCTTAATATATTATTTAGTTTATAATGGGTAGTAATTGACATGATTTTGCTTTATAAGTAATTCCTTTTGTAAGTAAATAATACTTGAGATTCTTTTCTACCTATATGAATATGTATAATTTATATGGTATATATAACCGGGTATGGAGGCGGAGATAGCAAAACCATACTTGCATCATATTTGAACGGGTATTTTTAAAATATCATCATACCTGTTATTATTGGAGAATTTTTTGAATAAATCCCACGTCCATGTGGGTGGGGCAGATATTAATTAGATATGGGATATTGCCTTACCCTTTTAGGTCTATCCCTTCTCATATCGGGTGCAGATAAGAACAAAATCTAGGTTTTCGCTTGTCCGCTCCTGTTCAGCTTCAAATCTTCATCCGTCCACCTCTCTCAATCGTTGTTGCCTTCGCAGCCATGTCCGACTCCTCGACCATCGACGAATGTCAGGGTGCCCTGCTTTCTCTCTCTCTCCCGGATAGCTCGCGTTCAGGTATAAAACTTGCCTCTCCGACCTGTATCTATATGGATATATAGGTGAATTTTCTAGTACACACTCCCGGATTTAAGGAAAAAATGGGGTTTTTTTGTGTTGCAAATTTTTTTGGAAAATCCGATCCATCCAATGTGTTCAGAAGGTATTTTCTAGAGTCCACGCGAGAAATCTTCAAAAACAAATACCGGGAAGGGCTTGATCGAAACAGTTTTCGCAAAAATTGTATTTATATATTTTTGCGAAAACTGCTTGGATCAAGCCCTTCCTGGTGTTTTTTTTTGAAAATTTTTCGCAGGGGCCCTTGAAAACACCTTCTAAAACACATGGACGGATCGGATCGTCAAAAATTTTTTTGTATAAAAAGTCTGGAAATTAAAAGTCCGGACTAGAAGTTTTTTTGTATAAAAAGTCCGGAAATTAAAAGTCCAAGTGTATGTATCTTTGCACAAATACGGATCTCTTTATTTATAGTATTTGTCTGTCTCCGATTTATAGCGTGTCTGCATATGAATGTCTCTCAATCTAAAGTCTGCAAAAAGTCTCGGCATATCTCAGCTCTTATTCTCGCTACATAGTTCGTTTTGTAATTTGTGATTTCTGGGTCTAAAAAATCTAGTGTTTGTAGAATTTGTTCTCTCATGCTGCAGTTTTTTTATCGGGCCTGATTCAGATTTTAGTATCGTGTACCGATATCCCCATATTCGCCCTGATCCTCCCCATTGCCATTCCTGGAGGAAAGCATAGCGTGAGGGCAGTCCCGGCCTTGAGTTTTTTGGGGCCCTAAGCGAGTTTTAACAATGGGGCCTTCGTAAATTAGTATATATATTTGTTGTTCATTATGACTACCAACTTTTGGTGTAGTGGTTGCTTGAGACAAGTAAGACTTGGAGCACTAGGTCGTGAGTTCGATTTGCGCTGACTGTTGTCTACAATTTTTTGTGCATATTCTAAATGTCAAGGCTTCAAAAAAATGCGGTCAGGAAGACTTTAACACACAATCTGCCATTTAAACCCAGGACGCCTTACTGCTTGACCACTGTAAAGATAGTTGTTTCACAACTGACCTATATAATATTTATTATGACTTAGAAATTTGAGGGCCCTATTATTGGGCCAAAAATTAGGGGCCCTAAGCGACAACATAGTGGGCTTGTGCTCAAGCCTGGCCCTGCGTGAGGGATGGTGGAAGGGGATGAGGAGGACAATAATTGAGTTTTTTTTCCTCATAGAAAATTGGGTTTGTGTGTTCTATGATATCTCCCTCCCATGGAGAGAAGTGAGAAATTTGTAAGTTTGTAACCTGAGTTTGCAAATAATTGTGTGAGCTTGCTTTCACGCTCAAGTGGTTTGACCTTGTTTCCATTCGTCAATATGCAATTCCAGTGAACAAAAGTTTGTTCATGTGGTAGGGGAGAAAAAAAATGCTATGAAATCCGTATTTATACATGTTCTAATCATCAATATGAGCTATCCTTTCTTGGGTTTCATCTCTGTTTTCTCTCTGCTCACCCCTCCCTCTTACTTTGGTTTCTTCTCATGTAGTTTAGATATTCCTCTCCTCCTCTTTCATCCCTGACTCGGTTTCTATCTGCCTTTGCAGCATGTCTTAAGAGTGAGAGGTTCGCCTCTTGATGTTTAGGTTCTCCTTTATGTTTTCGTTGCTCGCTAAGTGTCGTTGGGCAATTCTTGAATGAAACTTTTTCCAATGATAAAAAACAATTGTTATCAATGAGCTTACATGCTCTTGGAAGGTGTCAAGGTTTTTCTTGTGGTGGTAAGTAATTTCTAAAAATCTAGAGATGGATTTGTAATTATGTTTTTTTTTTCTTTCGTGGCATTTTTAGTAATTTGAACGAGTAATTCCAATAGAACAAAAAATGTGCAGTGCAGGAAGCAATTGTTTGGCAATAACATGATCACTTTCAATTAACTTGCAGGTGGGATCCCCAATGATTCCATTGTCATTCACCAACCCCAATCCCAAGCCCACATGCAAGAGAAACTACAAGCGCCCACCGCCCACTTTGACTGGAGCAAATGGTATTTTGGCACTGGCCCTGGCTCTCGGGCTTGCTATGATAGCTATATAGATGCTGCATTCCGTTCATCTACAGAGGGTAAAGCTTATCTATTTATGGGGAATGAGTATATTGTGTTGGACTATTCTCAAGACCCCTCAGACTTCATAGTGTTGGAGGGACCCTACCCCATATGCAAAAGGTTCCCATTCCTCAGGTCCACAGCCTTTGTAGATGATGGATTAGATGCTGCTTTTGAATCTGGTGAGAATGAAGCGATCTTCTTCTTAGGATATGAATGTGCAAAGATTAATTACGGTTCAAACCCAACTCATGACATTAAACCAATCATTGAAATGTTCCCTTTCTTGCAATCTACTCCGTTCGAAAGCCATGTAGATGCTGCACTTGAGTCTTGGAAAAGTAATGAAGCTTTCCTCTTCGAAGACGACCAATGTGCTTGTATAAACTATAGTGCTGATAACTGCAGCCTTGTCGGCACCATCCGTCCCATCGCTGAATTCTTTCCTATTTTGAGAGGCACCTTTTTTGACAGTGGAATTCAGTCAGCGTTTGCTAAGAGCATAACTAATTGCTATGAGGTGGTGTTATTCAAAAAAGATCACTGGGCATGGATCAATTTTGGTCCCCTCACTAGACCCTTTGATACTCCTTTGATTCATATTGGTGAAAAATTGTTTCCTGCTTTACGTTGCATCTTGCCTCGCACAAACGGTGGTTTGGATGGTCATGACATCATTCATTGTGGCTGTGTCCCAAAATCTTCCACTGGAACTACAAGACGGATTTACAGCCCGATGGAAGCGGAGTGGATCAGGGTACTACGCTGATTTTCTCTCTCTCCTTAATGCCAAAATTTACACTTGTCAAGACATTAGTGCATGAAAACTATCCCAAGAAGATTATAGTGACATGAAGTAAAACAAATTGATAAGTATTATCCTTTGCGTTTTCATTTGATATAAGAAATTTAAGTGAAAGTTGAAAAGCAGTTCAATTGTGTAGAAACTTGTGTAGAATCCTTAAACAAGATTTCTGCAAAATCTTGTTTTTTTTTGCATGACTTATTTTGAGTGAAAACTAATCATAGTGGGAATGCCAGAGACATGGGCCCCATAACATGCTCACTAGTTGAACACAATTAAAATGTAGAAAAGTTAAACATTCCCATAGTTTCCTCTCCTCTCCTTTCCTTGTGATTGAACAAGGCCAAAAGGTTTTGTATTTTTGCATTCATTCCTTCTCCCCTGAACATTGATACAAGTTGAGGAAAAGATAAAGTGCTACTGAATGTTTAGAGTTTGTGACAGACTAGGTCTTGTTGAACGTTAATAAGTTCAAAGGACCATCGTATACTAAATCAACTGATGTTTCTAGAGAATTATAGGTATCAATTTGATACAGAGGATTTTTTCAAGCCTTAAGTTCATTTAATTTCTGTTGGTGGTGAATGTTATTTTAGGCTGCTATGGAAAGAGAGAGACGCAGTGGGAATTGTGTTGCTGTTGCAGATATCTGTAGGTAATTATTTTTTTCCCTATCTTTTAGATGCTTGTATTATATTCTGCAGAATGTATATCTCTGATTTCATATATAAGCATATCCATAGAAGTTGCATGGTATAATCTTTCAGAGCATTGGAAGAAGCAACAGCAAACAAGTCCAATATTGGGAGCTGAAATTCATTGAAGCAATTACGAACAACTGAAAAATTTTCTTTGGAAATAAGGGTAACTCTGTGTGTGTGTGTGTGTGTGTGTGTGTATGTGTGTGTGTGTGTGTGTGTGGGTGCGGATGCCAATTTTTTTTTTAAGCTTGCTAAAAAAAAATTCAAAATTTAGGTAAATTTTGGCCCTAATAACAGTGTCGTATGGACAGCATAACAAAACCATGATGGAATTTCTCTACGCGAAGTAGGGGTGAAAGTGTGAACCGGGAAAACCGGACCAGACCGGAAACCGGACCAAACCGGCCGGTTCGGAAGCCCTTTTAACATAGCCGGTCTGGTCCCGGTCTCATGTTTAGGAAAAACCGGAAAACTGGTCCGGTTTCCGGTTGTATGGGTCTTAAAAACCAGACCGGCCCGGACCGGACCGGACCGGATATATAAATATATAAATTTTTACAGTTTTTATTTTATTTTTTCATTTACCCTAAATTAAATCTCTATCTAGTCTTTACCTCCCGCAGTCCCGCCGCACTCCCTCTCTCTCTCGGTGCTCTCACTCTCTCTCTAGTCTCTACCTCATCTCTCAAGTTCTCATCTCACGGACTCCACCCGAACCACAGCTCGGTGGCCGCGCCCGCCATGAATGCGTCTCCAGGTGATTCTTCTTCTTCTTCTCACTCTCCCCCCGTCCGGTTCTTCTTCTCCTCTCTCTCTCTCTCTCTCCCCGTCCGATTCTTCTTCTTATTCTTCTTCTCACTCTCCCCCCGTCCAGTTCTTCTTCTCCTCTCTCTCTCTCTCTCTCTCCCCGTCCGATTCTTCTTCTTCTTCTTCTCTCTCTCTCTCTCTCTCTCTCTCTCTCACGAACCCTTTGATTGACGATTTGTCTCATTGTTTCAGATACGAAGAGGAAGAAATAACCACTACATAACGCGATTGATTCAGAGTGAGGATCGTCAGGTACAGTCATGGCGTGTATGTCCAGATTTGGAGTTTTTTACATGTTACAACTTTTAGTTTTGATGGGTTCTATTTGTTCTTCAATCGTGGTTCTGTTTGATGGGTTCTGCTTGTCCAGATCTGGGGTTTCTGTTTTTGACTATTAAATTTTTTTTCCTGCATGTCTGAACCTAACCTGCATGTCTGAATGCGATTGGCTGTTGCTTGAAAGTTGAAAATAAGGTTTAAGCTGTTCTACTAGCTTAAAGGTAACTCTACTAACTCTCAGGCGGCGGGACTGTTTTTATTTTGCAGTTTTTAGTTTTTATCAGGCGGCGGGACCGTTTTATCATTGTTTAAGTGACTGTTATCTGTTGTTTTTAAATTTATCAGGCGGCAGGACCGTTTTATCATTGTTTGAGTGACTGTTATCTGTTGTTTTTAAATTTATTAGGTGGCGGGACCGTTTTATCATTGTTTGAGTGACTGTTATCTGTAGTTTTTAAATTTATTAGGCGGCGGGACCATTTTATCATTGTTTGAGTGACTGTTATCTATAGTTTTTTGTTTTATCAAGCGGCGGGACCGTTTTATCATTGTTTTGATGACTGTTAGATACTTAAATAGTTAAATGTGTTTGAAATTAGACTACTGTTTTCTTTGTAGATGAATAAATTTGAAGAACCCATTATTGTGGATGATAATGAACCGAATAACAAAGATGAGGTTAATGTTGATGATAATCAGAAATTTAAAAAGAAGAAGACATCTGTTGTATGGGATCATTTTACTACAATTCCAAAGAAAGAGGGTGAAATCAATTATAAGCCCAAGGCTAGTTGCAATTATTGTGGTCAAGTATATGTTGTTGATTCAAATTTGGTTGGGACATCGTCAATGAGAACCCATTTTCAGAAGTTATGTAAAGAGTATGAAAATAGTGAGTATAATCTCAAGAGGAAAGGGGATAAGAGGCAAAAAACCCTATCGTTTGATACATGTGATAGGCTTACAAGTTGGTTCTTTAGTGTGGATGCAAGTAGGAAGTCCTTGGCAGAAATGATTTTGATTGATGAACTGCCATTTAGCTTTGTTGATGGTCAAGGTTTTAAAAAGTTCATGCAAGTAGTGCAACCAAAGTGGACTAACATCCCATGTAGAATTACAATTGCGAAAGATTGCATTCAATTGTATAAAGATACAAAGAAAGGTTTAAAGAAAGCACTTAAGGACCAACGAATTTGCCTTACCACGGACACTTGGACTTCTCTTCAAAACCTCAACTATATGTGTCTTACAGCCCATTTCATTGATTGTGATTGGAAGCTTCATAAAAGAATTCTTAACTTTTGTTTAGTTTCAAATCACAAAGGTGAGACACTTGGTAAGCAAGTAGAAAATTGTTTGGTGGAATGGGGGATTGATAAAATATTGACATTGACAATTGATAATGCAAGCTCAAATAATGGCATAGTTGACTACTTAAAGAAGAAGACCTCGAAAAGTGACTCTACTATTCTACACCATGACTTTTTACATGTTAGGTGTTGTGCTCACATATTAAACTTGATTGTCCGTGAAGGGTTGAAAGATGTTCATGTGTCAATTGCAAGGGTGCGCAATATTGTGAAATATGTGAGATCCTCACCGTCAAGGTATAGAAAGTTTAGAGCATGTGTTGATAGAGATAAAATTAAGTCTAAGCTTGTGCCTTGTTTGGATGTTGCAACTCGTTGGAACTCAACTTTCTTTATGTTAGAAAGAGCTTTGATTTATCAAAAAGCTTTTGAGAGATTGGAAGACGAAGATGGTATGTTACTTAATGTTGGTGTGAGAGAGGATGAGGTTGATGTAGCCCATGAGGTTGAGAACGACGATGAATTTGAAAGGGAAGAAGAGAGGGAAACGTGGGAAAGGGAAATCATGATTCCCGAAATAGAAAAAGAGAAAGGGAAAGGGAAAGGGAAAAAGAGAGGAAGTTATGGTACTCCTAATAGTGATGATTGGAAAGTTGTGGGATTGTATGTTGAAGTTCTTAGAGTGTTTTTCGTTGTAACCGAGCGGTTTTCGGGGTCTTTGTACGTGACTTCCAATACATTTTTCAAAGAAGTCATGACCATTAAAAAAGCAATTGCCACATTAGAGAAGAGTGACTATCCTAAGTTGGTGATGTTAGCTAATGGCATGAACAAGAAGTATGACAAATATTGGGGTACATTTGGCAAGATAAACCAATTGTTGTTGTACGCAAATGTTCTTGATCCCCGTTGGAAATTTGTTTTTGTGAGATGGTGCTTGAGTAAACACTATGATAAAATGGTTGTTGATCACAAGATTCTAGAGATGAAAGAAGGGATGACAAGGCTTTACAATTGGTATGAGATGAGGAGCATTGAAACACAAAATGTTGGTGAGTCTAGAAACATGGAGAAAAATGCAAAGGGGTCTTTTGATTATTGTGATGAAATGGAGTCGGACTTTGAGAGTTTCATGCAAGCAGAGACTAATATGGTTGCCAAATCGGAGTTAGAGAGGTATTGGTCGGAAAGTAATGTGTCCAATGAAAAAAAAGATGAAGATGGCAAACCGGAGTTCAATGTCTTGGGTTGGTGGAAAGACAAGTGTTCCAAGTATCCCATTCTCTCTCAAATGGCAAGGGATATTCTTGCTATTCCGGTATCAACTGTTGCATCCGAATCCGCTTTTAGCACGGGAGGACGTATTCTTGATCCATACCGCACTTCTCTTTCTCCCAAAGTGGCGGAGGCCCTTATTTGTTCACAAAATTGGTTGAAGAATCCAACTCAAATCTCTCTTCGAGAAATGCTAGATGAGGTGGAGAGAATTGACTCGGGTATTACACTAAATTATAGTTCATTTATTTGAGTTTTGTTTTTTATTTCATGGTTTAAGTTGTGTTGTTTACCTTTTAGAAATTGGGCAAGCATTACATGAAGATTCATGTATCATTGATTTCTAAAAGGAGTGAAAATGAAGATGGGTAAACTAAATCTAAGTACCTCGTTCCTTTAAAATTTAAGTGATTGGTTCCTTTTAAATTTTTTTACATCCTATCATCTCTAACTTCTTTTTTTTAACTAATGTAACCATGTAGGGTTTTCGATGGAAATTGAAAGTTGGAAAGTTGGAGCTTGCTTAATTTGTTGGTGCCTTGGTGGATGCCTCCTTAGGCCTTACTGCCACTGGACAAGACAAGACCTATTTAATTTGTTGAACTTGTACTTAATTTGGTGCTGCCTTACTGTGTAATATATAATATGTTATATGTTGAACACTTGAACTTTTTTAATTTGTTAGTTGTTGCTTGTTGGGACTACAATGTTTTGTGTTGGGCAATTGAATCCAGTATGCATCAACAGCAAGCAATTTGTTGAACTAGAATGTTGGCTTGTTTATTTACTTATGATTGGGCTTGAGCATTGAATTGGAAATGTTGAATTGTGATTGGGCTTGAGCATTGAATTGATTTTTAATTGTGTTGGGCCACTAAAATTTGGCCACTAAAATTTTGGGTTTGAATTGGTTTTTAATTGTGTTGGGCCACTAAAATTTTGGGTTTGAACCTTGAATTGGGCCATTTTAATTGTGTTGGGCCACTTTAATGGTTTTCAAATGGCTTGGGCCATTTTAATTTCAACATTAGTTGGCCCAATACGTGACTTAGCAGCCCAAACCGATAAACCGGGAAAACCGGACTGAAACCGGCAAACCGAATTCAAACCGGACCGGCATTCAATGGTCTGGTTTCGGTTTCAAACATTCCCAAACCGAATTACCGGTCCGGTCCCTTAAAATGGCCAAAACCGACCTGACCCGGCCCGTTTCACCCCTAACGCGAAGCCCTAATTTACCCAAAGCTTCTTTGGTAATCTATTCGTCCTGCAAATTATTGACCATAAAAAAATGTGTACTTTTCGAATAAACAAATAAAATACTTTTATGCATATCTCTAAGAGTGTTCCAAAAAAGTTTGAAGAATTAGTTGAGATATTTAATCGAAGACGAAGAAATTGACAGTTATGTACGGAAGTACTTTATTTTAATTACTTATAGAAATTATACATGCTTTCGAAGTTGACGGACTTTGGCGAATGATTTGGAGGCTGAGGTTTGGGCTCAAAGGGACAGTTTGCTGCTGGCCAAGAGCAAACATCTTGTACCCTTTGGGTGGAAATGGATGCTCTGCCAGCAATCCATCGTAGTTCGGATACAAATCAATCACGGCATTACCTTAGTAATATTATTCATGATTGCAGAGGTTTGATGAGGCAGCTGGGAGTGGAGAAGATTGACCCTGGTCTACCGCGAATGGAACAAATACGCGGATTTCCCACCAAATATGTTTTTTAATGATGCTTTAGATTTTCATATTTTTGATGTTTGCTCCTGTTCGTATTAATTTGCAACTTTGTGATTACTCAACTGGGTTTGAGTACCCTAGACTCTTGTTTGCTTCCTAGTTTCTATTTATAATATGTTCTTGGTTTACCTAAAAAAAGAACTTTGGGTAATGGAGTGTGTTGAATCTCTAATGTTGTACCAAAGACCATTGAACTGTTTTCAATGTCTCGATCAATAAAAGGATCTGTTTTCACTGTGGGCTCTGTGAGTGCTGTAATGCACCCCCACACTACAAACTCGTGGTGTGCAAATCTGGCCGTTCATTGTTCGGATGGACGGCTTGGATTTGATCCGAACAACAAACGGCTCGGATTGACTGCGTTAACTCGGAGTATGTTCTTTCTCTACCCTTTTAAGCTCATTTATTCAAATTGAAAAAATCTTACCTTCTCATGAAAGTAGGCTGCCCAGAATTCTGCAGTAGCACAATCATAGGCATCAGAAGTTAAAATAGAAGGTCCTGTCTTCCATATCTTATTGATGTATTGGACATTGATAAGGGACTCACAAATAGGTTTGTCATCGTTAATAAGAACCGGTATTTTCCTGTGAATTGAGTTCAATTTCGCCACTATCTTATCCCTCTCAAGGTTGATTTTCTTTTCAGTCCAGTTTGTTGTCCTTGATTTACAGTTGAATGCTTGTTTCTAATAGTTGGAATATCTCTCACAGACCTTCCCAGGCAATAGGCCTTCTCTGACTCTTATGTTTCCTGCATTGAGTGCTTTCAATATTGTGCAGGTTTGGGGCTACTTTCGTGAAGCATTTTGTTCATATTGCAATCATCAGAGGTTTTTGGGGAGTTCAAATTTGTTTAATCCGTCCTATTTTGTGAGAACATATAGTGATGAATTATGAAGTTTCCGGATGTTCATTGAGGTTATTAGATCCAACATTTTTGATATCTCGACACTTTGGTCCCAGCCCCAGGTGAAGTTTGCTTTGATGGTCTATGGTGCTGGTGTATCAAAGACTACTGCATGTTACAACACCTAAGCCCAATAACAATTGTTATGGAGTATTTAATGAGTTCTCACACCGCGTTTGTGGAGTAACCTAGACTAATTAACCGTGTTGTTTGATTGGTGAATTTTATGCTTCACATTTTCTCGAATACTACTTGTATACTCCAGCTTCTTGAATTTACCATGGATAGATGCACAAGTTATGTGGAAATCCTCTTGACTTTCACCAGTTTACTACTTACGAGAAAGAGAATGGTACGCTTTGGGCCTTTGATGGTAAGAGAAACCCAAGAATTGTTTATGTTATATTTCCAGTTGTTTGCCTAGTAACAGGGGAGTATCATATGTATGCTATGAAAGCTCAAGTCTTGTGCTCAAAGGAAGTTTCTCCCCACAAGTTCTTGTTTTCTCTTCCCAATGTTGTCTAACTTCTTGTTAAGTGATCAAGATATCTTCCTTTGTGTCCTAACCTCACCAATCCTTGCTCTCTCTTCCTCGATTGTGAATGCTGGGGGGGCGGGGGCTGCTGTCCACTCGGGGATAGCAGGCATCCAGACCCATCTGGTCGTTCATGCTTGGCAATGGATTTCGCAACATGTTTTAAGAATGACTCGGTTTCTATTTGCTTTTGCAACATGTGTTAAGAGCGAGAGGTTCATGTCTTGATGTTTAGGTTCTCCTTTATATTTTTGTTGTCGTGTTGAGTGTCATTGGGCAATTCTTGAATTTAACATTTTCCAATGATTAAAAAACAATTGTTATCAATATGAGCTTCATGGGGACATGCTCTTAGACAATGTTAAGGTTGTTCTTGTGGTGGTAAGTAATTTCTAAATTAGAATGAGTAATTCCAATAGAAAATAAATGTGTAGTGCAGGTAGCAATTGTTTGGCAATGACATGATCACCTTAGTCCCTTACCCTCAGGCCTCCAGGGTCAAACTCATCTATATCCTTTCTAGCTCACAAACTGACTCTCCGTAAAAAGCAAGTAATCTCTCAAACCAGAATCAAAATCTATGCACAAGCTAGATACCAGTACACAAAGGTATGTGTCAAGCCATGCTTGGATCTGTTGATGTAATGTTGTAGATGTACAATCATAGAGCCGGCTCATAAGTTTTGGAGGTCTGAAGTGAAGCCCTTGAGTGTAGGCCTGTGCCTCTTGGGGTTGGGCCTCGGATTTTGGGCCAAACAAAGGGTCACCAATCAGGAAGAGTTATAAATATTATTTTTTCTGCAACATATATAGATATGCTCTACTTGGTCCAATGGTATGGTAGATGTCTTGATTGAGAAGCACTTTCTTTTTTAAGTGTGTTCAGAGTATTTGTCAAAAAATATTCCAATAGAGGAATTTGGAGATCCCACGTAATAAACACGTACGTCTCAAAGAAAAACAAAAGAGAATTCTAGGCCGTTGGAAACAAAACATGCTTATTGTTCAATATGGACTAAAATAATTATATAGGAAAATTATTTCATTGTTCTTGCTTAATTGTGTACATATAAAATGCACGACACTACGACTGGGCCTAGGGCACCCAAATACCTTGGACCTGCTCTGCTTGAGTGAGGCCTTCCTATGTTCGTCATACAAAAATTGGTAGACAGAGTTCCATTAGAAATAACCATTACAAAATGCAAACATATAATTATCACACAAAAATATACTCCCTCCATCCCTTTTTAAATGTAGACATTTTCATTTTGTGCGGTCCTTAAATTAGTGTGTGGTTTGAAAAATTAATAGGTAAAAGTTTGTACAATTATCATTTTGCCCTTTTGAAAAGTCAGTGGGTAAAGAGTTAATAGGTACAAATGGAGGATAATTTTGGAAAGTAGAGGTAAAAGTTGATGTGAAAAGTGTAAAATGGAGAAAAAAGTTGATGTGAAAGGTTTAATGATAATGTTTCTTTAATAAGTTGGATTTACGAAGTAAACTATTTAAAAAGGGACAGAGAGAGTATAAAAATCAATCATCACAATATCTCAAAATTCATCATTTAAAAATTAGTCTTCTTTCACTTTTTGTTGCGTGCATACTAATTAAGTCTTCATAGTCAAGTTTATTCACCAAATCTTTTTCAAACCCAATCCATTTAATCTTTCTAGAGACAGATTGATGGAAGATAAGGTTTGATCAATTATAACTTTGAAAAAAGCTTCTTCCTCCAAACACAATTGTAGTATAACCAACAATATTCTCATGCAATCCATGCATTCTGATAAGCCCCCAATGGTGTAAATAAAGGGGTTTATCTATCTCGTTTTTGTCACACACCCGCATAATATGTTTTATTTGATTGATATTGCGTGTAGGTTGTGTTTTTGTCATTCACAGGTTTTTCGGAAGAATAAAACATCTTTTTGGTGCCATGGCTTGAACACAAGTCAATCCGTGACCCAAAGTCCGAGGACACGTGGCACACCGCTATGGTGCCGAGGAATTCATGAGGAAAGTCATAGAAGAAGGCCAAGTACGCCTGAGCAAAGGCCCAGGTCAAGATGAGGACGAACGGGTGAAGAACATGTTTTGAGCAATTCCTATTGATAGAAGAATTGGCCCTATGGATAGGACCATGATCAGATTGGCCATCATTTGCAAGCAACCAACTCCTATCGATAGTAGATGTGGCCCTATCAATAGGACGATGATCAATCTGGCCATTTTTTTAGAAGCAGTGAAGTCCTATCAATAGGAGAATCAGTCCTATCGATAAGAGGGTGATTAGACTGGCCAGTTGTGCGCAAAGGAGTTCTCCTTTCGATAGGAGAATAAGTCCTATCGATAGAACTTAGGTTTTTCAGCCATTTTTTGTACCCGACCTAGTTAAGACTTCAGGGCTTTTTGGACCTTTCATTTACAACTTTGGGGACTATAAAAGGTCCCAAACTTCATAATATTAGGTCATTTTCAACTTTCACCTTCTCTCTCTACCTCCCTTCTTCTTCCCCACTCATTTTCTCCACCTTTTCTCTAGATTTTAGGTTTCAATCTTCAAGAACTAAGGCTATGGCATTCATTAATGTTGTAAGCACTCTTTTTATCTGTTCAAATTAATAATTTATTTCCACTTTCGTTATGTTTCATGTTTTTATGTCATTTCACTTAGTATTTCGATTTATCCTTTGATTATGTCTGAGTAGTGTAGCAAGGCTAGGTCATTGGGTGATTAGGACCCCATGACTTGGGTTGTTTTGTTCTTATTTCAAAAGGAGCATCAAAAGTTGTTTGTTTAAGAGTTAGGGTTCAAGTATTATGTATCAAAACTTAGTTTGTTAACCTTTTTGATCTTGTGTAGACAAGTACTTGACTACTTGCCACACATGATGCTTAGAGCTATGACATTCAAAGTGTTTGTAAAAATGTATCAATTAACCCTACTCTTGAACAAACCCATTTTCTAGAATCCAAATTTGCTAAAATGTTTAATCTTCCAGTTAAGCATGATTAACTATGTGCCTTAACCGTGTAATCTTGAGAGCAACAATTGAATTCAAGTCATTGGTGTTTTGAACCCCTTGACTATTAAATTAGTAAAACCTTCATTTTCTAGTCATTTAGAGGTAGAAAGAGCTATCACCAAACAAATCCACTCAAAAGTAGGCCGTCTTAATGCCAAAATCTCATTGCAAGTCAAACTTCATGCCGGTTGCATTTGTGCTGGGATAAAACGCGGAAGCACCCAAGCACCGAGATTCAAACACAACCACAACACAATAAATGGAAACACGATGGAAAAAATAAAATGGAGAGAGACACGCAAGATTTACGTGGTTTGGCAATAACCTGCCTACTCCACGGAGAAGATCCCGTTCTTTCCCTGTGAGAATTTTAGTACAAGTAAACTTGAGTATGAATATCCCACATCCAATCCCTTGTACCCCACTCATACAAGAATGTTGTGAAAATTTTAATTACTCGCAAGTGCACGAATCGTACCGAAATATAGCTTAGCAAGAGCGAGGTCGAACCCACAGGGACTACAATGACGTGGCTGAATAACTCAACTAATCTTATATATATAATTCCTAATCTAGTTCAACAATTTTTGGGATTGTGATGAGGCAGACTTAAAAATAAAAGAGATAGATTTAAACACGAAAGTAAAACACTAGGGTATAGGAATCCATTACACGTGCAACATCTATATTATTTATGCTCCTTAACTCTCCAATTTCTCTGCACAATAGATTGGCGGCAAAGCTCTTTTATTGTGGAAAATAATCTTGACAACTCCTTTTTTATTAGCTTTATAAAATAATCCTTCTTTTGCCAAACAAAAGTATAAAATTAAAACATCCACTGAATGCGTCAAAACACAGTCTATATCCGCTTTTAACAAATCATAGACTGAATCCAACAAAACAAAATGGAAATCCAATTTTAATGTGTCTGGTAAAAAATAGGCAAATGAACAGGAAGAATTTTATCAATGATAATATGCTATTTTTTTTTGGAGAGGTTAAGTTACTTAAATAAAAATAGATATTTAAACATGTAACTTCATCCTAACCCTAGCAACTAATTTAGCCTGACATATTTGTAAATAAAATGAAAGCAGTAAATAAGACAAACTTACTTGAATCCATTGACCGGGATAAAGTTATTGCTCGCAAATAATATGAAAGAAATGATACAGTAGAGAAAAGGGAAAAAAGACAGAAGACAGAAATGAAGAAACTAGAGTATTTTTTATAAGCTCACTGCTCTACTGAGTGAATGCCTTTTCTCTTCAGAGGACATCTCCTTTATAGGCTTCAGGAATCACTTGGGACAAAATAACAGATATGTATTCAATTAAGGCAAGAATTGACTTTTCCCAATTTGCTGAAATCCAATCCGAATTGGATTTGGCCGGTAGCAACAACAAACCCACGTTTTCCTTCATGCAGGTGGGAAATTATATCCAAGTGGGAAATTATCTCACGCTTCAGGCACATGTGCAACTAAGAGTAATTATCCAGTGCATCTCGGCTATGTGCATGCAACAAGGGAGAAACTATTCGGTGCTTCGCGGAACATGCAGATTTTATCGAACAGGCAAAGCATTTGCTCCAACTAGGACTTGAACTTGGGATCATTGGCATAGAAGAATGCTCCTCCACCACTTGTGCTGCAACAATTTTATGTCTTTTCTACTCCAATTTTAAAATATAAAGTAAGAAAACCCAGATTTCATATTTTCTTCTTCTTTTTTTCTCAAACACTTTATTTACCTACAAAATACAAAACGACACATAATAAGATCAAATCAACATAATATGAGGTTAACATCATCAAAATTAGAGATAAATATATGCACTATAGCGTGCATAACAAAGAACTCACTCTTACCCCAAGTCAAAGCTTGACTCTTGCACACAACCTTGATAACTTGGTTGCACCACCACTCATGCCTACACTGCTGAACTAAACATATGAATAAATAGGTGTAATAGTAAGGAAGTTTGACAGCAACATGGAGAGGTGAAATACCAAGGAATCATTCCAAAGCACCCACCGACCTTTGCCTTTTTCCGAGACTTCACCTTGTCAAAATGGCTTTGGAATAATACATGTGCAACAAGATAATTAAAATACACATTGGAATTGGAACCAATCCCAATAATTTGGTCTTTGTGGAAATCGACCAGGTTTTGCAAGGTTACTATGCTCTCAACGATCTAGCTCTACGCTTGGGGCGTCCTATTCTACAACAAAGCTAGGTCGCAAGCACATTTGCGAAACAACAATCCATTTCCTTCAAATAATTCAACACATCAATTGGTTTTCTTGTATCTTTTCGCAAAACATGATATTCAAGACTTTTACTTCTCAAAATAAATCCCTCTCATCAAAATATTAGAAAGCTCACCATTTTTTGAGATCCTCAAGATTGGCACGCTTCATCCCCGTTGGAATCCAAACACTTCAAATCAAACAAAAATTCAAAAGTTTTCTCATATACTTAAAATTGTTCGAATCTGTTCCTGAGTGACGAAAGTGCTTGGTCTACAATATATATGAAGTAATAGAGTCGAAAGGACTCCTCAGCTGATTGTGTCACCTTTTTGCTAACATTCTCATCAAATTTCTTCTTTCTACAAAAGAGACACTTCTCATGAAATATCGGTTCAATTTTGATTTCACATGCAATTTCTTTAGCTTCGCGAACCCTTCCTCTCTGTAGTTTTCCATGAAACCAATAAGTATATTCAACTCATCCGTTGCAACATCTATATGTTCAACTCTTCGCCAATTTCCCGCGATCCCTCCGTCAAAGAACTCTTCGCCAAGTCCTCTTAAGCACTTTTTAAAATTAGATCTCACGTTGTTGGCATTTTCAATTTTGCCATTGAATCTTTTTGGTACCGGGCTTATTTTGTGTAAAAATAAAAGGCTTTGACTTATATATTTGGGCCTAACATGTATATACACTAGGGAATGCATGCCTTGAGGCACAGTTGAACGTAATTTGATTTCAATTGATTACAACTAATGACATAAATTATTCCAAAAAGAGAGCAAAAGCGCAAATATCAAACCAAACCAACTAATCCTTAAGATTCATCGAATAACCAAACCAAGCCTTATATCCCAATCAATTGGGGTCGGATACATGAATCATTTTTCTCCATTGAGCTTTGTCAAGTGTTGTTTCATTGTTTAAACCTAGTATACTCAGATCTTTGCGTACTACCGCATCTAATGTCAATTTGGGTCTTCCCTTCCCTTGTGCGTTTCTACCCAAAGCTAACATATCCACTCTCTTAACTACTGCATCCGCTGGTCTACGATAGACATGCACAAACCACCTTAGCCCATTTTTCCTTAACTTCTCCTCTATAGGTGCTACACCTACCATCTCGCGAATTGTTTCATTTCTAATCCTATCTCATCTAGTCTTACCACACATCCATCTCAACATTCTCATTTTCGCTACACTTATCTTGTTCACTTGCTACTTCTGAATATGCCAACATTCTGTCCTGTAAAACATCGCTGGTCTAATGACAATTCTATAAAAATTTCCTTTCAATTTTGTTGGTACCCTCTTGTCACACAGTACACCAGTAGCACTTCTCCACTTGAGCCACCCTACTTGGATCCTATGAGTCATATCATCTGAAATCTCTCCATCTTGACTAATAATAGAGCCTAAATACCTAAAATGGTCCTTCTTTGGTATCTCCTGATCTTGGATCATCACTCTTTCCTCATACGCACTTATAGTATCACTAAACTTGTAGATCATACACTCAGTTTTACTCCTGCTTATCCGAAAGCCCCTAAACTCTAATACTTCCCGCCAAATTTCTAATTTAGTATTAACATCACTAGCCGTTTCATCTACAAGGACAATATCATTTGCAAACAACATACACCATGGGATATCCTCCTGAATCTGCCTAGTCAATTCATCCATAACTAATGCGAAAAGGTACGGGTTCAACGCTGACCCTTGGTGCAATCCTACTGTGATGGAAAATTCACTCGTTTCTCCTGCTGGTGATCTAATGGCAGTGACTGCACCTTCATACATGTCGCTGATCACGTCAATATAGCCTCTGGTGACTCCATTTCTCTCTAGAACCCACCATATAATGTCTCTAGGCACCCTATCATAAGCCTTTTCTAGGTCTATGAAAATCATATGAAGATCATTCTTTGTTAACCTGTGTCTTTCTACCAATCTCTTTAATAGGTAAATAGCTTCCATAGTTAATCTCTCAGGCATGAACCCAAACCGTTTCTCCGACACCATAGTCACCATTCTCAATTGATGCTCAATAACTCTTTCCCACAACTTCATCGTATGACTCATCAACTTAATACCTCTATAGTTGTTGCAACTTTGAATATCCATTTTATTCTTGTAGATAGGTACTACGGTACTCCTTCTCCATTCGTCGGGCATCCTCCTAGATAAAATAATCTTGTTGAACAATTTTGTCAACCAAGTCACCCAAAGTCACCTAGGCTTCTCCACACTTCAATGGGGATACCATTTGGTCCTAATAATGGAAAGATTGTTACCAAATAATTTGTGGCCTAGCGGTTATCTCCTGATTCTCCCACAAGGGAGACCAAGATTCGAGCCTCGAAAGAGGCATTTTGAGGGCTATAGATAGCTTGTAGACCCACTCTAGACTAACTCACTAACTTCCCCCCTTTCTCCCCCACCCCCCAACAACCCACCACTGATGTATATTGAATGGAAAAAAAAAATAAAAGGAATTAAAAAAAAATAGAGGAACAAAATCTTTATTCTTTAATACAACTTTATATCAAATTCCCATGAAAATATCTTTCTATCACCAATTTTGAAAAACATCATCTATGAATAAAAAAAATTGAAACTTGCGATAATCCTCAAAAGATAGTAAAGTGTGGTAAAACTACAGGTAAAGATATATTGAATTACTAAGGCCATTGCATTAAAAAAAAAACCCAGGATGAAAAAATTGGGTAATGTAAGTGGTGAAACTGATCGAATCCTCACGTTAGCCCATTGCATTAAAAAACCCATGATTAAAAAATTTCATAAAACTTCTTTCAAATGAATGACTTTGTAACACCCCCAAGATTTGGGCACGTTAATAGTGTTATTACAATCATCATTAAGTTAAATCTCTAACTTAATTCCAAATTACAATTTCCAAAATCATAATATAAATAGTAACCGGGGTGGTCCTAGGGCGACGTGCCGATGTCTATCCCTACGTCGGATCATTCCCCATGCCAGCAGCAATTTCCGCTCCAACAGACCGGTCTCCACAATAGTGTTCCTGTTCATCTAGATAATCTGTCAAAATACGTCCGAGTCGCACATGCAACATCATGGTATTATGCCAGGGTCACACGAATGCAACACCGTGAGCAAAGCCCAGAAGTTCACTACACTAAACTTCTAAGTAGCAATTCTAGAATAATATGTTATGAAAGCAATGCATATAACTTATGTACGGTAAAACCATGCAATGCCTCATGCTATCAATGCGGATCAGAGTAAACGTGTGTAGAAAATAATATCTCGTCTCAATATCTCGAAGTTAGCCACGTGTCGTTTATCGCAACAGTTTTAATCATTTTTCTCGTTTCGTCTCATTTATCATTAATTTCTATAAAAAAAAAATCCGTTTTCTCAAATCAGTGCCTCTTTCAGCATTCTTCTTCAAATTTCATATATCTCACATCACTCGAAAGTTATTGGTCTGTTTGCATCTCCTCTCAGCTGACGGTACCAACCTTTCTGCTCGAGGTCCCGGTTGTCGTGCATCACCGATCTTAACAGCCTGTTTGCACGGTTCGTCCACCCCGCGACTCACACGACACAGTCCCGGCCGTCTCATATCACTGAACTTAACCAGTCTATTTATGAGGTCCATTCACCGTGTGTTGTGCACGCTTAGCCCAAACATCCAAGTTCTCCCCACGAACTGGAAGTGACGCTCTCGCTGCACTACCGCATCACGACCATTCCTCCAAGTTCTCTCCGCAAACTTGAGGTGGTAACAATTCATCTCATCACATATCATTTCATTTTATTTCATTTCCCCAAAAATCTCAATTTCCCGTTTAAAATCCATTTTCATTCTCATCTCTAATTTCCCGCAAAACGTTATTCGATATTTTCAAGTTCGTTGTCGTAATCGTATTGCGTACGCTCTCAACGCCACATGCAAAATCATGCTCATGCAATATTTCATAATTTCTTCCAAATTTCATATCTTTCACTTGGACATTTTACCACATAAAATCATACAACTAATTTCACCCATTCTTAAGAATACAATATTTCCTCACATAAAATCACACATTTATTTCACCAACTTTCTTTAAAATAATATTTCTAAATCTCTCAATTCCTTTTCTCATCAACCTCATTTTCCATCTTTCTTTTTATCCTTTCTAAGGAAATAAGGCTAGTCAATTTAAAATCAATTAATCTCATACTTCTTTTCTAAAAATTCCTTATCAAAATTTAACTCCATTAATTTTGAATTTTCAAGAATATTCCATTTCTTCCCAAATTTTATTCTTTAATTTCTAGGAAACTTTTCTTCCAATAATCTCATTCCAAATCATCTCTTTCTTTATTTAGTAAAAATTTTCTTTCTAGAAAATTTCACCAACTCTCTCTCTATTTATTTCTTTACTCTTATCAGGTCCATTATGTTCACAATAATCTAGTAGTAACATTTTTAGTAAACTTTTTATAAAACTTTCTCTCTTCACATTCATTCTTTTAAGTTATCATACTTCTTACAAAATTCTCATAGTGTATTTATTTATTCTTTCTAACAATTTTCTCACACACTTTATTTTACAAAAATCATTTTAACAATAACCATTTGTTGAATAAAGAATGGACATTTAATTTTTCTATGAAAGGTTAACACAATCATGCTAGAAACTTGTCTAGAAAATTATACAACTTCTAATCAACTTCTAATAATCTTCTAATCACTTTAATTTTACTAATTTCATTTTTTTAATTTCATGAAGAACTACTCTAATTAGAATCTCCTTAACATTCTTGTTGATTTTTCAACATAAAATCATCTTTCTTAAACACCAAGTAACATGCTTATTCACTTATTGTGTGTGTAAATTAACTCAATCAAACTCTAAAATCATGCTTGGAAAACTAATTAGAACATCATAATTATTCTAGAAATAACTCAATAGAAGGTTAGTTTAGTAAACTACCTTAGTTTCCGGGTGTAAACCGGAAGCCGAAAAGCTAAATCCTTGGTTGAGAGACTCCTAACTTGCTTACTTAATTAGCTCAACAAGAAGCTAATTAGGACTCAAAGAGGTTGCCTAGAAGTAGTAGTAGTTGGTGGTTGTTGGGAGATAGAAAGACAACACAAAAGAAGAAAGAGCAAAGGTGATACAAGCACACAAAAGGTGGCTACAAATAGGCAAAATGGACCTCCCTCTCCCCTCTCTCACTCACGGCACACACACACACACACACACCCCGAAAATTTTGAGGTGTGGGGGAGAATAATGATGCTTGCCATGCACATGGCAAGTACCCTAAGAGATTCTCTAGGTTTAGGGCTAGTTTAGGTGGTTTCTTACAAGTAAAGGAAGAATCTTGGTTTCTATACACGTGTCGTTAATACTAACAAATGCCGGGAAAAGTTGTCACAAATGCCGGGAAAAGTGGCCACTATTTGCGGCATTTGGAAAAGTCAATTATTTTATTCGGGAAAAATGCCACGTGGCAGCCACTTCGTGCTCGCATGGAACCCACGTGGCGCCCCGCGTGGTGAACACGTGGCAAGCAAAATTGGGACAAGTTGCTCGCCCCAAGAATTGAACTTGTGACCTTCACCACTACACGCGCAAGCAATACCAACTGTGCTAGCACACATTTGGTTCCTAAAGGTCAAACAAAAATATTTATAGTATAAAATAAAGAATTTTCAAAAATTTAACTATTACCGGCATTTTATGGAAAAATACCGGGAATAGTACTTTTTCCGGCATTTTTTTCCCAAGCATTTCAACAAATGCCGGGAAAAGTCGTTGAAATGCAAGGAAAAGTGACTTTTCATGGCATTTGTTGAAATGCCGGGAAAAAAATGCCGGAAATGCCCCATTTTCTTGTACTGTAACTTGGTTAGTATAAAGATCCTAGGGTTGGGAGATAAAGGAACTAGATGGTATCAAGACGGTTGGGTAGGTTTCAGGTATTAAACTCGGTCCCTGGGTGTGACGGTAGTGTATCGGATGTGTTACTCGGCCTCACACGCGCAATTACATGGCTAGTTTTATATTTATTCAAGTCAAAAGAATTAAATAATATTTAATAGAAAAATATTCCAATTAATCCAAATTTAAATTAATTAATTAAATTTTAAACGAAATTTTTATTTATGAAAATTAGGGTCGTTACAGACTTAATTTGTGATTGATCACTCCTGAAGATCTACTCCTATTGCAATTAAGTTTGCAAAAGCCTAATCAAGGCACTTCTTCAGCACTCTTTCTCCTATTCGTATATTATCCTTACCACTTCCCTATTCCTGCGAATACAATCTAAATACTTCTAGTGTAACCAGTTATTTTCTTTGTTTCATCTGTTGGGATTATGTATTTTTCAAAAGAAACTCTTCAAAGAACACTTGTCCCACATTAGCTAACTAGAGAACATTTATGTTCTTTATAAGTGTGGGGGCTCCATGAACCATTGATGAGCTAGGCCCAAGAGAGGCCTCTCGTGCCCACGGGTTGGGCCAAGGTCCAAGCCAATTTGTGAAAACTGATCCAGAAACCAGCTAACCGGGTGCGCGTTGCAAATCCCCGAATCCGGAAACTAGGGGGGTGCAAATACCCGAATTTGGAGCCTCGTGCACATACAAAAGTTAGCCCACGTTTTGCAAAATTTATTTACGGAAAGATTTTCTTTTGACCAATCAAACCTTTGGAAATTATTTACGGAAAGATTTTCTTTTGACCAATCAAACCTTTGGAAATGATCCGTTACATAAATTTTTTTCCTATTGTTACGAAAATGAAAAAAATATGTTTTATTTTCAGTGCAAAAGAGCTGTTACGGAACTGTTTAAAACGTGTGCTAAATTAGTTTTGGTAAATTGGTTCAATCACTTTGCTGTGATTGATTTTTATTTCCGAAAAAAACTATTCTCTCCACGCCTATATAAGGAGCTTTACTCCAGCCATTTCAAAGACACCGAAAACACTTTTCACTACATAAATTCAGAGAGCAAGAAGAAGGTCAATTGTGTTTGCATTTCCGGTCTTTTTCCGTGCAGAAAAGATCGAGACAGAGGCTATATTCTGGGCTGTTTTATCCTGGAGGCGGCGTGGCTACAACTGCTTGCACAGAGAAGGCGGAGCCGCGAAACGTCTTAAAGAGAGCGACCTAGTCCACTACTTAACCCAAACAGTAGCCAATTTTTGTGGTATTTCTATTCATTTACAGATTTTGAGGTAAACGGTTCCATTATTTTTTATTTTTAAAGTATTTCCAACATCATTGTTATATGGTTTTCAAGTCATTGAATCATATGACTTTTGTGACTGTATTGGAGATCCTGCGTCTGGTATATGCCATTGTAGACAACTACATAGAGAAGAACAACAAAGTTCCAATTCCTTGCTCGCAACCTGAGGGCATGGCGGGATGTAATTTGCCCGCAACCTAATGAACTACACTACCACCGTAAGTAGCTCAGTACTCTCGTGCGATGTTTGCCTAATAACTAAACCAAGAGCCAATGTAAGAATCTTAGTATTTTTGAAAAAAAATCTCAATAACTAAATCAAGAGCTTAGGAATTCTAAAAGATGAATCGGCTACACCTATACTGCATTGCTCCTTGACGACTCTAGAAGATGAATCGAAAAATAACGTCATGCATGCTTTTTCATTAGACTTCCCCTTGGACAAACTTGATGTACATGGAATCGCAAGTAGATCGCTTAGGAATTCTTGTAGAGGTCACTACATATCCTGCAATTTGAGCAAACCCATATTGCATGTTAATAAACCAATGAGTATGACAATTAAACAATGACGAGAACCAAACAATGACAAGAGCGGCAACACGCCGGAACCTCCGTCCTACCTCCACCGCCGGCGACGGTAAAAGCCTATAGATAAGGGCTTGGGGTGAAAGTTATCTGGGCATCTCATCACTCAATTCGCAAGGTGAGGTCTTTAACCAGGGTTTTGAGTAGTAGAAGTTGATCAATTCATCTCGAAGTTTCAAGCTTCCATCGTTGGGTTTGTTTAATTTTGGGGATCTTGGTCTAAGTCATAAGTTTCATTGGGATCTAGAGAAGTGACGAGGAAAGAAATGTTGTTTCCTCAGCAATATACAACCATTTTTGTCGATAATCTTCCTCATCAAATCCGCAAGATTTGGGTTTACAATCTATTTTCAAGATTCGGTAAGATTGGGAATCTATACATTCCGAATAAGAAAAGCAAAATCACGGGTCAAGACTTTGGGAGCTTCTAGAGAAAAATTGATGAACAAGGAATTCTGAGAAAAACCACAAGCTGCATATTCAAGATCAGCCACAAAACTACCATCAGAAAAGAAAATTATTAGTCTGGAGAAGAAAAGGAAATAGGCAATCCACTCAACAAATAAGGGGCAAAGAAATCTGGAGAGTTATATGTGGGGTGGAATCAAGTGAGCAAGGGAGAATGAGAAATGCAAGCTTCCCAAATCTGGTAAATTTGGGTAATCAGGACACTCTTTCCCACTCTATTAATGTTCAATCCTCAGGAAATGGCTGGCTTTTTAGAAGTGCTACTGCAAAAATTAGAAGATTAATTTCATGCAAAGATCTGGAAGGTGTTTTCTTTATACCTTTAAACGGGTTGGAAACATTTAGGGTCAATTTCTGATGGTGGAGGAAAAAACTCTGAAAGAATCCTCTTTTGAGATAGCTAGAATTCTTATACCCTCGAGCCAAGTTCAATCAATTAAAGGCCAACTGGATCTTATTGTTGATAAGGTGAATTAAAGGTTAGAATTTCTGAAGATGAATCCTTTAGAGTGGTTGAAAACAACATGTTAAATGGTTCCTCTGAATTGAGATTGAAGAACGTACAAGCTATTAATAAGAGTTTATTACAATTAAGGTCATAAAACAAATATTCATTACCATTAAGGTCAATCACTCTTTTTAATTACCATTAAGGTCAATCATTCTTTTTTTTTTTGTTTATGTTTAGGGTGCACTTTCTTGTTAGAGTGTTTTAGTGGTTTAGGCACTTTTATAGGGTACCCTAAAGTTTAAGGCACCCTAAATTTACACTCTACATTTAGAATTTATACTATACATTTAGATTTTAGACCGTACATTTTGGAATTTAGACTGTACATTTAGAATTTAGACCGTACATTTAGAATTTAGACTGTGCATCTAAAATTTAGACTGTACATTTAGAATTTAGACCATACCTTTAGAATTTAGACTGTACATTTAGAATTTAGCACTTTCATAGGGTACCCTAAGATTTTAGGCACTTTCATAGGGTACCCTAGGGTTAGGTTTAGCCACTTTATAGGGTACCCTAGCATTTAGGTATTTTCATAGCATACCCTAGGGTTTAGGTTTAAGGTGCACTTTCCTACTATAGGGTTTTATTTGTTTAGGCATTTTCATAGGGTACCTTAGGATTTAGGTTTAGACACTTTCATAGGGTACTCTAGGATTTGGGCAGTTTCATATGATTTTGGGGTTCAAAATAAATAAAATAAAATAAAAGGGGAGAGAGAGAGAGAGAGAGAGAGAGAGATATGGGTGGAGTTTTTGGTGAGAGAGAGATGAGTGGAGTTTTTGGTGCATTTTTTGAAACTAATGGAGCTTAGCGTGCACGACCCAAAAAACTGGAGTTGTTTGTGCTTTTCCCTATTAAAAATGTCGTGGATACATCAAGTGAAGAGATGGTTAGCAATACTAAGGTGGAAAAATTCAATGAGGCAGTCTCAACAGAAGGGGCAAAACAAAATGATCATGAAGCTGAAGAGGCTACTTATTCTCCCAAATCCAAAAGAAGTGATTCCATCCTTAATCACAGGTCAACGGATTTCAATGCAGTGAGTTTTTCACAGGAGAGAAGTAATAATGTGGAGGAAGACAAAAAGTCTTTGGATGATTCAAATTTTAACCAATCCTTAACAGAGGCAACCAACCCTGTTGATGAGGCCTCTACCACAGTTATTATGGAAACACAAGATATTATTGGCCCAGTTATCCAAAACTTAGTGTCGGCTAAGAATAATTTGGATGCCCATCATGCTATTTTGAAGGTAGTAAACCGTTCTCAGTTTGAAGTTTCTGAAGAAGACACAGTCCCTATTCGATCTACAGTTTTGCTTGTAATATGGGTATTTGAACTTTGGAAACTCAAAAACTCATGGTTTTGAGTTTCGAAATTAGAATCTGGGTTGTATATTACAAATCTGGGTTTTGAACTTTGAAAACTCATAGTTTTGAGTTTCAAACTTAGAATCTGAGTTTTTTTATTAGAAATCTGGGTTTTTTGGGTTCAAAATAGTTTTTCGGGTTCAAATCCTGGGTTTGAGAAACAAGAAGCAAAATCTGAAATGAGAGAGAGAGAGAGAGAGAGAGAGAGAGAACCAAGAATGAGTGGAATGAGGTTTCTTCCTGATTGTGGGGAATGGAATGGGGGAATGGGATTCTAGGGGAATGAGTTATATATTTTTCCCGCTTGCCCAAAGGGCATTTTGGGACTTCAAAAAAAAATCTGTTAAGTTTTCCATTTTCCGTCCAAATTCTTCTCTTTTGTTAACGGATTTGGACGGAAGGGGTGTTCTTGCTTGATTTTGAAAGTTAGGGGGGTCATGTTGGCACGTTTGGTAGTTTAGGGGGTGATGTTGCAACAAAGTAAAAGTTTAGGGGCGGTTTTTGCAAATTAGCCAAAAAAGTAGTAACTATTGGGCCTCTGGATCATACAAGTGTAGTAAGTAGGCTTTCCTTCCATCTCCTTAGAAGGGATTATAGGCTTCTTTTCGTACACCTAGACTCGGCATTGATTTCAAGTTCTTTACGTACAGCTTGGGAGGCCAGTTGTGGAGAAAACTTGATAACTTTACATACCAACCGAGGGCTTGGGTCCCCCAACAATACAAAATGGAGCCCTATACAGGATGGTTAATCCTTATTGCATAAACAATGATGATGATATTCCCCTTTGTAGCAATTCCGTCATGATGTTTAACATGGACACTAAGGAATTCTGTTCAATGCCTCATCTAGAAAAGGAGTGTCTATAATGGATGGCGCATAAGGATTTGTTTATCTTTGAGGAAAGAGAGATTAGCACTCTGTAAACTGGATGGATCGCTTGTCCACGTGTGGGCGTTGGAGAATTATAAAAAGTGGATTTGGGGGGAAAAGATACTTTTCATATGGATGTGAAATGTCATCCATTTCGTATTATGCACATTTATCCAGGTTACGTAAACTCTTTCATTACCCTTGTGGACATCCTAATTCCTAAATGATGAGTTGCTATTTGGCTGGTATTCAAGAGGTTTATTTAGATACCATCCTCGTGAGAAGACTGTCAAGCAAATTTATGGAGTAGGAATGAAGCAAACACGTCAAGATATTCAGTCTTGCCCTTTGCCGGTTCGCTGTTGCATTAACATATCGGCCGTATGTTCATTCCTTATATGAGACTTTCATCTCCCCAAGTGGTTTTGGCAGAGGCGGCTCCACCCATGGGGTTGGGTGGTCACTTGAACACCCTCAAAGAAAATTTTTGTTTAGAAATACGTGAAAAAATTTTATTTTTAGTTTAGTATAGCCATTGTTGAACACTATAATCACAAATATTTGAACACCCTTGTAGACACCCCAATTTTGAACTCAGGATACGCTCGAGCGTTCCCAATGATGAGAACGAACCAATCACGACTACCCGGAACTTGAGAAAATGACTTGAATTTGATCAAACATCACTAAATAACCCAAACTAAACCAAGCCTTGTTGAACCAAGCCAAACCAGCAACTTGCCGCCAAGAGCCCTGAGCGCTCAAGCTTGAGACCTTGAGCGCTCAACCCATGAGAAGCACCTTGAGCGCTCAAGCCCACGGCTTTGGCGCAACTCAACCTGGTCGAGAATCTGCAGAGTATCTAATCATGAGATCTCATGCAGGGGGGAGCGTCTAACCACTTCCATACGTATTGTTCACGTATAATACACCCTACATTGCCATTTTCTACACCTAAAATTATACCTAGAATACAAACCCACTCTTTCTCTCTCTCTTCTCTCTTTCCCTCCACTCACTCTATATAAACAGCCCACTACCCCTTAGTTAGGGTGACCATTCTCATACTCCAGTACACTATACTCCCAAGTAATCGTCCTCCCTCTCTCTCTCTCTACAAAACCACTCCACCCCATTAAAACCACCTACCAAAAACCACCTGCTAAACCCAAAATTCGACTCATATTCATCAATTAGCTTCATAATCCTCATCATCCAGCCATAATACTAGTCAAAAACACCCACAATTGCTCATCCTTCAACCCATAATCAAGTTCAAGCCTTCAATCAAGTGTAAAAGGTAGTTTAACAAGTGGTTTTCACTGTTTTGGTTCATCTGAGGGTGACTAGTAAGTTCAATTAAGTTCTTTATACTTCAATTGAACTCACGAAGGTCAAAAAGTTGTTCAAAAACATTATCAAAATCTGCAGGTGAAATTGAGATTGAGCGCTCAAGCCTATATCCTTGAGCGCTCAAACTCAATTCTGGGCAGTTTCCTGTTTTATTAAGTTTCGAGCTTTCTGTCGGTCTTGATTGTCTTTTAATAGTTATCTTTGCACTTTTAGTTCTCAGAAAGTTCATGTTCTTACTTCAAAACCATTTGCATGAGCTAGAATTAGCTATTTTATGACAATCAAGTTCCAAAGCCTTTGAAAATCCTGTGTACGGGTATCAAACAGTGTCTTTGGTACCTCATGCACCTTCATACTATACATTTATGGTCCTGAGAATCATCCAGAATCCTTTTTATTAATAAAAACCAGAAAATCACTTAATGGCTTGAGCGCTCAAGCTGTTCTTGAGCAGATAATTGGTTTTTGGATATTTTGATGATGGATCATGTTTATTCCAGTTTGGGTGTGTGTATGGTTTTATTGTTGTGATTCTGATTCGGATTCCTTCTTTTCAAAGTATTTTCTTTGTTAAAATATTGTGATTTTCTTCTTTTATCATTATCTATGAGATCAATCTGTCTATTCTCATCTGATTTTCCATGAAAAACACCCTGTTGATGTTTGATATTATAAATAATGACCAAAGAAGTGATGGAAAAGCTAAAAATCACAGAAGCCAGAAATGGTCTTGAGCGCTCAATCCATGATCTTTGGCTCAAAATTCGATTCTGAGAAGGTTAAGCCTTTCGGGGTATCACCATTGAGCGCTCAACCCCTATGTTGGAATCCAGATTGTAAGCCAGTTTGTTAAACTTCAAGCCAGTGATTCTTTTAATTATGTGCCTAGTTTCTGTTGTTATTCATTTTTTGTAAATATTTATTGTAATAATTCTTTATTGTTATCATCCTCCTGGTATATCAGCGCACAAGCATCCACGTTAAATTTGCATATTTGTATTTTCTTATCATTAATATGATTCCCATCCCCAATTCCCCATTTTTGTGTTTAAATTGTATTTCAAAGCATTTTCAAAATCCCATGAAATATTGAGTAGAGACCGGTTCACGGACCGGGCGAGAGGGGTGCCGTAAAACCCTTCCCCTCTCGTAATCAAACCCCCGAATTCGAGAAATTTCTGGTTTCGTAGTGATCAGTAAAATCTTTTCATTTGGCAAATGAGTCATATTTTTATCGGTTTCTCGGATTCGGACCTCAAATCTGGGTGTCGACTCAAACAAATCACAATCTTTTTCGTGCGCGACGCAGCACAATCTCCGTGGGCCGTCCACAACCCTACTCAAAAATATTTGAACACCTAGCTCAACAAGTCAGCCACAAAACAATTTTATGTAAATAACCAACTAAAGTCTAAAGTCTTCCCATAGATGGTCAATATACACTCTAAAGCCTTTTATATTTTATAGTATTACATGTGATATATATATATATATATATATATATATATATATATAAAGTCTAAAGCCTTTTATATCAACAAGTATCTAATGAGGGAACCCTTACAAAAATAATGCGGGACAGTCCCTGGTAGCCGTTGGATTGCAGACACTAGATCAACGGTTGAGATTAAATATAACAACACGCGGGTTGAGTTCCGGATTAAAAGAGACACGCGGGTCAGGATCCGGTTTATACCCCCACCCGGATCTTGCCCCCTCATTTCAAACGTTGAACCAAAGATTGAAGAAAGAGAGAGAGAGAGAGAGAGAGAGAGAGAACATCGCGATTTCGGCAATTTCAAAAACCAGGGACCTCCATCAATCGATTGAGCAGAGATGAAGGTGAATCTCTCTTCTTCTTCTTCTTCTTCTTCTCTCTCTCACTCATTTTTTGAAATTGTCGTTCTCCAAATTCTAGGGTTTCCGCGAACAGTCTAAGATTTGGCATTCAAAATCGATCTACTTGAAGGTGACTCTCTCTCTCTCTCTCTCTCTCTCTCTCTCTCTCTCTCTCTCTCTCTCTCTCTCTCTCTCTCTCTCTCTCTCTCTCTCTCTCTCTCTCTCTCCTCGTTATTCAAACCCTAAACTCGATTTAGGGTTACAGACGAAATTGAGTTTTGACCCCTTTTTTTCTCCTGATGTTTAGGGTTTCCAGATGAACAAGAGGTACATCAAAGGTACGTGTAAACCCTAGGCTTCGATCTACATTGTCTCTGTTCTCTACCACTTAATGAACTACATTCTTGATGTTCTCTGAATTTTTGCTATTTATGCTTATCCTGCTTTGCTCTCTGTTTACTTGACAGTTAGTAGGAGGTCTAGCATCTATGTTAAGTTATATCCCATTTCGTTACCCACATTAAGCCTATTTTCGAACCAACCACGTTAATATTGATGTTTGCTTTTCCTGTCACCGTATGGATAAATGGTAATTGATTTGAAGAATGTTCGTCATTTGGAGGGAGGGTCCTTCTCCTTCATATTTGAAAAGGTCCTTCCATAGTGATGTGGATTGCTTTGAATCAACATCACTATGACTTTAGGACTTTCTCCTTCAAGAACACAAATGAAGTAAGGTTGGAGGAGACACAATCTTCATAACAAAGATTTGAAGGAAAAGAATGAAGAAATGAAGTATTGGCTTCGTAATCAAGTTAGATAGGAAACTTGTTTAGGAAAAATTGTTAAAAAGGTCAATTCCCAATTTTTGCTAGATTTGTTTGTTACTTTTTTTGTTTAGAATTCTTGTATTTGCTAGTTTTGTTTGTTACTTTTTATGTTTAGAATTCCCATTAGATATGACTTATACGAAAGCACGACAATTAGATATGACTTTAAATTTGTGATTAGGTACATCTTGGTTGCATTTTTGAAATGACTAAAATATGTATTATGATTAGGTACATCTTGTTGAAAACAATTGTCCTGCTAATATGTGTTTGGGTTTTTGTGTTGTCGTTATTTCATTTTGTTGAAAGTGTATTTTTGGTAACCTTTACGCATCCTGTTGTAGAATTGGTTGTTAAATTGTGTGTATCTTGGGTAGGTATGTAAGAAGAAAGAGAGAAGAAAGGTTGTTGTTGAAAAATTTAATCCTAAAGCAAGTTGTGTATTCTTCTTCTCTTCAATGTTGCCTTGGCCCACAAAATGCACTTACAATTCTAAAGGTAAGGAAAAAGTATGGTAAAGGTAAACAAAAAGTAGAAGAATTTTGCAAAAAATATCTCCTGATGGCCTCACTTGATTCAAGTTTGCTATTTTGAGGGCCTCTTTGTGGATATCGTGAATCAATTAAAGCCTGCTATATTTCGGTGAACGTCAACCAAGACATAATAAGACATAATACGAAGGACAATAAGTACTCAGAGAAAACAAGAAGAGAAAGTTTTGGCATCTTTCTCCAATCATCAAAATAGCATAAAATAGAAATTTAGCCAATCATCAAAATAGCATGAACTATCTCATGATGGCTACATTGCTCACTTGGGTGGAAAAACCTGACAAATCTTAGTTATACCAAAATGAATTAATAGCTGAACAAAACGATAGTAACATCCATCCAAGACGGCAACTGGGAAAATCAACAACCAGAAAACCACATGTTTGACGGGAACAGAACCAAAAAAGCAAACAAAGAAATTAGAGACAGTAGCAACTAATTATTACATCCACTAATGGTTCAAATAAAACATGGCGGCAGCAGCAACTTCGTCCTGTTTTTTCAGCTCGTCATATCTTTGAATAATCTCATGGGAATTCTGCACTGACAACAAGAGTGTCTTTCAGCATAAAAAAATGTATAGAGCACAAGTAAACCACACTATAACAGCAGCAGCTTTCGTGAAAATATGTATGGAGCACAAGTTAAGGAATGCGGTCATATACCATCTACTAACAAGGGACTGACACAACTACTAAATAACAAAACAGCTCCTAATTATTGAGAGAGAGAAAAGAACTGTACGAGCAGTACGCCGGGCTGACCCCTCATCTTGTGGTTCTTCCTTATTTTTCTTCTCCTGCAAACAAATAACAGTTCAACATAACAGATTGAAATTTCAGATTCACAGTTTTAGATTCCATATTCAAATTAACATATTCAACCTTCTAATTCAAATAACGGATTCAACCTTCCATATTCCAGATTCACACTACATATTCAAACTTCCAGATTCAAATGGATGGTGATTCAACCTTCCATATTCCAGAT
Organism: Vaccinium macrocarpon; assembly: GCA_022606695.1. Lineage (NCBI taxonomy): Eukaryota > Viridiplantae > Streptophyta > Magnoliopsida > Ericales > Ericaceae > Vaccinium > Vaccinium macrocarpon. The sequence continues at coordinate 865,123 of CM040176.1, read as the reverse complement.
TTACACTACAAATTCAAACTTCCATATTCAAATAACAGATTCAAAGTTCCACACCACAAATAACAGATTCAAACTTGCAGACTCAAATTCCAGATTCAGATACACCATTATTTCCATTGACAGGTCATAATATGAACAAAATAAATCACAAATTTAAACTTTAACCTTTAAACACTTACAATCATAGTTAGAATCAAAATCCTCGTCCCCGTCGGATTCATCATCACCATCACCATCAGTCAAGACAACATCTTGCGAAGAGCTGAAAAAATGAATAGAATAATTAACATTGTAATATAAATGACCACATTAATAATTAGCACAATGCACCTACATATTTCGAAGTTTAGGACAATTCCTTTTGTCATGCGACTGTCCCGTTAACCCACATCCAGTACAACGCCTAGCTTTCTTGATTGCTTTCTCTTTACCTCCCTTCAATCTTTTACCACAACCCTTTGACCTAACGTTAGGTGGTTCTTTAAAATGATGTTCGGTTGGTAGAGAAATACGTGTTTTACTACCACTCCCTTCACCATCTCCACTCCCTAACTTCATGTTAGCAAACCTTTCGAGAGTGGATAACAAATAGTCTTCGAAAAATTGACTCTCATGTTCACTAAATACAGCTTGCTCAACAATTGAAAAAGAAAGTGTGGAGAGCCTATTATGCCTCACTACCAAAGAAGTGTCACATATTTCTTTCCTTGTCCCATCCAAGTCACCCACAACTGAACGTAGTTTTGCTCCTTTGGTCCACCTCCGCAAGATGTACTGATCAAGTACTTCCGTAATAAGTTTTTTAGTGAAGTATGCCAACATGTGCCGACATGGAATTCCATCACTCTCAAATTTCATACAAGTACATTTAACATTATTTGACGACTTCTCCAATGAAACTTCACGACCCGTGGAGCCGCTCTCCATTTCTCTCTGAACATTGTACAAACACCGCTTGTCATCTTTAAATGTACTCTTAACCAAATACGCACCACTTTGCAAGAGTTCCTCTTGAAACTTATAGAAAATATTCCGTGTGTAAACTTCACTCAATTTCAACTCCATGATCCGCTTGGTTGAAAGAAGTGGCTTCTCATTGATATCTTTATGATCGAGATCAAGTTCATTATGGCGTATCTTTGCAAGTGCCCTATCAAACCGTGTCACAAAATCCAACAATGAATTTTGTCTCGATACGTAATTCTTGAAGAATGAATGAGCACCTTCAGCCCTTTGACTACTAGTCATGTGAGCAGAAAAAATGTGTCTCGTATATGCAGGAATCCATTGGTCACAAATTTGATACAAAGAATCTAACCATTCATTCTCTATCAAGTTAGCTTTTGCTAGAATCTCCATCCATCTACTTTCAAACTCCTCCAGGGACTCGGAATTCCATATACAACTACAAAACTCATCATAGTGTTCCTTATAGGATATTGCACCTATTTTTTCGGAGAATTTACTCACAATGTGACAAATGCAAAACCTATGAAGCGTATTTGGAAGAAGACTAGCAACAACTTGTTTCGTTGCTGGATCCTGATAAGTAATAATCATTTTCGGGGGCCCAGCCGGCATCGCCTTCAACCATTTCTCCAAAAGCCAATGAAAAGAGGACACATTTTCATGATTTAAGAATGCACACCCAAATAGAGTTGTTTGACCGTGGTAGTTAACCCTTAAAATTGGTGCAAATATCTAATCATATCTATTGGTTTGGTAAGTTGTATCAAACACCACCACATCACCAAAATGAAGGTATGCCTTCTTAGAAGTTTCATCGGCCCACAAACAATGACTCATGAACCCCGTACCATCATCTTGAAATTTAAATGTAAAACCCGCATTCCTTTTTTTACTTAAAAAATGCTCGTACATAAGATTAGCATCATGTCCCTTTAAGTCGTTCCTCCTATCCCTTTCGGCATTATAAAGATCACGTTGTAAAAACCCCACGTTATGAAGACCTCCTGATTGGACCTTGAAAAAACTCATTTGTTGGGAGGCAGACACATTTGCATCGGATAGTTGTTGTGATAAGTTCCTTCTTGCCATTGAGATCTCACGATGAGATCGCAACAAATGCACCCTCGTTGGCATGGTAAGAGAGTGGTTATGACCCTCAACAAATACCTTGACAAAAAATCATGCACCCTCCCGGTTTTTTACAACACAATTTTGCACCACAACCCTCTCTAGTTAAGCCCCGTCTACGTATTGTGAAGTTTGTGGTATATTTTTTGTGGCCATCACCCCTTCTTTGAAACAAACATACTCCTTTCTAACCACTTCACCTTCCTTATTCTTCTTGCTAGAATGGAGTCGCGTACCAAAACCACCCTCTCTACCATAATTGTTGTAAAATTTTTGAAAGTCATCTAAAGTATCAAACACTTGTCCAATTTTCGGTATCAAGTCATTATTGACTCGAGGCATGTAAAGTGTTTAAGAAGAATTAGCAGATGAGTGAGATGGTTGAGATGCTGACGGTGACTGTGGTGGGACATATTGGGGAGGGTACACTCCTTCTGGTGAGTACCCTTGTGACGAATACCCTTGTGGAGGAGGAGGATATCCTTGAGGATAGCCCTGTGGAGGAGGAGGATACCCTTGGGGATACACTTGTGGAGGAGGAGAAAGATAGCCTTGCGAAGGAGGAGGAAGATATCCTTGCGGAGGGTAAGCATACCCTTGCGGAGGATGAGGATACCCAAGTGGAGGATAAACTACACAACAAACAAAACGATAATGCATTTGAGGAAAAAAAAATGGGATAGAATCAATCTCATCTGAATAAAAGAGTGAAAAAATTGGAAGCAAGATATGAGGTTACCTTGTGGAGAAGGGATGCCAACAGGGGGTACGCCAACATTTTTTTTTTTTTGGGGGTTGTTCTTGGTTGTCACTCGTGCTCAATGCCTTTGATATGATGCAAATTGTTACAAACAAACGAACGAAAATGGTTCCCAGTGAGCCGTTGCACCATCTTACCGTAGAATATGGGACAATGAACATAACTTACAAAATGCAAATACAAAAAATTGGACAAACAAATGTACCAAGTCTCTGTTCATGAAGTTTAAGAGATAACAGTGCAGTCTCAGCTTCTTAAATACCGGAGAAATGCATAACCAAGACGAAAGTCACAGGGCAAATCAAGCTATTCATACAAGATACAAAAATACTTCACAGCTATTTATGCAAAATAGAGGACCAAAGCAATCAAGTTAAACCACATCAAAATGCATTTGTCCAACTAAATTAAAATTTTGTCACACTCGATATTACTCACATTTATTAACATAAATGGATGGTGATCAGAATGGTCCAGTGAAAGCACAAAAGGTTCAGATACGACTTGGTAGCATAGATACCATACTTTCCATCACAGAATACGACTATCAAGTAAACAGAGAGCAAAGCAGGATAAGCATAAATAGCAAAAATTCAGAAACATCACGAATGTAGTTCACTAAGTGGTAGAGAACAAAGACAATGTAGATCGAAGCCTAGGGTTTACATGTACCTCTTGTTCTTCTGGAAACCCTAAACATCGGGGGGGGAAGGGTCAAAACTCAATTTAGATCAGAACCACAACTTCGAGTTTAGGGTTTGAAAATCGAAACTCAATTTCGACTATAATCCTAACTCGAGTTTAGGGTTTGAATAACGATGGGGGGAGATAGAGATAGAGAGAGAGAGAGAGAGAGAGAGAGAGAGAGAGTCACCTTCAAGCAGATCAATTTTGAACGCCAAATCTTAGACTATTCGCGGAAACCCTAGAATTTGGAGAACCGCCGATTTCAAAAATGAGTTCGAGTTTGAGAGAGAGAGAGAGAGAGAGAAATGAAGAGAGAGATTCATCTTCGTCTCTGCTTGATCGATCGATGGAGGTCCCTGGTTTTTGAAATCACCGAAATCGTGATACTCTCTCTCTCTCTCTCTCTCTCTCTCTCTCTCTCTCTCTCTCTCTCTCTCTCTCTCTCTCTCTCTCTCTCTCTCTGGTTCAACATTTGAGATGAGGGGGCAGGATCCGAATGGGGGTATAAACCCAGATCCTAACCCACGTGTCTCTTTGAACCCGGAACTCAACCCGCGTGTTGGTATATTTAATCTCAATCGTTGATCCAGCGTCTACGATCCAACGGCTACGAGGGACTGTCCCGCATTATTTTTGTAAGGGTTCCCTCATTAGATACTTGTTGTATATATATATATGGGGTTTTGTTTGAACATTTATATTAAGAAATACACAAATTCTGGTAATTCACAATTGAATTCTTAATACACCAGTTTAAAACAAAGTGAACACTCTTTACGACCAAAATTAGGAAAATCAAGGAAAAAAAAGTATTTATTGGATTGATATACTCGTATTGTTCGTTTTGGGTTTCAAAATCCAGCTTTCTCAATTATTATCCAATCATTACCCCTATTTTTTAAATATTATTATCATTTTCTCTCTATATCTCTCTAATCATTAACCTCTATTTTTAATTATTATCCCTATTTATCCCTCTAATCATTACCAAAAACCAAAACTCAAAACCCAAACCAAACACAACCACTATGACTTCACTCTGAGCAACAATCGGCTCTCTATTGTACAAATATATATATATATATATATATATATATAGGGATAATAATTAAATATATATATATATATATATATTAGTGTATTTATTCCCTGATTTAATTTTATTTGACTCCATAACATAGAATTCGCCAAGAAATTTTTTGACATCTTAAGTATTTTCATATCATTTGGTCCCATTATTCACACTAATATATAAAAATTTTGTATATATATACTAGTTAGTAGGGCTATTAGAGTTAAGTTAAATGTTGAACACCTAAAATTTCTGGAGCCGCCACTGGGTTTTGGGTGACCAAAGTCTTGAATTCTATTCTCCTAGGGTACTTTTTCCTTTTTCAAACATTATCTCGTCTTCTATACTTATATCTGATCTAGTTTTCACTCGCACTACCCCAAATCGATTTCCTCCGACGGAGATCCGTACTATGCTGGTGAGATCTCTCTCTGTAAAGTATTGGTTTTTCTTCCCCTCTTTGTTTACAATATTTGATTTGGACCCAAAGAGGAAGCAATTAGAGACATTTACCATTAAGTTACCCTTGGATCCCATAATTACCATCAGGTCAAGCCCAACTCTGAAAAATTCTCATCAACTCCCCAACCCGTATAAAAAGGCCTAAATCATAGGATACCCCATGAAAGTGCCTAAAATCCTAGGGTATCCAATGAAAGTGCCTAAACCACTAAACTCTATAATAGGAAAGTGCACCCTAAACCTAAACTCTAGGTACCCTACGACTATGGTACCCTTACGACTAGGTTACCTTACGACTAGGGTACCTTATGAAAGTGCCTAAAATCCTAGAGGTATCCTACAACTATGGTACCCTATGAAAGTGTCTAAAATCCTAGGGTACCATACGAATAGGGCACCCTACAAAAGTGTCTAAAATCTTAGGGTATCCTACGGCTAGGGTACCCCATGAAAGTGCCTAAAATCTTAGGATACTCTGTGAAAGTGCCTAAACCACTAAAACCCTATAATAGGACAGTGCACCCTAAACCTAAACTCTAGGGTACCCCTACGACTAGGATACCCTATGAAAGTACCTAAAATCCTAGGGTAGTCTATGAAAGCGCCTAAACCACTAAAACCCTATAACATAAAAGTACACCTTAAACCTAAACTCTAAAAAAGAGTGACTTACCTTAGTGGTAATTAAAAAAAATGACTTACCTTATTGGTAATTAGACATCTATTTTCTAGACCTAGAGGTAATAATCCTAAGCAATTATGGTATGCAATTGTTTCGTAGAAAGATTGAGGCTTTGAACAATTTTGGGCAATTCACGGGACTAATTTTAATTAGGTAGGGATAGGCATGGGGAGGGTAGAGGGTGGATACCACCACCTCCGTCCTCAATCCCCATCCCCTTCCCAATCTCCATCGAGAATTTTTTTTAACCTCCATCCCTGCCCCAATACGGGAAATGGGGATCCGCAAAGTTCATTCAAATTATTCAAGTGAATACCAACGAAATTGTATTAAAATCCAAAGCTAATGACAAAAGTGGTTCCCAAAAATAATTAAAACATACCAAGTCACTCAAAAGTGCTTCTGCTGTTCTTGTTCTTTTTTTTTTGTTTTTCTTTTTTTGGTTTCTTTTTTTTTTTTTGGTTTCTGTGTAGATTAAAATTTCACTTAAAAGTGGTTTCTTTTTTTGTTTTTGGCTTCTAAGACGAGATGGGGGCGGCTATGGAAGATACTTATATATGTGAACGGGGATGCTGGGAGGAGAACGGGGAAGGGCGGGGATCGGGGAGGAGACTAACTGGAAAAATGCCCAAATCCCCGAAAAAATGACTGAATCCCCTACCCAATCAGGGAGGGGACAGATGGATCAGGGCGGGGCGGCTAAGATAGCCATCCATACTTTCAGCAGCGTTATAATCGACTAGGTCGACTGATCATCTTTTTTTTGCCAGGTTCGTCTCCAAGAAATTTTTGTGTGATGCTGTGCAGGCTTCTTTTCTCGGAATGTCTGTGGTTTCAACTGGAATTTTATTTTGTAAAGGTTAAAACTTTTTCGTCCCTGAAATTCCTACCTTTAAGAATTAGCAAACAACATACTGCAATGATAGCTTAAAAATACAAGTTAGCAAAGATTCAAAATTTTGCGTGAAACATGGGTTTAGTTTTGAAGATGTATTTGAATCGACGTGTAGTAGCCCTTCAGTTGAGGGCATTTTGGACTGAGATATAAATACCTTGTTATCTCTCTCCATATGTATTTGTGTGAACATCGAAATTAAGTCCAGAAAGCTGCAAACAAGGATGAAAATAAGATCAACTTGATGGCTTGGTTTGTAGGAGTGATTATATCACATCGACCAATGTTTTTTCACGAACGCAAAAATCAGATTGAAAGCTGCTCGTGATTTCACAAGGAGCTTTTCTTGCTCCCTCTCACGTCTAATTCAGTGATCGCCATGCTTTTGTCATTATTCTCAACTAGGTGGGCCAGTTCGTTCGCACGTTTGGTGCCAACCATAAGCTTAAATTTACGATGTTTTTTTGTTGTTTGCAGTCTACGAAATGGTTATGATATACATCTACAATTTAATGCAAGGTTGTGAATGACAGCCGTACTAGCTGATATATATCGGTTTGACACAAAAACGGTACCAAATGCCTTTAATATCGTACCGTGCGTAATACCCGCCGTTACCAGCCGTACCGGCAAATACCAGCCATATTGGCGAAAACAGAAATACCATTCGGTATTTTGCAGATCTTGGCTTTTGTAGTGACTGAGGCTGTGATTGGGTTTTCCGTCCATAAAATTACCGGCGACGGTCTCTTCGATGCCTCCGGCAACTCCAAGTGAGAAACTATTGATGTGAGTAGACTCGTCCGAGAAGATAAAAGAGACATCGCCAGAGAGAAGATCGACCGTCGTCAACCATGTGGCTGCTCTATTTCTTTTCCCCAAATCTTTTGCTTGTACGGAGAGAAAACTTCGGAGGTAGAGAAGGAAGAAATAAACTCATTTTTGGATGGGTTTTAAAAAGAAATTTTTTAGAAGAATTTTTTAGATTGTGTTTGGTTGAGTTTTTTAAAATTAGAATAATGAAATAATAATTAGAGAAAGATAGAAAAAAAAATTAAATAATGAGATAATGAGTAGATAAAGATTCTTTTTGAAAAGAAGGAATCTTTTTGAATTTTTTTTTTTTAAATGAGGAGAAAATAAAAGAGAACAAACGCGGACTTTTGAGAACCAAACTGATACAGAACTTTGATCTCAAGATCTAGTTGTCTACAGATGTCTATGGCAGAATAAATCACAGCCATTGATTTTGTGAATCAAAATCTAATGGTGCAAAAAATTTTAAAAATAGGAACTTTATTACTAACATGCTGTATAGAAATTCTCACCAACTATCAGAAAAAAAAATACAATTTATATATATATATATATATATGAAGCCTTGTCGGGTATTTTTTTTGTTTTGATACCTCGAATTGGCCATGGAAAACATGTTTTAAATACATTGAGTGGTTCGGATCATCGAAATTTAGTCCGAAAAATCAAAAAAAGGGTGGTCCTCACAGAGGAGATCCGTGGGGGAGTCCTTAATAAAATATCTTCCTATAACTATATATATATATATATATATATATATATATATATATATATACACAGAAAAACTTCTTATCCAAACCTCCCGGAAATAAGAAAAATCGTATTTTTTTTGTTTTGCAAATTATTTTTGGAAAATCCGAACCGTCCAATATGCTCAGAAGGTGTTTTCAAGGGTCTACGCAAGAAATCTCCACATTAGACGGTTCGGATTGTCAAAAAATGCTCGGATCATGGAGGTCCAGAAGTCTGGATCCTGTTTTAGAAGTTTAACCTATATATATATACACACACACCAAACTTCACCTCCAAACTCCCGGATTCTGGTAAGTTCTGGACCTCATTGATCCCGATCGAATTTCGACGATCCAAAATACAGTTGTGAAAAATGGCTCGGATCAAGCCCTTCCCGGTATTTTTTTTTGAAGATTTCTCGCGGGAACCCTAAAAAACACCTTTTAAACACATTGGACGGTTCGTATCGTCAAAATTCGATCGGGATCAATGAGGTCCAGAACTTAACAAAATAAGGGAGTTTGGACCGGAAGTGGTCTCTCTCTCTCTCTCTCTCTCTCTCTCTCTCTCTCTCTCTCTCTCTCTCTCTCTATATATATATATATATATATATATATTACGGTAAATCTAATACGGCACTGCAGAAATGCAGTACCATCTTGCACCGTCTGATGATCACCAAACCAATAGAAAAATCGATCTTTCGGCCCGTCACGGTATTGAACTTTGATTTAATGCAATGTAGTGGAACAATACATAATTTTTGAATCTAATGGTACAGTTTCTCATGGTTATTTGTCAATAACCACAACTCTATACCCCGAGTACACATACGAAGTACAAGCTCAAAACAACTACATGAACCACAAGACACAAATTTCAACGTACATGTAAACACAAACAGTTTATTGTTATCTTATCCTAATAATCATCTCTCCCTCATAATCAGAAAAACATCCCAGCAATCAATCAACTGTCTATTCAATGATATTAGTAGGGGATCTCAATTGATCGAAGCTGAGTTCAATAGCAGAATAAACTGTTAACCGTCAACAACCTTAGAAACTTCAAAGTGCTATTGAGGATTTGGAGGGCGGCTGTTAGCAGAACAAACTTGGGATCCTTACTCTAGCAGCTCTTTGCTCGTGTTGTCCTTGTGAACAAAAACTTCAATAGAACATAACGAATCTTTCTGCACTCTTGTTGCTGTCGCAATTGCTTTTAGAATATCAAATGGTTCCTAGCTTGTGAAAGCTCAAGTTCAGTAAACCAAACCACAACCCAGAGCACAAAGAAGGTTAATTGTTTTTCTCGAGCCTTTAATATGTATTACCTACGTGGGATAGGTTGATCAAAGATCAACATAAGCCCATGCTGATAAGAACTTAAAGAGTCCAAAATTATTAAAAACTTTTAATCCTAATCCAACCCCTGGAGTATGAATTTTCCTTTCCTTTGGGATCTCTAGGCATTGTTTTAAGATTCATTTTGCGTTTGCATATGTTCTTCATCTAGGGGAAGTAGTTTTCCAGCATCTGAAACATGTTTTTAACGTTTCCCAAGAATGGGTCTTGATAACATTCCTACAAAACGAGGTCAGAGACCATTAATCAAAGCAGTTTCATTTGTTTTCTTGGTACAAGATTAGAAAACAGAAACTGTAGCGAACATACCTGCATTTGGGACCCAATAATAGAAAAATTACACTATGAAATTCCAGTTAGCATAGTCCAATCTTCCAATTCAAAACTAATTCTGGATATTCATTATTGAAAGTCCGAACAACAAGAACCAAGCATATACCTGTACAGGTAATTTAATTACCAAGGAAATGTGTATAATTTTGGTGATATTTGATAACAAACAGGAAGCGGAAAGATAAGTTACACTGTATCGAGCTATATGAATATTGAAGAATATTAGGTGGTTCAAATTTTTTTAAAATGAAGCGCTTGCCAGCTCAGCCATGCAATTCTTGTTTTTTAGGTGTCTGGGCTAGCTTACGTACTCTTGGGGACGAATCCCATCATCCAATAACCGGAGCCCAATTAAAGCCGGAGCAAAGCCCTGCATGGACTGGCCCGAAAGAGTTAGTAGCAGCTACGAGATCTAGGCAATTCTTGAGATGGAATAGAGAAACAACATGGACGTTACAAAGCGTCATTCTTTAACCATCCAAGGTTATTTAATCTCTAAAATATGACATGTAAGCTTCAAATTTATGCTAACCTTGGTAGTCCAACATCTGCCTTCCCCAATATGAATAGCATCCATCCCCATAGTGAATAGCATCAACACGACCAGTGTAGTTCCACTTCTTGATGATCACATTGTATGGACCATCATGAATCTCCACTTCAATAGTACCCTCCATTATCGATGAGGAATATAATGCTCCTGTGCCCACATCCAATCATCATAGATATATCCTGCACTGTTACCTGTTCAAAAGGGAACACAATAATCAGCATCATTGGCTTTTGCGTTTCTTCCAACTCAACCAAGAACGTGATCTGACCACCAGGGTACAGGGACACTTAAAAATCTTGTTTGAGTTTGAGATGCTATTATAAAGACAGGGCTAAAAACAAAATTTAGCTTGTGTTCCCAAAAATAGGGTATCTTGGACTTTAATTATTGCCTTTTCTTCCCTTTTTTTTTTTCCTATCAATAAGCAAGTAATTTGGTGATTAGCTGCGATAATGTATTTGGACGGTCTAGCATTGGTCTCTTTCTGTTTTACATTCGATGGATTGGAGGAATATATTAGTAGTTTCATCATCAAATGTATCAAAGTAATGGCTTCTGTGAGCTGCAGCAATAATCAACGTTACCAACTGACCGACGCCCCTTTTTCAAAATGGGACGGAATTGTCATATTTTTTCTGAATAGTGATCAGAAGGTCGATACTCCAACCCCTGTGACTGACCTGGAAACTCCCATCACCAATGCAAGCAATCACACACATCTTTTGCGGCCTGAGCATAACCGAGTGTAGCACCTACAGACCACCCAATGGATCCGTATTGCATCTGGAATTCATAACTGAACGAAACAATATAGGTCATTAAATTTAAATAAATCCATACAATTCTAAATGGTCAATGGTTAATATCAAAGCATCTTAAAAGTTCCAAAATACTGTAGATTCAGTCAACAAAAATGACGCAGCCCCAACGACAACATTTCTTGGTTGGTATTGTGGCCAAATGAAAAGGAAAACAATAAAAGTAATAACGAGAATTTTTTTTTGTCACATAAAAACATTACCAACTTACCATTATCTTAATTGCAATCTATGTGCTTCTGTATCGTATAAAAACGTGACCATTATTTTAGTGCAGCCTACATCATTGTTGACGATGATAACATGAGATTTAATGCTTATTTAAAAGTAGAATAACTGAATAAGTCATATTGAATGAGCAACCCTGGCTTACCCACAATTTGCAGGAAGATGGAGCTTCTGACAACAAAACCGCGAGTACCCCATCTCTGCAATTACCTAGCATTTTCTGTTAATGAGCATGTCTCAATTATCGCCAATCGAAAAAAAGGCTGGTCTTAATTATATGAAGAATGCATTTCCTCTACACAGAACATGAAAAAAGAAAAGATACAGGAAAGAGAGATTTTTAAGGGGTAGTACTTGATGCATCTACTAGGCAAATGGGCCCTGAATCTATCTCAACTTCATACCCAAGAGGTCTGAAGCACCAAAATTAACCCAGAATATTACTACTGACCAAAGCCTTTCCAATGATAGATTGGAGACAGAAAACACAAAGAAAAACTAAAAATTTAAATTTAGAGCCTTGTAGCCTTCTTTTTAATAAGAAAAGGTTAGGGGAGTCGAATATTGGGTCAGACAAATCAGATCAAGCAATCTGGCCTAATCTTATAGAAGGGCAAAGGCCTACATGTTCTGCTATGGCAGCTATGTTCTACCAAAGTTTTGCAAGCAGACCTTCTGGTAATGTCCATGGTGGTCAATCATCCTATATTAAAGAATGCTTGTGTCTCATAATGCCCTGCATAACATGTAACAGGGCTGTATTTGCATCAAGGTTTTGTGCAGGGATTTTGCGAAGGGAAAATAAAATGATAGGTACTATATTCCATAATTTGAATTGTGTCTCCCCTGCCTTTTCTTCCACCTTAATCGAACCCTCTGCATATCTGAGCAAGAAATGTGGTTGCTAGAGATGGTTGCTAGAATGCACAAGATATAGTCGGCAAGTTACTCTTTTCAACGCACACAAAGAATCTGGCAATCTATCTATATCGGATTTAGCTGGTGCGGCATTTCCTAGAGTTTAGTTGTTTTCTCTTGTACCAAAAACGATTGGGGAAAGCCATAATTTTCTTTCATTCTCGGAAAGAACAAAAAACGGTGAAAAGGAAATAAGCAACAATGTCACATTTCTTTGCTTACCTGAACATCCTTGAAAAGCATGTTGTCTCTAAGAGGTTCATTATTCTCTCGTTCCAGAGCAATGCCAGGAGGGACAAATATTCTATGGTAATTCTCACAAGCAGTGCTGTTCTTTGTCAGCTTCCAAAGCAGTCAAGAAGTCTACCATGAAAACCCAATCCGATGAAGGCCCATTACCAATAGTCACGCGATTGGGCGGCACTATCACAGATGTATCTTTCTTGATCAGCAAAGAATATCCAACCGAGCTGTAATAATTGAAGATGGGACCCACAAATACATATGCATCGGAGGATTCCACAATCTTGCCGCAGTAGCCGGTGCATATAACACCCCAGTATGTCCCAAAGAAGTGCGGATGATGCTCTGGAACCAGTCCCTTGCCAGAAGGCATTACTGCTGTAGGATATCCACATGCATCCGTAAGCTCCACAAAGGCCTTTTGCGCCTTACATACCCTCAGCTTCGGACCTGCCACAAGGACAAGTTTCATAGCCTTGTTTAGAAACTCAGCCTTTGCTTCCACTGCAGCCTCTAGTCACAATTCATTGGTCAGCCTGCATAAAAATATGAAAACTGGTTAGTTTTGAAGTTGAGAGAGGAAACAAACATCGAAACATGATGTCAAGCTCAATGAACATGGAAAGACTATTGATCAAATACTAAGGCAGCACTAAAAAGAGGATGTGGGCAATATATCAACCGCAAAAGGCATTCTCAGTTAGAATGAACGCATGAGAAAGCGCCTCAATGCATTCATGTAAGTGAAAGTTAGATTCCTTCTTTCATACTTGATCGTAATACATACCGAAAGATACAGGGCTATTGTACGAAAACAATCCCCATACATATTCAAGTAGTTCAAACATAGAGTTACTCCATTCATATATATAATTTTTTGGCTCAGTTACTCCCTTCATACTTGATCTCAAAAAAAAAAAAACAATAGAGGTGAAGGCGTCTGTTCTATTGCAATGAACACATGAGAAAGCCCCCAATACCTTCGTTTAGGAAACATATAAAATTACAGTTTCCATACTAGATCTCAAAACATACGCGCACGAAAAATGCATTGAGCTCTTCAGATGTTTCATTTCTCATCTTCCATGGAAACGAGGTTTTCATCAATTGAAGAGAGAACCGATTTTTTTTTTTGCAATGTCGCAAAAAGTAACCCTTTCCTCGATCGACGTCATTAGATTATTGGATTCACCAAGCATTGTAGCACCTTATTAGATATCTTTCATAAGCGAAGTAGTGATTCACATATCTACTCTGTTACTCCCTAAATGCATGCACCATTAGGGCCCCTATGTTTTATAGATTCTATTATAAATGTGGATATCAATTTCTATAAAATCTACCTTCTGTGCTTCAAACATAGTATCAGAGTACACCCGCACTTTTCGCAGGAAAGGTGATTCAAACTGAACAAAGAATCCATCATTTTATCCATGCTTGCATTTCCTCAATTCCTGACCTTTCCACACCTGCAATACATAGACCGGGTATAAATAACATCTTGAAGTACCTCAGCAAACTTTAAGGGTGCATGTCAAACAAATCAAGTCATAAACTTCCTACATTTGAAGCGGGTACTTCTAAAAGTTTAGAGTCTTAACAAAGCACATTTTATTTTCCTGACCGTCTTCTTACAGAGAGGGTAAATCACTCTCTTGACGTCCTATACTGGACTCCATCACATGCATAAACCATTTAAAACAAGTTTCCCCAGTCCCATCTAATAAGTTTAGTTGTTAGTTCAGTTCTCAACAACTCTTCCAATGCCAGCAGAGAATAGATATATATGAATTTGTATTTTTTTTATTAAAATAAAGTAATATAAATTCACACATATCTACTACTGAGTATGATGCAAATTGGTTATCTTGTCATTACCAGTGGGTAGAATATAATGCTTTGGGAGCCACTACACAAGCTGCGTTTGAGCAAGAATACACAGCAAACTGCCTAAGAAATTCAAGACAGCTATTGCGCGTATGGGGTGATTCAAATGCCTGGCATGGTGAAAGAACCAAAGTTTAGCATCACACAAATAAAACAAAACAGAAACAAATGGTAGCATAATGTGCCATCAAATAAATCCGAGAGAGTGAATCAGAAAAGTTCTCATTAGAGCCAAAACACTAAGTTGCAATACATAGCTGGACCCAAAATTATAATTTAACAACCAAAATAGGATTCCAAATTACATATAAAACCATAAATCAACATTTGAAAATGAACTAGCGGCTTATTAAATCATGAAATCAGTAAGCAACTACTAAAGAAGAGACACCAAATATCACAAAGGCTGAGATCAACTATTGCTTTGAAGTACTTTGAGGCCCCTAGCTAAATCATTGGAACAGGAAAAGAAAGGGAATACAAAAACCATGTACAATTTGTTTCTGTTTTAAATCCGTGGGAAGATAGAAAAAGCATTCAAATACAAAGATGATTGCTTTACAGTGTCATTCATTCAGATAATCATAGTCTAAAGAACTGTATGCAATAGTTGAGTGAGAAGAGGCACCATAATATTCTCGAACGAGATCAATTATTGGTATAGAATATTTCTCCAACACTTGCAAATGCATTATCAAGTATTACCAAGTTATGATAGCAGGGTAAAATTAATTTTCTACACCAGGGGAAGACGTTTTGTGTAACGCCAATGTTCTGGATGTTGAATGAAAGAAGCATGGTAATGTGCACATAAATCAAAATGATTCTTGGGTCTGCCTTCTCTGATGCCTTTTGGCTTTGATTTGAGGGCATGATTCTTCAGCAAACGCGACGGTATAGGGGGACCACTGTTTCAGTGGTATTCTGTGAGCAGCCGCTTTGTGCATTCATTGCCAAAGGTTAGGTCTGTCTCCAATCCATCTGTTTCGTGGTATTCTGAGAGCAGCCACTTTGTGCATTTATTGCCAAAGGTTAGGTCTGTCTCCTATCCATCCCCCGCCCATACCCCCAATTATTGGGGACTTAATGGGTTTTGTTATTGTTGTTGTTGTTGTACCAGGGGAAGACGTATGTTTGTTATGAATTTGCCTCTAAACGCTAGCAATAGATAATTGATGAAGTGACCCTAGAGATCCAAGAACATCTTCCACATTTAGGTTTTGCTCCAACGAATTTCTCCAAGATACATTTGTGTCACAAATGTGTGATGAAGAAAGTCGTGAAGCAGTGCTCCATGAAAAAGAATAATTTTCCCTCACATACTCATCAAAAAAGTTTCGCAGATAACTCCTCAAGTAAAGTAATGTTTGTACGGGAGTGTGATTGAGAATGCAAGGAGCCCGAACATAAACGTGAAAGCGTGTTTTCGAAGCATCTTAAATCATTAAAACCCGTAAAACCGATGATTCAGTGCAAAATCATAAAGCAAAGGGAGCAGTAGCAAATGGTCTCACCTGAGAATTATATAACATATAGTCTTTCTATCCGCATTTGAAATATTTGACATATGCTCTTATTCTCCCATTTTTCTCGAAACTCTTCAGCTGTCTTCCACTTATTTTATCTTATAAACAATCACAATCAAAGAAGCCAAACAAAATAGGAAAATCTAACAATCAGACTGTAAAACCAACGAAAAGAATCAAAGAGGCTGCAAAATCACACATATTTCACAACCGGACTACGTTAAGCATATACAAAGGTAGTCAAGCACAAAGACCAGTCACAATTACACCTAAGTTTTTGCCAAAAATTTTACTCAAAGTTTAGGGCTCCAGAGATTAGACAATCTAGATTAATTACACAGTTTCTGGACATATAAGTTCACCATATCCCAAGTTAGGTAGGACACGCCATTTGACCTGTTTCAAATATGACAGCCTACACCAGGCGGGATAATTTTAAGTCTTTTTTTTATTTTGCAATTGCCATAGAGAAGTTTTGAGAAGTCTTCGACCCACAGAACCCTTACCGACATATACCAAAACCACTTGCTCCAGACAAAAGCTATTAATGGTGATCTCATAAACAATTGTCAAAAGTACTCATTCTCAATGCAATTCAACGACTAAAATAATCCAGTAAATTAACAAACATAATTCACGGAGATGTTCAAACATTGTCCATAAAAACAACCCGACAGTACGAGATTAGTTTGCATTTAGGCCAATTTATGATGCACGTGAAGGTATTGATACTTGTGGTGTCTTTTGAATCAAATACAAGCTTATGTTAATTCATCAAGTAATATGCTATTTGAGCAGTTTAAGACTTAAAAATGTAACATAAAACACTCATACAAGAAAGTAGGGCCTCATCTCATTAGAGATTAGTTATGCTACCTCCTTCACACCTAGAAGGCATTTTTGTACCTATATTGTTTCAAAATTGAATAAGGTGGTGTTTTTTTCCCAGTTTAAGAAAGAGAATTGCAGCCCGGGTATGAATGTAAATTATATACTGTATTATTCTTCCAAGTGTGCAATGAAAATCATCGGGGCATTTCAACAAAGATGTATTGCGCAAGGTAATTACATTCAAATAAGCAAAATTACACTAATGTAAATTTTTCGCAAGCACTTTAATTGACACCATTGCAAATTCTTTGGTGATTCTATTGAATCTTATGAACATAACATAGTTTGTAGAACAGAGCATGACCAAAATCAGCAGCAATTTAAAACACGTGGCTCAATGGCAAAGTAGAATCATCACGTACAAGGATATATTGATTAATTCTACTGAAAACACAGAGAGGAAAGCAGACAATATACCAGAAAAAGATGTCCTTAATGTAAGAGGAAAAAAAGAATTCATACCAGGTGATGCAGTTCCAACTTGTAGGAGCAGAAATCTTTGATGAAGACAAAGCAAAATGGTTTACAGAGGCCAAAGGGGTAGGAAGTAAATTTGTTGCTAACAGTTGTAGTGGGAGAATGCTGCATGCAAAAGGCAAATCTTTTACATCAAGTACTAATCCTAAAGTAACAAGCACATATCAGTGCACAGCTCTTAATGACCAAAAAATCAACACAGCTAGGTTAACCATTTTTCCAAAACAGGATTCACCCAAAAAGAACAAAAAAGATATATATGGACATGTAATTCACCTATTTTTCTTATTTTTCTAACTAT
The DNA here is from genome assembly GCA_022606695.1 of Vaccinium macrocarpon. Classification (NCBI taxonomy): domain Eukaryota; kingdom Viridiplantae; phylum Streptophyta; class Magnoliopsida; order Ericales; family Ericaceae; genus Vaccinium; species Vaccinium macrocarpon. The sequence goes on along the minus strand of CM040176.1, from coordinate 847,381 downwards.
GCGAAGGAACTCACTCAACCATTTCCAAAAAAAGCAAAGAAACAGGTTCTCATTTGTTCCTGTGCTGCTTATTCCAAATGTTATAGACCCTACTATCAATCTCCTTCCCTCTTTCCTAAATTCCTTATCTACAATGTTGATTATATCCCACTGATTGTTTCTTCTCCTTAAGTTTAATAACTGTGTTCTTCTTAAGAATCAGAATGTTATCTTTTATTTTCCAATTCTCTTAAGAAATTCAGTAGGTTTCCACTTGGTCTCGATCCATTCTCTCCTAACATCTTACTTTTTCCCTCCACGTATACATAACATATGATTGCAAATTGTACATATGTAATGACTGAGAAACACATATTTTCTTTGTTCTTTGTATCCAACTAAAATATGAACTGCATAATAGCTAAGAAGTAAAAGTTTAAAAGGTGATGAATTCTCACCGACGGCCTTCCTTTTCAAAGAATTTCCAACTATGCAAAGAAAACTCATTCAAACATTTCAACAAGCATGTATTGTGCAAGATAACTACATTCAAATATGGCAAACTACACTAACCTAAACTTTCAGCATGTGCTTCAATTGGCCTCATTATAGTTCCTTTAGTTATTTTGTTGACTCTGGTAAATGTAAAAAAAAATTGTAGAACATAGAACAATTAGCCTCATTGGAATTCCATTATCGGAATTGGATCTCATGAGAGTTAGTTCCCAACCTTACTTTATCTTCCTCATCAATTCCTCTTCCAAGTTAGTAGAATCTTTACTTTTCCTTTTTAATTATAATTCTGGTTTAGAATTTATATCTACCCCTAAGGAAGTGATTTAAAAACCTATATAATCTTACCCTTAGTCTAAATAGCACACACCAAAACCGAGCAAACATTACATAGCTATCACCGTCACCGAACAAATTGAAGAATAGAGGATCAAACACTCAGTTTTAAATATGAGGTAGTTAATTTTGGAGAGCTCATCAACCAAATCAAGAGTCCATTGATAAGTTACAATGTTACAAATAGTCAATTTCAATTCATGAGGCGACTATATTCAAATGCAAACCAGTTTAGCTATGGTTCCAACCTCTCATCAAATTTCATATTCTTTTTTTAATTTGAATTTCATAGTAAGTAAAGACGCAAAGGAAAAAAGCAAAAAAAAAGTAACCTCACTTCCAGTTTTCAGAAAAAATCAAAACCACGAGCTCACCCAAATCATCAGAATAAGGGGGAAAAACACATCACAAAAAGGGAATAAAATGGAATATCCATTACAAGAGGCCAGTATTCATGTGCCCGGGAGTAAGTTCTTCCGAAGACCACAAAAAATCCACTTTACCTCCTAGGAGATTCAAACCCACAGCTTTCCAAATCTCAATCATGCATTGACCAACAGTTTGAATTTTCTTCAAGTCACCCTCCATTTTGTTGTTCAGCAGTGCAATCCAAATCTTTACTTTCCAACCAGCAGAAGTTACCTTGACTTGTTCACACTAATTATCTTCATAACCCCCTGATCACAAACAAAACAAAAATGCGTCCATTGGTACTTTACAATAAGCAAATTTAATCATACCAAATTCATGCGATCGTCTTCTAAAAGATCTTAAATCAAGTCCAAAAGATACTCCCCTGAAAGGATAAATCCTGAACAAAACTGCAGATCTAACCTAAAAAAGGGGAAATCCTGAAGCAAATTCAGAACTCTCCTGGAAATTGAACCAAACAAGGGAAAAAGGCCAAACCTGACAAGTGTTTCTCATTCCTAATTCATATGCTTTCTTCTTTTTCTTCTCTCTGCGCTTTGACGTGGCTGTGTGATGGGTGGAGAACGTCTCCTTCCTCATTCATATGCCTTCTTCTTCTTCTCTCTGCGCTTTGATGTGGCTGTGTAATTGGGGGGTAGAACGTCTGACTTGGCTGTGTGATGGGGGGAGAACATATGGAAGACAATGGAGAGGAGGAGCCGTGTACACAAAAGAGATTTGGTAGAGAAGGACGCCAATGCAATGTCAGAAAAAGTAAAATCATCGATGGCAGGCGCTGTAAATAAAGCAAAATCAGAGGGCAAAAAACTTAAAGGTGCCGTCCCGCTCCCAATTTTACAAGGCCCTTAATCTCAAGGGTTTGGAAATCATCACCTAAATACCAGTCTCTTGCCTTGGGAATCCATTCACAAGCATCAGAGAATGAATGTCCTCATAACTAGTGGTGAGATTTTTTCACACAGCCTGGAATACGCATAGAGCTAGCGCTTAGAATGTTAGGGTTGGCTATTTCGGTTTAACCAACGTGAACTGTGGTGGACACTTACAGTCTGCATCAACCTGTTAACAGCTATGGATCTACCTTTCGAAAAAGCAGATTGACCATTGTTGATAAAAAAAATAAAAAAAAAAAAGAGGCAGAATGCCTTGCTTTCTATTCGCCAAAATTTTTGTGATGCACTTATGTAACACATTACAACAAGCAGTGGGTCTGTATTCTTTCATACTAGTGGGAGCTGCAACTTTAAGAACCAAAGTTAACACAGTAGCTTTCCATCCTTTAGGAATAGAGGAATAGCCAGTAACAAAGAAAGCCTAAATAGCCAACACAACATCTGAACCCACTATAAATCCCAGTTCTTAAAAAAAAAAAAAAAAAAAAAAAAAAAAGACAAAAAGGCAATACTATACCCATCCGGCCCAGGAGCTTTATCACCCCCAATGGAAAACATAGCAGTCTTAACTTCCTAGTAAAAGCTAGGCAAGTAAGGTCGGCATAGTATTCGACAGGGACTTTGGCAGTAACAAGGGAATTCATAACAGCTGCAGCATCAACTCGATTAGGAAAACTAGTTCCTAAAAGAACAAAGACAGATCACTGAATGTGTAAGAGAACAAAGACAAGGAACAATCGAAAGAGCATATCCAATGATTCAAGAAACAAAATAATGGCAAAAGCTTCCTACGACTGTATAATAGTCCAATATCAAATTCCTGATTTTCGCACAAGGGTAAAGCAAGTACGCAATTAAGCTTTCAGAATAGTGCTTCAATGCTTTACTTTTTTTGATATGCATCAGTGTACTACAAAAAAGTAGTCCCACAAATTATAAGCAGATTGCTTGATAGAGCCAACCCACAAGTTACTAGCTTTTATGACGATCTTTTTGACAACAACCTCTTCAAAATGTTCTTGCTTTCCTTCTTAGTTTCCTTCTTAGGTGCCGCCTTCCTCCACTGGTCCAACTGCTCTACCACCCTACCCAGGTCTGCCTCCAACTCTGAATTTTTTCCCCGTAAAGCGAGGGCCTCATCTTTCATTTGAACCTCTGCAACTCTGCCTCCTTCCTCCACTGGTCCAACACCACTTCCAACCTCCTCAGCTTTGCCTTCAACTCCAAATTTTCTGCCTTCAACTCTGAATTTTCCCCCCGTAGAGTGAGGACCTCATCTTCCATTACCACTTGCCTCATCTTCTTTTCAAACTTTATTAACACAATGTCCTCTTTTAATCCTTCTATTTGAAGTTCCTTCTCTTTCATTTCAATCTTGATTTCAGTTTCTTTGGCCATTAAATCAGCCTTCAACTGTTCCATCTCTTTCCTTGCCTTCATCATCTCTCGGTCCCATTCAGCCTCTTTTTTAAGAAACTCCTCCTGACCAGAAGATGAACTCTCTGTTGCTGGAATTGGAGATTGGACTATGCCCAAATCAGATCCCAATCCCATCTCCTTCGGCTGTGGACGCAGATCCATATAGAACCAGTTCTGCTCCCAAAAGTAAGGAATGACAATTAGCATAGGAGCATATGCATAAAAAATTGGAATCCAAGTTAAGTACTCATGGACGTAACAAGAGTTGTGAAGCGAGACTACAAAAAGACAAATTTAGCAAAGTGTTTGGATTGGATAGATAACTTGTTTCAATCAGTCAATTAACAGAGAAAATGAGCAATAACTTAATTTCAGATAATCAATCTTCATACACAATCGTATAACTTAAAAACCCTAGCTTTCACTAGAAACTAAAAACAACCAGAGAGAGAGAGAGAGAGAGTAGTCACTGTGATATCCTGTCGAAGGAGAAAGGAAAGGAAGGAAACGGAAAAAAAAAAAAAAAACCAGATCTACGAGGCTAGTCTCCTTGGTACATATGCAGATTTTTTCGGAGAAGAGGAAGATCAGAGAGAGAGAGAGAGATTATTACAACTTAAGCAAGGAGAGGTCACCGGCGAGTTGATCGGAGCAGTGGATCGGAGAAGAAGAAGTTCAGCAATGTCGGCGGTCGCTGCTCCTACTCCTCTCTCGTCTGTTTCGTTTCAGTTTTTTTTTTCCGAAACATCCCTTAAACTATCACTTATTTCTTACTTCGTCCCTGAACTTTCAAAATCCTCTATATAGTTCATAAACTTCTTACTTAAAGTGCATGTAGTCCTTCTTTTAACGGCAGTTAGTTTCATGGACGGAAAATGAGTTGTATTTGCGTCACGGGTGATCATAGCCCCAAAACCAAGGGTAAAAACGTCAAAACTCCTTGTCTCCCTCCCCATTCGATGCCATCTCTAGGAAGGAGGGAGAGAGAGAGAGAGAGCGAAGTAGGGAAACAACCTTGTCCATTTTGATTTTACTCTCTAAATCAAACTTTTTGCCTTTTTCTTCCTTTTCTCTCATTCATTATGTTCTTCGACCAAAGACAGCAGCAAAACAGCTTTTCGACTGTGCAGGAACGACGTGATCAATCTTGGATCCAGCGCTCTTCTTCATTGAACTACTTGGCATCAACCTCCGAGAATCCAGACTGCACCTAAGAATCTGTCGCATCGCCGTAATCAAATGAACTGCAAGGTTCACCAATCGCACCTCAAGATCTCATCCTTAATTGCCTCCGCGCACAACTCGCAGATTTATTTCTCCTTATACCGTTCACGAATCCGATTGATGTATGCGATCATGCACTCTTCTATTAATCCGCAACACTCCCACTTAACCTACGTGATTTCAATTTGATAGGGTTTGTTGTTCCATCGTAACTACTTGATCACTAATTGAATCTGAAAATTTATTTACAAAATCAAAACTCTTAACAAATTCGTTTCCTTTGGAGATTGTGTTGAATGGGGAGGGCAGATAAGGAGAGTGACATTTTTACCCTTGGTTTTGGGGCCATGATCACCCGTGACGCGAACACAACTCATTTTTTCGTCCATGAAAGTAACTGTTGTTAAAAAAAGGACCACATGCACTTCAAATAAGTAGTTCAAGGACTACATGAAGGATTTTGAAATTTCAGGGACAGAGTAAAAAAATGGGTGATAGTTTAAGGGATGTTTCGGGAAAAAAAAACTCGTTTGGTTAAGAAAGGAAAAAAAAAACCCTAGGATGTTACATATACAAGGGGTTCTTGTGTAATTTCCAAATATATCTAAGGGGTCTTATGTAATATGTACTCCCTTCGTCTAAGGATGGTCATCTCGATTAACCTGCCCCGATCGAACCCATCCCCTCCTTGAATAGATAGGGGATTCGGAAATTTTTTCGGCGATTGGGTAAGGTATGGGGAAATTCTTTTAAAAAATTCGGGGATTGGGTACGGGATGGTATAGTCAGTCCTTTCCCCAATCCCCGCCCCTACCTGTTCCCCTCCCCGCATCCCCATTAACACATTAAATACACCGTATAACAATACACGTGTATTATTTTACAAGTTATAACTTATAACTAGGATTGCCACCATATAGTAGTGGTCTTGCATGTCTATTTTAGGGTACTTTCATTATTTTGTATTTTTAATTAACATGCTAATGTTTTCTTAAATAAAACAAGTACATCTTTCATACATATGCCTGCATGCATGGACATTGTAAGATATATGGGTTGTTGCAACTTGGTTTGGTCTGACGTACAATTGATTTTTTCAAATACCCATTTGTATACAAATTTCAACGGCTTTGAGGAAATTTGAGTGAACCATTGAACCACTTTTGTCATTAGATTTGGATTTTAATACAACTTCTTTGGTATTGACTTGGGTAATTTGACTGAACTTTTGGATCCCCGATTCCCCGTAGAGATCTCCGTTCCCCGCATTGGGGCGGGGATGGAGGTTTAAAAAAATTTCCCAGTGGAGATTAGGGAGGGTATGGGGATTGGGGATAGAGGTAGTGGTATTCATCCCCTACCCTCTCCATGGCCATCCCTACAACAGGGTGTTCAAAGGAATCCAAAGACCTCATGCTTCAGTCCTTAAAAAGATTAGGTTTGTTGTTAGAATTATGGTCTCCAATCTCTCAAATTATGGGCTCCAACCTCATGCTTTAGTCTTTCTTTTGATAAGCGTTTTGTTAAAAGTATGATAGATGGGAGGGGTTCATCTACCTTTTTTTATGACTCTTTTTTCGACAAAACCATAGTATAAGAGTCAATCATTGAAACATGACAAACTAATTTTTTAATGTCAAGAGGACCAATCACCCACAAATTCCAAAAATACCCTCATTAACCCATGAAAGTGTCTAAACCCCACAAACCCTATGAAAGTGCTTAAACCCTCAAATCTAATGAAAGTGTCTAAACCTAAACCCTATGGTACCCTATGAAAGTGTCTAAAACTCTATAGTACACAGCGAAAGTGCCTAAACCACTAAACCTATAATTACAAAGTGCACCATAATTCTAAACCCTAGGGTACCCTATAAAAGTGTCTAAACCTAAACCTTAGGGTACCCTATGAAAATGCCTAAAACTCTACGGTACCCTACGAAAATGTCTAAACCACTAAAACCCTATAATTGGAAAAGTGCATCCTAAGTACCTAAACCCACTATACTCTTCTCCAAAGAGTGTAAACCCCCTAAAATTGAACCAAAAAATATAAGAGAGAGAAATTAATGTTTATCCCACCCATCAATCTTGTCCCACGCATGGGGGTGTTTTGATGGGTTGTAGCGTTAGCCAAGGGTCACCTGTTGTTGTGTACATTGACAGTGACGTTTTGGAGGGTTCTAACGGGTAATAGGGTTAGTCAAGGGTCACTTGTTGTTGGGTACATTTGATAGTGACGTGTTAGTGTAACAAGTGACTGGTTGGTGAAACAGAGAAAGTGTCGGGCTTTCTTTTTGTAAATTTTTTTATCACTAATGGTATTTTTGTCGAGTATTATCCTTGTGCCCTCAAAAAATTCTCATTAATGTGTTAGAGGCCTTAAAAAAAGTAAAGGTAGACTTAACACCCTTTGAAGCCTAAAATTTGGCCATTTCACCAATTATCTGGGTTTTTTTTATCATGATAACTTGCCCCTTATGTCCTGTAATGGATCATTTTGGCCCTACTTTTGCGCAAGCTTTAGAAAGTCCCCTTGTGTCCCGTAAATGCATGGGAGTTTGCACCGATTTAATCGGGTCGTACAATTCAAAACACGGACAACTTGGATGTAATTTGTACTTTGATTTTACCGGCCAAAGTGTATTTAACAATTCGAACCGTTAAATGCTTGAATCGTGCGGTCCATATTGGGTTGGTACAAAGAGCCTCTTCACGAGGGTCTGTGAATAAGTTTCTCTCTTTTAATAAATCTTCCCGATTTTTGCAAGGTTCTAAAACTCTCTAGGCTCTAGCGGGGAGGCCCCTTCTAGCTTCCATGCCAAGTACTCAAAGGCGCCTAGCAATTCATAGGCGGCTCTACTAAGGTTAATGGGTAGTCACTTGAACACCCTAATATATATATATATATATATATATATATATATATATATATATATAGGATCAACTTCTAATGAGGGATCCCTCATTTTATTTAAAATGAGGACCTCATGCTTCCCAACCAAATTTTGACGAGCTGAACCGTTAGATGTGTTTAAAATGTGTTTTTAAGGTTCACCGCGAGGATTCATCCAAAAAAAATACCCGTAAGGGCTTCATCCGATTATTTTTTGTTAAAAATGCTATATATAACGTTTTTAAGAAAAATTGATTGGATGAAGCCCTTACGGGTATTTGTTTTGGAAAAATTCTCGCGGTGGACCTTAAAAACACATTTTAAACATATCTAACGGTTCGGATCGTCAAATTTCAGTTCAAAGAGTGAAAAAATTGCTTGGTCCTCATTTTATTTAAAATGAGGGATCCCTCATTAGAAGTTGATCCTATATATATATATGGGTCCGGATCTAATCCGGGAGTCCCGAATCCGGGACTCCACCTTCCCGATATTTTTTTGACGATCCGAACCGTCCAATGTGTTCAAAAGGTGTTTTCCAAGGTCCACGTGAGAAATCTTTCAAAAAAAACAACGGGAAAGGCTTGATCCGAGCAGTTTTTTGCAAAATTGTAAATATACAGTTTTTGCGAAAAACTGCTTGGATCAAGCCCTTCCCGGTATTTTTTTTTTTGAAGATTTCTCGCGTGGACCTTGGAAAATACCTTTTGAACACATTGGACGGTTTGGATTTTCCAAAAACAATTTTTAAAAGCATCAAAACACCAAAAAACCTCCAATCCGGGATCCCGAATTGGATAATTGCCGTATATATATATATATATATATATGTAATATTTTGGATTTTATTTTAGTTTATCCCTTTCTTGAACAACCTGCTTAAAACTATTTGAACACCTAACCCAAAAAAGTTTGAACAACTAGTCCCAAAAAATTAGCCAATAAACCAATCCAATGTAAACAACCCAATTAAAAGCGATAGGTGGCTCCATAACTTCTCAAAGATGATCAATTGAATAACCTAAACTGTTTTGTATTGTCTAATACAGGTAATAATTTAATTATCTCGGGTTTGTTTGAGCATTTAATCCTTTACTGTGACCATCCGTTAATCCATGAAATTCATAATCGAAAACCTAATATATTAGCTCAAAAAAATACACACTATTAATGATAAAAAAAATTAAAATAGATAGAGAAAAAAGTGTCTATTGGTATCGATTTCGTGCTCTGACTTTTCTTTGAAACAATCAACTCTATATTTACAAAATAAGAGCAAGTGTAAAAAAAAAATCAATGTAAACCTCTTTGCCACAATTTCCTACGGTAAAAACTAATGTTTAGGTGCCATTTAATTTCTTTGGCCTGAAATATAGAATTCGCCTAGAAAACGCAAATTTGACGTCTTGTGTAATTATGTATTATTTGTTCACATTACTCATATTAAGATATAAAATTTTGTGTATATATGACTAATTCATAGAGCTAGTAGACCCTGTTCAAAATTCTTGGAGCCATCACTGTAGCAATTAGTCTCGTGTTTTTTTTTTCTTTTAATATTCTCCACCCCCTCCTCAAATGGCAAGGGTGGAACCAAGAATCTAATCTACGCTGGGCTAACCCAAACTTGTACATAAATACACAAACATCCAGAAATACAATTTAAACCAAAAAAGACGTAAATGTCTCTACCACCCTGCATTTTGTAAACCTTCATATGTATTTTTGTTGCCTTAAATGGTTGCTTCAATAGTTGATTTTTTTTCTTCCTTGCAAGTAGTAACTGATCGGATGCCTTAGTGGAAGAAGAAAACATTCCACCTTAATGATCTTGTTTAGAAATCAGAGAATTTTTCAGAAACATGTACAAAATGTAATGCCGAAATAATCGGGAATGGTTTCCGCACTCCACAAAAATGATACTGATACAACTGCTGTCACACTAAATTCTGAATGTTTTTCTCAATTTTTTTCTGCTACCAGATTGAAGGAAATATGGACTTATTTCTAGTTGATTCTAGTCGTACACCACATGGTTTTTAGATTTTTTTAGATTATTGGGGTAAATTCCAAGATCAAATGAGAAAATAAAAAGGAAGCTATATAAATCAAATATGCTAAACCCATCTAATTTTAGTAATGGAGGGGGAAAAAAAAGGAATTAAGAACAAAAAACTGCTTAACTAACCTAATCATCAAAACGAATATTAGCCAGCCATATGCCTAGTTAGGAACGGCTAATTTTTTTTTTACCATACATTTGTCACAATATTACGTCTATTTTCTGCTTACATTTTATGTACTATAACTACTCATCTTTTGTGAGGCAACTATGGATTCTTAGATGTGCTTACTTTTGTGCAAAGAAGGGGCCTTTGATCCTGTAAAAAATGGCTGAAACTGGCATAGAAAAAAATCAGGAAGACTGCAAGATGGTGGAAGGAGAGAATGAAGAAAACAGAGAGAATCGCGGGTCCGAGGCATATTTGGGAACAAGCACAACTTTTCTTGGCAAGCTCAACCTCGTTTTAATCCTCTCGTTTTTCTCATTATCTGGGGAAGAATGCATTGATTTTGAGGAGAAAGAGAAAAATGAGAATGGCAAGTTTCTTGAAGCAAGAGACACCGTATCAAGATTGCATACTAAAAAACGAGAAATAAACACATTCAAGGTTGTTGAATCACGAACGCCAAGGTTTCAGACAAAGATAAGAGATTGCAGGCAAGATTTTTGCATTTGTAGTTATTCATATTTTATTGCACAACTAACACGTGAGAAATATTTGAAAACTAAATAGTTTCGAGAGGACATGTAATTGGGGTGCCGTATATAAAGATAAAAGTATAAAACAAATAGCTTTGATAGAGAAATAAAGTTTATTAGGAGATTAACTGTTCCGTTACGTTATATTCAGGCACTGCAGAAGAATGTGAAGATTGCACCAGATCCAGCAGCAGAGGAGGTAGATGCAAGAGACTAAATGCTGAATAGTTTGTTCAACGTCTTGAGCAGAAATAGAGTGATTTAATCACCTCGTCGTGCCAGAAAATTGATTCCATTTTGATGGAGTGCGCGAGATTCATGAAAAGAAATTGGATTTTGTGCATGTTTAGGAAAAATCTGCATGAATTTTTCATGAGATTGGTGTGTTGTTGAACAAAGATTTGTTGGTCGGGCCATTTTTTGTTGCATTGCTGTTTGCCAATTTTGGGGGGGCAAACTTCACTTATATCCCATGGAGATGCAACAAAGTGAACCAAAGGGGTATAATTGCACTTTGCCCAGACCACAGGGGATGTATGTGAAGTCTGCCCCTTTATTTTCCTCACGACGCACATCCATGGAATAGCTCCAAGGAAGAAATTGGTACCCTTGTTTTGTTTTCAATTTTATGTTCTTATTATCTGGAAAATACAGAAAACACTTGAGGAAAATAAAGATGAATCTGGTATGTATCATCTCTCTAGTGATGCGTGTGCAACCATCGGAAAGAAACAGGATTCCTAAACACTGAGAATAACAAGAATCAATCCACCAAACCAGTTTAAAAGCCTTATTCACTTGAATTGCCAAGCATGCAACTGCATCTGTTACATTGATCCTCACAGATGCTTATTACTGACTTAAAGACTGAAACAGCAGCTAAAATTTGATACAGTTTCAGAGGAAAAAATACATAGCCAAGCAAAGGGGAAGGAAACGGGTTAACACAGACTCAAACTGGTCATTAAAATTTCTCTCTTTTTCTTCCAGTTTACATTCTCTCTCTCTCTCTCTCTTCCCCCTTGTCTGCAAAAACACCTCCCCTGTTGAACAGACACCAATGTTTCCAGCATCATCAGTCCGATATCCTTATCTCAACTCCTAAGATGTCCTTCACCTGTTCGTAGGTCACAAAAGCAATAGCTATGGATGGGACAACCTGAACAGATATAGAAGTTAACAAGATCATTAGATTTCATTTGCAGTTAGGAATAGTAACATAACATGTACAAAGATGATGCATAGATAACTCGACTAAAGTCTACCGTCCAGTTATTCCAACAAGTAAATGTGGGCGGGAAGCAGATTTTGTGAACGATCCATCCAAAAGGAAGAAATAGTCACCCCTCACCTCCATCTCCAAGGACAACATTGCACTTTCTCATTGCACCAATGCACTTCAGATCATTCACACTAAGACTTACTGGCCAGACTAATCAATAACATCAAGAGTTGATCAGTACATGCTTCATTTATAGTGGTTTTAGATGCATACACAATCTTGGAAACATATCCTAGAAAAATTGACACAAAAAAAAAAACTAAAATACAAATATTGAGGCTTTAAATGATGTGGTCTAGGAGTACTTGATTTCATCAGTTACTCTCCTGTTAGAAATTCCCTCCAAACTAATCCAACTTGTCAAACTGCGGCCATGTTATGTCTCAGGTGCGACCCACAAAATGTTTCCAGCAAATATACAACTCTAACAGACATTTCGACAGTTCCAGATCAAAAAAAAAAAAGGACATTTCAACGGTTCAACCCTCGAAATATTTCTGAAACACTTGCGCTATCATTGGAGAATTAATACACTAAATGATTGTAACCCTATCATATGGAGAATAGGTTTTGCGGAAGAGCCAAGTCCAAGAAAGGTATTCAATGAAACTCACATAAGCTGCTTCCAATCTATCCACCAGAGCTCAGAAGAAGTTAAAGGAACATTGAATAAATGAAAGTTAAGAGGGGTAGATATAAGACTGACCTTCACTGAATTGGGGACCAAACCCTTGTACAGCGCCCTGAAACCCTCATTCCGAACAGTTTTTCTGAATGTATCAATCATGCCTTTATATTCAAGTGCAGCCTTGCTACTCCCATCCCCTGTAATAACAGATGCAGCATTGTTCCATCCCACCATTTGCATCCTTCGACGAATGACATCAAGAGGGTAGGCAACAGTTTGGCCAACTGTTCCTGCTGCAGCTCCACATGCAAGCCTTGTGGTCACACTCAGCTCAGAATCTTCAACAAGTCCAAAGGGTCTGCTTTTAATCAACCAATCCTTCAAAGATTCATACACAGCAAAGTTGAGACCTACGTATGGAACCTGCAAATACCAAATCAGATCATAAATTTGGCGTACATGACCCAAGAAGGAAAGATAAAATTCTTAATAATGTTTATGGATGGGGGCAATGGTGGAGGTTTAGGTCTTGTTTTTATGACAGACAAATACGATAGAATGCCTGCTTCAACTTTCCCAGCCAAGAAAGAAAGATAGAATAGATATGCTACATCCAAAAAGAAATAATATAGGTCAACTATGCTTAGATCAAATGAATACAATGAATCTTGTTCCAAACCATAGTGGCAATGGAAAATCTCATGTGCCAGCAGGAAGTCTATTTCAAGGGTACAGGTGGATACACACACACACACAATGAACTTCCAATCAGGTATACTTGATGGACTCCCATCAAGGACTCCAATTTCCCGATCAAATTTTCATGATCCAAAGTTCCGAACCATCCAATATATTTAAAAAGGTGTTTTAAGGGTCCCCAAAAGAAATGGTGTGAAAAAAAAAATACGGGAAGGGCTTGATCCTATCAGTTTTCAATATATATATATATATATATATATATATATATATATATATATATATATATAGGAAGAGGATCTAGTCCGGGATCCGGACCTCTGGACCTCCCTGATCCAAGCATTTTTTTGTATTGCAAATTGTTTTGGGAAAATCCGAGCCGTCCAATGTGTTCAAAAGGTGTTTTCCAAGGTCCATGCGGGAAATCTTCAAAACAAAATACCGGGAAGGGCTTGATGCAGTTCGGATTTTCCCAAAACAACTTGCAATACAAAAAAAAACACCCAAAATGCTCTAATCCGGGATCCCGGATTAGATCCTCACACTGTATATATATATACAATTTTTATCTTTTTGATGATTTCTAGCCGGGACCCTTAAAAACATCTTTAAATACATTGGACGGTTTGGATCATGAAAATTTGATCGGGAAATTAGAGAATTGTACGAGTTCGTGATGGGAATCACATCAGGTATACCTGATTGTAAGCTACTTTTACATGGCTTCAAGCCCATTAAGAGGCAGGAGAATAGCTGGAAGCCAGTGATTAGCTGTCCAGCTACAAAGCTGAGAAGCTAGTTGTTTATGAGTAGGAATTCCCATCAGTCCAGCTATAAAATTTCCCTAAAAGGACTTATAACTCTCTCATTGATGCATCAAGGGCGAAAAATGAATTCTAAGAATTGTGCAGCAATGGTGTTTCGTCAAATGTGTGAAGCTCAAAGCTTAAGTTATTTTGGTTTTGAATGGTCAGATTTGAATTTTGGACATAGCAAATCCTTCAAATTTTTTCATTTTCAGTTGTCATAATTTGAATATTCAATTTTATAATTTGGTTTCACTGGGAATGAATGGATGCTAAAACGTTTTTAATCTTGGTCTACAAAACAGAGCTTGTGTAGCTGTTATAATATTTCATGGATGTGTTCTTGGCCAATTTCATGGATGTGTTCTTGGCCACCCTAAAGGCAAAATCATGCCTTCATTCCTGTAGTTACCCATAAAATAGGGACTTACAACTCCAATAACAGAAGGAAGCCAGCCCTTGTACAAAGCACGTGGACCTTCCTCCCGTAGCACAGTCGATAAAGCATGGAACATTCCTCTGTACTGATAAGGAGACTTATCCGTCTGCAGAAGTAAGACAAAGGAAATTCTGGGTCATTCTACTGCAAATACAATGGGAGAAGCTACCCAAAATTTGACACAAAACCCTTGACACTTGCAAACAGAATCATCAACCATAAAGAAAAGAAAAGTTAAGCACCTGTACAGTCAGCCTGCCACGAACCATGTCCATAGGGTAAGTTGCCGACATGGCAATTATTCCAGCACAGGCTCCAGCTCCTAGGCGTAATACAGGAGTGAGCTGAGCATCTTCTGCAATTCAGTAGCAAAAACAATGTGAGATGATCCCCATAATCTTTGTCAACTTCCATATACCAATTGATTTCAACAAATCAAAGAAAGCTACAAATTACTATTTGCAAATACACTTGCCATGGATGCAAGGAGGCTTCTGAATATCAGAAATTAATGAGCTTATTTTATAAATGCTTCTTTAGGAGTTAAACTTCCATTTGTCCACATTTCAAAAAAAAAGTATCTCCTCTCTTTCAGTCCAATTTCCCTTAAGAATAGACACTATAATTGGCATTTCGAGATCTTCACAAAACTGGAATGGTGGTATAGAATGTATTTACCAATTTCAGTAGATGTTCATACCCTTTATCCAGCCAGACAAAAATGGTAATCAGAAGGAGACTAGGAATCCGCATTGCACATGATGCAGGAGCAGAACCCTTAACTACTGGATTAATGTTAATTCTACATAGAAACCAAAAACTTTATAAGATAAACTTGAATGTCAACAAAAGGAGAAAAATTGTTGCCTCTTTGATCCTGGTTCAATTAGAATACTGGAAAATGTATATTGGAGTAAAATATATAAGACAACCAAAAGAAAGGTAGTTCACCAACTTCCACACCACGAAAACAGTAAATGGAAGGAGAAGATCTACAAACACTGGGCAACAGCAATCTGAAAACACCTTGCACAGGAAGTAACATGCTAATTTAGGTTTCTAATTATCAAGATACCAAACAACTGCCACTTAACACGTGTATAACCTATTGAGATAGTGCTTTATATCCACGTAACTGAAATAACGTCTCTGAACCCAAGACAACAATGAGACATAAAAATCTTGAAATGAACATACCATTGCCAGTTTGCTGCTGGTAAAACAATAAGATAGCCCTGTTGGATAAAGCAGAGAACACTCAGCAGAAATAACAAGATACTAAATAAGCCAATAGAATGAGCAATACATAGATAGTGAATGCACAACAAGAGAGATCCATAAATCATATAGGAGGCTTGAATGTAGCAATTTTTCCAGTACAAATAAACATGCACATAAAAGCAACATTACTGAAAATAGTCCGAATCCAACAATTTAAATTCACTTGCAACCCAAGACCAAATCATGTTCCACAAACAGTACAAGAACCATTGAACTGAAAATGCTTCAGTAGTCAAAATAAAGAACAATCAATATATGGTACTCCCTCCATCACTTTTTTAGTGTTGACATTTCCATTTTGGGTTGTCCTTTAATAAGTGTGTATTGAAAAGTTAATGGGTAAAAGTTTGTAAAATTATCATTCTGCCCTTTTGAAAAGTTAGTGGGTAAAGAGTTAATGGGTGGAGGTGGAGGTAAAAGTTGATGTGAAAAGTGTAAAGTGGAGGTAAAAGTTGATGTGAAAGGTGTAATGATGATGTTTCTTTAATAAGTTGGATGCACGAAGCAACACAGTTAAAAAAAGAGACGGAGGAAGTACTAAAGAGGACACTCCGCAACAGAAAAAAGTAATCAATGAATAATTATAGTATTTGTCAAGAAACCAACAAATCTTACTCAGAAGCTTGCTCATAGCTGAAGAACTTGACTGCTGAGTTCGGTACAATACGAGCACAATTTGTACCATTGCCTTTGAATAACCCTTTAAGGCCCTCGGTTCTCCATATATATTTCAGGCCTTGAACAGTACCATTGTACTTAATGTTGTGCGCATTTTGTACCTGCACGTCACAATTCAAAAGAGCCAAACAAGAGTAAGAGTGTAAGACATGGTAAATATTGGTGAACAAAACATCATTTGCAATGCATTCATAGGATAGAAGTTGACAATTGGCTAATTCTCTACAATGGCGTGCACCCTTCACAAGAAAAAAAGAACTTTAATTTAAATTTGACAACCATTTACAATTTGACTCCAGCTTCTAATCAGTTTTGAGACACAAGCATACAAACAGAAGAGCTCTCGCAGTACACCAGGAAAAGAGAGGCTGGATTCAGAAACATGCTGATGTTATAACATCTCCCTTTCAAAGGAGAATAGCAAGAGTGTCACCCAAGTGCAACAGAGCATGATCAAAGAAAATTATATTCTCTGAAAATTGACTGTTGCTCCGTACTGGTTAAAAAGCAGAAATTTATAGCGGATTATTCCACCGAGGAGATTGAAGCCTTGTCAATTCCTCACAATCAGATTAGACTGTTGTATTGTTTCAGTATATTATATAGCATAAAATGCACCAACACAGCCATGATAACCAAAGGTTGATCATGAGTAAGGAGCAAAAGCTCCAAGTGTCACAGAAGCATACATGGAAAAGAAAGTGAAAATCTTTACAGGGAAATAGTCTTAACCTGCAGCAATATTTTCAACCGTTCCAAGGGGGCTACAGCAGTGCGTGACCTGCATTTAGACATAAAGGAATTCAGTGGAAGATTATTGAAAGTTGCGAAACCGTATATACAAAATTAGTTGCCCAGTACAATCACATTATAACAAGGGGACAGTTTGATAGACTTTGAGGTTAAAGCAGTTTGATAGGAAGATATGTTTTCTAAGTTCAGCGATTGAGTAAATAAACTAGAACAGGGGAAGTTGGAAAGTTGCTCGGCTTTTTTACTTTTGTTCATGTAACTCGCATGTGAGCAAATGAATCAGATCAGCGGAATGCTACCACAGAACCACTAATTTTCATAACAAGCATTCGCACCTAAAGAGGAAGGATGTACAATGTTCAGTTGCTCTGTTGGGTGACCAAAATCAAAGAAAAAAGAGGGAGGGAGATACAGTATAAAAGTCATATTCCAACAGTTTATGTTTTTATTACACTATGCACACAGATTACACATATGTAGACAAGCAATTAGGAGGCGGCGTGCTTGCATAAAGTTAAGTTTGAGCCCTCACTCGAATAATCGTTATCTGTTCAGTTACTTGGTTCAGCTAATTTATTACACCAAAACCAATTACAAGAGGCAACATCATCTTGGTGTGAACGGCGGTTATGATACCAGCTCACATTTTTTATTTTCTAAACTTCCCTTTTAACTACCCCAAAAAAATGCCACGCTAATTTTCTTCCCCCCATTTCGACTTTCACGTCTTAGATTTCACTACGGATTGGTCTCCAAAGTTGAAGACTTTCCATTTTTCTCCTTTACATAATCCGATTCGAAAAGGAAGTGCCCGGGAGTCTAGTAGCATGAAAAAGGGAAGAAGAAATCTGCAATGTCCTAATTTTCTAGAAAAACACGCCAGGGCATCGAATAAGTTATTTCCACTGCGGCAAAAAACCATCCTGGATATAATAGAAGAAGCAAAAACTCACAAGCCTCCAGCGACTCCACCGGCGATGAGAGACTTGCAGATACTGAGTACAGCATAACTCGGCTTAACTCCTTCTCTAGCAAGCTTAGCCTCTTCAGCTAGATTAACAATCGTCGAAACAGCCGATTCACTCGTCTTCACATCCTCTGAAGCCATCAAACGAAACCCTTTCTTGGTCAAAATGATCAATTAATCAAACAAGGTCCGATCTTGATTTTTTCCCAGAGCACGATCACGATTTACGGCTTTTACGGAAGAGAGATAGTCTGCATTTCTCTCTCCGACGATCGCAGGTGGCGGCGGCGGATGCTACGACGGAGAGAGAAAAGTAGAGAGAGAGTGAGAGCGTGTGTGTGTGATATGAAACGTGGCCGCAAGTGGGAGCTTTTAGCGAGTGACGGCGTCAGGGCATCTGCAGCCAAAGTTCTAAATACCATATAGACACAAATACCGATTTTTCTATTGTTACAATACAGTATTAGTACCGGTTAATAACAGGTATCGTATCGGATTTGTCGCGATTATATATATATATATATATATATATGTATTGAGAGAGAAGATTCAAGAAACATAAAATTTGTCACAGAATATGACATTTTCAATTCCATTTTCTTAAAAATCAAGGTACTCCTTAAACCCACTTAATCTATGTATATTTAGTACATACTAGTTGTATTTGATGTTTAGTAGTGATAGAAGTTGAACTCATGTATCACAAACCTTTTTTAAAAAACATACCTTATTTTTTTATAATCTTCTTGTTCAGAAATTATAGTTTTGGAGTCACACAGATACCAAATTAGAAAAAATGTGTAACTCTAATGTTGTAGATCTTGAAATTCTGTTAAATTTTGATATATAACTTGCCTTGATCAGAGTTAGGAGTAAAAAGTTATGTAAAATCACGGTGCTTGTTTTCTTTCTATCCGGTATTTCCCAAGACTTTCGGTCCCGCCCAGGTATTCCGGTATTTTCCAAATCTTGCCCGATATTTGGCCGATCTGGCCGTTGAATGAACGATGCGGTATTAAAGGCCCCTTGGTACTTTTTTTATACAAAATTGAGTGCGTCACCAAGTAGGTCACGTAGCGGTATTCATAACCTTGTCTCCAACAGCCTCACCAAAATTTTCATCCAATTGGCTTGAAAAAATACAAAATACCATTTTGGCAAGCCCCCAAAATGCAAAACACCCAACAGCCTAGCCATTAGGCTCGGAAAAAAAAAAACCGATGTTCCCTTCTTCCTCACACGGGCGTGTGTAAATCACGCACTGAGAGTGGATTAAACTCTCTTGCACGCGCGTGCGGTTACCACAAGACTCCGTCGGCGACGAATCTTGAACCAATGTGTTCATCTTGACGAGCTCTATACTCTCCTAATCTCCAAACAATTTTAGGACTCATTTCCGGTGATTGGTTTTTCTAGCGACTAGTTTTTTAACGGCGACTGGAGCTATAGCCCATGTCCAGCCGTTCTCCATCGGTTATTTGCTCGTAAAAGAAATAGAGAACACGAGAGAGAGAGAGAGAGAGAGAGAGAGAGAGGGAGAGGGAGAGGGAGAGGAGGAGAGAGAAGGCTAAGCGAGCGTCGCCAAGCCTCGCCTCTGGTAGCGAGGCATTGTAGACGATTCCAAGAAAGCGAGGCTGATAGCTACACTGTTGGGTGTCAATTTTGGGGCCTTTTCGGGGCAAGCTTGCCAGCGGTGGCAAGGGAGGAGATAAGGCTGCTAGATGATGGTCTCAGGTGGTTAAAATAGGTATGCTAAAGTGGTACGGAATCAGGAAACTCGCTACACCACCTACACGTTTGTTTGCCATGTTGGATAGGGGAGAGAGAGACTGAAAAAAAATCCTACTTAGCCATCTGTAGTGATAGAGTTAAATGGACAAATTAGTCGGTCATTATCACGGTTAGCTAACATTTTCTTTTTTTGACCCATAGTAGTGTAGTTAGGAAGTTGTCAAAGCGTGACAGAGGTAGAAAAATGTTAGTTCAGAAACTAATAGGAGCTTCTGATGCAGGAACAAGGGAGAGGGGTGAAAGAGGGGAGAGATAGAGAGAATAGAGACTGTCATGGCAGTTTGGGCAAGGAAAAGAGAGGAAAGAGAGGGGGGAAAGCATGAGACATAAAGAGAGGGGAAGAGATAAAGGAGGGAGAAATTGAACACACTTTTTACACTTTAACAATACCACTACAACACACATTAAGTTAACAATACATTTTGTCATAACAACACATAAATGGGACCCATTTTTTACACTTTTGTGTCGTATAACACCACATTTTTAACTCCACCACTAGAGATGGCCTTAGGCCATCCGTAGCGGTAGAGTTAAATTTGTTTAGTTATATGACACAAAAGTGTAAAAAGTGAGATCCATTTTATGTGTTGTTATGACAAAATATGTTGTTAAGTTAAGGAGTGTTACAATGGTGTTGTTGTGTTGTTAGAGTGTTGTTCAAGTGTATTTGTGATAGTACCACCCCTCGTGTCAGACCCACCCTCTCTCTCTCTCTCCTCCCTTGGCTGTGCAAGTGTACATGGCCTCTTGTTATTTGATGATTCGTACGTGGCTGAGTCAAATTCAGCAACCTCCGGAAATTTTTCCACTTGAGCCCCACTTGGGCCCACTTGACTCTTACTCCTGTTGGAGTGGCAGTTGATGTTTGTTGTAACATTTTTTTATCTCTGACCTAAACTAACTACACCGTTATATACCGAAAACAAAATATTTTGATGCTAACTATTAGTTTCTTACACTAATATGTCTTTTAACTTCACCATTAGAGATGGCCTTAGGTAGAGGTAGACTTCTACCAATCAAACACCAAAGGTAGCGAGGTACACCGTAAATGTCAAGACCCAAATCCAACGGATTAATTATCGTGACCGGCCAGTGAGTTTTTCTCACCAGAGGCCTCTATCAACATTTTTTCCTACAAATTTCCTTTTTTATAAACAACTTGTCATTGCGGAAGCGCTATTTTATAATCGTACCTCACTGGAGTCCTTCATTCATTACATAGGATACATTTCTTTCCCTTTTATTTATTTTACAATATGAAATATACTAATTGCTAATATATTGACTCGTTCTTCTATCCCTAGTTACCTGGAAAGGAAAGCAAGTACAAAACATAAGTCACCGCTTGTGTGAGTCTATGAATTATCAATATTACACAAGCTACCACGGAATTTACAAATTTTCATCAAACAGGAACCATAACGTCAAATTTTCATAGCTTGAGAGTATATGTAACCTCTTGTATAACATAGCATTTCTTGTATATCCCGATATACCATTCGACGATTTCAGTGCTAGCTATGAGAGAGCGACCCTCAACATAACATGCTGAATTGATCAATTCATTTGGACACCTGGCCGTGCCCCTTTCTATTCCGCCCTTATAACACCGTTCCCATTGGTATCTTTAACGTCCCCCAGATTCAGGAACATCGTTTGGATGTATCGACAGTACTACTTTTTCCAAAAACTGAGCAAAATATCAAGATTCCATGGCATTTTATTGCAAAAGAATTTTATATATCGATAATCATAATTTCGTAAGAACATAATTTTTGCTAAAGCCCTCATATAACAAAGATAATTCACAACTCACCTTCTTGCGTCCAAAGTGTACCGTAAAAATTATCAAGACGTACTGAGTCCTAAAATAACACATTAATGATTATAAATATTAAAACTTGTAATTAAATTACCTAATCATTTAACTATACTAAGTTTCACTATCCATTGGCTTAATGTGGTTTGGCTACTAGCCTCTTATCTCTTCTGGGCACAAGAAGAGTAAACATTTGTTCCTAGCTACAACTTTTTTACAACGTCTCATGAACGTCTAAGGTCAGCTAGGCCACCTACTAATTTGAATTTACAAGGGAAATTTATTGTAGCACTCATGTGGTGGAAATGCTTGTGTATAATAAACACCTATTAAGCTAATCTTTCTTCTTCTTTTTACGAGGGTCGGATAGGAAACTGATTAGTTTAAATCTTGATGCCTTAGGTCACCAAATTGAGCTGTTTGCAAGACACAAACATAATTAAACTAGTCCAAATGGAATTCTAATTGAACTGGTGAAGACAATGAAATAAACTTAAAATGCTCCCAAGTCTCAGCTTATTAGAATTCTCATGAAAAATAACACTTTAATCAAGATATTATGTCTAACTATGAGCATCCTCGGCTCTTAACACAAGTGAGGGAAACTTATGGCGAGACTAATTGATTACCCCTTCTTTTATTTTTATTTATTTATTATTATTATTGTTATTTTATGAAGTTAAACTTTAGACAGAAATAGTTTTTGTATTGTTGAAAGGTATGAAACCAATTTCTTTGTGTCAAGACCTTTTCCCCCACTTCTATTGGTTATGAAAATTGCTAAAGAAGAAATTTATAAATTAAAGTGCAAGTGTGCGTGTATTCTCATCAGTAGGGAGGAAGTGGGACTCACCTTACAAGAGTACTGTCCTCATTCTTCTTCTCTTCTATTTTCTCTCTTTTTTTTTTTCTTCCCTTTTTCAGTTTTATGCGCAGTGTGTGAGTGCTGAGAGAGGGTCAATGGACCTATTTACACTAAGAGGACTACACCTAGAAATTTCTACATATTACCGAAAATCAATCCACATACGGTGGACAATCCAAGAGAATCACTCCTGATGATTACGGGGGATTTTGCCCAATCCAAGCGCGCCACCTTGATTAATTCCGGAAGCTTTTTACTTGGCCACCAAGCATCCAATAGAAGGATGCCACCCTGCCTAGTTCCGGAAGGCTAATCGTCTCGCGGTGACCCCTGTCACATTCTCGTGTCCTGATGCTGTTAGCAGGGTTGAAATAACGTCCTAAAATGTTCAAAAAAATTCGACACACACCAGAAAAATATGCTATTTTATTTTGTAGGCATTAAATTACACAAAAAAATATTTTCTAATCATAACGGTCAGCGGATCACCAAAAAAAATTAATTCTTTTTATTTATTTGCTATTAAAAATCGGGGTGTCACAGTAAATTCATTCTCAATAACTTTTCTAACATGGCTAAACAAGCGAACAAACGGAATGTGAATTGTCAAAGCTACGTAAGTTCATCCGTTTGTTTCCTAAACTCCCTATGTTTGTTCGTTTGTTTAGCCATATTGGAGCTCGAGCTACTTACGTTCGTTCTTTGTCCAACACGACTTCCACCCAGGGGCGACTCCAGTATTTCGGAAGCAAGGGGTCATTATAAACATCAAATACATTTACCAACCATAAATCAAAGAAAATATCACAGCGATGGCAACTAAAAATTTTGTCCCAACAAAAATCACATTTAAAACTCAACCTAATTAACAAAAGATATTATCAAAAAGAATAAAACAGTTTTATTTGTCTACGGTTTTCACCACATACAAAAAAAAACAAACAAATAAATAAATTTACACAAGCTTCTACAATTTCATTCGATGTGGTCTCGACATACTATCAAATAATCCCTCCATCCCAAATTGTTACTTCTGCTTCACTTTTTGAACCATTCAAACAATTATCTATATTTTATAATCCACAAATTTTCTATGATTTTAAAATTTGTGTTTGATAAAATTAATTGAGTTCCATGAAACAAGATCCATATTAGATATATAAATCATTAAAAATCTGATGATATGAACAATTTTTTTAGTAACTAGGAGCAAAAATTTGGGATGGTAAGAGTACTTCTTTATCAAGATAAATCAACCTCTTTATATCAAAAGAACAAAACGAGTAACTAAGTTTAAACAAACAACATAAAGAGGGAGGATGAAAGTTGAAGAATTATCCATTGGTATCAACCCAAAATCTATGGGGGTCATTTATGAATTTCCTAAAAAAAATTAGCATAGTAGTAATATTTTTTTTTATCGTGGAGTTGGCTGACCCCCAAACTCCAATGTGGCATCGCCCTGCTTCCACTAATCAAATTCGCTAGGTATGTTTTTTGTTTTGTTGTGGATGGACTACCTTAAAAAGTTAAACCGGACAGGAATTGTCGAAGTGTGGACTCCCCCCGTAAATGCCCAAAAACAAAAAAAAACTTAAGAATTCTACTAATCAAGCCTCAAAATAACCTTTTTGTAGCTCGGTGGGGAAAATATTCTAGGTATGGAGTATTTTAATGCTTTTATAATTTAATACACCCTTTGCTCCAAAACTTTAAGTTATTATGGAAAGATGTATAATATTTTGGATTTTTTTTACTCAATTAATGAACGACTTGAGATTTTTTTTACCTGTAATAGTAGGGATACACCACTCCACCACACAAGTCTACATAACACTGCATGATTGATGATTACAAAGTACTAGTTTCAAAATGATTGTTCTCCCATTACCAATCATGCATTGCCACGAGCTTTTCCGAACTAGTCTACTAAACAAGCCTAAAACTGGAACTTGAGCTTCCGCTCGGCTTAATTATTAAACGAGTCAAGCCAAGCCACGAACTATTCGCGAGCAACTCTATACCCAACCATCTAAATAGATCAATAAACGCAAGTGGTGGCTAGCTTATGCGGTAGAGTTTTTTGATGTCTCACACTGCATATTGGGATCGAGTCTCATTTCTCTCTCCCCATATAATAGATTATGAATGACGAATGGAAAAAAAAAATATCAAAACAACATTCATCTTCACTATCAAATAAATTTTTTTTTTAAAAAAAGCTTGAGTACTATTACCGTAAAATAGATAGGCTTTCTTGTACGAACTTAAAACTTGAACTCAAGTTTCGGCCCGGCTTAATTATTAAACTAGAGGTTGGGGCACACGCAATGCGTGTGCAAGTCGGACTTTGACCAAAAAGTATGTGCAAAAGTATTTGACATATCGTTTAGTAAGCAATATATTGCGACAAATTGCACATAATCAAATAATACATTACGATGCTAACGCCGCTGCCATCGCCTCCGATTTTTCCATGATCTAATACCTAAGTACTCCCCTATTAAATTTTGTAAATCAATCGAGGAGAACGGTCATTTTGTACAATAAAGGCCTATCTATATTACCTGCATAGATTTTAAAGAAATGTTGTAAGTTTGACAAATGATATATAGTGTTAGAGAAATGTGATATTATAAAATTATGTAAACAGTTCTTTTCCAATGCGATTATTAGAAGCAGTATAATCAATAAATTATTAGAAGCAGTATAATCAATAAATAATTACTTGATTTTCCATTTTTGTTCCATCCATCGTAGTTTTGTCATCTGCACAATTATCCCAAAGCGAAAATATTATTTTTCTATCTTGCATTCCAGTGTACAACGACATATGAGTCGAATTCATAAGAATCTCTCACAAAGTTATGCATATCAGAATATAGGCGCACCCAGCTAAATCTTGTAGCTTTTTCGAGAATAAACTAAAATTAAAAGATTCAAACCATTTCAGTTCCAAAGAGCTTTTAGGAAACAACATAAGAAGAGATTCTACCTACAAACTATTTTTACATCAAATTTTTTTTGGTCAATCGAAAAGTCTTTTTTTTCAGAGTAACAAAAAAAGTAGTAACATTTGAATTCTGATTTTCTTTAATAACAAATCCAATGAATGTGCAAATTTTTTAATTCGTTTTTTATTTAACGATGAACTTAACCCACACAACAAACATGGAATAGAGTGAGATGGAGATAAATAATGACATTGCATATTAATATAACGTGAAAAAGGTATAATTTCGGACCGAACAAATCAATTTTTTTTTTTTCTAATGAAGAGGACCATCCTCAATCACTGCCTTTTACACCAATTTTGAAGTTTCTGAAAATTTTAAAAATTACCAGACTTTCTCATTTTTTTTTTTGGCAAGAGTCTTTCTCTCTAGTTGGAAGCACGTAAATATAGAAAGCTAATAGAGGGAGAAGATAAAGAAGTCAAAGAGTGGAAGACCTTGAATCACCCCTGATGTATTTTCTTCCGTTTTCTCTCTTCGATTTGATTTCCGCACATCCTGCTGAAAGTAAATAATCAGTATGTGTCTATACATTTGCATGTATAAAAAAGTAGTCACACAAAGTTTTTACTTGACCAGGGAAAAACCGAAAAAAGGAAGAGGTACTGAGTATAAAAGCATGGAATAGAGGGGGGAATAGGTACAGAGTTTAAAGCATGGATTAGGCCATGTGGATAGTGAATTAGCTTTGGGATTCTTGTACTTTTCTCTTTACTCTCTGCAAAAACAAATGAGGGAGAAACAGACGAACGTCACGAACCGCAAGGTTAGAATGGAAGGTTTTTTTCTGTGTGTTTGTGGGGGACGTGTGGGTTGAGGAGTGGCAGTTGAAGTGGGGGAGTTACGATCTTACCCCGGCAGTTACAGGATGGAGAGGGCATGTTGGTAACAGTCACATTTAGTTTACGCATTTGTCCCTCGTTATCTGCATAAGTTACATCTATTACAAATGGATGGCAGTTACAACATGCGAGATTTTTTGGAAAACAAAAATGTGAGCCAGTCTCAAAAAAACTCCACACCAAACTTGTGCTCCCCCTTTATATATTAGAATAGATGAGTCGAGTGAAGTCACAAAATAATTGTGAGTAGATTTGCAACTTTATACCCAGCCATCTAAATAGATCAATAAAACAAAATACTTATTCACTATAATTAAAAAAAATACTTGAATACTATTGACGTAAAATAGATAGGCTTTTTCATACTTGCTATAATCGACTGTATATGTGTATTTTAAACACTAGGGGAAAAAGTTTCTAATGAAACCGACTTTTCAAAAACATACATAAATTATTCTCTACTGTAGTTGTTCCAATTGTGATGGTACTAGTACCCATTTCGGAATCCAGTGCTTATCACGTGACATTAAAGTGACTTTAATAACTAATTATTGCATTCATAACCTCGCTAGAACTTTCCTAATAATTGTTGAATCGATATTAAAGTTACTTTAAAAGTAATTATTTCATTCATAACCTCGCCAGAACTTTCCTAATAATTGTTGAATTGATCTTTTACCATAGACAAGATGTCAATAAGGTAAAAATTTGATTATGTTTTCTTCTAAACGAATGGAACTCGAACACTTAGGCCATCTCCAATAATAGAGTTAAAACACAAATTAGCCAGTAATTAGGCCAATTAGCTAACATTTTCTTTATTTTTGCCCCCACTAGTGTAATTTAGCATGAAGAGGGGAAAAATATTAACTCATTAATGAACAATAACACCAGCAAAACCCACCGCTAAGTGGGACCAAAGCTTTGAAAAGTGAAAAAGGTTTTCTACTGAACAAAACACAAGGATATTTCGGCACGAACGTCGGACAATGCAACGAATCGTCACAGATGGATCGATAGACAACGAGATTTAACTTTGACTTTTTCGTCTTTTGAACTATGGGACTCGTTTTTGGTTGGATCTTCATCTAATTTAACACAATGCTAGTTATATTAATTATTGGAATACAAATGCATCTAATTACCTAATAAAAACTTGAAGCATCCTTATCGGAATCTTTACTTCTCTCTTTGGAACAAAGTAGAAAAACTACAAAATTCGCTCCACACCAAGCTACCTAAATTGATCAAAAGTTATAGAGAATTAACAGTGCATCACTTCTTTTGTTAAGACACTATTCATTTGCTACTTAGTATTAGTTTATTATTACAATACACATATGGCTTTGCATGACCTTTTAAAATTTTACTCTAGATTTTTATTCTCGTAAAAATATTTCTAATAAGGGTTATTGGAATAGTGCCTACAATAATTTGAGAAAGTAAGTTCAAGTATACAGTAATAACATTAAAAGAATATAAATTGGAATACCAAACAATTAACTGATTAGGCATTAGCATTAGGTAGAAAAATAAATGCACTAGGATTGGCAATCGACAAGGCAAGTTGGCAACGAGTAATACAAATTCCAAATAACAAAAAAATCACATAGCATGCGAGGCTCTCACATCGGTTCGGGTTGCAAGTTGAAATTTTGATAACCCGTTGAAGTCGGGTCGGGTCTCGGGTTAAGGTTTTAAATTTCTGGTGAACCCGACCCGATCCGAATACTATATATACATGTACATGTACAGGCATACAGCTGTACACCACTAAATTGGGAATCTGAAAATTTTTCGACCCTCTCTCTCTCTTTCTTCCCATCAGATATGGGTCTCTCTCTCTCTCTCTCCCCGCACAATGAATACTCCCCTCCCTCCTCCTCAAATCTTAGATCCCAGTCTCTCTCTCTCTCTCTCTCTCTCTCTCTCTCTCTCTCTCTCTCTCTCCTGGCTTTTAAGCCTCAATCGACGCCAACGATGACAGTGAAGACATAGACGATGGCGACAAGCCAACAACACAGACGACGGAGGGGGCGACGACATATGACAGCTTTCCCACTTGCGGGCTTCATCTACGTCAAAACTCCATAGACGACGGCGACGACGACTTTCTCTCTGGATGAATCAGGAACTCGTTTAACCTGGCTGTCCTGACCCGAACCCAACGTAACCCGATCTGATCGGTTTATCGGGTAGTTCAGTTCGGTTTCGGGTGTTGTTTTTACAACCCGACCATATTGTCCCGATCTGACCCAATCCCGACATAACCCGACCCGTGCATTTTACTATTTCCAAACTTGTATATTATGAGTCACAATATACAGGCTTAGAAACAGTAAAATGCAACTAATATACTATGGACTTGTTTAGTTTCAGATCTCATCTGTAATTTGCTTATCGAAATAGCAATAAATGTAAGACAAACTTTCATCACTGTGAAAACCCAACCCCAAAAAAAACATTGTGAGGTTTTGATATTTTAGTTCTTCCCAACTAAGTTTTTTCTAAAGTATTATAGAGTTATTTATTTTATCTTTTTAAAGTAGTACAATATAAGAATAATTTTTTTTAGAAAGATATTGTAATATAAAAGTAATAGTATAGGAAAAAAAAGTTTAATACGTTAAATTTGAAATAGAGAACCTTATTATGTGAGTTTTAAAAAAAGTGATTTGTTAAAGTATAAAATGTGACTTTGAAGTTAAATTTGGTGCAAAACATTGATAAGGGCTCTAAACTATACAATTAGGTCTTACTTTTTACACTTGTCATATAATAACACAATTCTAGCTCCACCATTATAGATGATGTAAGGACCCGTGTTTTAAAATAATTTTCCGGAAATGATATTGGGGAAGTGTGAAGAAATGAAAATAGAATAATATATGGTCAATGTGAGTTTAGTATTGCATTTGGGTCTTTGTGAGATGTACTATGAACATGAGGGGTGTAAGTGCATAAGAGGGGTGTATATGTGTAATGTATGGTTGAAAATTTTGTTTAAAATGCACTTCTCTCTCTCTCTCAAAAATCAGCTCTTCCTCCTCCTTCATTAACACCACTCCAAGCTCACAAATCTCCCTCTCCATCAAACCTCTTCACAAATTGACCTTGGAATATTGTTCTATGCGTGATTTGAAGCCCATAACTTACTCTTGTTGCACCTTGAAGCTCAAAAATAGGATTTTTCAATTTAGGGATCTGAGAATTCAATTTTCTCAAGTTTGAAGCTCAACCTTTGAGGTAGGGAACTTAATTCTACTTTCATTAAGTATATATAGTTTGAATCATTGCATTATGTTCATCTCTCCTCTTGATTTCTCACCAAGCTTTTATACCTCCATAGAAGTTGAGTTTGAACTTGATTGATGCTTGATTCTCCACATTTTTGTTGGATTGATCATGAATTAGTGCTTATACATGTTTATTTGATGATTTGTTGTGTTTTGGAACCTCCCATTTGAGTTGGATTGAAGCCCCCGTCAAGCTTAAAAAGCTGTCAAAATCTGGGCGAAGCCCTCTGGTATCGATACCCCTGGAATCTCGTATCGATACCAGCGCGTTCTGTTTTTTTCTGGTCGACTGGTATTGATACCCCATTTTGGGGTATTGATATCAGACAGCTCTTAACCTATTTTTTTGTTTAGGCCTTTCCTTGACTCTTGGACTTCTTAGGACACCTTCAAATGTCTTGTTCACTTAAATTACTACTTATTACCAATCACTTTGTTGATCGGATTGTTAGCTTGGCTCTCCTTTGACCTCGGGTCGGATAGTTTGACCTTGTACTTACCTTGTTCATCTATTACACTTCAAAACTTGTTGGAAAACACCTCTCTAACCTATTGTAACCTATTGTGACACGGATTATGTTTTGTCTTGTCTTCTCACACTTTTGGACACGAGTTATCTTCACAAAAATTGATATGCTACGAGTTTTTCGAACTAAACAAATTACATGGATTTTTGGATACTTGTTGGTTTAATGAACTTTTGAGAACAATGGTTACTTATTCTAGGGCCACCATTTGGTGCGTCCCTAGCCATGGGTGTTCGAAGCCCACGAAATCCGGCAGGGGTGTACGGAGCCCACGAAATCCGACAGAGGGATTTATTCCCTATTAAAACAAATGGTTATTTGTGATGAGTTGAAAAATGGAATGTTTTATGAAAAAGATAATGTTTTGAAGAAAACGAACTCGTGACACGAATTGTAACTATTTTGAGGAAATTGACGGACACTTGGGGATCTTGTGGACACTTCTTCATCGAGTCAATCATCCGTAGTTCATTCTAGCCTAATAATTCATGTGTATCATATTATCACGTGCATCATCCATTCTCTATACCCTTAGTGATAGTAGAAAAGTTTCCCACGAGTTAGTGGGCTCACCTTATCATTTTCAGGTACTCGGCAAGGCACATAATTGGGATGCTTGATGTGTGGATGCATATCATGGAGTCTATTTGACATGGAGTTATTTTATCCTCTCCATAGTTTATGTATTTTTGGGAGATGGTCTTTAACTTCTACTTTCTTCAATTTTTTGACAAAACTTGGTTTGGGTAATACTTTTTAACTCTTGATTACTTATGCATGGGTACAGGTACCTCAGGTAGGGACTCATTGAACTTTGAATTGACTTTTATAGGAAGTTGCTTGACTTTGAATGATCCCACGTAGATTTTATTTCTATTTGGTTTATTAAATTTGCGGGCGTGACAGATGGCCTTAGAATTCAACTCTACACATCATTTGAAAAAACCTTGACAATGTTTTGGTCACTTTTTTGCCCATTTTACCATTGATTGGTCATTCTCCCTAACTAAAATGTTTAACTCACCGAAATAATATAAAACCACAACGTGGCTTATGTCTATTGCATATAGGGAAAAAACCTTAAAAGGAATGACACCTTACTTTGTGCAAAAACAAAAACATCATAAATGCAATTCCTTTTTTTTATTTTTTATTTTTTATCTTGAAGACTCATGATGTAGATAAATCTAGGGTTTTTCTTGTTATCAGAGTGTCGTTTCTCTGTTCAGGTTCGATCTCATATCCTTCGTTGATCTCTTTCTTCTTAGATTGGCTTCCTACTCTCTGACTCTATCTTTCTCAGTCGTTGTTGCCTTCATATCCATGCCCGACTCCTCAACCATCGACAAATGTCAGGATGTCATGCTCTATCTCTTTCGGATAGTTTGTGTTCAAGTATAAAACTTGCCTCTCCGACCTGTATTTATATGGATATGTGTGTGTGTCCATATGTATGTATCTTTGCACAAAGACTTTTCTTCGATATATCCCTTAAACTATTACCCATTTATCCACTTCATACTTGAACTTTCAAAGTCCTTTATATCGTCCCTGAATTACTTAATTGAAGTGCATGTGGTACAAAATCTAGCATCGGTTAAGTTTAATGGATGGAAAAGTGATTATGGCAAGGATATGAATCCTTATCGGTTTGGATACTAGTTTTCCTACTGATACGGTATGGTACTGGTATCCAGGCCCTGAGGGCCCTATATAGAGCATACTCTGAAATTCGGACGCTCGCCACTTTTGTCCAATTTGGACGAATTTGCTCCTCGATTGGAAATTTGGCTGTTGGTATTTTCGTGGTTTCGGCTGATTTGGTTGTCCTCAATGGTCTTTTTACATTTGCTAATACCCCTTCTAAACTTTTCCGATAATTCCCTCCGTGTCCCTGGTCATTTTTTTGGCCCGAGACAGAGAGGGAGGTTCCAGGCGATAGAGAGAGAGAGAGAGAGAGAGAGAGAGAGAGTCGCGATTAAAGGCCGTTCGAAGCTCGCGATCGATCGACTGGAGGTTCGCGTACGGGGTTCTGTAAGTCGGATCTTCTCGTTCCTTGTCTTTGTTCTTCCAGTCTGATTAGGGTTTCATCGGGTTCAGGCGATTGAAGGCTGAATGATGGGCTCGCGATCGATCAACTGGAGCTTCGCGTACGGCGGTTCTGTAAGTCAGATCTTCTCTTTCCTTGTCTTTCTTCTTCCAGCCTGATTAGCGTTTCATTGTTTGGAGCTTCCCGTTTCTCGCGTTCTCGGTGCGGCGCTTGACCGATTTTACATTCGTCCCTTATTAAGTTCTTGTGTTCAGAACGATATTGCATAACTATTGGAGTAACTTGATGAATCTGATTTAACGAAGTCAATGGAACAATAATATGTACATTAAACCTAGGCCGGTACAAAAATATCTTTCTTAAAAAATCAAAAAATCAAAAAAAAAATAAAAATTTGAGAACTTCGAACTTGAGGTCTTGTATACAACTTTTGGTGCTCGCAGTGTTTTCAATTCTATAACAGATAAGTGTATTAATATAGTTTTTTTTTTGGAGTAGTTTACATCGTTCTATTTCTGTGAATTTTGTATTTAATGAAGTAGTTGGTTATGTTCTGTTTCAGCGAATTTTGTGTTTACTAAAGAAGTTGGTTATGTAGGTCTTCCACTTGATTGATTGCAAAGATCATTGTAATGAAATCGTTTCCACAGTTTACCAAAGTACTATCCGCAACTCCAAAATGGATTTCTTAAGCTTGCTATAGGTCTTGTTTTGCCACCAATTGTTTGATAGTATGCCTAAATGAATTTTGGTTCTCAAATGTCTAAACGGAACGCCCATAGAACTGGTATTTTCCACAATAAGTGCAATGGTCTTCTTGAGAACAAAAAATTGGGGTTACATAACCTTGGTTGCTGCGGTGAAAGTATTGGAGTTGGCTCTTACAGTAACTTTTGTGTTCTGATGGTACTGAAATTGCATGTATTATGTGAGTTGGATTACAGGACATCATAAAAACTACATGTCTTTCTCATAGGGTTAAGACCAAGTTGATTTGTTGCCATAGACGTGGAAAGTGAGGCATCGACGACTCTAATTTTGAACAAGCTTTTTGCTGAAATCAAGGTTTTTTTTTTCCTACATTTATATTCCATTTTCTGTTCTTAGGTTTGAACCTTACGCTGAAGTAAATTCTTGTTCTGCTTGTATTGTGTGTATCTTCTAAGGGTTTTTGCATTTGGAGAAAAAAGAATGTCAATTTGCTCGAGCTGGCAAATTTGAACAAGCATTGCAGAGTCAAGGTTTTTTTATTTATTTTATGATTCTATGTGTTTGATATGATGGGCAACGCAATAAACAAATTTAGTTTCACGGAGTGCATAGTGTGATTACACGAGGCAACACATAAACCTACGCATGCTTTTTTCAATCTCATGCATTGTTGCTTTAGCTTATGCCCTTACCTGATTTGAATGATTGTTCTTCTTCACCTTAGTCTCGTAGCAAGTACATGTCGAACACGTGCAAATGGAGGTAAATTCTGATCTCTTTGATGTTTTCCTTAGAGAAAAGTAAAGTAGGTAGTTCAATAACTCGAATAAAACATTTCAGTACTCAATGTTAGTTCATGGTAAGCACTTCTCATTCCACTAAATTGAACAATGGAAGTACCTTATTTGCAGACATTTCGTGGACTATTGTCTTTGATTTTCCTGTCATAAGTTCTGTCGTGAATTGGTCTTTGTTGTGTGTGGGTGACAATGGGCATTGTTCACATGGCTAGGAAGGCTTTCAAATAGGGTGACCCTGCTACTTTATTTTGTCCAGGTAGCAAAGAATTTCCCTCTTGCTTGGTTTAATTTCCCATGTTTGGCATTTGATCCAACAGCCCCGCAGTCCCGTATATTGAGTAAATCTAGCCTCATGACAGGATAAATCTAGCCTCTTTGTTAGATGTAGCTATGCTTCACTCTGTGGGTGTTCCCCTTATAGGAAAAGAAAAATCCTACTGCATATCTCTGTCTTGTTGATATTTGTCCCCGTGTCCATGCTTCAGAGATCTCTAATAGTATTATCTGTGTATCTTTACATCTCTACATGCAAGTATAAGGAAGCAATGATTAGGATTTCCATATTGTTTCTTAATTAGTGTTCATATTGTCTGTCTTATAGATTTGATGAATTTAGGGTTACTATGAGATTTCTATCTCATTTTCATTACATGCAATTTCCCCCTCACAGTCCTTTTCTTATCGCATACAATTTCAGCTTATTAAATCTTAAAATTATAAAGGCACTTAACAGTGCTTTGATGCAGACTTCTATGTTACTTTGTTTTTTACTTTTTTTTTGTTATCTTCGTATTTAATGACACTTTCACCTGATTGTAAACATTAAAAACTGCTATTAAACTTGACAACCATCCTGGAATTTCATCTGTGGTTATAATGTTTGTCCAGGTTCTCCTTCAGGGATATAAGTTCGCAAAGCAGGGTCAAAGTTTTAAAGAAATGGGTTGGAGACAAGTGACTTTTGATGCAAGAGGAAGCAAAATGTTATCGACGATGACAATGGAGACAAATTCAATAAGCACAGATGTCGAAGTGCCAATGGCATCAGGAGAAAGTCTCTTGTTCAAGAGAGCAGTGAGTTTCTCTCTCTCCAGCTGCCTTTATATTTTTTCTGGGAGATATCAATAACTATGACCAACTATTGTGGCTCTTGCGAACACCTACTTGGAAGTATACGAGTTTCTTCTTTTGATTGTTTCTATATTTCTTATTTTTCTTTCATGATTGCAAACTCTATATGTGTCATCTTTTAGGTAAGAAGAGCCCATTTTGACGACAATGATACAGATTCTTGTTGCCTTGAAAAAGGATATCTGGATATGTACGTACTAGAGTACTTTTTAGCTGCGTTCAATTGAGCTAGGAACCCATGATTAACACAATTGTCTTTCTTTTCAGATAATTGTTACTGCTCTTGGCACCCTATTTGATGCAGCTTCAGATTGCCAGACATATTTAAAACAGTGGCTTCCTGCCTCCCTGGTGCGGCTGGCCGCTCCTCTTCTTCAGCCTCTGGCCGCTCCTCTTCTTCAGCCTTATAATGAGATAGGTTTCCCTCTTTGAGAGTTGAAGGGTTCAATGAACATTTTTCTTTACCTGAACTCCATCAAATTCCTGACCTGAACTCCATCAAATTCCTGGTAGATTAATTGAATTTTATGTTTTTCTCATTCATTGAAATGTTGACGTAAATGACAAATTTTTTTTTTCTCTTCTTATTATTCAGTTTTTATTACTACTTTGCTATTTCGCACTCTAAATAAACAACTATCATGATGAGTAAGACTGTAAGAGCTCTGCTGCACGTTTTTCTCTCCCCCTTAAAATACTCCACTTCATATTAAAATATGCACATTATCTGTCTCTTATTAGTTGTATAGTCTCAAAAATTAAATACATTTTTTGAATGGAAAAATTTCTGGTGATCTCACTATTCTTTTATGCTGTAGAAGAGTTTTCTACCTATATTGAAGCTGATCCGTCTATTCTCTTCTATATGGAAGCCTCATTACCCTGATCACTGACTTTATAGTGTGTCGTGGCATTCAAGGTACTGTTTGATCGCAAGTAAGCAAATGGTTAAAGTTTTGCTCACGATATGGATCAAGAATGACCTGAGGGAACATTTTAGAAACATGAAAGTATCTTGTGTTAGGCAGAGGATTAATGGGTTATATTAGAATTAAATTATATATATCCTTTTGAGTGCTTTTTGTTTTTCAGTGGATTCTATTTTTTTAAAGTAGGAAGCTAAGGAAGTGAACAAATGCATGCTTTGTTTTGCCGGGATCCATTTTACTCAGCATGTTGTTACATCAAACTAGCTTTTGTATTGTGTCTAGCCATTTGACATCCGAACAGAAGAAGGGGCATCAACTATGTAGGAACTCTGATGTTATGGAGATTTTAAAGAAGAGTTTTCCACAAATCCATATTTTCTTCTACCATTAGTTTCACAAAAATTTTGATTTCGGAGTACTCATTTTGCTTTCATTCATTCCGAGAAGCTATGAGAAGAGTCAATGACTGCTTAGTAATTACAATAGCCAAAATTTAAAAACGACGAGAAATTCTTAAGTTGTAATCTTAACCTAATCTCCCTCATTCCTCACTGTGAAACTAAAGACGTCGACGAGCATCTGGTTCCAACACTCTGGCGACAATTCTTCACGACTGTAACTCTCATTCTCACCCCCTCTCTAATCCCCAACCCAAGCCCTTTGATGATGCTCTTAGTTGTATCTATACAGTTTTAGGGTATTTGGCCCTTTGATGATGGTGTATGTTGTAAATTACAATGTACTGATTTAATAAGTCAGATGTGTTAATATACCAAAATTGAGTTAAGCTGAAATGGTGCCATGGTTGATTCTCATGGCCCTTTGTTCTGTATCACGAGAATTTTTTGCTTACTCCACAGTATGAGAAAATTGAGCGGGTGTTTTTGTCTAATTGTATGATTTCCATGGGCTGATCTCGGTTGCCCAAAAAACCGAAACCTAGGGTGTTTATCTCTAATTTTTTCCACCTTTAAAACCCAATTTAGCTAAATTAAAAATTATTCAAAATTTTCTCACCTTCTCCTTAACCAAAATTTTTCGGCTTCCAAACAGCACAAAATTAATAGTTTTTTAAATAAAACCAAAAATAAATCAAAATAACCCAATTTTCTACATTATTTTCCATCCTTCATTATCCACAAAACTTTAACTTTCACTAACAATTTTTTCATCAATCAAACAACTCAAGCCATTAGCGGGCGAACAACACGTGCAACGCACATGTCGCAGCACCTAGTATATATATAGAGTCCCCTTCCTATCCAAACTCCCTTAACTTAGTTAAGTTACGGACCTCCACTTTTCGGATCAAATTTTGGCGATCCGAACCGTTAGACGTGTTTAAAATGTGATTTTAAGGTCCATCGCGAGGATTTAGCAAAAAAAAAAAAACCCTGGAAAGGCTTGATCGGAGTCGTTTTTCATGAAAACGCTTAAAATCACGTTTTAAACACATCTAACGGTTCGGATCGTCAAAATTTGGTCCGAAAAATGGAGGTCCGTAACTTAAGAGGGTCCGGGAATTTGGACCGGAAGTTTGGTGTATATATATATAGAATCGTAAATATTCCCATGTCATCCCATTTATCCTAAAATAAACTATCATTAGATAACAAATATTATAAACCATAAATTTTCTCCTTCCATCCAATTTATCACAACAAATTTATCACAACATAAAGTCTCATTAGGGAAAGAAATTTAGACTCTCCCTGTATAAAATTCTAATCTATTCGGTATTATCAATACAATCCTAGTAAATATCAAAATTTTGGGAGTTCAAACTTCAAGCTCACATCACTAGTCCAATTCAACATTAGCAAGCCGTTTAAAAAAAAAAAAAAAAAATCAACAGCAGGATCTATCTACAAATAAATGAAAGCTTATAGGTCGAATGTAGAAATAATTAATATTTTAGGTTGCGAAGTGTACTTTTGACCTAGATACTAATAAATCCACTCCGTTAGATTTGGAACATGCATTGTGGCCGTCCATTTCTAGGGTTTTAAAATTCAAGAGCATTCACAATCCATACTGTCAATTGCAGTCCCTCTCTGTCATGTCCCATGGAGCAACGGTTAAGTGGTCAAATGAATCTGGTAAGAGCCAAGGAGAATGAGGCTGATGCAACGAAGAGGCTAGAGAAACTGAGGAGTTTGGTGATCAAGCTGGAGGAGCAGCTAGATCATGGGGAAACCGAAGTTGTCGCTTGCACAAATACAGCTGGGTCAGGTATGAAGTAGTGAAATAGGTGATAGTTTAAGCAGGAATGAAGTAGTGAAATAGGTGATAGTTCTAGGGATGTATCGAAAAAAAAAAAAACTCTTGAACAAATACAGATTTCTCTTTATTTATGATATTTGTTCCTCTCTGATTTATAAATACGGATTTCTCTTTATTTATGATATTTGTTCCTCTCTGATTTATAACGTATCTGTATATGAATGTCTCTCTCAATCCAAAATCTGCAATAATTCTCGGCATATCTCAGCTTTTATTATCGCAATATCAAGTTTGCTTTTTTCTTTTTATTTTATTTTATAGTAAAGTGAGTTTGTGTGTTCTGCAAAACATTTTCCAGTGATAAAAAACAATTGTTATCAACATGAGCTTCATGGGGATGTGCTCTTAGAAGGTCTTAAAGTTTTTCTTGTGGTGTTAAGTAATTTCTAAAAATCTAGTGATGGATTTGTAATTATTATTAATTAATTTTTCTTTCGTGGCATTTTTAGTAATTTGAATGGGTATCTCCAATAGAACCAAAACATGTGCAATGCAAGTAGTAATTGTTTGGCAATAACATGATCACTTTCAATTAACTTGCAGGTGGGATCCCCAGTGATTCTGTTGTCATTCACCAATCCGAGATGCAAGAGAAACTACAAGCCCTCTTTGTTGTGGCACCGGCCTGGCACTCTGGCTTGCTATGATAGCTAAATAGATGTTGCATTCTGTTCATCTAGGAAAAGCCTATATGTTCATGGGGAAAGAGTATGTGGTGTTAGACAGGTAGACTATTCTCAACGCCCCTCACTCGCCACAGTGATGGAGGGACCCTTACCCATCTGCAAAAGGTTTTCATTCACCAGTTTCACAACCTTTATAGATTATGGATTAGACGCTGCTTTTGGGTCCGGTGAGAATGAAGCGATCATCTTCTCTGGAAAAGGAAACTATGGTAATGTTTAATTTTTTTTTCATTTTAATTGTTTTTAGCTAGCAAGTATGTTGTGGGGGCCATGTCTTTGACTTTCCCACTATGGTCACTCGAAACATGTCATGCAAAAAAAAAAAGTCATGCAAAAAAAAATAAAATATTTTGCATAAATCATATTTAAGATTTCTACACAAGTTTCTACATAATTGAACTACTACTTTTTCGATTTTCACTTAAGTTTCTTGTATCAAATGAAAACACAAAGGAAAATACTTTTCAATTTCCTTTACTTCACATCATTAAATTTTATTGGAATAGTTTTCATACCTTAATTTTTTTACAAGTGTACATTTTGGCATTACATAGAGAAAAAAAGAGAGACTAGCATAGTACCCTGAGCCATTCCACTTCCATCTGTTTGTAAAATCGTTTTTTACTTCCAGTGGAAGATTTTGAGACACAACCGCAATGAGTGATATCATGACAATCCAAATTGCCGTTTTTGCGAGGCAAGATGTGACTTAAAAAGGGAAAAACATTTTGCCGATATGAATGAAAGGAGTAACAAAGCGTTTGGTGAGGGAACCAAGATTTATCCATGCCCAGCGATCTTTTTTTGAATAAAAACACCTCATAGCAATTAGTTGTGCTCTTAGCAAACACTGCCTTAATCCCACTGTAAAAAAAGGTACCTTTCAAAATAGGTGAGACTTCAGTGATAGGACGGATGGTGCTAACTAGGCTAACTAGGCTGCAGTTATCAGAAAAATAGTTTATACAAGCACACTGGTCGTCTTTGAAGAGGAAAACTTCATTACTTTTCCACGATTCAGGTGCAACGTCTACGCAGCTTTTGAACAGAGTCCATTGCACATTAACTACGGTTCAAACCCGAGTCATGACTTTAAGCAAATCACTGAGATGTTACCTTTCTTGCAATAAACTCTATTTGAAGGGAACGTCTCAGTGATTTGCTTAAAGTCATGACTCGGGTTTGAACCGTAGTTAATGTGCAATGGACTCTGTTCGAAAGCTGCGTAGACGCTGCACTTGAATCGTGTGGAAAAGTAACGAAGCTTGCCTCTTCAAAGATGACTAGTGTGCTTGTATAAACTATAGTTCTGATTGTTGCAGCCTTGTCGGCACCATCCGTCCCATCACTGAAGTTTTTCCTATTTTGAAAAGTACCCTTTTTAACAGTGGAATTTTTGGCAACATTTGCTAAGAGCACAACTAATCACTATGAGGTGTTCTTATTAAAAAAGGATCGTTCGGCATGAATCAATTTTGGTTCCCTCACCAAACGCTTTGTTATTCCTTTCATTCATATTGTCAAAATGTTTCACTTTTAAGTCACATGTTGCCTCGCAAAAATGGCGGTTTGGATTGTCATGATCACTTATTGTGGCTGTGTCTCAAAATCTTCCCCTGGAAATAAAAGACGAATTTACAACCAGATGGAAGTAGAATGGCTCAGGGTACTAGGCTTTTTTTTTTTTTTTTTTTTCTATTTAATGCCAAAATGTACACTTGTCAAGAAATTAGGGCATGAAAACTACCCCAAGAAAATTAGAATGACGTAAAGTAAAGGAAACTGAAAAGTATTTTTCTTTGCCTTTTTATTTGATATAAGAAACTTAAGTGAAAATCGAAAAGTAGTAGTTCACTTGTGTAGAAATCTTAAATATGATTTTTTTGGTAAAATCTTGTTTTTTTTGCATGATTTTTTTTGTTTGTTTTGCATGACATGTTTTGAGTGATCATAGTGGGAAAGTGAGAGACATGGGCCTCAAAAATATATTTGTTAGTGAAAGTTAAAAATTCTTGTAGTTTCCTTTTCCAGAGATGATGATTGCTTCATTCTCACCAGACCCAAAAGCAACGTCTAATCCATAATCTATAAAGGTTGTGAACCTGAGGAATAGAAACCCTTTGCAGATGGGTAAGGGTCCCTCCAGCATTGTGGCGAGTGAGGGGCGTTGAGAATAGTCTAGCACCACATACTCGTTCCCCATGAATCGATAAGCTTTTCCCTAGATAACAGAATGCAACATCTATGTAGCTATCATAACAAGCCAAAGTGCCACGGCCAGTGCCAAAATTTTATTTGTTGACATGTTTTGAGTGGGAAAGTCAGAGACATGGGCCCTACAACATGCTTGCTAGCTGAAAACAATTAATAAGTTCCAAGGACCATCGTATGTACAATCAACTGATGGTTCTAGAGAATTATAGGTATCAATTCGAGACAGAGAGGATTTTTTCAAGCCCCAAGTTCATTTAATTTCTATTGGTGGTGAATCTTATTTTAGGCTGCTATGGAAAGAGAGAGACGTAGTGGGAAGCGCGTTACTGTTGCAGATATCTGCAGGTGAATTATTTTTCCCTATCTTTTAGATGCTTGTAATATATCTGCAAAATGGATATCTCTGATTTCATTTATAGGCATATCCATAGAAGTTGCATGGTATAATCTTTCAGAGCATTGGAAGAAGCAAAAGCAAACAAGTCCTATATGGGGAGCTGAAATTCATTGAAGCAATTAGGAAAAACTCAAGAATTTTCTTTGGAAATAAGGTTAATTCTCTCTCTCTCTGTGACACCACGAATACACACATATATAAGTAACAAACTATAACATTACCCGTGAAGTCCCAAATGCATCCAGGTATGGGCAGGGGAGGAATGGAGACATATATAACCATTGGCAATATCTACATGTAGTGGCTGCTCTTAGAAAGTTTTAGCACTGAAGTAGCAGCCTCCCTATTCCTCCAATAATCAAGAAACTCAAGGGATGTTATGCCGATACAAAAGAGGAAAAAATAACAGTCACCTAGACATCATACCTACTCCAAAGGCTCCATAAAATCTGGATTTTAGCACTGATCAACTCCACCCAAGAAACAACTATGATGGAGAACGATAAGAATAGGATTGCCTAAGCCATGACAAGTTTTTTGATTGGGTTCTCCGAAATAGACCACGTCTAAGAAGCACAGACACAAGACCTACTGTTCTGGTTCCTTTAGAGAACTATGTAACTTAGAATTCTATCCAAACTTCACATGGTTCATTTGGAGAATAATACGCCTTAGTTCTAAGCTGAATAAATGAGAACTGGTGGACTACACGATTGACATTCCCCATTGAGTGATCATTGCTATTTCCTTATTCTTGACCAGGTTAAGCTTTCAGAAAAGTTATCGCATGTACAATCACTGTATCCATGAGATGATAGTGCGAGCTTTTAAGCATGTTCTGCAGGCTGTGATTGCTGCTGTTATCGGTACTGAGGAAAAGGCTCTATCAATTGCAGCTGCCTTAAATCTGATGCTTGGAGTCCCTGAACATGGGCAATCAAACCAATCCTGTAATGTCCATTCTCTAGTTTGGAAATGGCTGGAAGTATTTGTAAAGAATAGATATGAATGGGATCTCAGCAGCTTAAACTACAAAGATGCGAGGAAATTTGCAATTCTCCTTGGGTTGTGCCACAAGGTACATGACATTGATCTTTGAGTTCCCGAAGTTTGGCATTAGCTGCATTGTAAAATGAATTTTTCAGGATCCTTATCTGTGAAATAGAATCCAATCAGAGTACTAAAAGCCATGACTAGTGCCTAGTCTAAAAAATATGTTTAGGATAATTTGAAGTTGGACTGTTGGAGCCTGCCATTCAACAGTTTAGAGATTGGCATCTACACAACAACAAGAACATAACGCATTTAGTCCCCAATAATTGGGGCATGGGACGGGGGATGGATAAGAGATAGACCTAACCTTTGGCAATATATGCACAAAGTGGTTGCTCCCAGAATACCACTGAAACAGATGGATTGGAGAAAGACCTTACCTTTGACAATAAATACACAAAGTGGCTGCTCACAGAATATCACTGAAACAGTGGCCCCCCTATTCTGTCACGTTTGCTACGGAATCATGCCCTCAAATCAAAGCCAAAAGGCATCATAGAAGGTAGACTCAAGAGTCATTTTGATTTATGTGCACATTATTACGCTTCTTTCATTCAACACCCAGAGTATTGGCGTTGCACAATCTAGAGAGATTGACATCTGAAGTAACTAAATTATGAGAGGAGATTTTTCGTCAGAGAAAAAAACTGCAAATGTGTGCAATGAGATGTTGTCTTTCTTGATTCAGTAATTTTTTATGTCCACGTTAGAGTAGTGGGAATAATAACATGTGTCCAGTGAAAAAAAAACCGTATGATGTGTTCCGTGGTAAGTAGTACAGAAACAAAGACAAACTTTATTTCTGTTCCAGGTGGGTATTGAGCTGGTTCCAAGAGACTATGACATGAATTCCCAAGAGCCTTTCCGGAAAGTAGACATTGTCAGCCTTGTACTTGTGCACAAGGTGATGCACTGTTTTACTTGGTTAAACAAGGACGTGTTTAATTCTGTTTTGGCATGTATGAATTGGAAAGGAATCAAACCCAACCTGACTGACCCGTATGTCCAAATCAATTGCTGTTGGATGCATGTTTTCTCCATATATGTTTCAGTTGAATTTAGTATGTTCATCT
This sequence comes from Vaccinium macrocarpon, assembly GCA_022606695.1. Taxonomy (NCBI): domain Eukaryota; kingdom Viridiplantae; phylum Streptophyta; class Magnoliopsida; order Ericales; family Ericaceae; genus Vaccinium; species Vaccinium macrocarpon. The sequence continues at coordinate 803,908 of CM040176.1, read as the reverse complement.
CGCTTTTTTGGTCTTACCTCTTCCCAAGCACTCCCAGTAACAATATGGTGTCACTTTTTCTTCTCGTTGCATCTGCCAGTCATCGTAGCACTTGGTTGAACCACATTAGGATATTGCTTCTCAACTTATCTTCATTGGTGGAAGTCCTGCTTTTCCTGAATGGTTCATGTTGAATAAGATTGATTTCCTGGTTTTAGAACTTAAGCCGCATAAATCAAATCCAGACATCGTTATTTCAGCCAGGCTGATGTGATTTATGTGCTGTTTCTAAATGGCCTGAGTTTGGTTTCATAGAGCATTGCTTCCTTATTTTTGTTATATCAAAACTTTTAGTCCATTTGTTGGTGTCCATCAGCTGCATAATTTGCCAGGAGCACCCATCCAACCTACTTTGGTTATGAATTTTCCACTGCAGTAAAATCTTAAATTCTCTGTTTCTTTGCAGCTTGCTCATCTGCAGATGGAAGGCAGCTCTTGGAATCATCAAAAACAGCATTGGATAAAGGAAAACTAGAAGATGCAGTCAGTTATGGGGCAAAGGTACTTGATAACAAAAAATCTTGTGATCTACTCCGTTTCAGTCTCAAATAGTCGGTAGTTACTTAAACAAATTTGTTCCTGTGATCTGTCCACTGTGAGTCATGTAGCAGTTTGTGGTCCCTACCATTGAATGACAGCTGGAGCTTATAGCCTTCCTGCTGTAGTTCTGTACCCCACGGGAGACTTCTTCAATCAGGTTTATCATCTATTCTTCTTTTTGGTTTTTCTGGGGATGTCCCAGACAGAAAGAAGTATCTGATGTAGAACATGAAGCAAACCCTTCGATCCCTGTGCCTAAGGGTGAAACAAATCCTTTGGTATCCCTCTACCTATGGGTGAATTGGCATCAATGTGCCAACCTATGTAGCACAGATGCTTTGTCGGAGCCGGCACTCTCTAGACACATATTTGACACTCAAATCCAAAGTGTCTTATTTTTCCAATATTTTTGGTTTGGTCCCTCCTAGGACACTCTAAATATGATTCAGCCACTCTCGGGACACTTGAATACATAACGGGGGCTTAAACAATAAAGTAGACTTTTGTTATAACTTGGAAAAGTGTCTTTTTTGTGGGTGACGTGATTTTATTAATTATAGGGACAAGTAAATGGTGAAACGCTTTTTGTTGGAATACTTTCATGAATGATAGATAAGATATAAGGTATATATGGTGTTACATATTTATAATTAGAGCCGTTTTTATTCGTACAACTTAATTAATAAATATTTTTTAAAACCTATCCTCAGTGTGTGTCTAAGTGTCGGTGTCATGTCCGTGTGGGGTCGCGTGTATGTGTCGGTGTTACATAGGTGCCAACTCAAGAAACAATATTTGTATTCATTCAATCAATGATCCAAACAATGAGAGTTCTTATAAATAGGTTATTAATAGGCTCCCACAAAGTTATTAGAACTCAGTAAGATAAAGATAACCTAACGATACTGATTTTGTAGATAGAATCCTAGCAAGGTAAAAAATCATCTAGATAAATACTAAATATACAAATCTAATAGGATATCTAGTTGGGCCCACTTATTTCAGTCATACAACCACAAAGACACTGGTTGAGCTATATACTAAATATATAAATACTAAAAAACCTCTCTCTCTCTCTCTCTCTCTCTAATCTATCTCTCTCTCCATGGGTATCCCACGACAAACCCGAAGCTTCGATTCTCAGTTTAATGACGAAGCCAGCTGTGCTCCGTTGCCGTGGTGGCCAACGGCGGGCTTGAATGAAGGGATGAAGGGAATCGGTCGGATTGGAAGCATTGACCACAAACAAGCAGCTACTTATTGTTATTTTATAAATCTGAACGAGCAGCTTCCTATTGTTATTTTATGAATCTAAATTTGAGCCCTATATGGATCAAATTAAGTATTTCTTGTTCTGGGTTTAACTACAAAGTACCATTCTCTCTCTCTCTCTCTCTCTCTCTCTCTCTCTAAAAGGTATTTCCCCTCCTCTCTACCACTTTACCAGTTAAGGTTTTCTGGGGAGGGGCCAGGGCTGCCAACCCCCCCACACACACACACACACACTCTCCTGCCGACTAGCACTCTTCCCCTCCCCTTCCTTACGTTTCTCCCGTCTTTCTCACCTGGCTCCCTCTCTGGTACACTTCCAATCGTGGCTCCATTCCCGTCGGCTTCATCCGTATCCAAGATCTGTTTCTGAGATCTTCTCGGGTCAGATTTTGTGCAGATCCTTCATGCATGTTTTGTCTTCGTATTTGGTCGGTCCGAGTTCTTCTTGTGCCTTTTAGACCCTTGCATGCCGCCGATTGGTCGGAAGGTGGAGTTTCTGCGGCAGCGGTTTGCGTAGGGGTGTCCTGTGGTGGGCTATGAAGCACGGATACTCTATTTTGGCCTCCGTATCACGTACCGTACGCGTATCGGATACGGATACGCTCCGGATACGTACCAGATACATTTTTTAGAGTATCCGTTATTAAAATTGATTTATTTTTATTCGGACACGTTTTGGATATGTTGGGATACGTTTTGGATACGCGCGGGGGTAAATTTGTTATTTCTCGAAATATATGGGTGAAAAGTGTAATTTGGGGCTTTATTAAATCTTTTTTCTCCTCAGTCGTATCAGAGAAGACAGAAGCAAAACAGATCGACAAATTGCTCTCCTGTAAGTCCTCTCTCTCTCTCTCTCTCTCCCTCCCTCCCTCTGTAAGTCGTCTCTCTCTCTCTCTCTCTCACACACACACACACACTCACATTGATCGATCGAAATTTCTAGTACCTTTCTTCTCCTCTCTGATTGTCTTTTTTTTCTCTCTTTTTTTTTGGTCAATATGTTCTCTGTCCCGTGAGAAAACCGAAATCTCCGTACCTTTCTTCTCCCTCTATGTTGATGGGTTTTCCATTTAAAAATCGAAAAATCCTAGTTCGGGGTTTGGGGGTTTTGAAATTCTGACCACGTAAAAAGAGGAGATCGATAAAAAGCTTCTTTGTAAGTGTCGTCTCTCTCTCTCCTCTCTATCTCCCTCTCTCTCTCTCTCACACTGTTGGCTGTTGTCATCTCTTTTTTGTTTTTCTTTTTCCCGTTTCCTGTTCTTGTTGGCTGTTTTCATCTTTTCTTTGTTTTTTTTTCCCCATAACAATTATAATGGAAAGCTGCGCAAGTTCCATTCTTTGGTAGTTCCAATTTCTCTTTTCTTTGGTAGTTCCGTTTTCTAATGAAGGGGAATCGAGGGATCAAAATACAAACAATCTTCTTTGGGGTTATGTTACAAAATTAGAGAAGAGTGAGGCGGGGGGTGGGGGGAATACTGTGGCAGTGTAATTTTTGCAATGTAATCAAAAAGAGTTCATACACTAGGGTTAGGGGTCATTTGTTGAAGTTGAACAATGGAATTGGAGCTTGTAAGAAAGTTACAAACCAAGATCTTGCAGCTATGAAGATATTAGAGGAAGAAGCTAAAATAAAAATGAGAGACAATGCACCAAAGAATGTACCTCTACCCCCTTGTACTAGATCAAGTGGTTTTATTCTAGAAGGTTATGAGCCAAAAAAACAAAGAACAAGTGGAGGTAGAAGTGAAACTACATCACCCCTTGAGAAGGCGTTTGATAGGAATGAGCGTGATCAATTGCATGCGGAAATTGCTAGGATGTTTTATTCCGGGGGTTTGCCATTTCATTTGGCAAGAAATCCTTATTATGTGAGCTCCTATCAATTTGCCGCGAACAATGCTTTGTCTGGATATTTGCCACTGGGATATAATTTGTTGAGGACGACTTTACTTCAACAAGAAATGACAAATGTTGAGAGATTGCTCCTACCGGTTAAAGGAACATGGAGAGAGAAAGGTGTAAGCATTGTGAGTGATGGATGGAGTGACTCGCAAAGAAGGCCTTTGATCAACTTTATGGTGGTGACGGAGGGTGTGGCTATGTTCCTTAAAGCTGTTGATTGTTCCGGTGAGACAAAGGATAAGTATTTCATTTGTGAGTTGATGAAAGAAGTGATAGAGGAGGTTGGCCCTGACAATGTGGTTCAAGTAATCACAGATAATGCTAAGAATTGTGCCGGAGCGGGTCTTCTCATTGAAGGATTATATCCTAATATCTCTTGGACACCATGTGTGGTCCACACTCTCAACCTTGCCTTGCAAAATATTTGTGCGGCAAAGAATGTTGAAAATAATCAAGTAACTTATGACGAGTGTTCTTGGATCACGATCATTGCGGATGATGTTTCATTCATCAAGAATTTTATCATGAACCATTCCATGAGGTTGGCTATCTTCAATGAATTCGTTCCTTTGAAGTTGCTCTCGGTTGCAAGTACGCGTTTTGCTTCCGTAATGGTTATGCTTAAAAGATTCAAGCTTCTTAGAGCTAGTCTTCAAAACATGGTTATAAGCTCAAGGTGGAATTCTTATAGAGAGGATGATACGGGAAAAGCAAAGTTTGTGAAAGAAAAGGTGCTAGATGACATTTGGTGGGACTCTATTGATTATATACTTGCCTTTACCTCTCCCATGTATGATATATTACGGATTTGTGACACCGATAGGCCTTGTCTTCATTTGGTCTATGACATGTGGGATACAATTATAGAGAAGGTAAAATGCACAATATATAGGCATGAAGGAAAGCGGCATGATGAGATATCTACCTTCTATGAAGTTGTTCACACAATTCTCGTTGATCGGTGGAACAAGAACAACACTCCACTTCATTGCCTAGCACATTCCTTAAATCCAAGGTGACTTCTAACTTCACTTCATAAATAGTGTGAACATTATGTACTCTCTTAATCATAAATGAAAATTCAACTTTTCTTTGTATTACATAGGTACTATAGTGATGAATGGCTTCATGAGGGTCCTAGTAGAATGCCTCCGCATAAAGATATTGAGGTTGCACGAGAAAGAATGAAATGCATGAAAAAGTATTTTTCTAATTGATTGGGAGCTACAAGGGCTAACTTGGAATTTGCCAATTTCTCAAGCAAGGCGGGAGAGTTTGAGGATAGTGATTCCATTCATGATCGGTATGCAATGGACCCTAAGAGTTGGTGGGTTAATTATGGTGCAAGTGCACCTTTGCTTCAAAGCATAGCCTTAAAACTACTTGTGCAACCTTCTTCATCATCATGTAGTGAGAGAAATTGGAGTACTCACTCATTTGTGCACTCGGCTAAAAGGAATAAGATGGCTCCAAAACGTGCGGAAGACTTGGTTTACATTCATAGCAATCTCCGCCTCCTATCAAGAAGATCTCGGCAATACATGGAAGGACAAACGAAGATGTGGGACATTGCCGGAGACGCTTTTGATTTATTTGAGGATGTTGGAGAGCTTGGAATTGCACAACTCTCTCTTGATGAACCGGAGTTGGAGGCCGTTGTTTTTACGGACGATGGTGATGAGGGTGAAATTGGCGATGAAGCAATGGAAGTTTAGTGAAATAGAATGATGATTGTAAATTTGTAGTAGTTGGCACTTAGGCAATATTTTGGATGGAGAAGGCCAATCTTTTAACTTTTAATGATGTTAATTGCTCTTTTGTTTTTGAAATGGTGAACTTGTGTAATGAAATTTTAGGAATTAAATATATATATATATATATATATAATATTTTTATTTTTATATTTTTTATATTCAATGTATCCCCCAACGTATCATATCCGAGTTTTTGGAAAAATCACGTATCTGCGTATCCGTATCGTATCGTATCCGTATCTCATATCCGTATCCGTGATTCATAGGTGGTGGGTGTGGATGGTTCGTTTTGGCGCAGTGGTGAATTGTAGCCGGTTTGGCTCTCTTATTCCGGTGAATAAGTCACCAGATCCATGGCAGTGCTTCCGATGATAGTGTTGACTAGAATTTTAGTTTTTGTTTTGCTGTTTCTTTTCTGTAGCCTCCCATTGTGGATTGTTTATCCCTCCTATGTGGGAGTTTTTCGTCCCTGATTTCATCAGCACTTTCCCATGGGTTGAACTGTGTGTCCTCAGTGGGATCCTCCACTATCATCTCTTTGACTGGCTCTCAATTACCCAACCTTGTTGTTGGTCTGCTTTTGCAGTACATGCCATTGAGCCTACTAGTGTTGTGCTCATGTCTTGATTGTTTGGTAGTTTTGGTTCATTCCATTTTATTGTGATGAAGTCTATATTGTCTTCGGGCTGTGGTAATGACATTTGCCTCTTGGTCAAAAGAAGAAGAAGAGGGTATTTCTTGTTCTGAATTTGAGAACTGTGGAGAGACAGTTCATGTCAATTGGGTTCTGATGTACTTATTGGTGGTTGATTGAATTTTTGTAGGATGCTGGGAGTTTGAAATAGAAAGGAAGAACTGGGTTCAACTAAACCTAATTTTGTAGGCGATGAAGATGGAGAATATTTTAATATATAAAATTGGTAGAATACATAGCTTTGTTGCAGTTTTGAAAAGATGAAATACTAGGCTACACCATGGTGGGAAATGTTGACTAGATTATTTACCTAGCCACTGCTGTACATGCCCTTAGAATTCATCTCTTCCCGGTTCGTTTGAAGCCGTATGAATAACTTACTCCAAAATTCCCCACCTTGTGGAAAGATGTCAGTTGGAGATTAAGCTGCACGTGGAAAATAGTACCTACCACCAGTAGTACAACGTGTTGGGAAGGTCTGGTACTCTGTGCTTTGTTTGCGATAATATTATTGTCATGCTATTACCTGGACGCATGGCAAAGCAATGGCTGGTGGGAAGGGTCTGTGACTGGAATTGGAAACTCTGGAGATGAAAGCTTGCAAGTTTTCATTCCTGGTATCGCCTGTTTTAATATTACCCAACTATCATCTAGGATATTTATCAGTTTAGAAACTTTGTTACGTCTTTTATTCCTTTTATTTTTCTAATGTCGTTTTCTTTTGGGTGATGTTAGGTGAGAAGCTACTGTTGAATATTAGCAGAAAGAGCCTAAGAGTTTTAAGAGATTGAATGGGGGACCGGTAGATTGATATTGGGGCAAATCATGACATTCCCGCAGATATATCTGCAGTTACGAGTCTGAATTCGAAGCTTATTGCACCGTCAACTTCTCCAAAGGACCCTCAGTGTGATAATTTTTCTACGTTAACTACCAAGGTCGATGTAGTTGAGGAGAAGAAGCTACACTTAGCCGAGTTGGGACCTTCCGAGGACAATCGAAGAGATAGGGACTTGGAGAACGATGATAAGCTTCCATCAATAGAAAACACTGATGATAATTGTAAGCATGTTAATGGCAGTCCTGACACAGACTATGGAGAGTATGTCCATTGTAATACAGATAATGTCGATTGTATTGGTAATGATGATGTAGGTGATGAAAATTATGACGGGGGCAATTTGGAGGAGATTGAAAGTTAAACACAGTTTTTGGAAGTCATAGCATGATATGTTGACAGGAAAGCATCGTACCACGAATTAGGACATGATGGTTCTTGTTCATAACTGCAGATGTGTAGTTGATGTTCGTAACATATTTATATCGTGAAATTTGGGATTCGCCCAGCAAGCTGATTTTAGACTTTGGTAGGTTAACTAATAGAGGATTAAGATGTCGGCATATTCCTTACGACGAAACATTTGCTCCCAGGTTCTGCCTATTAACGAGGTTAGATTTCCTTTCTGAACTCTGTATAGCTGATTGCTTTGTAGAAGGTGATGGATATCTCTTCAATTAAAGCTCTCTAATTTTGGATCTAGTCCAGTTCTTACTCCCTGAATTTCTTCTGTTTGTGGTTGTACCTTGTATTGACAATATTTTACTCTCTAGTAATGTTGTGAATCTATGCTCTTCATCTTTCCTTTTTGCATTGCTAGGCTGATGCTGTCTCTAACAATAATTGCTGCAAATGAATCGAGCAGTTTATCCAGAGTCTGTCATGTTTGAAGTTGAGTTTCTTTCTTTTGCTCAATGAACAGGATATGTGTACCTAGAGATGCGTAGTATAATCTACCAAACCAAGATCAAAATACAACTATAGTCTCAGCCATTGCTCTCCACCAGTGAACTTCACATCCAGAAAAGGCCCCACTTCTTCATAACTGAAAGATTTGGACCATGCCACTCTCTTCTTCCTATCTGCTCCTTTGCCTCTGCACTGGTACTCCCCCCCAAGCACAGCAGTCCTATCACATATTCAAACTTTGTGTTATCTAACATTTTCTCGTTTTTGGTTGGTGGGACAATGAGAATAGAAATTTCTACTTTTGACTGGAAGTTTTTCCAGTCGCTCCACCCGGAGGGAGTAATAATGTTGTCGATGTCACAATATGAGTAGATTGCTTGCGAGTAGAGCCATTGGATAAGTCCTATTTTGAAGCTAGAGGAATTGTTTCAAAACCCTTTCATAAGGGAGCAGCGCTTGCAGGAGAAAATAGAAGGAAGACTTCAACTCAAAGTGGAAGCCACTTGCAGTAGGAATCAAACAGTTGTCGTGTAATCTTTCCTCAGTTATCATCTCAGGAAGAACTAGCATGGCAACTTGCTGCTTGAAATTCTTTGTTGTTTGATGAGATGCAACAAAGAATTCAGTTTATGCGTCCAAAAAATAAAAAAATAAAGAATTCTTTGTTATATTCCATCAAACAACAAAGAATTTCGAACAGCAAGTTGCCATGCTAGTTCTTCTCATCTTCCTTTCCTTCATGCTTGAAATTTATGGAGTAAAGGTTACAGTTATGTTACAGACAAAGCCTTAGAAGATCTCAATGACAAGTAGAACTCCCCATTCAATAGGGCACACAAAGCGTACCGTAATACCATCTATCTATTGTGTGTTCTCACTTCTTGTTCACGACTCACATTCATTTATTCATCCTTGACTCCGTCACTTTAAGTGGAGTGAAGAATGCTCTCGACTGAGCATTTTCTTTTATCATCAATTTCAAGGAAGAAAATGTTACAGTGGTAAACATATGGGTACAGACGGGAATGTCTAGAAAATCAATTGATCGTGTTCGGAGACAGTGGCGGGGCTAGGATTTGGATGCCAAGAGGGCCTACGTCGATAAATTGGCGGTCAAAAAATTATAGATGAGTGGAGTTTTTTGTGCATTTTTCGAAAGTTGATGGAGCTTGGCGTGCACAACCCAAAAAACTGGACTTGCTTGTGCTTTTCCCAATCAAGAAAAACTAAAATTCAATTTGTCTTTTCTGCATAAACACAGTATTAAGGTAAAAAGTTGACATTTAACCGAAGAAAGACAAACGATGTCCAATTGAACGTTTAATGGTTTTGCATATTTAAGAGGGGTTGCAACACAGAGTACAAAACGTGTTTTTGTTTTGAATGGGAAAATTTTAAAGTGACTATTCATCGATGTGTTAAATTACCTTGAAAAGTGTTCAAGGTGCATTGAAAACTATGTATTTTTGTCATCTTCATCTCTTATTCACAACCCAATGGGATGTTATCAATATTTCCCTTCAAAAAATACTGGCAAAAGTTGTGGGACTTCTCTTTTGAAACTTAAAAAATAAAAAATACTGGTGGCCAAGTGGGGGTGGCCTTGGCCCCACCCAGCCCCACACTAGATCTGCCATTGTTCGGAGATCTATTTTTGGGTCTCACACGAGTGATTCGAACCGTTAATTATTCTTAAAACATTTTTCCGAGGGCCCCCACAAAATTTCAGCTCAATCGAACGGTTATAAGTGCTCAAACCAAAGTCCCACTGTTTCAATAAAAAATTCGGATCACACGTGTGGAATCCAAAAGTGGGTCCCCGAATACGATCGGTACATTTTTTGTCCATTTGTACACGTAGTCGGGTCCATGTTACAACCAACTCTTTGAGCCATTGTTAATTAGTAAATCCATAGGTACAAATGAAGAGTGTACAGATGGGCTCGGAGCTCTACTTGTGGGTCCTACAGATGGGGTTGTGATTTGAAAACGAGCCAATTTACTAGGCTAATTTAGTAGCAATTGGCAAAAACAATCTAAGTTGATTGAGTACTAATTTGTCCTTACTTATACCGTGTCAATGCCAAATAGACTCTAGTTAGCATAAATCATTGTTTCTCCTTTGTTAATAGGAAATGATTTTCACCTCTCCCTTTTATTCTCAACCACACATTTTTTTGTCTTTATTCATATTGAAATTACCAAATTACTCTTAGCTCATGAGTCATCTTTTAAGGACAATTTGGTACTTTCAAGTGAATAAAACAAAAAAGGGAGTATTTAGAGATAAAAGGAGGTGTGAAAATCAGTTCGTTATAGATTTTCTACGGAAACTGGGAAAAAGTATTTAAAAATTAGGAGAAAAGCTTTGTTCATTTTGATGCTATTCCTCTTATCGATTTTTTGGGCTTTTGCACTGGTGTAGTTTTCATGGATTCCAGTACAAGTTACACATACATAACTAAAATGCTTCAATATCATAAACAACGTGGCTCATGTCTACTGCATATAAAAAAAAATAATAAAAAAAAAAAACCCTTAAAGGAACGACACCTTGCTTTGCGCAAAAATAAATACCTCAAAAATGCATTTTTAGGCTAAAATTAATTAATACTGCCTGGGGTGGGCCTGCAGTAGACCTGATGAATATAGCCCAAAAGATAAGGCCGAGAACCAGGTACACATTTTTTATTTTTTATAGGTACACATTTCGTATGGATGATTATGAAGAAGTAATATATTGGAAACTGAATTGGGCCAGATTGGTGAGAAGTAGGGCCTGTTTGCTTCATTTCTCAAACAACCCATATCCTCCCCAAGGCCTATTTGATAGTTCCAAGTTTCTGTTTTTTTCGTTTATTTATTATGGGCTCGACTTTAGGTTGTGTTGGATTATGAATATGTGGATGAATATAAAGAGCAAAAGAAAAGGTAAGAAAATGAAACTAGCCAACTTTTTATTTGATTGCCCTTCTTTTCCTTTCCTTCGAAAAATACGTCCTAGTCCCTACTTTTGTCTTCGCATTTTATGTTTCTTGATTGAAATATGCCTAACGTGTCGTTTTTTTTTTGTTGCAATGTGAATCTTCCGTCTAGCCATCCATTAAAACCATAACGGGAAAGTGGGTCACTTGACATGCAAGTGCATAATATATATTTCAGATGGTTGAAGAACAAAATTTGCTTGGATCACTCAATCATGCAATAACAGCTCTTCCGAAACCAAAATCTCTAATGACTGATGTATATTCTTTTAAATTTGCAAAGTACTTGTGTGACCTTAATATGCAAAGTATAGTAAACAACTTTGATCAGCATACATAACAATTTGCAATTTCTCCGGAAGTTTTTACAATCTCCGGCTAAATAATAATTCGCCTCTTGTGTCCACATAGAAATTATAAGACGCTGCTTTAATTCGCCTCTTGTGTCCACATAGAAATTACAAGACGCTGCTTTAATTACAATCGTAGTGGCTAATAAATATTGCTTGGGAAATAATTGATACATATTGGACCCGAAATGTTATGGCTACCGACGATTTTAGGTATGTACAGACGGGGACATGGTGTGTAGGAGGGCCCACGAAATGGAAGATGATCCACAGGAGTTGGTAGTCGGTGCCCACACTTGGTCAGATATTGAATCCAGCAGCTACGAGGTCCTTAATTTCAAATACTGGAACTGTTGGATTTGATTGAAACGATAGATAGTGTGTAGTTGAGTATGAGTGGGTTTATATTCATCAATTGGTTTGTATCTAATCTTGGTCAATATTCCTCACACCCCCTTGATTGCACATTTGAATGATACTATGATTAGATACAAGCAGTGGCAGATCCAAGAATCCAACTTAGGAACCACTTTATTTGGTGCTAAAAAAGTCAGAAAATGATACACAAAACTATTTTATTTTTTGATTTGAAATATCATGATTTTAGCTCCTGGTTGCTAAAATCTTTTGAAAAACTGGACCTTAATGCGACACATTATTAATTATAATCGTGCAATTTTTTTTAGTCAACGATCTTGCTAAATTAAGTTTTTATTTTATTTTATGGATTATAAGGTTCATAATGCATACTTTTTATAATAAAAAAAAACAAAAAATAAGAACATAATTAATTCTACATTTTTATTTTTGAGATATATGTAAGTGTGTATGCTAAATAGAGCTTTATATTACATAATTATGCTATATACTCCCTCCATCCAATTTTAAATGCTTTCTAATGAATATCCGTGCCATTTTCAAAAGTCTATATCTTTTTATTGGTAATGTTTTCAAAGTTTTTTTAAAAATTGTCTAGTAGAACTAATTGAGATCTATCAAATAAGAGCCATATTGCATATAAAATAACAAAACCAAACCAAGCCTTATGTCTCAATCAATTGGGTCGGCTACATGAATTTTTTTTCTCTATTGAGCTCTGTCAAGTTATGCTTCATCGCTTAAACCTAGTATACAGATCTTTGCGTACTACCGCATCTAATGTCAATTTGGGTCTTTCCCTCCCTTTTGTGTTTCTACCTGAAGCTATCTTATCCACTCTATTAACTACTGCATCTGCTGGCCTACGATAGATATGCCCAAACCACCTGAGCCTATTTTCCTTAACTTCTCCTCCATAGGTTCTACACCTACCATCTCGCGAATTGTTTTATTTTTAATCATATCTCGTCAAGTCTTACCACACATCCACCTCAACATTCTCATTTCCGCTACACTTATCTTGTTCACTTGCTGCTTCTTAATATGCTAGCATTTTGTCCCGTAAAATATCGCTGGTCTAATGACAGTTCTATAAAAAATTTCTTTCAATTTTGTTGGTATCCTCTTGTCACACAGTACACCAGTAGCGCTTCTCCACTTGAGCCACCTCACTTGAATCCTATGAGTCATATCATTTGCAATCTCTCCATCTTGACTAACAATAGAGCCTAAATACCTAAAATGGTCCCTCTTCGGTATCTTCAAATCTTGGATCATCACTTTTTCCTCATACGCACTTTTGGTATCACTAAACTTGCTGACCATATATATATATATGTTTTGAGTTTTGAGCGGGGATCAGTGGGGGCACGTGCCTCCGCGCGACCTCCTTGTGTCCGCCCCTGATCATACTAGTATTTCCTGTGAAGGGGAAAAAAAAACATATTTACACGTATGGCTATTTCGTGTGCATAAACATGTACTTTATGTTAGTACATTAATATATGGACAAACCTTGACATCTGCATCGTACTCTTAATTTCCAATTTTTAACTTTTCCAATATTGTCTTAATTGTAATATGATAGTGAGAGGGGAAACGAATAGTAATAGAAATCTCGTTTTCAAAAAAATATAAACGTTTTTCTCTCTGGTTAAAAGGTTGGAAGGAGAAGCTCAGGACAAAAAAGAAAAGAAAAAGAAACTTGGGGAAGAAAACAAAAGCAAAAATGATTGATGTACCATAATTAGGGGTGGTTTGGGTAAATTGAAAAAACAAGTTTTTTGGTTCTGTCCTTATTCAAATTTTTTTTTTGCATTTGTTGGTTTTCGGTCGATTTTTTGTGATTTATTCGCTTGTCTCGACGAGAGGAATCTAAAAAGTATAAAATTATTAGCCAAACTTAAAATTTTGTGAATAAAGACAAAAAAATCCAAAAAACCAAAATCGACCAAAAACCAACAAATGCAATTTTTTTGAATAAAGACAACTAAAAAACCAAAAAATTAGTTTTTTTTGAATTCACCGAAACCAACCCTTAGTCTCTAACCTGGCTCCAATATACTCAAATGGTGTGTGGAGTCCATGCAAAAATAATTAAGGTACAACAAGTGTCTCTAACAAGGCTCCAACACACTCATACGGGGTTTGGAGTTCACACACACTTCAGTACACATGGTGTGTGGAGCTCACACTTTTTCACTGAAGTGTATCTGAGCTCCACACACCATGTGAGTGTATTGAAACCTTGTTAGAAACAATTGTTGTGCACCCATCACTATTGGAGTCCATGTGTGGATTCCACTCACCATGCAGGTGTGTTGCAGCAATATTATACCTGTATCGTTGTACCTCTGTCATTTTTGGAATTTAAGTTAATTTACACAAACCTTTCATGAGATTTTAGACAAATACATTACACCCCAACTTTCAACTTATTACCCTGTTCTCCCTTTCGAGAAAATACTAACTTAGCTCAGTTAGAGCCTGTTTGGCCGGTAACTTTTTTCATTTTCCATTTCTCCTTATTGGCTTTTTGGTGTTTGGCAGTGAAGGACAAAAACAACTTTTGGGAGAATGCGGTTTGGGTTTTTTAAGATAGAGAACAGAAGTTAAAAATAGCTTTAGAGGAGCTTTTCACATTTTGGAGAATGTGTTTTGCTTTTTTCGTACGGATGAGATGTTTTTTTCTTCATAGATGAATGTTAAAATGCATTCTACGTTTTTTCTTCCAAACACTACTCTTCTTGCAAAATGTATTTTGCATTTTTCTCCCAAACACTTCTCCCAAATTCAAAACACATTTTAACCATAATCCAAAAAACTAAAAAGCCAAAAAGTTAAAAATGAAAAGCTAAAAAATAGGCTCCCAAACATCCCCTTAGATGGACTCCATTTGATTTATGAATTCCAAGTTAGTGACCTTGAAAAAAAGAAAAACTTGAGTAGCTCCGACTTTGCCCTTAAGTTTCCCTCGCTGAATCCATACCAAGTAATTAAAAATATATGAGATTAAAGTGATTGAAAGGTCAATCCAAATCAAACTCTATCCACAAATCTTAAAAAGACTAACCGGGTGGATCTTACTTTAACTAAGTTATTCCCCCATCAAGGGAGGTTAGTGTAATTAATTGAAAGGTTTTGGTGTAAATTTAATTGCCCCAAAATTTACTATTGGAGAACATTGGTGAGGCCAAGTGGAAAGCACCACAAATTGAAGAGTGGTTGCATTCGAATCTATTTTGCATACTAATTAGATGAGCAAGACAGCTGATGAATCGATCCGGAATCTTTAGTGCTCGTCAGCCGATCGAGAAGATCAAGTGGAAGAATATAATTGCGTCTTTGCACTCTGTTCAAGTGCAACCTTTAAAGGTCAATATATGTACAGTACCACCCATTTGTATTCTCAAATCTTTTTTTGGACAATACTAACTATGCTTACAGATTTCTGTACCAAAAATCTTAGAAATCAACTGATTTTGTCCCACTCCGAGTTCCACACGGATGCTTTCAGCCGTTCGTATTTTTCAAAATAATGTTTAATGATACCTTGTAAAAAATCAACTCAGTCGGATTTTGATAAACTAATGGAGCATTTAGCGATATCCGACTGATCAGAGATGAGTTTTTATGGTGTAGAAGTAAATATTATTTTAAAAAATACGGACTGTTCTGATTATCTGCATGAGACCCGGAGTAGACCAAAATCAACTAATTTGTACGATTTCTGTACACCCTTAAAACTTGGGGGTACACCCTTTTTTGCACCGAGTGATCCGAACCGTTCATTGTTCTTTAAACATTTTTCTGAGGAGGCCCACCAAAAATCAGCTCAATCGAACAGTTAGAAATGCTTGAACCAAAGTTTCACCACGCGGTGTACATTTTCGGTGCAAAAAAGGATGTATCCGTAGCAGCGTTCAATCTGTACCCATCTCTTTACTTTTTTCAATGGTTAAGTGAGTCGTCGGCCTAATGCATCGTTTTCAGCAGGATCGGCCCAACAGTTGTGGAGGCCTAAAGCGAAATCCACAAATGGGGTTTTCTAAATTTCTGCTTGCAAGTATAAATTTTGTTTTCGTAAAAAAATATCTTGTCATAATTGCGCGACACTCTATATCAACATACAACAATAGTCCTATCTAAACGGAAATACAAGCAATATATTAAGCATTATGTGAGCTTTAAATCATAATTTTAATGTTCCCTATATTCTTTCTGACTATTTTAATGCCATTATGCAAATAGGGAGGAGGAGTGAGGATTACTATCTGGACTCCTTTTTTATTCCTACAAGTGGAGATTGCAAAACTGAGCTTTTGTGATTTCGAAAGTAGATCGGAGGGAAGTCCAATGTGTGCATCTTTTGGCAAAGCATGCACTTGTCACTTTTATTCCTCACCTGGACACTGGTGATGGAGGCACAACTTAGTTATATCGTTATGTTGCTTTGTTGTGTAGTTTGTTGTTTCTATGTTGTCATGTTTTTTTGTGTTATTTAGTTCTCAGCTTGCATGCACTCAGTTTGTATCATGTTGCTTTTATCAACGATATTCCTATCTTTTTAGCCAAAAAAAATATTTCTGGTAATAATAGTCAATGTGGTCAAAAGAATTTTTTTATTATTTTATTTTATTAGGACTTCAGATAGGGTTATGTTTTTTCTTCCCCACATATAAATTGGGAAAATCTAAATATTTAGGGGTTTCTCCAATAGCATGCTACACGTGTTGTTATAGTTACATTATAACTGTTGGGAGTGGGATTTTGGAACCCAATAATGACGCATAAAGATTAGACAACAAGAAAAAACGTAAAACCCTACAAGACGGAACTAGGGTTTACCTCAACTTCCGCGACACGAACACTGATTGACTTGTTTTTTTGTAGAACTCGACAGACCCAATTACCATACGTTGCAAACTTTGATCGACAGCACCTCACGAACTTCTGCCGTATTCCCTTATATATCAATCATGTAGCCAAGCGTGACTCTGACGTGGTCTCCTTATTCTCTCTCTCACAACCCACCTTTTGATATTCTGAACGAGTGTGTCAGACTTAAAGAACATAACGATATATTTATGGAATTGTGATCTAAGAAAATAAAGAGAAATAAGTCTGAACTCCTTGTGCAAACCTAATATCATAATTTTGATATTAACATTGTAATTGTCCATGCTAGCCCTAATGAAGTAACGATGTACTACTTTCTTAAACCTCCATGGATAAAAAAACATGTATTATAAAAAGTGAAAATAATAAAACCAGATCGTAACCCCATTAAATAAAAAATGAAAACCAACATTACTCAAAAAAATTCCCGATTAAACTGAGTGTTAACCTTCTCGAAATTGCCGAAATTGTGCAAAGAAAAAAAAAGATTGAAAAGAACCGTGATTTGGTTGTGGAACACGTTTTTTATTAGAAGAGAAGGATAGAACAGTTAAGAAACCCAACGTTAAATTAATTACCAAATTAAGCACACTTCTATCTAATTTAAGGAAGATAATTACGTAGGACCGATCCTTTTATAGTCAGCAGTCGTTATTTAAGTTTGCTCAAGTTCATGGAACCATGCACGTGTGTCACGTGGGTTTTGTTTTTGGGCGGTTCCCTATTCAATTACCCGACATTACAATCCCTTTCTAATGTACTAGTAATTAGGACCATCCATTCCTCCACGCACGAGCAGGGGCGGACCGGGAGGTGCAAGAGCGGTGTTTGGTTTCTGCACTTCTCTGAATTTTCTTCCTAGTTATAGTACTTTTTTTTTTGGGGTCAAAATTGAAGCGTGATCCTTGTAAGTTAGGTCAAATTCTTAATTCTGCATCCACCACTACGCAAGGGTAAAAGTGTCGATTTCTGATTCTTTTTTGATAATTTTAGCGGCGCTCACTTTTTCCTTCATTTCACACTACTATTCTATTTTGGGTGGGAGAATTTTGGAGACGAAATACTTCCACTAAAGTGGAGGAAAAGAAGGGAGAAGTAAAGATAGTACTAGATCCCTCTTCGTTTTGTTTTTAAGTTGAGAGAGGAAAAGTTTTTTTTTTTCCTTTTCATTCTGCCATCCACGGAATCAAGATGTAAGTTCTCTTCGGGTTATATAACTTGAACTTTATTATTATTATTATTACGGAAATCCGTATATTAATTACATGTCACATATATTAGATTTCTCTAGTTGAGATGAAACAATAATTTATATATAAAAAATAAACACAAAATTAACAAATATAATTTTGTTCTGAATAAGATTTTTTTTTTTTTTTGTGTCGAAACACGATGTAAAAGGTGAGTTTGGAATGCACTCAAAAGCTTAAAGCATGTTGAGTGGATGATTAAACTCCACAGGTATTGGGAATTGGGGAGGGCATTGGCATCGAGAATTGAAATAACTTGATGACTCTTTGTCAGCACATATGGTTTAGTCCCGAGAATTGAACCATGGTCAATGGTGTGTAGAGCAAACTCACAAACTAACCGAACTAATCCTTGAACTATTGCACCCTGTATCTAGTGGTACTTGTAATTTCCATGTTTCCTCTTGATGATGGATAATGGGCCATCAATTGTGTTTGTTATTTTTTTCTTTTGCGAAAAAGGAGGAACTTCAATTGTTGTAATTTAAAACTTCAATTTTTGTAATTTAAAGGCACGCCGTTCTCATGCATCAATCTTATGATATGCGTTTACATTCATACATTTTCTAATTTATGGTTTATCATAATAGAAGGACAAGTTGATTGAATTAGGTGTTGTATTTGTATATGCAATAGAGACAAATGAGCTCGGTCTAATCCAGAAGATGTTACGATAGTTTCTTATCGTGAAAATGCAATCGACTTAATACTTTCGGCAAATTTTTGCTTGAAAATCCGGAAAACTTTGCTGAGACAAGGTATGATTCAAGTGTGTGATTAAAAAGAAAGAAGCAAAACCACGACACTGCAAGAAAAAAGTGACAAAAAACCTAGAAGGAAAATCTTAAAGTTTTGAAACTTCTATTCAAAAGATAGAAGAGCAAAACTTTTCAAAGGGTCGTTATAAATATTGAAGTGATTGGAGGAATCCGTTTGGAATAAAATTTTGCACTTATTAGATGAAAATCACAAGAGCTTTGAATTTTCCAGAAAGATACAACAGGGGAAAGTGGTGGGTATCCTCTAAAGATCGTGACTTGACGCCGCCTTTAGTTGAAGAATATCTTCTACAAGGCATTTGGCCATTGGTGGGATCAAATCATCAAAAATGTTGCTAGGAAGTTGTACTTGGGATGAATTATGGGTGGATATAATAGTAACGGCCCGATTTGATGCGAGATAAGATTTGGGTGGATTTAATATTAATGAAGAGATAAGATAGTTGGGGTATTATTTATGGATGATGGGTTTATATTAATGTGATAGTAACGAAAGGTGAATAAATTAGTGTTATCTACGTCCCAAATTGTTGTTCCATCCTATGCAATCATGTCACTCAAATGATTATCTATATTTCACAATCTTTAATACTTTTTTATGATTTTGAGAATTTGCTTAATAAAATCAATTGAGATTTATTAAATAAGATCAATATAGGATAAGAAAATATAGATAATTTTTTTAGAGATCCCAAATAATGAAAAAGGGACTAGCAAATTTTGAGATGAAGAGAGTACTGGTTTGAATGATTTTGTAACATGGGTGGATAAAGTTGGGTAATGATGTAAAAAGCTAACAAATGACATGTTTGCCCTTGTTCACACGCTTGTATTTGTTGGGATTTTTTGCCCATGTGAAATTCTTTGAAAATTGGAAAAAGAAAATGAAAGTGGAAATGTGATGATAGTTGGCTTGATGTGTGTGTGTACGTGGGAATTGAAAAAGGAAAGGAAAAGAAGTAAGAAATGCAATGAATGCATGAAGGCAGATTCCCGGTGGAAATTGTTTAATTGCTTTGGGTTGTTATTTCACAAGAATCAAAGAGGCAAGGGGTGTTATTGTGGCAGCTGTTCCAGAAACCTCTCGGCATTGGCACGAGTCCCTTGGGCTCCATTGTTTGTTGTGTTCTAGTGCCTATATATATTGTAAGCGGTTTGTGCAGAAAGAGATGAGAAGAGTGGACAGTTTTGAGAGCAACGGAGAAGGGCACAAGGGAGGGCAGCCTGTGGGGGTTTGCCGTGCGCTCCGGTTGTGAGTTTGAGATGAGAAAATAGTGAGGAAACATAGAGTGTGGGGGTGAGTGAAAAACTATGTATAGAGTCATGTGTCTTTGGGTGGGTTTTTTCACGTCATATTGTATACTCTATTTTTCCAAATATAGTGAGATCTCTCTCTCTCTCTCTCTCTCTCTCTCGTGGATGTACCTGATTTTGGGAAACCATGTAAAATATTGTGTATTCTTTGTGTGTTTATTGTTCTTTATTTTTACGCTTCTGTTGCGGTGGGATTGGGGTGTTGAAATCCCCAACAAGATAAGCCCATGAGGCAGCCAGAAGCAAGACTCCAATCCCCCCCCAAAAAAAAAAAAAAAAATATATATATATATAAATAAATAAAAAATTAGGGCAATTTTTAGTAATATACATGAGTACGAGTCTTTTATAGCCTAATAAGAAAATAAAAAGGCCCAACAGGAAAATAAAATTAAAAAAAACCTAAACAAATTATAATGAGAATTGGGCCTCTAAGGCCCGAACTAAAACAAACCCCCCTCATCCTTAAAAAAAAAAAAAATTCAAAGTGATTGCACCTTCCGTTTGAATTTACTACTCATTTTTTTGGTTTTTTCTAAATCATAATTTACTCTATCCTAGAGGATTTGGGGAAGGGATTGAATGCTTACAAGAATCAAACTTTACCCATGTTCATTGGAGTATAAGAGAGACACCAACTACATTCCACTCCACTTACGAATTTCCTACTTGTTTGGTCCGGCCTTGCTTGCTGTTATTTGACGTAAGTACAAGTCATGTGTAATTATTCAATTTCCTTGAAGCACCCTTATTAGGTGTTTTAACACATTTTTTCTCGGAAAATGATTTCCAAACTCCTTCATGTTTTTTTATAACAGAAAACTGTTTTAAAGACCAAGTTTGGAGCTTTAAAAGGTGTTTAGTCAAGTTAAACTTATTTTAAAGTTTCTAATATATTAACGTGAAATTTTTTAAAATTCAAAAATAACACTAAACAAAAATACTCATAATAATAAAAAAAATTACAAAAAGAAAGCCGGTGTCACTCTTTCGGTTTTTCTTTTGCTAACAGACATAACCCTTGTGTCAGTTTGAAAGCGACATGTCATAGCATCAATTTACCTTTGCTGCTAAATGCTTACCCGTCGGTTCACTTTTTTTTTTTCTCTCTCTCTCTCTCTCTCATGCATGGACTCTGAGTGGGACAATATTAATTTTGTCTCTTTAATTTTGAGACTTGGGTTTAATTTTAGTCAGTTAGGCTATTTGGGGTAGCTTGTAATGGATTTAGGCATTTATGGTGCACTTTATAATTATAAGATTTTAGTGGTTTAGACACTTTCAAAGGGTATCCTAGGGTTTAAATTTAGGGTGTACTTTCCATTTATAGAGTTTTAATGGTTTAGACACTTTTATAGGGTACCTTAGAGTTTTAGGCACTTTCATTAGGTTTGGGAATTTAGGCACTTTCATAAGACTTTGGGGGGTTTAGACACTTTCATAGGCTAGCGGAGATATTTTTGGAATGTGTATGTGATTTGTCCTTTTGACGTTAAAGAATTAGTTTGTGTCCTATTTCTATGATTAACTCTTATACCATGTCTTTGTCGAAAAAAAACTCTTTTTTACAAATGCACCCCATTTTTTACTTAATAGTGAATTTTTATTTGTAATTTTTTTATAGAAAGAAAAAAATAAGCGCATTTATAAACCGAAGGGGTGTGAAAATTATTACCCTTCTTCTTAATAAGATGTAAGACAATTGAACTCGTACTTGAACGGCAGTTGATAGGAAAAAAGTGAAACAAAAAGATTGTAGGAATTTATTTTCTTAAACTCAACGTATGTATATTAATTTATATTTTATAAATAGGTTTGGTTGGTTGCTATAATTTGTACGTTTTTTATACTTAAAATTTTATTTAAGTGTTGTGCTTTTAGGGCACAATATTTAGACTTGGCTTAGGCTTGGTTTAGGGCACTCCAAATCCTTGGGCCGGCCCTGGTAATTAGAAAACTACTTTTGTAATTAAACTTTTCAACATTGAAGCTACTGATATTTGTTGGAAACATTTTTTTTGAAAACACAAACTAGTTTCCAAAAACATTTTTTCTATAAAAAAATTGAAACAGTTTATATATATAAGAAAGTTTTGAAAAATAATTTTGATTTTTTAAAACAATTTTGGAAAAAAGGAATTTTTTTAAAACAGTTTTTTTTTTTATAATAAGATTTGGAAAACATTTTTTCAAAAACAATTTAGAAAATACTTTTGGGGGTGGATTGGGAGGGAGGGAGGGAGGGGTAATGAGTTAATTAGGGAGGCGGATAATAGGGTGTAAGATATGGATAGGGTTTGGAAAGTCCATAATTAGCACTCCCTGGGGAGTATCAAATTCAACGGCTCATAAATAATATCCCTGTGTGGGATTGTTCCAAACCGTGGATGAGGTGTGGGCTGGGGATTAGTCATCCGGACCCATAAATAATTACCCCTTCTAATATCTCATCCAAATGGGTCGTAAAGGTTATGAAGTATTATTTATGAAAGGTGAGATCACCTTGATGTGACACTTATAAATAGTGGATAAAATAATAGTTGATTTGGATGATTTTGTGAGAATGGAGGATAAAATAAAACTCTTCTGTTTCAAAATACTTTAATTCAGTGTGAAAAAATTCGAAAAATGATATATAGAAATACTAAATGTTTTTAGTTGAAAAATTAAGAGAGAGAGTGGGACACTATTCTGGAACGGAGAGAGTATTTAGTTTGTTTTGTAGTTAAAATGAGGGAATAAAAATAAATTAAAGAGTCTAGGGTGGATTGACCTGAATTAGAACTGAGGACCTGCTGAGCGTTGTGGGCCTGCCGAACACATCTTGACTATCCAAATGTATTTTGATTCCATAGTAAATAGTTAAGTGGGTAATGATTTCAAAGTAAATGTGCAACCAATAAGAAAATGCGCAATGTTTACCTATTTTTTAAGAAGGTGAACAAAATTGGTCTCAAATGGAGATAACAGTGTCTCATACCCGTCAAATAAACCACTCCAGTAGACAAGTACTACATGATCCTACAATATTTAAGACTCATTTTTCTTCTACAAGAGTTATTAAATGTACGAACAAATTAAAACGTCAAAGTTTGTGTGCTTCTGAGTGCATGTGCGATGGTTGGGGGGATCAATAAAATTTCTCCTGCTACATAATGACAATGAAGAATACATGAGCACCGCATCGACCATTTATTTTGCCGCGACTAATAAGGGAGTGTTCCGCTAATCTAGTTTTTTAAAAAAAAAAAAAATTTTCACAAGTTTTTATGTGATGTGTCCTGAGAGAATAACATGTTTTGATATTTTAAAAAAATGGTTTTTTGTTAGTGGAACACCCTCTAATTGTTAGTTGAAGTTTGAATGCCATCCATCTTGTGTCGTGATCCAAAATTAATTTGAAGTGGTTTATTTACGTTTAGCTGAAATTTCACAACCACATTTCTCAACAACGCCACATTGATTTTATTGACGATGCAATTTCTACACCTATTCTATTTTTTAAGGGGAAGAACATGTGTTTGTGACAGACAAATTTTCGACATGATAAATGGAGGACCTCCGGGCAAGTTCAACGGCTGACCCGTGCCTCAACATGTCCGACAACACTTTTATGCCGCCTTTCTTTAGGGGGTGTTCCACTAACAAAAGAATTGTTTTTTTCAAAAATTGAGACAAATTATTCTCTCATAATAATCACATAAAAAACCGTGAAAAACCATTTTTTTTAAAAAACCACATTAGTGGAACACCCCTTATAGTGTATTTGGGAAGGAGCAGACTTTGTTGGTGTTTTGCGAATAATTTTAGGAACAAATGCAACAGATTTTGAGATTTTAGCTTTTAAAAAGCTATTACAAGTACTGTTTGTAAAAAATTCGTAATTGATTTTGAGAATCTATAGATTCTCAGATGCTAACATAGCTTGGTTATATATTTTCTCTCTCTACCATAGAGCAAGTGCACTAATCACTAGCAAAAAATGCTAATGAATTGTGTATGTTTTCTATTTTACCTACTCATATTTTTTTCCCACACTTCACCAATACTCTTTATTTCCCCTCTATCTCTATTAAATATTAAAAAGTAATGTGTAGTAAGCCCCATAGAAGGAGAGTGTGCGTGTAAGGGAGGGAGAGAGAGAGAGAGGAGAAAAATATAAAAAATTCAAAGGCTTGTGAATAGTGTCTAGCCAAACTTACCTAGCCTCAGCCACCAAAGATAAAATGCTTTTGGCTTTAGCTAGTCTGATGCATGCTACATTTTGTGGTTTGGGAAGGTAAAATAGCCAAATGGAGTGGATAGAGATCATTGATGCACATGCTCTTAACTTCTCAGTTCTCCCCCTTCATCTCTAACTAATAGCAGCCCCTCCGCCGCCACCTCCTATTCTTCCCTCTTCCTTTAGATCCCCCCCTCCTATTCATGGATGAGATTCTAGAACACTAAAATGAAGGTTGGATAATGTATTAATTTGTTGTACCTTGTATTGTACTTCTTTTATATTGATATGTGAATTACTTGTAATGTGACGATTAATGGGTAGGTGTTTATCTGTTGAGCGTCATTCACTCATAGTATTTGTACCTCGGCTTTTCATGCCGGGTATTGAAAACGAAACTGAAGGACAAGATTAAGCAGATGATGAAGCCTTTTGAAGGACAACATTGCCAAATTCTGACCCTAGTAGTCATCGCTCTTTTCCTTCTGGAAAATTTAATTTTTAAGATCTTGTTCATAAACTTAATCTATGTTATCAAGTTGATGTAATTAATCAGACTATGTTTCACTGTTATTTAATAAATTGAATTTTTGTTAAATGAGATCAATTTGGAAAATGTTTTTATTAATGCGTTTGAAATTTGAGGCGTTACACGTTGCTTTTTTTTATATAAAAAATATATATATAAAAAAAATATACGGCAATTGTCCAATCCGGGATCCCGGATTGGAGGTTTTTTTTGGTGTTTTGGTGCTTTTAAAAATTGTTTTTGGAAAATCCGAACCGTCCAATGTGTTCAAAATGTGTTTTCCAAGGTCCACATGAAAAATCTTCAAAAAAATACCGGGAAAGGCTTGATCTAAGCAGTTTTTCGCAAAAACTGTATATTTACAATTTTGCGAAAAATTGCTCGGATTAAGCCCTTCCTAGTATTTTTTTGGAAGATTTCCCACACAAACCTTGGAAAACACCTTTTGAACACATTGGACGATTTGGATCATCAAAAAAATATCGGGAGGGTGGAGTCCCGGATCCGGGACTCCCGGATTAGATCGGGACTCAAATACTATATATAATATCTTGGTGGTTCGGTCTACTATGGCAGTCTTCGACGGAGGTGACGATCATAGTATTCGTTCCGACTTTCTTTTCTAGTGGTGAGTCCTAATAAGTCTTGCACGGGGATAGAAATGTCCAGAAATGCTTATGTCCCCTTTACAGCTTGTGCCATTCACCAACGTATAGGTAGTCGCATCTGTTGTTGTTGAGTGTGCTTCTGTGTTTTACAGAGATAGCAGTGTCCATTTTGGGTAGAGAAGGTAGATTTAAGGTGCCTTTCGGATCAGATTTTAGATTCTAAATACTTCCTCCGTCTCTTTTATAGTGTTTAACTTTTAATTTTAGGTTGTCTTTTATAAATGTGTGTTTTGAAAAGTTAGTGTCTAATTGTTTTATTTTTCCCTTAAAAGTAGGTTCTTTTTTTAAAAGTTAGTGGGTATTATTATATTGATAAGGGTAAGTAATGGAAAACAAATGTAAAAATTGATGTGAGAGAAAATAAGTTAGAATTACGAGACTACACAGTTAAAAAGGGACGGAGGGAGTACTCTGGAAGCAGATTCTCAATTTTTTGCAACAAACGTTACCAATTTTTACTACAACTTAATCATATAATCCAATGCAAGTGGTGGCTAGCTCATGCGGTAGAGCTTTTGGATGCTTCATACCATGTCCCGGGCCCCCATGTAATGGATTAAGAATGATGAATGACAAAAAAATAAAAATTATAATCCCACAATTATAGTACTAAACACGTACATTTGCTTTGATTAAAACCTGCAGCAGTATTTGAAGCTAGAATATGAAACTCGTACTTGTAATGCACTAATGCTTTACCGGGTTATAGTGCATTTTTATATGACCATACAGATTTGATCATAATTTGAACCATTCAAATTATAGAGCTTGCTAAAAATTACATTTTTGGAAAGAAAAAAGAATCATAATGATTTGAGATCGGAAGAGACATAATTTGAAAAATATTTGTCTTTTAAGAAACGATAAGTAGTGTATAATTCATAAAGTGACATTGTAAGAGAAATTAATCTCGATCGTGTAGATTGTCGAGTCAACGCTCGTTGAACGTCATTTGTCCAATAGATAAAGTGCCACTTCTATAAGATAAAGGTTGTAGTTTTGATGATGAGTTCTAAAAATATCTAATCGATGTGCCATAGGGCACCCTTGTAATGTCTCTGGTCCCTTGTTTTCCTCATGATCCATCTGTGTTTTGGGTTCATGTTTTTTCATATACTTTTACATTATTCACACATAAGGACATTTTTCTTGCGGCCCTATTAACAATTTTTTTGGTAAAACTGGATGTTTCAGGCAATTTATGCATATTTCAAACTAATCAGAGAAACTCGATGTGATGCAAGGAAAGGGTGCATGAATAAACATTTTGGTGGCACCCATTAAGGGTCAAACAATTATCTTATGTACTTGAAAGAGAATATATAAGCCGTTTCCTCGGCGTCTTGTAGTAATGATATCTTCAATGAGTTTGTTAATCAAATGTCATGTCATTGAATCTGTCCCCGGGAGCTTAAACTTCTCATTCTAGAGGTTTGGCTAAATAAGTTAATTTAACATTTTTTTCGTCTTTATTTGAATTTTTTTTTAAATTTTATGTTTGTTAGTTTTGCATCGTTTTTTTAGTATTATTCGTTCGTCTCGATGCGAGGAATCCAAAAAGGTAAGAGATTATAATTTGGATTATTTTTTGTCTTTATTCACAAAACTTTAAGTTTAGCTAATAATTTTATACTTTTTAGATTTCTCTCGTCGAGACAAGCCAAGAAACAAAAAAAAATCGACCAAAAACCAACAAATGCAAAAAAAAAAAAATGAATAAGGACAAAACCAAAAAACTAATTTTCTCAATTCACCCAAACCATTATAGATGGGCAGTTGGATACGTACCATTCACTGTTTCACACGTCGATCAGCAAAATGATGCAAAACACGAATAGACAAAGAAGCAAAGATTGTGTTTGGTTTGATTTTGAGTTTTGATTTTTGTAATGATTAAAGGGAGAAATAAGGATAATAATTAAAAAAATAGATATTAATGATTGGAGAGAGATAGAGAGAAAAATAAAAATAGTATCTAAAAATAGGAGTAGTAATTGAATAATAATTGAGAAAATCGGTTCTTAAGAACCAAGCCAAACCAAACAAGGCCAACATGACCAAAGGATCTGAACGGCGTACAATATATAATAATTGCTCATCAGATATATAGATGTGTTTTGGCCAAAAAAATTGATGGACTTTTTGTTTTGTTTTTATTTGATTTTTTTTTTTCGCATTTTTTAGTTTTGCATCAACTTTTTGTGTATTATTGGTTTGTCTCGGCGAGAGGAATAAAAAAAGTATAAAATTATGACCGAAACTTAGTTTTTTTAATAAAGACAAAAATAAGCCAAAAAGTCAGTTTTTTTTTTTACACTTTTTTCAATCTTATTCAAAAAAATAAAAGTCCTAGTCATAATTTTTTACCTTTTTGGATTTGTCTCGCCGAGACGAACCAATAATGCTCAAAAAATCGATGCAAAACTAACAAACGCAAAAAAAAAAAATCAAATAAAGACAAAACAAAAAGTTAAGTTGGTTTTTTTAGCCAAACAAAAAGTTAATCGTTGATTTTTGCCTCTTTCCACAATTTGGAGTATAAAGTTTTTACATGTGTTTTTTAAAATTTGGTGTATTTCGCTTAGAAGATACAGATACAATCAATACATACAATTTTCTATTCAATTTTCAATCTAGGGATCCCATAGTGTGCGGGTTGTAGGGCGGCCAAAACTACGTCGTTTTGGGTTAGAAGCACAACATTTTCTCTCTCTCTCTCTCTCTCTCTCTCTCTCTCTCTCTCTCGGGATTATGTCAAGTTTAACATTAATATTTTTTATTTTTTTGTGGGCCTTTTAAAAATCTAGAAAATTGTTTGTGACTTTAAATTTGTACAAGACAACATTCTAGTTTTTACAAAGTGTCTTTAGGCACGGACATTCACTAGTATTATTGTAGGTGTGTTTTTTTGAGAAGTCCCATAAATATAACAAGTGGCATAATTTAAAATTTCTAAACACAATTGACAATTTACGCATCTTGACTCTTATTCTTATACACTGTAATCCCTTCTCATCTCGAACAGGCTTCAGTTTTACAAAAGCGAAGGAAACCTAAAAATTAAGAAGTTTAAAAATGTGTTTAATCGTAGACTTTTTGTTATGAGAACCAGGTTTTAAGAGAAAAAACTTTTGCTCCTAAAATAAAAAAAAAAACAAACCAACCCCAATCTAAAATAAGTGACTTTTATTTTCACGTATAGAAGAAATCAAAAAAGCATATTTGATTTTGAAGAAAATAAACATCCACTTAAAAATGCTCACATTTTGGAATTCAACAAATAAAACTAGGTTAAAATGACGTAGTTTCGAGGGATTAAGAAGTGGTGTTCTCTTTGCACACCTAAAATGGCGTAGTTTTGGCTACCCTGCAATTCGGTAGTGCAGAGGCGCACTACGGGATCCTTGGAATTAATCGTCTCAATAATGGTGTAGCTATCTTTTTAACGCCTTTCCAAAATGCCAAGAGCGTCTAATAATACAATGAACCCTTCTACATGCACAAATGAGGGAGGACCGACAGCGTCGAGGATGCCGTTGTGGGTCTCAAACAATCGATCCGAGCTGTTCATCCTTCTCCAAATCGAATTCTGAGTGGGCCTAAGTAAGAATGGAGGCAATTGGACGGCTATATGAGCTTGATCCAAAATCGCCCCATATTTTTTAATGAATGGAGTGATTTTGGATCGAGCTCATACAGACGTCCAATTGCCTTGATTCTCGCGCGGGGCCCACTCGGAATTCGATTTGGAGAAGGATGAACGGCTTGAGTCGATCGTTTGAGACCCACAACGGCGTCCCCGACACTATCGGTACGTGGTCAGTCCTTCCTCATCTGTGCGGAAGGAATTAATGTAATAGAATCATTACAATTTAACTTGTACGAGTTGTTTAAGAAAACTCACACTAATAGATACAAATTTGCTAATCTAATTTTTTTTGGGGGGGGACCCACACTATCGGTAAATGATAGAGAACTTCAATAATTTATTGTATTTAAGAAGGCAAATAAATAAAACATGAATTTTTTTTTTTGCTGTATCTGTTTGATCACCTATGAAAAATTAACTTCTCTAATTCATATATGTTCTTACAAAACACTTGCTAGCTTTAAACACTTTGAGGCCTGTTAAAAAATACGGCCCGGAGACACTGATGTTTTTGCCTTCATTCAACTCCTTAGAGCCCCTCCAACAACCTAAGCATTTTTAGTCATTTTTGGCAACGAAAAGGTGTTTTGGCTGGCTTTGAGCAAGGGTAGCATGCAACAGACTACCTATTTGATTTTTTTTTTTAATAAAAAAAACACACGTCGTCTTCTTCTGCATCACACGGGCATGTGCATCACACGTGCTGCGAGTAGATCTCACTCGCCGGCACACGCCGCCTTTGTCCGACGCGTGTGCCTGCTACAGTAAAATGACGGGTTTTGCACCAGTGGAATCGTCTTGACGAGGAGTACATCCTTCTGGTATCAAATCAATTTTAGGATGAACGATTTGTCTACTCTGGAGATGTAGCTTCTTGGCTGCGATTTGGCCGTCGGGGGGAGAGAGAGAACGCGAGGGCTACATTGACTCGCCCACCCCAGTGAGTCACTGCAGCGAATATCTTCATGGAGAGGGTGATGGCGAGGTTGCTGGGCGCCGGAAATTGATGATCAGCTCGCTATTTTTCCTTCGCCGGACTTATAGAGAGATGGTCGGAGATGGCCTTAGTAGCGAAAGATTACTCCTTGAGTTCAGTGGGAGCAAACACAATTTTTAGATATATATAATTTTCTATCAGATGACATAAACAGTGTCAGCAAATATTTCTTCATTTTAGTGCTCCAATGAATGAGAAAAACAAATTAGGACAGATGGAACAATCGAACGACCGAGAATTACGAAATAAATTAGCTTGGCTTAGTGTTAGAGACACATCCAACATTAATCTTTTTTGAAAAGTATGTCAACCCGTCATCTTCCCTTTATGTATGTAGGCAATGTGTAGTTTAAGCGGGAAGTTGCACATTCGAGTCTTGTAACTTTGTTTTGTTGTTTGCTTTGATTCGTGGAACTTAATTGCCAAAAAAAAAGGGAGTTAAGCATCTAAATATATGATTGAGTCGGGTGTTAAAATTTTGGGAACAATTGTGACTGTGTATTCAACTTTGGAGTGAAATAGGCAAAATGCCCGAAATTAAATTTTTATTTATTTAAGAAATGGGTTGAGCATCTAAATTATGATAATTTTTTCCGGTGTTTAGTTGATGCAAACTTGACATGCATTCTGTGCTGCCAGTACTCACGTTTAATGTGACCGACAGATATCTGAACATGGGAAGAGTGATTTGGATACACGCAATTCATTGCATTTATAACAAGAAGTAACTTTTTTTTCCCCTACTATTATTTAATCATATTTTTAGAGTCTTCGGACCAACTTAAACATACCTTTATTAGTAGTTCTGCGGGAATGATAATTAGTGAGCCTTTTCCCATGGATAAATGAATGTTTTTATATATGAATGTTTTTTTTTACATCGAAATAGCAAATAATAAAGAACACAAACAAACCAAAACCAAAAACAACAACGACAAAGATAAAAATAGCAACGCAACAATCAACCCAAATCTACACCAAATTGGGTTCTAGAAAAGAAAGATCTGCATCCAACTTCCACCAATGCCAGGGTCTTCATTACTACTGCCATCGCTCTGTTGCTGCCGAGAACCACCCACCGCCGCTTTCATCAAAAGCCATTGGAGGTTGGAACTCGAGATCCAACACAGATTAGTGATGGTCAAACAAAAAACTGCAAGAGATCGGATGATTTAAACTCTCTCCAATGAGAGTGATCAACCCATATCTACATACACGAGGTTGGCCTACATTAGGGATGGGCATGGGGAGGGTAAGAGGTAAATACCACTACTTCTATCCTTGATCCCCGAATCTATATAAATCTATATAACCTATATAATCTACATTAGGGGTAAATAACCTATATAAATCTCCATCCCTTCCCCAATCCCCACCAGGGATTTTATTTTAACCTTATCCCCGCCCCGATGCGGGGAACGGGGATCCCCACGGGGAATCAGGGATTCAAAAATCCATGCACTAGTTCATGCCATTTCCCATTAAATTCAACTGCCACAGCCACAACCACAATTCCATTCCATCCACGCAATCTGGTTGACATTACCCATTAAATTCAATCTGTAAACTGCAACACACTGGATCTGTGAAGTGTGGGGTAACCCTAAGTCCTAATTTACATTATGAGTCTTATGACCATTGACTAGGGTTAATGAGTTACGGACAGACAGGCCACTGGCCCAAGCGGCTATGAAGTGTAGTGGAAAAGAAATTTGAAAAACTTATAATATATGTGTGTGTGTGTGTGAATGGGGATGCGAGGAGGGGCGGGAATCGGGGAGGGGATCGACAATTCCATCCCCTACCTAATACCCGAAAAAATCCCCGAATTCCCTCTCCGAATGGGTAGGGGACGGGTTGGATATGGGCGAGTCAGCCGAGATGGCCATCCCTAGCCTACATATGGAACTAGTATAATCTCTTATGAATATCTCTCACATAATCTTTGTGTACGCAAAAATAAGTTTACTATGGTTTTAATTGGATTAGCCTCATTCCACTAACTCAAAAAGTCAAAAAAGTGAACCTATTACGCTTTTCGAGGCAATTCATTCTCTTACAATACATTACATAAAAAATCGCAAAAAGCCAAAATGTCAAAAAAACTATCCTTAGTGGAACACATGGAGTTCATATTTTAAAACTTGACATGTTTGTTATCAAGACAAGAAATCTGGTTGATCGTCGGCCACGGGCCATTCATAAATGCTCGATCAAATTATTGTACTCCCTCCATTTTAAAATAATAGTTAACTATAAAAAGTAGTGCCATTTTTCAAACAAAAAATGAAGTACTTCCATAAATCATTTTTCAAATTTTTTTCACACGAAATTAAAGTACTTGATGAGTACTTTAATTCGGTGCAAAAAAAATAAATAAAATGTTATACGAAAGTACTTAATTTTTTTATTTGAAAAATGACAAGAGAGAGGAAGTGAGACTCTTATTTAAAAACGGTGAAAGTATTTGTTATAAAGAGAGAGAAATGATCAGAGTTCCATCGTACATTGCATCTATTTTCATGCGACAAATATGCTCAATGGGCGATAATAACATTGATCGAGACTTACAAAATACTCTATAAATAACTCACTCAAATTATCAAATATAAAACAAGATAAATTTCATACTTCATATCGATCGTCACATAAAAAGATTTTGCTGAACTAGTGCGTCGGAAGTAGTATAGAGCCACAGGCTAGCTCGTTTTTCGGTTTTTGTTTTTTGTCATTTCACCCTTTGGGCTGTTTGGCAACCCATCCAATAACTCATTCTAACAAAATGATTTACTATCAGTTTTTTTATTGTAGAGGTTGAAATGCAAAAAGAGGGTTGGAGGAGTTTTCAAGTTCTCACTTTTTACCTTTCCCATTTTAATTAACAAAAATACCTACAAAATATATTTTGTACATATACCTCCCAAACACTAATTCTATTACAAAATGTTCCACTTTTCTGTCAAATGCTTCTTCCAAATTGAAAACATATTCTGACTATAATTCAAAAAACTAAAAAACCAAAAAATTAAAAATAAAGAGATGAAAATAGGCTCCTAAACACCCTTTATTGATTTGCGGTACAAAGTACAAACTTTTTTGCAACCTACCGTGGGTGCATTTTACTTCTTTTTTTTTTTTTGGTACAATGGAAATTCAGTGCATTTTACTTCTGCACCTAGCACTAGTGCGTTGGAAGTATTATTCAGCTGCGGTACAGCTAGTACTAGTACTGTTTTATAACCTACTGCACCTAGCAGTAGGGCTGTAAAAAAAATTCGATAAATCGCCAATTCGGTCCGAATAGAATTGATCAGTATGTTTTGGATTGGATCCGTAGATTTATGGTCCAGATATGGATTAAAAAGTTATAAAACCACAAGATACTGTTCTCTCCACGAATTTTCCTTATGAAACCTTAGATTAACCAACCTAGAGTGTGAAATTTTTATAAATAATACACAAAACATTATATTATACATACACACACGTGTGTGTGTTTAATATTTGGTAAATAGTTCTAATTTTACCTATTGTTATAAATTATATTAACTATTATACTTTATGGTATGGAATTTGGTTATTGGAATCTGATATCTAATGGTAATGCATTGTTGGTAGTATTTTTTTTGAGGTGGACTTTAATTGGTTGCTGTATTTTTTTTTTTTTTTGTGCCGCTTTTTGGTTGCATTTAGTGTTTATGAAATGTAATCTGTGGATAAAATCAAGAGTAAACTGAGACTCGCGGATTGGTATAACAAGAATGTAAGACTTTTAGTCTGAACATGGATTGTGTTTTCTTAGAACAATTACTCACGGTTTAGCCCTTGAATTTGTAGGAATCTGTACTGATTCGGACCTTAGACAACCGTAAGTGACACCCACCATGCACCCCTTGCTAATCATTTAGTGCTCCCATAGCATGACCACGTGGTATTCTGGAACACTATATCACCATACATTCTTATAAGGTCAACGAGTAATTTATGAACGTCACATAAATGTGTGCATGATGCTGGAGTAATTTACAGCACTGCATTATTATGTTGCGGGACTACTACATAATTGCTCCCAAGTACTCCAAAAATAGTTCCATTCAGTAGTATTCGCAATTGCTACATTTGCGGCTCATTTGTGGCGGGATATGTTTTGGAGAGGAGAAGGGAAATATGTTTTGAAAGGAGATAAAAAACAAGAAAAAGTGGGATATAGGAGTAATTGGCAGAGGTGGTGTTTTAGAAGTGGATTTGAAAAAAGTTGAGAGTTTTTTAAAGGTGGGATACAAGGAGGTGCATAATGTACAACAATATCATATACAGCAATAGAAAGTCAAATCTCTCTCTCTCTCTCTCTCTCTCTCTCTCACACACACACACACACACACACACACACTGAAATTAGGTCGATAAATGCATGCATCTCAAACATTCTTGAACCCATTCCAATTCCTACACGTTCACTTTTACACACCCAGTAATTTCCTCCTCCAATCCATTCTTGTATTCGTAATTGATCAAATTGGAGTTTCTGGTTCACAGCTCCGGGACAAATCCATATTCCACTCCTATATATATAGAGCTGCCAAATAGGCAATTAGTGCCACTAGGGCATCTTAATATTATCTGCAGCCACGAGTCTACGATAGCCATAGCTTTGAGTCTTTGAGTGAAATTGCCACTCATTTCTCAATGTTTTATCTCAATCCTAAACATGAGCCAGGATAATTCCCGCTTGGGCAAGCTTTTTTTGGCCTTTGAACATCACAGAGCTGAAAAAGAAAAAGGGGGAAAAAGAAAAATACTGTAGACGAAAGATAAACAAAGTAGGCGACCCCACGACCGAAGAAGTGCAATCCGTATGCATTGAGATATGAAAAGTTTAGAAAACGATAAAAATCCCTGAAAGCTATCATATTGTAAAAAGGCTAAAATATTCGCCCTATTTTGAGTGTGCATTTCATACATTCAAGTTATCTACCATTGAATGTTTACTCTCATTAAAAATGTTAAAAATTGGTTACTTGACCTCATGCACTCAAGTTATCTACCCTTGAATGTTTACTCTCATTAAAAATGTTACAAATTGTTTACTTGACCCGAGCAATAGGTAACCTAAGAATCATTTTTATGAAAAGTTAGATCTTCTGCCTAAGAGCATCTCTAGTGCACTATCTAAAAAATACTTCCTAAAGTGTACACCTAAACATATGTGTGACTCAATTTTGTTTGCTAAAAACTTAGTTAGCTAGCTAAGAAGAAATTCACTTTAATGGGTCTCCCTAAAAATACTCTCTAAAGTTTATGTGGAACCCATTTAAAAAAGTGGACCTTATAACCAAAAAAACAATGGCAGATTTAATGTTATAAATGCAAGCAACTTTCTCTCTCCTTTTTCTCTATCCTTAAGTCTCTCCCCAAATTTAGGATTTAAGGGAGCCAAGTTTTGTGCACTAAAGACTATTTTTTGAGGTTTTTCTTAGCTAACTAGTTAGGGCACTTTAGGTAGTGATTTTAGGTAGTGCACTAGAGATGCCCTAAGAATTATGAGACGCATGAAATGTAACGAATCATATTTTTGAAAAGTTATGATTTTTTTTTTATCTTAAAGTTCCAAGACGCATGAAAATATTACGAATCATATGTATGAAAAGTTACGATTTTATATCTAAAAGATACGAGACCCACGAAAAAGTTAGGAATTATATTTGTGAAAAGTTAAGATTTTTATTTTGTCGAGGTACGCGTAAGTTGGCCCAGACATTCGGTTATCGAAAAGAAAAAAGATAAGTGACAATTTTTTGTAAAGTTAGGAGACACAAGAAAATGTTACAAATTGTATTGTTGAAAAGTTATGATTTCTTCTTATAAAAGTTACGAAACGCACGAAATATTTATAAATGATCGGTTCTCCGAGTCATTTATTATAAGGTGACACAATATGAATCACAATGTATACCGATTATAAATATCAAGTGACATGTTGCAAATGTATTAATTAAAGACGATTATAAGCACCTAACACGATACAAGAGGACGAACTTATCCCTTTCATTTAGTAATTAATTAACATTTATGGTGGGTCAAGGACTCAGGACATGCTCCACACGATTTGAAACCTTGGGGATAGTAACAATAAAGAAACGATTAGGTAGATTACATACCATAAAGATAGATTTCGCCAAATAAAATTTCACCAAATATAATTTATAAAATGCTTATAGATGTAGTATACGTAATCTCTACACATTTAGATTGATAAGAATACGATTATAATTTTTATTGATTCTTATAGAGTCGATTCGTTACATTCGTAGGGACTTCGTTTTGCTATTACATATTTACATGAGTTCCTCATTAGTGGACGATGAGAATGAGATTGATCTCTCAAATTTAATTGAAATGTGTGTAATTTG
Organism: Vaccinium macrocarpon; assembly: GCA_022606695.1. Lineage (NCBI taxonomy): Eukaryota > Viridiplantae > Streptophyta > Magnoliopsida > Ericales > Ericaceae > Vaccinium > Vaccinium macrocarpon. Next base: position 767,528 of record CM040176.1, on the reverse strand, counting down.
ACTCGAACACTCTGAATTATAGTAAAAAAAAAAGATTAATAACACAATATATATATTTTTTATTTTAAATCTCAATATTTCTCACTGGGAAGTATGAAGTCACCACGGCTGCAAGTGGGGTAAGATTTGACGAGGCAAACCACTAACTGGTGGATTTGCAAACTTGTACTGATGGCCACTTTCTGCAACTATGTGGGGCTTTAATTTATTATAATGTGTTAGGAACGAACAAGGTCCAAGTCTCCAAGATTAGGTTCTCCCAGTCTCCAAGATTAGGTACCACAGGAAGAAAGACAGGTTAAATAATGCGAAATATGGACCCAACTTTCCTTTTTATAAATCCGCTAAAATGAGATTAATTTTTGTAGGGAAGTGATTTCAACATCCCAAATTGTTGACCACATCACCTTTTTGTCTTTTAGTGTCACTAAAAGACAAAAAGGTGGTGTGGTCAACAATTTGGAGAGTGTGAATATCAATTACCTTTTTGTAGCTTTCTCATTTTTATTTGGCACAATATCACTTAACCTAGCTAGCGAGGCCCTGATCATTAATTTTAGCGTATCAAGATGTGGGTAAGTCTTTTAAAACTCAAGAATTCGGACTAACTTATGTGTATGTCAATTTTTTTTTCAAAATTGTCAAAAACTTTCCTTTTATAAAATCTGCCAAATTAGATTCTTTCGTAGTTTTCTCATTTTTCAATGGCAAAATATTAGTAAACCTAGCTAGTTCAGGCTGAGGGCCCTGATCATTCATTCTAGTGTATCGAGATGTGTATAAGTTTTTCATAATTTAGGGATTCGGACTAATTTATGCAAATCTCAATTAATTTTTTAAGTTACACGCATCTCGACTAACTTTTGGAGTATTTAAAATTGGGACACAACTCGATATAGACTGGCCTATAAGAATTTATAGTTATTTTCGAAAAAAAATCTAAGAGAAAATAAACCCTTGACCTTGAGTCCCGGTCTTGGACACCCTATTATAGAAAAAGAGAGAAACCTAGTTTAGGGTTGGGGACTAATGAAATTGGTCTGGTAAAAGGGGTTAATAGTCACCATTCAATGTGCTAGAGATAACGGCTTAGATTCTAAAAGTTGTGCTTGGATGTACTCCGTAGCAAATCTCTAGCTTGGAAAAGGTTTGATAAAGCAGACAACGAAAGGTTTGAGATTTTTCTTTCCATACCTCACGCATTAAATACTAATTGGCAGATTCAATAATATTACTGGTGTGCAGTAAATTTAATTGAAACCCAGTTTAGAGTTGGAGACTAATGAAATTGGGCCAGTAAAGGCTAAAGTTGGGGAGTTGAAATGGGGTTAATAGGACCATTCAACGTACTAGAGGTGACGGCTTGGATTCTAAAAGTTGGACTTGGATAAAGCAATTGTCTAGCTGAGAAAAGGTTTGATAAAGAAGACAATGAAAGGTTCGAGATTTTTCTTCCCATGTCACATGCATTAAATATTGGCAGATTTGATAATATCATTGTTGTGCAGTGCGTAAATTTAATTGAAATCTAGTTTAGGGTTAGGGACTAATGAAATTGGGCTAGTAAAGGCTAAAGTTGGGGAGTTTAAAAACGGTTAATAGGAACTTGACATTATCGTTCAATGTACTAGAGGTAACGGTCTGGATTTTAAAAGTTGGACTAGAATACATGGCAAATCTCTAGCTAAGAAAAGCTTTGATAGAGAAGACAACGAAAATTCGAGATCTTTCTTCCCATACTGCACACAATAAATATTGACAGTTTTAATAATATTACTGTTGTGCAGTAAATTTAATTGAAACCTAGTTTAGGGTTGGGGACTAATGAAATTGGGCTAGCTAAATTAAGTTGGGTAGTTAAAATAGGGTTAATAAGAATTTGACATTGTCATTCAATATACTATAGGTAACGGTTTGGATTCTAAGAGTTGGATTGGGATATAGTAAAATCTCTAGCTAAGAAAATGTTTGATACAGAAGACAGCGAAAGGTTCAAGATTTTTTCTTCCCATACCGCACGCATTAAAATGCTGTGTATTAAGTTTAATTTGCAATGAAGGATTTAATTTTGCAAAAGCAAAAAGATTTGATAATATTAGTAAATGGAATTTGCAGTGAAGGATTTTAAGTTTACAAAAGCTGAAAGATAGGATCCTGTCAATGAGAAATGCATGTGAGGATGCAGTTTACCACGAAATTCAAGTCAGTAGGCTGTGAATTTTATCTTCCTATTACGGAGGTTTTTTTATTTATTTTTAATTTGTAACGTTGTCTCGGAATTCAGGTTTCATTTATTTGGCCAAAGTTGTTTATTCTGTCTAGATCGGTAATTAAACCGTAGTACAAAATTCTTTGCTATGACCATACATCGGTAATTAAATTACACGAGCGAAAGAATTTGTCTTCACGACTATCGTCAAGTCAAGTTACTCGTTTTACTTTTTCAGGCTTTGAATTTTTTGATCATGTATGCACCTGTACAAGGTGAGAAATCCGGAATTGGAACGTGCACCTGTAAAATATCACTATTTTTTTTATCCGGTTGCAATAGACCGAGAGACAAATAAATCTGGATGGAGAAATAAAATTAGTACTCTATGTATTTAAAATGTAAATTCAAAATTAGTCTCATAACTGTACGGGAGTAATTTGTCATTTTACACGCCCAGTAAAATTTTCAATTTTGCTGAGTTATGACTTCTGAAATATTGAATGGATCAAACATATATGATTTCTGAATTGGCCAAAGATTTGTCTTAAATTTCCGAAACTTTGAATAGATCATGCATCGTGACTTCTAGTTTTTGGTGGCGAAGGCATCATCTATTTACCGTGTTTTCATAAAATGGCATAGATTTTAAAAGAAATCCTTCTAAGTTGACATTCGAACAATTATAAGTGTAATTACTATTGTTAGTGTGAACCTTTTTTATATGATCGATAGTACAATTGATTGTTAATTACTATTTTATGTTTGGAATTTTTAAAAATGAAGAATTAGTTTGGTGTTGTAATTGTAGTTAATGACTTATAGATTGAAGGATAATATAACATTAAGACTTCATAAAAGTCAATAAATTGTGAGATACTTTATGTTCAGAATTGAATTATTAGTTTGCTATGATAAATATATTTAAATATATTTCAAGTCTTTATAAACTGTGATAGATTTTTTTTTTTTGGGCCTCTTACAAAAAATCCAAAATATTTGGCAATTTTAAAGGGAAGGACAAGAAATTTTTGCAATCAAACATAAAAACAAAAAACATTTGTCATTTTTAAAAGGAAGGATAAAGAACTTTTGCAATTGAACATAAAGACAAAAAAACTAGTGAAGCGTTACTAATTTTTAAAAATTCTAATTTCAAACATAAAAAAAAAAAAATACCACCCCACCTTCAACCGACTATCACCCAACCTCTGGCTAACCATTTTCGGCGATCAAAAAATTAGTAAAGTGTAACTAATTTTTTAAAATTCAAATTTTGAACATAAAATTTAAAAAAATCACCACCCCACTTTCAGCCAACCACCACCTCACCTCTGGCCGAACACTTCCAGCGGCCAGAAAAATTAGTGAAGTGTCACTAATTTTTAAAAATTCAAATTTTGAACATAAAATTCAAAAAAATCACCACCTCTCCTCCGGCCGACAACCACCCCACTTTTGGCTGAGCACTTATTGCGACCAAAAAAATTAGTGAAGTATCACTAATTTTTAAAATTTGAAATTTTGAACATAAAATTCAAAAAAATACCACCCCCACCACTAGCCGAGCATTTTCGGCAACCAAAAGAATTAGTGAAGTGCCACTAATTTCTAAAAATCTAAATTTCGAATATAACATTCAAAAAAATCACCACCCTACCCCCGCCGACCATCAACCCACCTCTTTGTCGAGCACTTCCGGCGACCAAAAAATTTTTTGAAGTGTCACTAACTTATAAAAAATCAAATTTCAAACATAAAATTCAAAAAATCATCACACCACGTCGGGTTGAAAACTTCCGGTGACCAAAAAATTTAGTGAAATGTTACTAATTTTTAAAAATTCTAATTTCGAGAAAAAAATTCAAAAAATCACCACCCCACCTCTGCTGACCATCATCCCACATCCTGAAACTAGTGACATTTTGGTAATTAGTGACATTTCACTAATTTTTTAAAATTCTAATTTTGTATAGAAAATTGAAAAAAATCACCAACTAATCACTCATGAAACTAGTGAAAACAATGATTACAAATTTGAGATGGAGGAATTGAAAATGAAAAAGAAAATGCAGAAAACGATGATTACAGATTTGAGATGGATTTGGTGCTTGTGGGATTGAACTTGGGCAAGGTCAGTGAGGTTTTGTTTGAGAGTACAATTGAGTTGGGAGTTTTCTGATTCAAGCTTGGTGAATTCAGAGTTGAGTGAGATGTTCTTGTGCTCTAGGAGGGAGCAGGTCTGTTCTTTTGATGAATGATGCCGTTTTATTTTTGTCCTTATCCATGAATCCCTTTGAAAAGGGATGTCCTTGTTACTCATCTCAAAATACGCGTGTCCTTACCTTTAAAATGATAAAATATTTTATACTCATGACTAATTTTCCCTTCTTTTTTTTTTTTGGGTCATTCGTCATTAATATAATATTAAGACTTCATAAAAGTCAATAAATTGTGAGATACTTTATGTTCAGAATTGAATTATTAGTTCGGTATGGTAAATATATTAAAAGAGTGTAAGGTTAAAGGATAATTTAAATTCAAGTCTTTATAAACTGTGATAGATTTTTTTTTGTCATTCGTTGTTCCTAATCTATTATTCCTACATGGGGAAAAGGGGAATGAGATTCGATCCTGAGATGCAGTGAGGGGCATCTAAGAGCTCTATCACATGAACTAGCCACCACTTGTCCAATTGTGATAGAATTCAAGTACATAGTTTTTTGCTTGTAGTATTTCGGACCTGTTTGTTGAAGGGACAAGTGAGGTAAATAAGAGAGGGAGTGGCTACGGGAAATAAAGGGATAAAGAAGATGGTATTTGTGGGTGAAGGAAGAGAGACAAGAGAGTGAAAGGAGCTTATCCCAGTGGAGGGGTCTTAATTAGTCCCACCCCTCACCCTACAATTAGCTAATCGAGGCTGGAAAAAAAGACCAAATTACCCCTCAAACCATTTTGTATTCTCAAAGTACTCATTTAATTAGGGCAACTAAGGTAATTTTTCACATTGTTCACCCTTATCCACCCATATCAACTACTACTCAAACCAAGTACCCCTTCGTCCCATTTTGATAGTGCCTTATTCTATTTGGGACATCCTAAAATAGATGTCAGTTTCCAAAAATATCAATAAAAATTTGATAAAATACTATTCTTGCCCTTGTGTTTAAATAGACCCGGTAATATTTCCATCGATTGAATTTCAAATTGGAGGGCATATTTGGAAAGTAAAATACTTTTAGAGCAATCATTATGCTCCTTTAAAAAGTGAGAATCCCTATCCTTGAAAATGGACTACAAAAATAGGACGAGGGGAATAAGCTAATCTCTCTCCTTAACTAATCACATATCCACCATTTGCAAAACTGGCTCATGGCTTAAGCTGAGGAAGTAGTGGAGACCATATATATTAGTTTCAGGTATAAATATCAAACACATGATTATAGGACCACCGAAATCTAGATACGTCATTTGAACCAAACACATATTTATAGCAACTAAGGAGTTTCTTCTTTCATATTTCCCTATTTGTTGAGTTCGAAATTTGAAATAATAAGACGCATCCAATACCAGTTATATATATTCGTTTTGATTATTTGATATCTTGATTCTTTAGTGAAAAAATGCACAAGAGCCCATCTTCGGAGCTCACTTCCGGCCCCAAACAGTCTTGAATCGGCTCTGACAATTCTTTTATTATCCACCTGACAAACTAGCCTTTTCGGCCCGATTGATGCATGATGAGTTTTGGAGGATAAAATAGTAACATGATAAAATAATAAGGGATATTATTTAATAAAAGTGGACCTACATTGATGTAACATTTATGGAGGGAGAATTAAATAGTATTAGGTTTGAAAGATTTTGGAATAAGGGGAGATAAAATAATACTTGATTTGTTTTGTAGTTGAGAAGGGAGATAAATATAAATTAGAGGGTCGGGGGTTGATTGAGGGGATGAATGGGGTATAAATAGAAGGTATTAAATTATTACAAGGCTAGAGCTGTTATTATTTAATACCCCTCCCAGGGTATTAAATATTTATTTAGAAGGGATATTACTCATCCCTTTGCAAAAAGTTTTCAAGTCAAGTATTAACATGTGAGACCAGGATAACTTGATGAGGTAATAGCCTAAGTTTTTATTTTTGCTAAAATCAACTATGATTTTAGCAAATGAGTTCAGCAGGTGCTAAAATCATGATATTACAAATAAAAAAATTAAGTGTATTCGTGTATTAATTTTTGATTTTTTTCATAGTTGTGTATTTTAATTCAGTGCGAAAAATTTAAAAAGTGATACACAGAACCACTTAATTTTTTGATTTGAAATAACATGATTTTAGCATTTGCTAAACTCATTTACTAAAATTATGATTATTTTAGTAACTGAATTGCTAAAATCAAATAAAAAAATTAACATTTTACTCATATTGCTTTCTCATCCTTTAGCCAATCGGGGTCTTAATATTTAATGGTATCTCCATTTTTTTTTTTTAGGACGGCGCATTTGGTGGACGGAGCTCCGTAATAACGCCTATATAAATATCACGCATCTAAAGAATCTTCTCTCACTGACTCACTCCCCATCCTTCCAAGAGAAACAGAGCGCAAAAACAAACCAATCCCCTCTCTCTAGTCTCTCCTCTCTAAAAGTTCTCTACTTAACTGTTTACTGCTGTTGTCCCTTTCGCCTCCACTGGGTGCCTGACTTTGAGAGCGTACCACCGCAGACTATTGCACGACTTCCTCCATTGTATGCTCCCCACCTCTCTCTCTCCTCAATTTCTGCATAACTTCACCTGTATACATATTCATGTATATCTATATCTATATATGTATGTGTGTGTGTGTGTGTGTCGTGTAATTGAGGCAAGTAATGCGATCCTACTGCTTCTTGTGTTTCACGTGTTGCTGAATTCAGCTGTGAACTTAGTTTCTGCGCGAATTGCTCTGCGGAATTCGAGTTATGGATTAATCTGTTTGAATTTTCGCGGATTTGTTTTCTTTCAGAATTTGTTCCTTCTTTTTTTGGTTTTTTATTGCAACTTTATCGAGAAAGCACGGTGTGATTCTCGTGTTTTCTCTTTTTGTCTTTCATATCCGTATACGTTTACGTGTATATAGACGTCTGAGCACAGTATATCTCCAGGTCCCGTTTGTTTTCTCATTGTTGCTGGATTTCTTTTATGACTATTCAATGAATTATTAGTACTGCTATCGGATTTTTGCTTTTTGGACGGACTGTTGATGATTTCGTGTTCGTTGAATCTAGTTCCCTAATCGAGATCGATGCTTTTTGGTTGCAAATCTTTTTCATTGCTGACTTTGTTGACCTGAGTCAACCAGGCATAATCCCCAAAACCGCTTTTCAGTCCTTGGATTTGGGAGTATACTTCTTTTCAACTGTCGTAAAATTTTATCTAAGGCGAACTTTTATAGTATTTCTTTTCATCTTTCTTTGCCGTGTTGATTTTATATATTGTCTTTATTGACCAATCACTTTACTGCTCTGTTTATAATCTTGTTGAATAGAGGACTATTTTGCAAATCTGGTTTATTGATTGCCTGGATTTCGTGAAATTTGTGTATTGGAATCATATGCTCATGCTTATGCGCTGTACTATTGCTGCCTTTATTTTGGTTTGTTCGTCTTTGATTTGTTTGGTGGGAATTTCATTTTAGAGTAGTTTAATTGCCACATAAACGGGACAAAAAACAAAGAATTGGATTGACAAGATTTATACAAGATTTGTTGACGGGACCAGATTTTAGAAATTGTGATTATTCATGCACTTTCTTTAACCTCTTTGGCATTGTGTTTATGTGTACGCTGCATCATTCTTATTTTCATTCGCTTTCCAATTTTCACAAGTCCGTCTTCTTGTTTCATCTTCCAATTTTTGCTTCTTGAAACATAATGGTGGAGTCCTCTGACAATTGTAGCAGCAGTTTAAGGTCTATGAGGATGTTGGAGAAGATGGACAAAAGTTTTGACCCCGAGGAAATCATAGAAGAATTTGAGGTGCTTACGAAGGATGCTGAGAGGGTTCAGAGAGAGACCCTGCATAAAATATTGGAAGCAAATGGCAGGGCGGAGTACTTGGAGAAATGGGGTCTTGATGGAAGAACAGACCCCGTGAGTTTCAAGGCTTGTGTGCCCCTTGTCACTCACAAAGATTTGGACCCTTACATTCAGAGGATCGTTGATGGTGATAATTCCCCCATTCTCACTGGAAAACCCATCACAACCATCTCATTAAGGTATTTTGAATTTGAGTTTAGCCTACATGTTAGCTTTCATTTCTCTGAAATAAGACTCTGATATGCAAGTAAGCAATTCTGTGTTTCTTTCAGTTCTGGTACCTCTCAGGGGAAGCCCAAGTTTATTCCCTTCAGTGATGAATTGTTGGATTCAACTATGCAGATCTTTAAGACATCTTATGCTTTTAGAAACAGGTAATGGAGACAGTATTTTTCTTTTTTTTTTTATTTTTATTATTATTATTATTATTACAGTATTATTATTATTATTATTATTTTTTTTTTTTTGGTAATATTGCGTCTGATTCTCAACATTCTGCGCTGCATAATTCACTTTTCCTTAATTTCACTGTTCTTTTCTCCTTCGAGAGAAATCAATGAAGTTACAGAACTTTCATGAGTACGTCGACTAAGCATATTCCCATTTACCTCGAGGTCTTTTCTATGAGAACTCCATTTGGTTAATGCGTTTCACCAGACAGTAATAAGTTAATATTTGATCCTTAGTGTATACGTGTCAGAGACTGCTAATCCTTTTAGTGAGACATATTTCAGATATACATACTGGCAGAGTCCTTGTGTTCACACACATTTGTATAAGCCTTCTGTCAAAAGTCCCACACACGCTCACACATACATGCTCTGCCTGCCATCTATCTTGCCTTATGTTTGCCCGCCCATTTGCATCTATAATGTAGACGTTTGAGCATTTTCCATCTTTTTCTCCTTCGTTCATGGTGTTATTATCTATTGATGTGTGGAACAATCGATTTGTAGGGAATTTCCACTTGGAAATGGTAAGGCCTTACAATTCATCTACGGCAGCAAGCAGTTCAAGACGAAAGGGGGTCTTGCTGCAGGAACTGCTACTACAAATGTGTATCGCAGTTTAGAGTTCAAGAATACAATGAATGCTATGCAATCCCCATGTTGTAGCCCTGATGAAGTGATATTTGGTCCTGACTTCCAGCAATCCTTATACTGCCATCTCCTAAGTGGGCTCATTTTCTGCTATGAAGTCCAGCTTGTGGCATCTACATTTGCCCACAGCATTATGTATGCCTTCCGGACCTTTGAACAAATCTGGGAAGAACTGTGCAACGACATAAGAGAAGGAGTTCTCAGCAGCCGAATCACTGTCCCATCTATCCGAACAGCTATGTCAAAACTGCTTAAGCCAAATCCTGAATTGGCTGACATGATCTCCAGAAAGTGCATGGGATTAAGTAATTGGTATGGTTTAATACCGGAGCTATTTCCTAATGCCAAGTATGTTTATGGGATCATGACTGGGTCAATGGAACCTTATTTGAAAAAATTGAGGCACTATTCGGGAAATTTACCACTGCTGAGCGCTGATTATGGGTCTTCTGAAGGGTGGATTGGAGCAAATGTGAACCCGATATTGGCACCTGAATCGGCCACTTTTGCTGTTCCTCCTAATATTGGGTATTTCGAATTTATTCCTCTGAGGGAGAATGCCGAGGTTCAGAAGAAAGGGGAAGTTGAGTCCTTAATTTCTATGGAGCCCAAGGCAGTGGGTCTGACTGAAGTCAAGGTTGGGGAGGAGTACGAGATTGTTGTCACCAATTTCGCAGGTACTGAATTCTTTCGATAGAGTAAAGGCGTGTCTTTCATATTGGTTATATAAATGCAAGAAGCAGTGCATTCTTAAAAAAAAAAATGCAGAGCTTTGTTGCTCTTTTCTCATATCAAAATATTACACCATTATGGTCAGGGGTTGAGAATTATATTACGGGGACCAGTAAAGTATGCTATGCATGGGGATGGGACCATTGGTTTATAAATTTAATGCCCTCTGTTTCCCTTGGATGCTTGCCATGTGGTTGTTACATACAAGAAGAATACCTCTGTCATTGGGCAGGTCTTTGTCTTTCTTCTCTCCATATTATCTTAGGTTGTTTATCTGGAGGAACGTGACTGGGGATATTTTGTATTCATTTGTTGTCGAGTTCCCATGACCAAACTGGCTGGTTTTCTATGTGTTTTTTTAATTGTAGTATTCTTATATTGCCCAGCTGATGTGCATGGCTAATTGGTGGGCATCTTTACATTAAATTTCCCCAGTTAAACCTTTTATAATAGGGTTAGGTATACCGTATGTGTTTTGTTTGTCCGCTTAAGTATGGCAGAACCTTTTTCGTTTTGTGCCATGCACAAAACAGACAACCAATGATAGTTTATTTCAGGTTCCATATGGATGCCATTACCAGAGAAAAGATAATACTCCTATAAGTCTATTGGCTTGGACTTAATCTAGTTTACTTGGATATAGCTGACAAGTAGCATAATAGTTTTGTCTGTACTTATGTATTCATGAATGTGGAGTATTTGCATATGCTGAAAAAATCTTTCAAATGTTTTCCATGGTTTCCTGTTGTAATCGGAAGTGTTAGTCTCAAGTCATAGTCTAAGAACAATACGAACACCATTTGTGGTATGGCCTAGGTCACATAATCCTCTGCTCTTGCTCTCAATCTTCTCCCTACACTTCTGCCTTAAATTCTTGATTACAAGATTAGTATGGGATGTTTTTGAAAGGCGTTTTTTCGCTTTTGCCATTATGTGACTTAGGGTATAGCTTGGGCAGTGGGAAGAACCGGATTTGTTTCATTTCTGACATAATAACATCAAAATGAACACTTCATGTGCATTTTTTGCTTATTTACTAATGTGGCACTTAGCGGAAGTTGATTAAGCTTGCAAACCTGTGTAAGCATGCCTAAACTTTTAGTACTAAGGTTATGTGATTTGAGAAGTTTTCTCCTCTTCCCATTTTCAAATCAAAGGACAGCTTTCAACAATGAATGTTACATTTTTCAAATGGAGTTCCCATGCTATACAGATGTTGCCCCCGTGTAGCATATAAAGTACGGGTTAGTTATTTTAATCCATATTTTGTTCCCCCCCAGTATGTTGTAGCGATTATTGTAATCTTACCGGTAGAGACTCACATTCGGTCTGAAGTACTAAAGTTATGTACTGTCCAACAAAATTCCAGGTTTGTACCGGTACAGGTTAGGAGACGTGGTCAAGGTAAAGGGATTCCATAACTCCACTCCAGAACTCCAGTTCATTTGCAGGAGTAACCTTCTTCTCTCTATTAACATCGACAAAAACACCGAAAAAGACTTGCAGCTCTCTGTTGAAGTTGCAGCCAAGCTGCTAGCGGAAGAAAAACTAGACGTCGTAGATTTCACCAGCCGTGTTGACTTATCAACAGATCCAGGTCACTATGTCATCTTCTGGGAAGTGAGCGGGGAAGCAGGTGACGACCTTTTGCAAGAATGCTGCAACTGTTTGGATCGATCGTTTGTGGATGCAGGGTATTTGAGCTCGCGTAAGGTTAATTCCATTGGAGCACTGGAGCTCAGAGTTGTTAAGAGGGGAACCTTCCAGAAGATTCTAGATCACTTTGTCGGACAGGGAGGTGCCGTCAGCCAGTTCAAGACGCCACGGTGTGTGGGACCCGCTAACAACACCGTGTTGCAGATCTTGAGTGGCAATGTTGTTAAGAGCTACTTCAGTTCTGCCTTTTAGTTTGAATATTGGTGTCATTTCCCATTTGATCTTGTTATAAAGGAACTAAAATGTACACAAGGTCTTAAAAGGATTGATAATTTGTTTTTCCATTCACATTTTCATAATGTAGGATTTGAAAGTTTCAGTTCATGTTGAAACGATGTATATAAAGGCGCAACTTTCGCTGAAGATGTTATGAATTTACCCATGGGTTAGAATGACAGAAACTACACCAGTTTATGTAGTTTGGATCATGAGACAGCACTGGGGTTTGAGACATACTGGCGTATGAAATAGTATCGACATGTATGACGTGTTTCCACAATTTGTTCACATGTATATTGGCTAGTATTTTCTATCGTTCTGTTAGATTTGCAGGGAAAGAAATAATTGTATTGCAATGCTTGTTATTTCAGCAGTACAGGAACGAGCCTTTTATATAAGTTAAACAGGGTACTAAATATTTATGGAAGATGTAGACATAATAATCTGTGCGTGTGCGCTCAATGTCAAAATGTGTATGTTGTGTTTTGCTCGAGGTGACCAAAGCATATGGGCTAGTGAATCAATATTGTGGATTCAGAATATTTTTAACGATCTGGCATGGGAAAATAACATTCTTTGAGATGTGGAAACGGATGCTTCGCACGTAAATCAATCACGCGTTGCACTGATCAGTTAACAACTATCATCCCGACTTCAATTGACCTCTGATTGCTGGTTGCAGTTGAAGAGGTTTTGCTCGAGCTCACTCTGGCATGCCTTCCATCAAGCTCATTGTTATCCAGACCACCTCGCTTTTCAATTGATCATCTCTGATTGCTGGTAGCTGTTGAGTAGGTTTCGCTCGAGCTCATCTTCCGTCAAGCTAATTGTTGTGCGGACCACCTTGTTTCATTTACTGCTTGTTTTATTTGGTGATAAGGGGTTTTGTGGTATCAATGCCCATTATTTGTGCCTAAAGTATATTTTCCTGTAAATCTTTAACCAACCAAACGGTGAAGAAGGAAGAGGGGTACAAAGAGATCAAATATGAATAATAAGTTATAAAGACGCCTAAAATAATGGATGGGTAGGTGCTCCCATTTGTTGTAATTCATGCTACATTTTCCTTGTTATGATTGGTAATTCAAAAATAAGTGTAACAATATACAAGTCAGATAAATCATGCATAAAATGCACGCAGAATTAATTCTTCGAATTGGATTTTTTCATGTCAAATAAACTTTGATTATTTTGGTTTTATTAAAGGCCACTACCACATCAACAAGTTGAGCCTATTTCGTATAAAAGCTTTTACATTTTTTTAATGTACCATACCATTGTTATGGGAATTACTGTTTCGATAATTATAAATAAATAAAAAAACCGATGCTAATGATGCTTTTTGTATTGTTTATTAAGATGAAAGCCTTTCGGTCACTTTCTTCAACAAATCTGGACATTGATTTTGCCAAGCAATATTCAAAAACATTGGACACCCGTATAAGTAAGCCAAAGGACAAACTCAGTCCCAAAAGTACACAATCAATTACTCTCGACGAGGGGCAAATTGGGAATTTCCAACGCCTAATTTCCTATTAATTAAGAATTTTACATCCTGAAATTAAAAAAAAAAGGGGCTGCCCCATTGATGCAGGCCAGCTTGGAATTTAAATTTCTTCTAACATTTACGTGTTGACAACTCTCTAGATCAATGCTTTCATATTCTTCCAACACTCCCAAGAAACTGCACAATTGGGATGGAAAAAAGAGAAGGATCCAAATCAAATGAAGGAAAAGGAGGAGAAGAAGAAAGAAGAAAAAGAATCAATGAAGGTATGGGATTGTGGTAGTCCTTTGTATGATTCATATGAATTAGTATCAGTTGGCTATGTTATTGATAGGAATATCATGGCACTGCCATTACTTAGTGGATCAAAGGATTAACAAACCAGATTTCCCATTCTTCAACTCTGATCTCATCAAAACAGGAAGCCTCTGGTTTTGGAATGGGTAAAGGGTCTTCATTTTTTAGATGTTTCAGTGAGTTTTTTTGAGAAGATCGCGTGGAAGAAGAGGAGGGTGAATGCAGAAGAAAAGCCCAAGAAGGTTGTACGTGGTAATTTGATAGACTGTAAAATGATAGGTTCATGGAGGAAATAGTGTTGCAGATGAGGGAAAGATTTATTTGAAAAAGGGTAGTTTCTTTATTGTATGTATGAGAGATAATAAGAGAGATATTTATACATGTACACATGCATGCATATTGTGTATTCGTGTATAAGTTTTTGATTTTTTGCTTACTGTTTTTAATATGTCTAATGTGAATGTTTGTCCTAAAACATTTTGCTGTTTTCAACATTTTTCTGTGTTCTGAAACCTGAATCTGGCTATCTAAAATAAGGATGTATCCAATAAAATTTCAACTTGATGAAAACAAGGATGTGCACATGCCTGCCTGCCATAGGTTTAGTTTGACTTATTGATGGAATAGGTTGATGGAATAGGTATATTCACATTGACATAAACTACTATGCACGAGCCAATGCCACTTTTCGAGATGACAAAACTTCATATAAAGCTCGTGAACCTACATTCAATTTCTTAAGAGTAGCATTAGCCTTGTCAAGTTCAACTTGCAATCTTGGTACATCAGATTCAAGAAGCTTGTTAATCCCAATAAGGTTATACATATCATTTTTCATATTAACGTGTTCGCGTTTAAGCACATTAAGTTCATTTAAGGCATTGTAGGTGATGGTTCTTGCGATAGTCAAATGTGATGACCTGGAGAGGTATGAATAGTCAACAGTAAAGACACATTGAAAGGAGAGAATGAGGCGGTATAGAAGAAGGGTGAAGAACAGAGCAGGTGTGCACAGAAAGAACTAAGACAATGGATTGCTCTCAGTCTAATCTGTGATACCCTTGGTGATCTAGGAGACGGGGTAGCGATTCACTGAGAGAATGTTCTTCTCTCACCCAGCAATTACCCTTTTCTCTCTCTAGAATGGCATGTGCCTCTGCCAAGATTTTTACCAACCTCTGGGTATGAAAGGAAATGTCTCATATTTATAGACACCTTGGACCAATCATCAAGTGCTAGGTTGTCATCTTATAATATGATAACACGTGTCATTTTCGTACAACATGACCGTACGGATGACGTCATCACCGCGCAGCTGACCCGCACGGTGACGACCTATTCCCCGCGCAGCGATCCTCTTGTTCTTAGCCACCAAGCCAGTAGATCTCCCTTATTCCCGTAAGGGCAAGGCCATGACCTGTTCGATCGTACCTATACCGTAGCCAAGCCTCAGGGGGGCCCCGGGGTCCTACCTTTAGACCGCAGCAGATATAATTACCTGGGCTTAGTGGGACTAGCTCCTCGCGTTCTTGCTCATGTTCTGAGTCGCGCTAGTCAAATGGGCTGTCTCCTATTTGGATGGCCCACAACTGTCCACGCACTGCCCCTACTGGGCTTGGGGTGCGCGCTGCTAAGGCGCTTCGTGTGAGCCACACATGAGGGTTCTGCTTCAATGCCCCCCCCCCTCCCTGGCGCGGAACTTGTGCCCGTGGATCCCCTGCACGAAGGATTGCACGAAGACTGCCACATGTCGCACGGACGTCGCGCCACCTGGGTGACATCTGTCATGATTTTATTGGCGAGTCAACGTTGTCTTTGGTCAACGGGGAGTCTTGTGCTGACCTCCCCTACATGCATCAATTTTCTCTTTTTCACGCTGTTTTAACTTGATAGCTAATCCTAAATTAAGCTTTTTCTTAAAAGAACATTTAAGGTTTTTCGTGTACAAAGCCGTAATTTCCGCATCATATTTATCCTCACTATCCAAATCATTTGACTTCCCATGTTATTCTCACAATCATATTTAATGCAATTCGGATAAAAAAAAAAAAAACATGTAGCACATGCTACATATTTGGAGCTATCGAAAACTGGAGGTTTGATTACAAAATCCCTTTCTCTTGGTGAAACTATAATAGCAAATAAAAAATAAGGACCCGCTCTAGGAAAAAGCTTTCGACAGACTATGAGCGACCCGCTCTGAGACCTATTGCAAAACACTAGTTTGCTAAGGTTTATAGATTTATTAATTTTTGTACTCTTTAAATAATCAAACCGCCAATCAAAATATAAATCAATTGCACACAACAAAAGAAAAAAAATAATGAACACCAAGATTTACGTCGAAAACTCTAAAGGGGACGGAATCAGACACTATAAACCATTATACAGTTACAAGTAATCTTACATTACAATTCTAAATCCTCACATATTGCCTTAAGAATTATTTGCCGAATACACCTTCACCACACTCAGTGCTTGACCGCCGCTATCTTGAATCTACAAGTCAGTCACAACGTGGACTTTTCACATTTTACCAACTTAATGACCACACTCATTTGAATGGGTTACCTACGTATACAAAATAGACTCAGAATCAAGTCGAACCATAGTTCAGATATGAGAGAATTTTTGTTTTGCTGGTGAACATTTAGAGTTCACAAAAATTGTGACTATGCCCATTTGAATAGTTTGCTTACGTATACAAGTTCGACTCTTGAAAAATCCTAGATCACCTAGGTTTATGGATTTGCTAGGTTTTAACCCTCGATTGAAAAAAAAAAAAACCTTCGCCAATCAATAAATCAATCGATATATGAACAAAACACAAAACGAAAAGCAATTAAATAGATGAACACCAGATGTACGTGGAAAACCCTGAATGAGTGAAAAACCTAAAAAATAATAAAAATACAAATCAATAAATTGAGATACACAAAATGTGTGTTTTTCAATGAAATTGTCAACACAAAAGAGCTCGATTTTTTGGAGCTTGTAGCTCTGAATCAAGTTGACGTAGTTCCAAATTTGGAATTTGATTTTTTGTTGGTGAACATTTGAAACTCACAATGTTTTGTGACTGTGTCCATGTGAATGTGTCGCCTACATATCCGAGTTTGATTCGGAATCAAGTCAACAGGAATTAGGAATTTGATTTTTGTTGTTGAACATTTGAAATTCACAAAGTTGGTGACTATGCCCATGTGTATGGATTGCTTACGTATCAGAGTTTGACTCGGAATCCAGTCAACGCAGTTCGGAAAATTTAGTTTTAAGCCTTCAAGGCTCATTTATTTATTTTTTTTATTTTTTTATGGCCGAAACATTTTACATGAACTTTCGAACACTAAATTGTTCATTGTTCCATCGTAAATTTGCACCTGACGGTGCAAGTACTCAAGTAAATATTGAGCTACAGCTCGTCTATGTCAAAACATTATAAGACTCCTGTAGCATTGTTTTGTTGAAAACTTGAACTGCAAATTTCTTTAGTAAAGAAGAGAAATTTACTTTCATTTCATTTGAAAAGAGTTTTGGTAGTTCCACATAAATGCTAATCGTGTCATACCGTATCAAAAATACATTGATAAAAGTAATAGATCGATTTAGCTATACTATACATATCTTTCCCTTTGTTCTGATTTGTTTTTACTCATTACGAGTTATGTCTTTGGGGCCGGATCACAGGAATTCTACATCTATATAAAAAGATCAAATTTTACTAAGTTTAAACATGAATTTAAAGCCTAGAACAACAATGTAAAACTAGTTTTCACCATTTACAATATAAGACTTATATATTCTTCTAAAGGTTTCAAAGCATAAGCAAAAATAACATACAATAAACAAAATCTCTCTCACTAAGTACTTCTATATGTGAGCTTTCACAGTTGACAGCACTGGATTTTCATATCTTAAAAGTGTTGCATGCTTGTCTCATTATCTCATTAATGAGCCCATCAAAACATCTTTCTATGTAAGCCACTAAGTTATCAAAATTGTATTAAACAAAATTTTCAAAATTGCAAAAAAGTTGTTTATAAATTCATGTGCAATATACTGTGTGTGTGTGTGTATATATATATATATATATATATATATATATATATATATATATATATATATATATATATTCCTGTTCAAAAATAATAATTTGAGCTAGACAAGATACCTTTTATTAGCAAAATGGAAAATAAAAATATAAAAGTACAATAATCATTTAGGAGTAAAAAGAAAAACAAAATTCAAATTCTATGCCTCAATCCTGTCGAAATCTGCTAATAAAACAAAATCCTACGGAAAGAATCCACTTCTCTTCCCTTCTCTGTCTCTCTTCTCTTCCCCTCACAGAAAAGCCTAAACAACTGCAGAAGTTAAGTCTCTCTTTTTTCCCTTCTCTTCTCCATTATTTTCGCCATCACCTCCACGGCTCCACCCCGTCACCACCACCATCACCGCAACCAGCGCTTCCACCCCTCTATTACTCCCACCGGCGGCACTACCCCTTTTCAAACTACCCTCACCACCACCACTACTTCTCTCAAGAATATAATCCCGGGCGGTGCATCGGAATAGAGAATCCGGTACCCCAACCCCTTAATCGGAATAGAGAAGTCGGATTCAAATCCTTTAAAGAGAGAGATTGAAAAGACTTAAGAGGGAGGGAGACACCTCAGTGTGTGTGATTGGCGATTATATAAAAATAAAAATAAAAAATTCCGTGGAATTCCCTTAAGTTGAGAAGGGGCACATGCCCTCCCGGGATGGGCATTGGGAGGGCAGGGGATAGATATCACTATCCCGATCCCCGAACATATATTAATTCTAGAATTTTATTTTAATCTCCATTTTTGTCCTGATACGGGGAACGGAGATCCCCACGGGAAATCAAGTACATTTTTTTTCCCTTGTCATGTACTCATATGTATGAAAGAGGTACATTTTTTTTTAACTGAAACATGCTCGTAACATTGACTAAAAAAAAATAAAAAACCACATTTCTAAGAACATTGCAAACACTTACCTTCATCATTTCTTAAATCAATTTTGTTATCAATTTGGAGCCCAAATCAGAGAGAGGAGGGACTGAGGAAAATAGTTAGCTTGGCAAGGGTTGAGTGAGGAAGTGATCAATAAACTCATTTGGAAGGTACAGAAAACAGTTTCGAAAATGAAATAATGAAAGCTTGGCAAAGGTTGAGTGACTTTACCCGTGAAATCTTTGTTAATGGGTTTCACTTTAGTAACCTCTTCACCCAACCTTGGAATAATAGTAGTTAACTTCAACATTTCTAAGGCTTACTTCTCCAAAAAAAAATTAGCAACCAAGTTGCTAAAATCAAGCATGATTTTATCTTTTGAGGTGGGGAGATGATTTTATCTCCAATGAATCTGGACATAATTTTTTTGGAGAACTAAGCCTAAGTTAATGTCGAGAGATAAAACGAAACTTGACCATAGATATTATACCCAGACTTATCTACCAATTTGGTCCTTATAAAATGGTCCTCGTTTCAATTTTGTTATTGTCAAAAATTTTGTTTCAATTTTACCCTTATAATTTATGATTCACTTCAATGTTATCCTTCCATCAACAAATGAATGAAAATGCGTTACGTGGCAAACGAAAAACTGATGTGAAGCATTTTTTTGACACGATGGAGCCATCTCCCCCTGCCAACTCACCAAGTTTAGTGAAAAACATTTCCAAATGCTAAAACAAAAAATAAAAATGTATAAGTCTTCTGTTGGAACTTATGACTCATATGGTGTGTATCAGAGGCACGGAGAAGTTCCTAGTATCGATGTGCAAGTTGGGAGGCAATTTAATAGAGGCGGTATCGATACAGGGTTTTCCCTGTATCGATACTGAGGCACCTATTGGCGAACAGAATGTATGGGTATCGATACAGGGAAAGACCTGTATCGATACAGGGAAAGACCTGTATCGATACCGAGCGGCTTAAAACAGTCGTGAACGGTGTTACAAGGGTATTATAGGTATTCAGGCTATAATCCTAGTTAGGGTTGGAATAGGAGTAGAGTTCTGGTATTCAGGCTATAATCCTAGTCAGGGTTGGAATAGGAGTAGAGTTCTCTTATAAATACTCTCTATTGTAAAACCCTAAGGTGTGCTCATCAATAAACGACTATTCTGTGTGCTTCCGTGGACGTACCCGGTTTTGGGGAACCACGTATATTGCTGTGTTGATTTCTTTACTGTTTTTCGTATTGATCATTGTGTGCGTGTGGTGATAATCTCTCCAACATCTTCCTTCACCAACACCAATCCTCTTCTCTCTTTTACTGACAAATTTCATGGATTTGATTTCTAATGTAGAGTATAAAGTGAACTCCATGTAAACCCATTCCTACTCGGATCAAAACTAATATGGGGCGTTATCATGATTGTGACACAAACTTTGTGCCACAATCAACCACAACCCACTCATATGGGGTGTGGGTTCCACATCCCATGTGAGTGGGATTGTGGCACAAAGTTTGTGTCACTATCATTATTCTTATTTTTGTGCAAAACAACAACTCTGGGTTTTATTAATGTGGTTAATTGTTTGGTCTGGCAAAACATTTCTTTTTTCGAGAGGGAATAAATGCTCCACCTTCCTCTCTCTTTCATTTGTCTCAAATCTGGAAAACTGGAACTACTCCAATCTCCACCTCCGATCAGGCCATCACCACATTTATTCTGTTCTCTCTCCTCTATCTCTTAACTACAATCGAACCAGACCCACCGCCCCAAATTTCCAACTTCAATGTTGCACGATTCCACCCAAATTGAAGCACACAGTGACTCCACTTCCAACGATTCAACCCTTGCCTCGCCGGAAAACCCACCCGCATTCAGTAATGTTTATCATTTGCCACCAAAAAATAAATTCGATTCTACCATAGAGTTATCAAAATGTGATTACCTCGCGAAATTTACCCCTTGTTTATAAATATACTCTTTTCCATGAGTACAAATATACTCTGGTTACTAATTGGCAATTTTACTTTGATTTCTAGAGTTTTTTTTGAATAATTTTGGCTTGTGAAAGAAGGTGTTCAATGGTAGGCGGAAGGTGGGGGGTGGCCACGGGTATGGAGCTAAGGTTTTTTACTAGGGGAAAAAGGTATCAAGTTTGGCGGTGGTTATGTAGGTGAGTAGTGGTGGCCATAGAGGTAGGCGGTGGTTTCCATGGGCATGTTTAAGGATAGGGTTTGCTCAAGTGGGGAAGAGAGGGAAGGAAGAGGATGATTAACTCTTTTTTTTAGCACTCATAAATGTTTTCATTAAACTTAGTGAGTTGGCGGGGGGAAGTGGTTTCACTGTGTCAAAAAATGCTCCACATCAGCTTTCCATTTGCCACGTAACACACTTCCATCCATCCAGGGTAACATTGAAGTGCGTCATAAATTATAAAGGTAAAATTGAAACAAAAAATTTTACAAGGGCGAAATTGAAACGGGGGCCATTTTATAATGACCAAATCAGTAGATAAGCCTTATACCTATACATATATACATGAATGAGGATGCAGGGAGGGTCGAGGAGGGGAGGGGAACGGGTAGGGGCAGGGATCTGGTAGGGGATTGATAATACCATGCCCTACCCGATCCCTGATTTTTTTTGAAAATAATCCCCATCCCCTAATCGATCCCCCAAAAACTCCCTGAATCCTCTACCTATTCGGGTAGGGGACGGGTTGGATCGGGGCGGGTCGGCCGAGATGGCTATCCCTACCCTTGCCCCTATATAGATACGTTCCTGGTTATGTGTGCCTTTTTAAAGCTCTTGTACTTTCAATTTATAAAGTATTTTATTATGCAATATAGATTTTATTTGATTGATCTCAATAAGTTCTATAAGACAAAATTTTCAAAAACTTTAAAACACTACAAATAAAAGTTTATAAACATTTAAAAATGACTAGGATATTCGTAGTGAGCAAACAAATTAGGACGGATGGAGTATTTGAATCTCAAAAATTATCTTATGATATGTACTCCAAAAATGATAAATGTACAACATTCCAATTCCAACATGTCTCCAACACACTCATATAGTGTGTGGAATCCTCACAATTCACACTCAAGTGTGTGCGGACTCTACACACCATATAAGTGTGTTGGAGACTTTTATTGTACATGTACTCCCATAGCTACAAAAAATACTCCGTAGCTGCCAAAAATAAAAAATTGAGACTTCAAGTCCAAAAATGAAGCTACACGGGAAAAAATAAAAGGGAAACAATCTCAATCAAACCAATGTGAACGTGAGATTGTAAAGGGTAAGTTGGTCATTTAGTGACTTCAGGGCTCCCATATAGTACTTGTATATGGGATGACAATTTCAACCGAATCGATGAGTACCAAAATCGTAACTGGTTTTTTTTTTTTACAAATTATAACCGATTTTTTCCTAATGGATGAAGGAGTGGTTTAGTCAGTGGGAAAACCGAACGGGTTTGGTTTGATGCAGTTTAGTTATGGTTTCACTTGTGAACTGAAACTATATTGAACCGAGCCGAAACTTTTAAATTACATAAACCCTTTATATTATATATATACATATTGCATAAGAACCCTTAGGTATATTTTAAAATTACACCTTAAGCCCTTGTATATGTTTAAGACATCCACATTCTCATTCATCAGATTTCAGAAGTGACAACACCTGAGAGGAGACTGGCGATCTAGGGTTTCTTTTTCTCCGATTCCGATCCCCGTCGCTGTAAGTCTCTCTCTCTCACCTGCAACCTGGCTTCTTCTTCGATTTCGGTCTGGCTCTGATTAATTCAGACAAGACTCTTATACATAGAAAAATACTCTTATACAACAATATGTAAATTGTTAAGTAAGTTTCTACAAATATTAGTTACAGAATGTTGTATTTTTTGCAGTCCATACAAATACAAGGTACTATGGTAGCATTTTCACAATTTTCTCCATTCATGTACAGCAAATACTTTGGTAGTAGTCTTTGTTAGTATTAAATTAATATACCTAATACTGAATGGTTATGAACTTTGGCAATTGGATCACATCTGCACTTCTGATTTATTGTGTGGTTTTTGAGCTCTATTGTTCTGTAAATTTGGAGTTGTTGACATCCATAGGCTTAATACATATATGCTGTAATAATATGATAATAAATTTGTAACCATTTAGATCAGAGCTCTATTTTTTATTATTTTTTTAGCTCTATATGTGCCTGAATCTGGGTACCCGGTTGATTCGGGGAATACCTGAACCCCATTTGGTTGGGTATGGGGCAAATTTCCTCTCCCCATTTGGTCATCGGGGTGGATTCGGGGCAGTGTTATGCTTTCGCAGTTCGGTTCGGGTTATGCCCCAATCCTCCCCATTGCCATCCCTACCTTCTTCTCTACCTAGTTTCTTCATGTTAAAAAACCCAGAGCGGCGGCTACTACAGTTTCTCTCTCTCCTCTCTCTCTCAAGTCCCGATCTAACCATTCTCAAGTTCCAATCTAACCATTTGCGTTGGTTATACCAGTGGAAATAGTTTTGTGAAGCAGCGACATCGGCCGGAGTTGCTGATCGGAAGACCAGTTTCCAGTCCTAACAAGTGCGAAAAGATATTGACGAGATCGACATAACTTTCTTTAACTTTCAATTCGTTCGAGTCACCACAAGAACTTTTAGCTTGCTATTCATCGGTATGACATTCCAGTGAACAAGAGTTTTTTGTTCTTGTGCTCATGTTTCTGAGATTCTGGTGTTAGTTATGCATGTTTGAAGTTTGAATATGAGCTCTATGAGGACATGCAATTAGCTGGTATTTAGGTTTTCCTTCTGCTGGAAGGTAAAGTTTAAAGGGTCATGCTAACGGGTGCCATAGTGCACCCGTTAAGGATACAAAAAGTACACTTTTGTGGGTCCTGCTTGTATAAAAAGGTACACTTGTACGTTAAAGTACACCTAAAGATGTACTTTAAAGTAGAAGTGTACTTTTAAATTTTACTTTTTTGTACTCTTAACGGGTGCACTATGGCACCCGTTAGCCTTTCCCAAGTTTAAAAATCTAGACATGCATTTGCAATTTTGTTTGTTTTGCTTTCGTTTTTTTTAGGAGTATGAATGAATAATTCCAATAGTAAAAGAGTTGTAGGAGCAATTGTTTGCAAATGACATGATCACTTATAAATTAATTTGCAGATGGGATTCCCACTAATTTCATATGAAGGGGATGTGCTTCGAAGTCCTCTAAAATACCTCTAACCGCGGATGATAGTAGGGATGCTTAGTTAGCGGTCACTACTGTGTATTGCATTAATTGTCGAGGGGTTCATAGCCCTTTGAAAGATATAGTTTTTAGAAAAGGGAACTACGGTATCCAAACACGTGTTCCGATGAGGTACTGATCATGACATAGTGATTTTTTGGAATGGATTCCATGTGAGACCTCAAGTGGAAACTTCCATCAATAGTTACTATTCTTTAAATGAGCACGTCCGATATGGCGATAAATTTCTTATTTCCAAATGGCGCACCCCCACGCCTTCGTTTCAACCACTTGAAGTAACATTTGGAAACTGAAGCTCCCCCTTTGATGATGTGAAAATCATATATCGGTACAAGATTTTCTCTCAGTGGCATTATTATTGCTGATTTTATTGATAATAAGTCTTTTTCTCGACCAAAAAGAGATCGACTTTGTGGTTGGCATTGCCCCTAGGTACATCCAGTTTGCCCAAGAATTCATGCTTATTACTGAAAATGGCGAGAGGTAACCCCACACGAAAAAATTTCTTAAGTTGTCTGTTGGGTTACCTCTCGCTATTTTTAGTAATAAGCTTGAATTTTTGGGCAGACCGGATGTATCGAGGGACAATTTCATCCACAAAGGCGACCTCTTTTTGTTCGGGGAAAAGGCTACTGGTATTAATAGAATCAACAACAATAATGCCACCAGGAGCAAATATCTCATACCGATATACGATTTTCACATTGTCAGAGGGGGTTCTTCGGTTTCCAAAATGTTACTTAGAGTGGTTAAGATGAAGGCGTGGGGGTGCGTCATTTGGAAATAAGAGGCTTACCGCCGTGTTGGATGTGATCGTTTAACGAGTAGTAACTTTTGATGGGAGTTTTCTCTAGAGGTCTTGCATGGAATATATTCCGAAAGACCTCTACGTCAAGTATCATCCCATTGGAACACGTGTTTTGGATATCGTAGTTCCCTTTTCTAAAAACTCTCTCTTTCAAAGGATTACGAACCTCTCGGCGATTAGTCTAATACACAGGAGTGACCGCTAACTGAGCATCCCTACTGTCATCTACGGTTAGAGGTAGTTTAGAGGACCCTCGATCAACAAAGGCAAAAGACTCCAGCTTTCTGTTTTTAGGAACACGAAGGAATCCTGATAATACTCTCCCCACTGAAGACAAAAGGCTCTCCGCTTTCACACCCACCCACCCTCAATAGAGGATCGGGATGCACTAGTTTGACTCATGATCTCCCTTTGCAAAGAAATCAATCGCCGCTTTTGCACTCTAATCTCATTCTTTCCACAAGTTTATTCTGTGCATTAGCCTATTTTTTTTCTTCCTTTGTAGTACTATTATTAGAACTTCGATGGCACATGTTCTTAATTTGTTCATTCCAGTTGTCTCATTTATGCTTTTCTTATTTGTAGCAGGTTTGGAGATACTGAAGGAAAAGTTTCCCATGCTGCTAACTTTCAGTGATGATGCTACACTTGGAAGAAAGGATGTATAAAATGTTCTTTGGCATCACTGTTCTATATCATAGCTCTGCTGCCTATCCAATGCCCTATGATTAGGATTGATGTCTTGTCTAAAGGAGCATTTAGCTTTCTTTACATAGAAGTGATTCTTCCTTTATGCCTTAAAAAAGGTCCGGAGGTGGCTAAATTGGCCGCTTAACAAATGGCTATAGGGCTATAGCCCACGATCGAAGTATACCACCCGTCGTATAGGTGTTGAGAAATGAATTTTGCTGCTTATGCAAAGATGATGTATTTAACAAGACTTGTTTTAATGGATTTTGCTGTGACTTTGCCTGTATTGATTTTTCGTCTATATTGATGTCGATTCTTCATCCCAGCTTGGTGCCAAATGGGTGGGATGTATATATGAATTTTTTTCATTCTTTTGTAATACCAGTAGTAGAGGTCCAAAAATGCTACTCTCTCCGTCCCTTTTTAAATGTGTTACTTGGGATTCTGTGCCATTTTCAACGGCTTATAACTTTTAATGTGAACCTCAAAACATATGCATTATGGATCTTGTTTGATAGATCTTAATTATTTCTATTATACAAAATTTTCAAAATCATAAAAGCTATTATAAATTAAAAGTTATAAGCCGTTGAAAATGGCACAGAATTCCAAATAACACATTTAAAAAGGGACGGAGGGAGTACTAAACATACACAAATAATAGCAGGCAAGACATGCTATGGAAACAAGCAAAATCATAGCAAGTAAAAAACACTATCTAAAGTGTGTAAAACATAAGTGGGCTAAAAATATTAATGAAAGTCTGACCCTTTTTATAATGTCGGTTATGTGTAAAACCTTGTATAATGTTTTTGGCATGCTATACGAACTCACTTTCTATGGCGTTCGTATTTATGCTCTTCATTGCCACCCATAGCTTGAATTTGGTCCTAATTATCAACTTATGAACTTGTCTGGTTAAATATACTCCAAGACCCAAGTGGTTAGACGTGGGTATGGGGTTGTTGCACCAGCTGTGCATGGAGTTACACATTAGCAACCCCGTTAGACGTTGACCAACACGATAAGCGATATGGCCGGCATGAAATTAGCAGAAGGACATGATAGGTGTATCCCATCAAGTAGGTCAAATCTTGAAAAGAAAGTGAACAAGTAGGAAAAATATAGCTGTCCAATAGAAAGATGCATGAAGTGCTTCACAAGTAATCTCCATACTTTGGTCCATTAATTTCGATCTTTTTTTCCTTCCCTCAAAGGTAGCGTTAGGTCCATAAGATCGATTAAGATAACCACCCGGCATTCGATGGTGTGCGTCAGGTCCATAAGATCGATTAAGATAACAACCCGGCATTCGATGGTGTTTTATGAGCTCGAACTCTAATCTAAATCTTAAACGCTAAACTGAAGTATCTCTTAGGATAAGACTTAAAAGATATGATTTGTTTCTTGCCAATCTTTTGCTCAGTCGGATTGTGGCTTAACGCTTCGTCGTCTTCGTTTTTCATTTCACCTATTTAACTCGTAACTCGTTGTACTTAGTGGTACTCAAGTTAATAAACTTTTTTTTGTCGATAAAAAAAAAAATGTTCTGCATACGTTTGGAACATTGACATTACATAAGAGATAGAAAAATGGAAAAAGTAGAACAATGATTACATAATGAAACAACAAGAAGGGCTTACTTTTACCAAAGGTGTTAGGTGGGAATTTAAGTTTTGAGAAGCAATGCTATATAACTTTAAAAAGAAGAATATCAATTAATTAAAAGAAAACTAGTGATGTACGTCGATTAATCAACTTTGATGTTGTATGGTTCACACTTCAATTTATTACTCTTGTTGATTGGGGAAGCACCATTTTAATTACTAGTATTTTAATTTGGTGTTCCAAACCAATTAAAAAATTAATATTGACCGGTGTAAGTTAGTGGATGCATGCACCTCGGACTAATCTCTACTAATCTCTATATTACTCAAACAATCGTTTCGCATGCTTAGGCATGTACGGGGATGAGGTTGCCTCATTATGGTGATCTTATTTTGAAGGTGAAGTCGCGAAATCAATCCACTGGAAACAATTGACACGGTTGCCCAAGGTGAATGGCAATTTGAGTGGTTTTTTCTACCTCATGCTTGATTTGGTTTTGATTAGTGAAATCTCATACAACTAAATATATCGAATGTCTATTTACTGGAAGAATACACATCCACCCTCAAAAACCCTTTTGGATATATGTTAGAAGTTGTCATTTAAAAAAGGAAAATTTAAAAACCAGCTCATTGGGCTGATATTAAGCCTTAAAACGTGTATTGAAATATGTGAAAAATGTATAAGTATAGAAGTTATAGTCAGTAGTATCCATGTTATATTTTTGTAGGTTGTATTGCCTACCCATGTTTTTTTTTATTTATAATTTCAGTGTTCAGGCAACATACGCACACTTAATTAATCTCTGAGAGTCAGGACTAACTAGGTTTTGTTTCTTGACTTTGGAAGGTTGCCGTGGGAATATCTTCACAAGTTACAAAGTTCCGACAAAATAGATGCATATAGGCCATACACAGACAATGGAAAACCTTTCCTTAATTAAGACTATCAATAGTGGAAACTCTGAAATTCAAATTCCACACTACAAATTATGTAAGTTAAAAATTGATTTCAATAACGTTACTTGAACACTTCTCTCTATATATAAAAATTGATTTAATTTTGAGAGATTGCTTAGTTAGTATAGTAATTGACGCCACCTGGGTTTGTATGTATATGAACACTGAAACTACAGGGGCTTTATAGTAATTTTTCAAACATGAAGGGGATATCTATTGTTACGGCAAACCTCAGGGGGTGTAAGAAAAATTTACCCAACTTTAATTTCCCTACAAAAAGCAACATATACATAGTGACAGTGTGTGATGTTTTGGCCTTAGAAATGTGGTCCTCTGATTATCAAGGAATTTTTAGTTCTAAAAGGTCCATCCAGCTGTAGTAATTAGTATTTGATTAGACAAAAGCTGTCCACTCTTTCAAATCAGGCCTACATGAATTAGGATAAGGGCTAAGGCATGTGCAGTTCATGGATATTTGTTTCCTTTCAGTTTCTGCCAAAGTATGTGAGAGCAAAGGACTAAAGAATGAGAAATATTCTTTTAGCTACTAGTACAGGGTGCCCAATCTCGTAGGATTTCCTTACTGTGTACTCCTTTTTAATAGTAGTAAAAAATCTCAATAAGGTACCCGGGGTTGTTATTCGTGAGGTTGGTAAGTTTTGTCAACTCTCATCTGTGCCGTCTGTTTTGCGTAACTTTGGCTCAAATTATATCAAATAATAGACCATTTGAATAAATTTTAAAGAGGTGAAATCGGAATCGTTGATGCATGAAATAGACGGCCGGATGGTGTCAGCACCCCTGCTGACCTAATTCCTCCATTAGATCCATGAATATTACCAGTTTCTTCTGTGTAATTAATTACAATCTTGAATTAGAGATGATTAAGACTTTTGTCGCTCATTGATACTCAAAATTTGGCATTTTTTTTTTATAATAATTATGTTCTTTGGGTTAATATTGTAAACCCACAAACGTTAATCAAGAAAAAGTCACTACATTAATATTTAAAGCATTTTCTTCCTTCCCTTACCTTACAACCACACCAGAGAAGTATTAATGTCCCTCTCAGAATACAACATATTTATTGCAAAATTAATTCTCATTTTCTAGGCAACCATCTCAACTTCCGTGCCACCAAAAAGACAACACAAAGGGGTGGTTTGAGTGAATTGAAAAAATTAGTTTTTTGATTCTTTTGATTTTGTCTTTACTTTATTTATTTTTATATTTGTTGGTTTTCGGTCGATTTTTTATAATTTCTTAACTTGTCTCAACGAGATGAATTCAAAAAGTATAAAATTATTAGCTAAACTTAAAGTTTTGTGGATAAAGACGAAAAATAATTTTAAAAAAATCACAAAAAATCGACTGAAAACCAACGAATGCAAAAAAAATTGAATAAAAACAAAATCAAAAAACCAAAAAACTATTTTTAATTCACCCAAACCAACCATTGAGCTGGTTGTTGCGATTTGCGATAAAACAGCTCCCAAATTTAGTTCCATTTCCATTTGTTTCCTTATCGTCGTCATCTTCTTCTTCCTCAATCTTCCCTCTTTCTATTGTTTCGGAGACCTTTTTTCAAGGTCTCACTGACACGACAAACAATCCAAAAAGCGAACGAAACCAATGAAGTTTGATTCCAAAAACAACCCCCCATTTTCGTTTTCATCATTATCCCACAAGCACAATCATGTTTTTGTGAAGTTTGCTGTGTTGTCTCTCCTTTTGGGTCTGGGTTTTCGCCTCTTTGTTTATAACCCTATTCAGTTTCCTTCCGAAACTCCTGACCCTTCTTCGCTTCTTGTGGAAAACGTGACATTTCAACCTCCGGCGGATACATCACCGGTTTCAGGTGATTTACCGGTGGATGAAAGTCTTCCGGCTAGTGAAAACCTAACTTCCCGGAATGGTGAGTGAATTTTGTTAAATTCTGTAACTAATATGGCAATGCATCAAACTTAAATTGCAAATCATCTAGAGGTTGCATTTCCCTTTTACAAGTTGGGTTTTTCCCTTTGTTCTAATTTTTCGTTCCATAATAGTCCTGGTTTTGAGGATTGGTGGCTATACCGAATGTGTAATTGACAATGGTAACGAGGGTTTTCTTTCTTTGTTATTGCTGGAAAGTGGAATGCCCAAGTTTTTCCTTCTATTTTTTTCGGCCTCCCAAACTTGTTACTATTTCAACCTGATCACACTTCTATTTAATTCTTAATTCTGTATTTTGACTATTTTGGCTGATGGAAAGGTTGAGAGAGGTATTTGAGAATCCTGTTTCATTTACTCAACATTGTTTCAATTGTTGGGTACTGAAGTTATTGCTTTGAATGAATACCAGTTTCACATGGTAGCCTACACAGAGGGATAGATTTTCTTTTAGGTTGGTAGTGTTATGCCCAAGTGACATCTTTGCATAATCCATGGCTTTGTACCCCTTAATCTTTTCTCTTTCTCCCTGAATCCATTAAAGATCAAATCAACAGATAGTATTATTTTCTTGTGCAAAATCTAGTTCTCGTTTATGGTCAATCAATTGATATTCTTATCTTTTGCATATTCTAGTTCTTGTTTGTGATAAGATCAACTGATATTCTTTCCTTTTTTTGTTGGAAAATCTAGTCACAGAAAAATGCGATATATTTACGGGACAATGGGTGCCAGATTCCTCTGGTCCATATTACACTAGTGAGACTTGCCAATACGTTGAAACTCATCAGAACTGTATGAAAAACGGTCGCCCAGATTCAGGTTATATTTACTGGAGGTGGAAGCCCAGCGACTGTGAGTTATCTAAGTTTGATCCACAGAGATTTCTTGATTTTATGAGGAATAAGTCATTTGCTTTCATCGGGGATTCAATTTCACGTAATCACGTGCAGTCATTGCTTTGCACTCTCTCACAGGTGCTGTTTCTAAATCTCCACAAGACCAAATACATTCAAAATGATTTGGAGTATCTGCTAAATTCTCCATTTTGCTTCTTGGATTTGCTACTTGTTTCATTTGTTTTTCCTTGCCACTGTTTACTGATGATGCAAACATTTACTGAAAACTTTCTGCATTTCCAATCTGCAATGTGAATGGAAGACAAATTTGTTTGGCTTGATTGTTTCCTTGAAGTTTGAATACGGTTACACTTATTTTGGTGAGAGTGAGACTAGTACCGAAAGAATTTTAAAAGAACATGAAATGAATAGATAGAGTCAACGGTATGACAGACAGCATTGCCGACACGCGACAAGGTCGAGCAGCTCAAGACCAAATCCAAGAGGGAGGACAAACAAGAAAACCCATAAGTCCGAATTGTAACTCGGATAGGAAACAGAATCAAAACCTAGACCAAAAACCTTAATCTCTCCCGCTACCCTGTCAATCTAGGAGTGAAATAGAGACTGAAAGTAGCCTCTCACAATCTGAGCTAACGAAATCATGGATCCTTTTTTTTTAAGATTTGGGCTTGACTACTTTTTCGGTCTTAGCTTGATAGAATGATTCCATGGACTAACTTTTCATTCTCTCAATCTAGATAGACCAGAAATTGATCTGTAGCAGTACATGGTGGGCAGGTAAATGATAGTTACTTGCTACTGATTTGTGAACTTGTGCGCACGGAATTCCTTTCCGTGCCAGCTGTGAGGTCATTTGGAAAATGATACCACGG
Organism: Vaccinium macrocarpon; assembly: GCA_022606695.1. NCBI lineage: Eukaryota > Viridiplantae > Streptophyta > Magnoliopsida > Ericales > Ericaceae > Vaccinium > Vaccinium macrocarpon. Next base: position 735,664 of record CM040176.1, on the reverse strand, counting down.
TTCCAGCAACTTTGATAGTGGATGATTGAAGTTGACCACCTTGTTTTAAGTGGTTCTGTAACGCCCCACGTAGACCACTGGCCCAGTACCTTGATTTGATTCACTGGCCATACCACATGACCCAAAATGCTTAAGCCCAAGGTAATAGTAGTAGCCCACATGGTTTGTTATATACCCAAGACCACTCATGTAAACAACCAATGTGGGACTAAACACCATCTACTCCCAAACCTAGGGATGGCAATGGATCGGTTTGGTCCGGATTTTGTGATTACCATACCCAAACCCAAAATATTTATCTATACCCAAATCCAAACCAATATCCGACGGGTATGATTTTTAGTACACCATAACCAAACCATATGGATTTGGATTTTATCCAAACCGCACCAAACCCTCATTAATACATTAAAATAAAAAAAAGTAACATGCCATAAGATTTCACCATTAAACATCTAAATTCCAACATAATCAAAAGAAATAACTAAATAATAAACTTTTCTTAAAGAGTTCCTATAGAGACTCTTGAGATTTTTAAGGGGTTAGAGAGGAATAATAAGGGAGATGAAAGGAAATGTCAATGAAAGTTATGAATTGAAAAATAAAAATTATGTGTATATGAAAATATAATATGTATATATGTATCCTATAAGTAATATCATATGGATTGGTTTTGGTTTGGGTTTGGGTTTGGCCGAATACTTTTTGAGACCAAACCCAAATCCAAACCCGCTGGGTATTATGTTTCGAAAACCAAACCCACCCCATGATTAGGAAATAATACAAAAAACCGCCCCAATAGGGTCGGTTTGATTCGAGTATCCATCAGTTTTGGGTGAGATTGCATCTCTACCCAAACCTGGGGTATTACAGGTGCAGTTGTCACTCTCAAAAGTTAAAATTTTGTATTTCTCTAGTATTTTAATTAGGGATGATTCACATGGTTGTTGCCTTGTCTGTGTTTATAATAATTTAGCTTGTAGTATAGATTACTTGTAAGAACTTAACGCCAATTAAACACTTGTTGTCATCAATGTATCTGATCCAATCCTTTTGCAAAACAAAAACGTACAACAGCTTAATGTGCACTGTTCTTGGGAAGGATATTTAGTTATTTACCACCTCGTCTGATGTTAGATTTCTCTGTTAGAAAAATAGATTGGTCTCGGGTTCCCTAGGTTCTTGAGGAATTTCCATATCAAGATAATTTTGAGAATACATTGAAAAGCAGAACGGTACTGATGAAGCAAGTTTTACCCCTTTTTTTTTAGCAAAATCTCTATACAGAAAGGTATAAATGAAAGTTGTGACTCGTAACTGATGAGCATATTATGCAGAATTACGAGTGAAATGATCAAACCCTGCAGCAATTTTGTATCTTTTTCTTCCATTTTTCCATCCTCCTTTCCCCTCACAAGAGTGACGCATCTAAGTTATTTTTCTGTTCAAAACCTAAAATTTCACTTCGGCAACGACACGTGGTACAATTCCATCCCAGCTGAAGACTCCACAATACCCAGATCAAGGCATTGAGTTGGTCCCTTGTTTGGATATGCAAGGATCAACAGAAATCTGCCGGCTTTCATGTTTGTTTCATTTTTCATATCACTACACTTTCGCGTCATTCATCTAAGATTTGATCGCATGGGTAATGCAATTGAAGGAATTTTACTGAATTTTAACTGCAGGTGGAAGAAGCCGTGCAGGTCTACCATGACAAGGAATACAGATCCAGAAGATGGCATTTTCCCTCGTACAACTTCACACTGTCAGTAATTTGGACTCCTTTCCTCCTAAAAGCAGCTATTTTTGAAGATATATATGGAGTTTCATCAGGTGAAATTCAACTTCATCTCGACAAACTCGATACACAATGGACTGAACAATACACAAATTTTGATTACGTGATAATCGCGGGTGGGAAATGGTTTCTCAAAACAGCAATATACTATGAAAACAACACGATCAAAGGCTGCCATTACTGCCCGGGTAAGAATTTAACAGAGTTAGGATTTGATCATGCCTATCGTAAAGCCCTACAGTTGATTTTTAACTTTTTTACAAGTTCAAACCACAAAGCACACGTATTATTTCGAACTACCACGCCAGATCATTTTGAGAATGGAGAGTGGTTTAGTGGGGGCTACTGCAATAGAACCGGGCCATTTAAAGAAGGCGAGGTTAATTTGACCGCTGTGGACACAACGTTGCGAAATGTTGAGTTGGAAGAATTTGAGAAGGCAGTGGAAATAGGATCCACAAAGGGGGTGACTTTGAAGCTAATCAACACAACCCATCTTTCATTGTTGAGACCTGACGGGCACCCGGGAGTTTATCGGGAGTTCCAGCCGTTTGCCAAGGGTAAACACGGAAAACTTCAAAATGATTGTTTGCATTGGTGCTTGCCTGGGCCGATAGATTCCTGGAATGACTTGGTAATGCAAACGTTGTTCAGTGGTTGAGAATTATGATTAAGATCTAAGAGAAACAACTCTTCTTGATCTGAAGCACTGAAAGGAAGAGTATCCCTGCCATCTCGACTAACAATAAGGGCAACTGCTTCGGTATGGATTGAAGTTGAGCTTGCAAGAATGAAGCAGAAGACAAGAGAGTATACAACAAAGATATCATCACTTTGTGACAATTGTGATAGTTAGATTTTTTAGCATCATTGTAAACATGTCTATTTTCCAGTATAAGATTTCATGTAGAATTAGATTACACGTGGTGTAAGTGCAAGGATTCGATTACTCTCTATAGAATATGAACTTTTTGTTGCATCCTTGGGCTGGATTATGTAATTATTCTGATCATTTCTTGAGTGACGAATTGACATCAATCAAGTTGAGTAACTAAACCAAAGTCTCTGCTAGGGTTTCTCTTTGGGGGAGGGGCGGCAGCCTCTTCTCCCCCTCCCCCTGCCCCCCCGATCCCTCTTCCTCCCCCTCTCCTTCTTCTGATGTATTCCTCTTCCAGATTAGAGGTTGTTTCCAGGGTGATGAGCGGCAAGGTACTACTTCGGTGGTTTAGCTCCGGGGCTTTGGCTCCAGTGGGACGGTGGGGTAGGTCCAGCCATTTTACCCCCTCTTCGGTTTAGATCTGGCAGTGGGTGGTCAGTGGAGGTCAATAATGATGAGGCTGGGACGAGTTTTTTTTTTCCTTGTTTTTTTTTTTTTTTGTTTTCTTCACCGGTTGTTTTCAATCCGGCATGTGTATCAGTCTGGTCTCCCCAGATCCGGTGAGTGTGGAAGGTGGGTTAATAATCTCTTTGTTCTTCGTTTGTTTGGCCTGGGTTTGTTGTTTGATTGTAGTGGTCTGTGGGTTGTCGGTTGTACAGGTCTTTTCCCCGTGGCTAGTGACGGTCGTGGTTTGTAGTGCATGCTTGGAGGTCTGGCTCATTGTGGGTTTCTAGCCAATTGCCATGCCTAGAGTTCCGTAGTGTCAGCAGAAACTCGCATTGGAGCATCCCTTTGCGGTTGTGAGGGATTTTTCCTTGCGTCGTGAATGCCAACGTTAGCCACTAACTAAAAAGACCGCTCCAGAGGATTGAGCTCAGGGTTGCTCCTCTACTGGTCCTTGGACGGACTCTACGCCGCTTTGTTGGTTTGCTTTGTAGTAATGTGTCTTTGAGCCTTATGCCCACAGTGGTTTGCTCGTGTCCTAGGGTTTGTAGTGTAAGCTCTTTCCGATTTTCTTGTTCTATTGTAAGTGCCGTTGGGCTTCTTGATATGAAATTTGCATAGGATCAAAAAAAGAAAAAGAAAAGAAAAGTGGAGTAACTTCACAGTTGCATAAGACATTGGAATGGAATTTCCTTCCCATTAGCGATTGGAAGAGGAAAGAGAGTGGAGTTGAATGTTGTCTCAAGCTGTAATATATGTGATAAACTAGAAGACATATCCCAATTGAATCAGATTATAACCATGGAGGTCAAAATTGGGGCAATTAACTCAACAAGCATGTAAAAATATGAAGCATAGCAGAAGATCCTGTAAACAAGGTCAACCACCATGTTCCCTTGCGTACTCTACTGTGACCAAGTTCATAGAACTGCAGCCTAGAGTTTTCCTTGCTATTTCGTAAAACGTATCTTGAGTTCAGTTTGTGTTTGTCTGAAAGACTCCTCCTGAATCAAAACTTAGGAGTATATCTATAAACATCTCAACGATGAGGTTACTCTAAGTTGCCAAACTGATGACAGAAATTACCATATATTCCACGAACATGAAATGAAGGAGAAAAAGAGGCTACAAGAATTTGGCCCATCCATGTTAACTCATAACATCACCACACTCTCAAAAGCATGCACACGCATACAAATCAGCAACAAGCAACAAACATCAGTAACAAATTGCCAAACGGATCCAAAATATCTTCTTCTTCTTTTTTGATAAGTGGATACAAATATATCTTCTTATTCAGTGCATACACAAATTGTATCCAGCGCAGCAATTTAGAATATAACTTTGCAAATGGAAAACCCAAAATAAAACCTGAAACAAGTTTCGATCACATTCAAGCCAAATACTCCTCGCACTCTTTCCTACTTGGTTGAAGGAGCTCCATCTTGCTTCCTCGGCTCCACTTTAAGAAATGGGTCCTGCAAATTCAAATTGGACAAACAATTTAAAGGGCAGATTGCAGTACTGATTGTTCCATGAGAACCAGATGCAGTTTGCAGTACCAATTTTTTAAGGAGATGACCCATCAATGACAATTGATAACTCTTTGGGTTAAACTGACATAACAAAATGACAGAGAAGGTTTGATGAAGATGGTAAATTTCCTCAACTGCAACAAGGCAAGAAGTACCCTTTATCTTGAAACCAATTTAAGTCTTCACTGTAATTGATTAAAGAAACCACTACTAATCACTGCAAATAAAATTGCAATTTGGCCATTTGAAATGCTTAGAAGTTACGACACCCCTGATCTTCTTGATCGGCTCAATAAAGTTTCTGTTCGGTCATTCAAGAATACAATCGCAATCAAAATCATTCGGATTTCAAATTACATGCGAATGGAGAAATCTGGAGAGAGAGAGAGAGAGAGAGAGAGAACGTGTTGGACGAAGAGGTAGTTGGCGACGACGACAGTGGCGACGATTGATCCCAAAATCGAAGCTGGTCCAGTTAGCAGACTCCATTTGCGGTATATCATCTTCTTCTCAGCTCTTGCTACTCTCTCTCTCGATAGCGATCCGAATGACGAGGAAGGAGAACTGGAGAAGGCCATCGGCCCAATTGCAAAAAATATGTGTGGGCCAATTATAGTGATGGGCTTCTTCCGAGAGGACTTCACTAAAGGGCTATTGGGTCGACTTCTCAATGTAAGTTGGTAGAGTAACTCGAACCCCAAACCTCTGCCTTGGAAGCAAAAGTATACGACCAAAGGGTTTTCCGTTTTTAGTACAAGTGCTAAAAGAGCTAAAAGTATTAAAAATAATTGATGTATATGAGGAGAATGATCTATCTTGAAATTCATTTTTAGCACTTTTAGCAAAAAAGGGAAACCACGCCACATCTGTACGTTGGGATTGGATGTAGACAGATTTTGGTGTCCAAGGGAAAAACTCTTTTAGGACTTTTTTGCAAAAATGGGAAACCACACCACATCTGCAAGTTGGGATTGGATGTAGACAGATTTTGGTGTCCAAAGGAAAAACCGGACCATCTTTTCATTTTTTTGGGGAAAATTGAGTTCTGACTTATAGTCATGACTTAAAGGTATAAAACTAAGGGGAAAATGTACAATACCTCCTTGTGGTTAGGCCGAGTTGCAGATGGCCTCCTTAACTTTTGTAAATGACCACTTCACCTCTTCGCGGTTTCGGACTAAAGTGCAACACTAACTCCGTTAATAGAAAATGCTAAAAGATTGTGGTACCTTTGTACCTTTTTAGGATAGCTCCTCTCTCTTCTCTCCTTGAATAGGAAACAATAAATTGGCAAATAAAATTCTAATATTTGTTCTCCAACTATGTTAGCCTAATTCATTTTAAGTTCTCTTTTTTATTTTTACAATTAACTAAATCTTAGTCAACAATTTTCCAAAACTTTATACCAAAAACTCATAGCTTTTCATGGCTTGAACTTGCCTATGATGGTTTTCATCCTTATTGAGCCAGAGGACAAAATGGGCATTGGTACACATAGCTTGATCTCTATGGCCTCATTTGTTTAATCGGAGATAAATTGATGGGATATGAAATCCCTTGGGATATGGGTGGGATATAAAATCCTTGGGATATTGCTCAGGATATTTATGGATGAAGAAAATCTATATCCGGTATTTGTGTTCAACGAGATAAGTAAGAGTGAGGAAGAAAAACAAGAAAGAGTGAGAGAGATTTCCAAACATGAAATCCTTTGTACTTTGTGTGGTTTGTTGTAAGCAATAAAATTGCATCTATTAGTGTGTGAAAATTGTTTCTCTCCCATTCTTCAGTGGTATCAAAGCTAGATCTGGGGATGACCATCTCGGTCGACCCTCCCCAATCCAACCCATCCCCTCCCTGAATGAGTAGGGGATTCGGGGATTTTTTCTAGGATTGGGTAGGGTATGGGAATTTATTTAAAAAAAATTTGGGGATTGGATAGGGGATGGTATAGTCAGTCCTCTCCCCAATCCCCTCCCGGTTCTCCTCCCCTCCCCTCCTTGCCCCGCATCACCGTTCACATATATAGGTGTATTATATTATAAGTTTATAGGTTTTTTTTTCCCCGGATAAGTTTATAACTTGTAACTTAATGGTTGGTTGTATAATGAAGGTTCTTCTTTACTTCTATTTTATGTGGCACTTTTGAGTGAAATTTTAATCTACCTAGAAACCTAAACCAAAAAAAAAAAAGAACAATAACAACAGTAGCACTTTTGAGTGACATAATACGTTTTAATTATCTTTGGAAATCACTTTTGTCATTAGCTTTTTGGATTTCAATACAACTTATTTGGTATTCACTTGAATAGTTAGAGTAAACTTTTGGATCCCCGATTCCCTGTGGGAATGCCCATTCCCCGCCCCAAGGTGGGGATGGAGGTTAAAAAAAAAATCCCCAGTGGAGGTTGGGGGAGGGGATGGAGATTGATATGGGTTTAGGGATGGAGGTAATGATATCCACCCTCTACCCTCCCCATGCCCATCCTTAGCTAGATCGACTGATGTCCAACGAACAACTGAGAGCCTTCTCTCTAGTAAAAAATCAAATGTGATCAAAACTTCATTTTGATCCTAGAAATAGCTTCATTGTACCCAGACAAAACAAACGGTTCAATTCCGATGAACAAGACTCACTGTCGAACTTAGGTCGAAATTAAATTAATCAAAAGAATCGATTTTGATAACGAATCTACCTTTCTATAGACGAGAATAAGACAACGATGCCAGTACATTGACAAGACGATCACGAAGTGGTTCCCACACGTTGCCAGAAAGGAGAGTGGGATCCACTTTTAGTTCACATGTTGTTCATCTTCCACAACTCTAGTGAATCGATCTGAGTCACCTAGAAGAAGCTGCCACCGACTCACTTGACGCCAAAAGGCGAGCCTCACGTTGCAATGCGTAGCTTGACGATTCAGTGGTAGCATATTGAAGAAACAAAAGGACAACACCTCCTCCGACCACCAGAGCAGCACCACCTCCAATAGTGACCAATAAGAGGCATGGACGAGAGAGAAAGAGAGAATCAGAGGAATAGACGAGAGAGAGAGAGAGAGAGAGAGAGAGAGGGATGGGAGATGAAAAAGGGTAATATTGTCTTCTTCCATGAAAATTCAACTTAATTTAGCTTCTTTTTTTTCCATGTCAACTCGCCTAACATGCGTGTGTACTACACCTTCCATCAGTTTGGAAGGAAAATCTAACGGTAACACTTTAGTCCGAAACCAAGGGGAGACGATGTGGTCATTTGTAAACGTCAAGGAGGTCATCTGCAACTTGGTCTAATTAATCACATTGAGGTATTCTGCATTTTCCCCTTCATTTTATACCTCTAAGTCACGACTATAAGTCACAACTAAATGAAAATCAGTCTAGGTCTATGAGTCTATCTATCTATATATCTATTTTAATTAGTCTGTTCATGATAACAATGCCTGCCGATTAACTAGGTCTTCGAGTCTATTTATCTATATCTTTTTAATCGCATACTACAATTTAAATGTCATTTTCACTCTTTGAATGAGTTCAATGGATCTTTCGGCTTAAACAAGGTGGGATATACGAACATAGTTCTTAGGCTTATGTACGGAGACGGGTCCAGAAATTCACCCTAGTGGGGTACCTTATTTATTATAATTTTGAATTTTTTTTCGTCAATGATCATGATAAATTAAGACATTCATTATGGGCTATAAATTTATAATGATTACTTTTATAAAAATAAAAGATCAAAAAATGAGCACACAAATTTAGACAAAACTTTTAGAGTATGGTTTACTTTGACATTGACAAATCTTAAATGATCGAGATGGTTTTATCGATGATTATTTTAAAAATATTTTGCCACAACGGTTAAAAATAAAGAAAATAAAAATAAAAATATCCAAATAAAAAAAAACTTTCTTAGTTTTGAGCGGGGTTAGCAGGGGCACGTGACTTTGCGTGCCCCCTTTGGATTGGTTCCTCCCTATGTATTTGTTAAAAAAAAATAAAAAATCGTATGACCCTTTGTAATTTTGAATGTGTACGATGTACGAGTTCATAAGTTTTTTCATATCTAATACTTATTAAATGTACTAGGTACGGGGCCTCGTGCGTTGCACGAATTTTATGCACGTGTGCTGTTTTCTTAAAGGTTTGGGTTAGAGCTTTGTAAAATGATTTGTTTTAGGCTTATAAAATGGAAGGTATTGCTTATGTAAGCAAATGAAAGCTAAATAGGCAGATAAATATTCCTAGCTAAATAAGAGAATGCAACAAGGTGAACTAAAATGTTTCGAAACTGCTTGGAAGTCTCAAATGCTTCTTAGCTTTTGAGAAAGAGAAGAATCATTTGTGTGTATTAGGAGCATTTCCTAGCTAAAATGTCAAATGGGGAGGCGAAATTTGTCAATAGATAGGTAAAAAACCAAAGATTAGCAAGTTTGTGTGGAAGGAATTTGTGTTGGTTACGTATTTAAAGGTGATTAAAATGTAATGCACAAAGTGGATTTCTTTTATGTGTACTGAACCAAGTACTTTTTTGAAGAAATTTTATAGCACAAGTGTTGGAAATGAAATATTCATGCATAGTCAGGAACACAAAAACAGTTTTGTGTGAGGAATAGGCATATTCATAGTTTTGTTGGGTTGGCCAGGTTTTTTCCTTTTCCTTTTTTGGAACACAAAATAAAAAAATTTCATTTGCAAAGATAAATATCTAACCAAAAAGAAACGTAATGAGGTTGTGGTATACTCCACATATTTGGCATATGTGATGTTGCTTTATCAGACAATGCAATGAACCCTCCCAAACATCTCAGCATCTGTACGCAGTGCATGGCAGAGACAACAAAGTACGGGATTACCAAAAAGGCCCCTGAACAAAAACAAGGCAACACATGAAAATAGGACACAAGGGGATTAAGGTACGGTCTGGGAAGGCAACATGGTATTTTAATCAAAATCACTCAAAAGGACAGAGGATTACAGTTAAATCATAACAACACTAACAGCCTGATACAAAATCAAAGGGCAAATTCGTCCCAAATTGGCATGCCAAAATTGAAAAAACCATCTCACAGAGGGGCCTCTCAAAAGACGAAAAAGGACAGAGGATTACAGCTAAATCATAACAACACCAATAGGCTTGATACAAAATCAAAGGGCAAATTTGACCCAAATTGGCATGCCAAAATTGAAAAAACCCGTCTCATAGGGGGCCTCTCGGGTTTGGATGAAACAGGTTTTATTTATTTATATGAATACTGATGTTTAAGACAGAGACATTAAGGGTGGACACAAAATGTTACTTGGGGGCAAACATATATGTAGTAAAAAGATAACTAACGAAGGAGCCTGTTGGAAAAAAAGAAAGAAAGAAAGATTGAGTCCCAGATTAGGTAAGTAGAAAAAGAGTTGGACCTATACAATTGGATGGGCTTATTAATCTTTTTGGACCCTAAAATATTGAGCGGGTTTCAATTTAGTTCCTAATGTAAACATTGCCAACATTTAGTCCCCAATGTTTTAAAATCTGTATCAATCAAGTCCCCAAAACTGTTAAAATGAGGAACATTTAACATGTTTTGAAAAAGGAAAGTTTAAAAAAAATTATTTTAAAAGACATTTTTCGGGGAAAAAACCTTTTTGAATTTCATTTAAAATTTTTTTTTTTTGTTGTCTTGCACCACCACCACCACCACCACCTAGGGATGACAACGGGTAGGGTAAGAATCGTGGGACCCTATTCTACCCCCGATCCCCAATTGGGAAGTTCTTCCCCACCCCCACCTCCATACCCAAAAGAGATGAGTGTCAAAAAAGAGAGAGAATAAGATCTAATTTATGTGTCATATACTAACAAAAACAACCATTAAAACAAAATATAATAGAAAGTTGCAAAGAAATAATAGTCTGCCAAGATTATATACAATTTTAAAAACTACCATCATTAAACTTTTTTTAACACTTAACCATATATAATTTTAATTTTGAACAATATACCTAAATTATTCCTATATGCATACTTATATATACACACACATACATATATATTTATATACTACTATATGCCCACATATGTACATACATTCATAAAAATATGTATACAATTTGAAACGGGATGGGTATAGGTATTCAGAGACGGGTATCACAAAATCATACCCGTTCCATTTTCAACCGCGGATTCTTGAAGTTCTACCATACTTGCCCCTATTAGATTAAAAATCAAATAATATCCGCCTCCAAATAGCCGGGGGTGGGGCGGGTATCCATTGAGTTTGGGGAAATTGCCATCCCTACCACCACCATTCCTTCTTTCCCTTCCCTTCCATTTCCTCCAGCTTTATCACCTCCTTTGCCCCTTCCCCTTGCCACTGTAAAACCCTCAAGAAAACCCATTTACCCCTATGCAAATCACGAGGAACACACAGACAGATAGAAAGAGGTTTCAAAATGATGTAGTATATTTATAACGGGTTAGAGCAGTGGGGCTGATTTCAATGAGTTTGAGAAAGCATGGAGAGAGGAGAATAAGGTGGCGGTTGGAGGTGGCGACGTACATGCTGAATTTGGGGGTAGAGTAGTTTCAGATTTGCACAAATGAAAGAGAGAGGAAGGATGTGCAAAATACCCGAAATGCCCCTCATTTTAACGGTTTAGGTTCACGGTGCTAATTTCGAGGACTTGATTGATACAAGTTTTGAAATGTTAGGAACTAAATGTCAGCAATGTTTACATTAAAGATTAAAATGAGACCCGTTCAATACTTTGGGGACCAAAAAGGTTAATAAGTCCAATTCAATGACTCACCACTTGCAAGACTTAGCTTTTTAAGTGGATATAGGTCATTCAATATATATTGGGTCCATGTGATGTGATGGACTTCATGGATACTCCTTAACGGATTGGTACTATGCCCAAATGGGAAGAACCTCAGACAGATCGGATTCTAAGTAAGTGGTATTTGAGCCGATGGCTGCCGATCTATGGGCGGACTCTCTTATAAGCATCGGTGGTCGTGCGTTTGCATAGAGATTCTTGGTGGAGTAAGAAAATCCATTGTAGCTTTCTTGGAGCAGGAAAATTCCTATGCATGTTGCCAGCACCGGCATCATTGAGCGCTGCTTCAAGGTACAACTTGTGACCGTAATTACGAAAACCTCTTCTCTTTTGAAGGGTGAAAGCTTGGAATGAGAGACAGGAGAAAGGATAGAAAAGTGTTGGTGGGTATTTTAGAATTTTGTGGAAGAAAGTTACAAAATTAAATTTTCGGAGCAGACTCAAATCTTTGGATAGTAAATATGCTGGTGGGCCAAATCTTGCTATCGACCTTTCTCAAAGCATCTCCAACTAGAGGGATTTACGGGCCGGTCAAAGACGCGGCCCATATTTACGTCCAGGTCCAGCAAAAAACGGATTTGCACTGGCAAGGTAAAAACGTCTTCATATTCCGAAAATACCCCAGCTCGCGCATGTCTCCCCATACTCCTGCTGTATTCCCCCCAAAAAAAAAACAAAAGCATTCATTACAAAGTCCAAAAGTCCAAAAGTCTCTCTCTGGAAACACAAAACCATTCATTACAAAGTCCAAAAGTTTCTCTCTCTGGAAACACAAAACCATTCATTACAAAGTCCAAAATCTCTCTCTCTGGAAACACAAAACCATTCATTACAACATCCAAAAGTCTCTCTCTGGAAACCCAACATCCAAAAGTCTCTCTCAGATTTCAATTCTCGTTTCGTCACAAGCTCGCTCGAGTCATTGCTAGAGCACCGAGACACCGATGCTCGGTTTGAATCCTCTGAAATCGCCGTTATCGAGTCATGCTCCTCCGGGAATTCGCGGTAAGTGTCGGATCTACGGCCATACTATGTATATCACTGTGAATTGTCCGTATAAGACCTAAAATCACTGCGAATTTGAGAGTTCTTTGTTAGCAAGAGGACCAGAGCTCCCTTGCCCCTTACTAGAGCTTGCAAGATCTCCTTTGTAAAGTAGACGAGAAGGATTCAGAAATTCGCAATCTGTAGATTAAAAAATTCGCAGCTTGAGAATTGCGAAATTTTTCAATCTTAAGAAATTTGCAGTAACCGGAAAACCTACGGAAGTCAGAATGAGAAGAGGGAAAGGAAATCCTACAGGTTGGATTGTTGTGTGTCCACGAGACTGTAGTTTCAGAAATTCGCAACTGTAGTTTCAGAAATTCGCAAACTGTGCATTGCGATTTTTTTGAATTTTCTTAAATTCATATCCTCAATTAGTCTTTAATTCAAATTTAATTTGGTTGTGATTGTTCACAGTGTTGTGGTGTAAATCTTTCTATTTTTTATACAAATTCGCAGTGAATTTTTGTCTGCTGGAATAAAAGTTTAGATCGTGTTACATGCCAACAACACAATTTTTTACACATTCGCAAAGAAAATTATACAAATCCATGGGGATTTATCCTATTTTATACAAATTCGCAGCAAAAAGTTGTTTGAAGCAATTTTTTTTTTTGCTGTAGTTGCTAGTTATGGTGCATAGAAATGCCTCACATGTTGTATGCTTGCCAGAACAATGGCGTACACAAATCGTACACAAAGCATTGGAGAAATGGAGTTTAGAAATCATGCATAGATGAACGTAAATCTTAGTCCAGTAGAAGCTTTTACTGAATACTCACAATTTTTTTTATTACAAATTCGTAGTCGCCGGAAAAATTCGCCGGCCGGAAAAGTTTGCGGACCGGAAAAGTTTGTCGGCCGGAAACGTTTGCCGGCCGGAAGTGGATGGTGGGTGGAGTTGGGGAATGGGAGATGGAGTAAAGTGTAAATATATGTTTCAAGGGCAGAACGGTAATCTTAATAATGAGATTGTACTTAGAGGTAATTAAAAATTGAGTGTATCCTTAGTGGGAATTAATGATTGATTTTCTAGACCTACTGGTAATTTTCATACTGCTTGCTATCTTGCCCAAACCACCTTAGCTAGACACTTTTTTTTAAGAATTTGGAATATATATTTAGGCCCAACGGGTTGGGTAGAATTAACTTTTTGCCCGTTTAGAAAATGAATTGGGATTGAGAATATTTCTTAAAATCATGTTTGGCTCAGCCCGACCCATATAAAATAACGATAACGATGGTCATTATATATTTATACTATCAAAAAAATGTTAAGCAGGGAAAAAACCACTGCCATACTTATACATAGAATACCATTTTGCTCAAAGCATATGTACACATATATTCCTTGGTCTTGGAAAACTATTATTATAATTATTATTGTTATAAATTCTAAATTACAGTAGTATGGATGATTAATTTATACTTGTGTACTATAATTTAGAAAAATAAGCCGGTTAGTTACTTGAGAAATGTTATTTTAAGAGGGTCGGGTATGAAAATATTAAATGAAGCTCGATTATTAATTGGTCAGCTTGGGTATACACCAATCTCATTACTATTTAGTATAAGCTCAGCCCGAACCCGACCCATTGTATGCACACCACTATCTCCAACCAAATACTCTACTTGAGAGTATTAAAAACAATACAATTTTTTCAAAAAGTTATTATGAAGGAATTCACTAGTCATGCTTACTATAACCCATAAACTATTTTCTATCTCTATTTTCCAAAAACTCACTTTAAAATTCAAATATTTCTCTCTAAAATTTGAATTTTTATTTTTCAAAACATTTTTCAAATAGTTAGGATTGATCTCATTTTGAAGATAATAAAATTATCTTTGAATGATATGAATTTTATGGCAAATACATGTGCAAATTACAAGTTATACTTATTTCAATTAATTTATCACATCATCTTCTCTTATCCACCTACTCTCCTACACTTACTTGAGAACTATTACACAAATCCCCTTATAACATATTCACCTTTTATCCATTCTTTTTCCTTATCCACCTAAAACTTTATTCGCTTGACAAAGGCCTTAAGGGTGTCCAAATCTTATCCACTGCCCATATTACCGAAAGACCCTTGGCTCCACCTCTTCCACCCTACTAGTGTGAGAGTGTGAGCCCTTTTTAGCAAAAAACCCCTAGCCCCACCACTTCTACCCTACTAGAGAGAGAGAGAGAGAGAGAGAGAGAGAGAGAGGTAGTTGCTCTCAATTTTGTTTGTTTCAAATATGAAAATCAAAGAAGCAATCTCATTGGTCGTTCGAAGTCTACGGGTTTGGACAAATAAATTTCATTATTGTTCGAAGAAGTTTCATAGTTGACGATGAGCTCGAACTCGACGATAGTCTTTGATGAACTTGAACTTGATCGAATTTGTTATTTGTTGAAATCTTCTTCTCCTTTTTTTTTATAATTTTTTTTATCAACACGTCATTTCACCAAACGCTTTAACGCAAAGATTTCACCACAAATACAAGAGTGAACCAAAATTACCAAAATCTAAGACACGAGCTACAACAATACATAGGCTCAAAAGACTCGTACTGTAAAAGCAGACTAAAAATAGGTGTCGACATAGGGTCTATCCTCGATTTAACATTAGAAGATTCCTAAAGGACACCTAGATTAAACCATTAGTAGAAAACACAGATGAAATGTCAATAAAAACCCCACAAAGGGTGAGATAGTCCAACGAAGGGGATAACTTCCTACACAAGGGAACAAAAAAAACAAAAAACAAAAAACAACAAAAATAAAAAATAAATTAAAATACAGAAAAGAGAAAACCCCACTGTTAAGGATGTCGACAGAAACCGTCGTGGCGAAATCTGGTGACTTACGGAGTATTTGCCAGTGGGTCTTAGCCATACCACCTAAGCTCCATCTTCGTCAGTTCTGACCCACCTTTGATTTTTCCAAAATGGATCGGATGTGATGGAGGATGGGGGAGGTGGAAATTGAAGAAGGGAGGGGCGGGAGATGGATTTGGAAACAGAGGGGGTGTAAGCGAATTCACCACACACAATAATGAAATACGAAAACTGTAAAGAAATCAACATAAGAATTACGTGGTTTCTTGAGATTGGGTACCTCCACGGGAGCGAGCGGGTCTTTTTATTATGATAAAGTTAACTAGGATTTTTACAATAGAGAGTATTTATAAGCCATATTTTATTCCAACCATAAATTTTTCATACCAGATGCCAAGCTCTGCTCTGCTCTACTTGGCATCTGACTTTCATTAGAAATTCTCAATACCTCTCCGTGTAAGCCACAAGTTTCAACAGGGGAGATGAAAGTAGAAAAAGCGAAAAGGTGGACGTGGGTGGCTGGAGAGGAAAGAGAGGGTCAAAAAGATAAAATAAAAAACAGCAAACCCCAGCCTTTTTCTTAGAGAGAGAGAGAGAGAGAGAGTAAATTCCTTTGTTGAAATCCGAGAAGTCGATTTTGGAAATCTGGAATTTCTTGAAAGAAAATTGACTAATAAGTGAGATGATTATGATTTATGAGTCGGAATTTCTGAAATATGAACTGGACCGAGTGATTTCTGATTCCTATTTTTTCGAAAATTTGAAATTTGATGCATCATGGCTGATGAATAGAATTTATTTTATCCGGAATTTCTGATTTTAGGATTTGGATTATTTTGAAAATTTGGAAATCTGAAATTTCGAAAATCTGAGATTATGGAAATGGGATACATATGATCAGAATTTGGAATACTTTGGAAATCTGGAATTTCCAAAATACTAGAATGCAGAGTTGATTAAAATTTGGAGTACTTTGGAATTTTGGAAATAGGATGCAGACTACAGAGAGACGATTAGAATTAGGAGTATGGATGGAAGTTTTGACTTGCAAGTTGCAACCGTTTCTGACTTAGGAGTATTCGGTTTTGCACGGCGTTGATTAGTCTCTCGTTTGGATACACGATTTTTTACTCAAATAACAAGAGATGTACAATAAAAGTCTTCAACATAGATCTAATACACTCACATGGTATGTAAAACCCACACATACATGCGTGTGAGCTCCACACACCATGTAACCTATCATTTTTGTTTTGTCTCCGGTAGATTATTTTTTGCATATTAGAGAAAGAGATCTCAAAGAAAAGAGAAGGGAGAAATTATTAAGCAAATCAGAATTTTATGGGCAAAATGAAACATTTACACAATTGCAAATCACTCAACCCCTCAAATTCCTCTCCTAAAAAACCTTTAGTCCTCCTAAAATAATCTCCTTCCAACCTTCTCTCTTTTAAAACATATTTCAAAACGGAAAGACGTATAATTATGATATTAAAAAATAATGTAGGCCCGTATATAATTTTTTGCATTTCTTCTAATTAAATTAAAGACCCCAATTGCTTATATTAAAATTCAATAATGAAAATTTTAAGTAAATAAATGAACCGTACGGCGAATCTAAAGTGGAAAATCTAAGGTTGTGTTTGAATTGAGTTTTGATTTTTGGTAATGATTGGAAGGAGAAATATGAATAATAATAAAAAATATGAGTTAATGATTAGAGAGAGATACAGAAAAAATTGAGAATAAATATTTGAAAATAAATAATAATTAAAAAAATTAGGTCTTGAAATCCAAAACGAACCAGGCATAATTACCTTCAGGCTGCTCAGTGATAGGAGTATATTTTTGGGTACACGACTGCCCAACTGATTACCTCATCGAAAGGTGTGCTACTTACTGTATTTATCTATCTAGAGAAATGATTCTAGAAACAACTTGACATAAGGCTTACATATGATCTTGCATCACCCTTAGGAAGATGATGATAAAAATGTGACCATGTGAGCCTCAGCCACCCATATCTCCCCTGTTTTCATCTACTCCTACAACCCCTCCAATATTACTCACCCAAAAAATATACATACAATTTAACACAACAAAACAAAACCCAGAAAACTAACCTCCATAATTTTCCTATATAAACAACCATTTGCATCTCTCCATTTCATCAAACCCATAAAAACCCATCTACAAAATGGATCAAAAACCCCACATAGCCATCCTTCCCTCACCGGGAATGGGTCACCTCATCCCACTCGCCGAGTTCGCCAAGCGACTCGTTCTGACTCGCGACTTCTCCGCCACCTTCTTGATCCCAACCGACGGCCCTTTACCCAAAGCCAATAAATCCTTTCTTGACTCTCTTGCTCCCGCCGGCATATCCTACGTTCTCCTTCCGCCCGTCAATTTCGACGACTTGCCCGAAGACGATCGGATCGAGACCCGGATTTCCTTAACCGTGACCCGCTCCCTCCCTTCTCTCCGGGACGAGTTCAAATCACTCGTTTCGGGTCATCGGGTTGTGGCCCTTGTCGTTGATTTATTCGGTACTGACGCTTTTGATTTGGCCATGGAATTCCAAGTTTCTCCCTATATCTTCTTCCCATCCACAGCCATGACCTTGTCGTTGTTCTTTTACTTGCCAGAGCTTGACTCCTCTGTTTCTTGCGAGTACCGGGATTTACCCGACCCTATTAAAATTCCGGGTTGTGTTCCGATTCACGGGAAGCACTTGCTGGACCCGGTTCAGGACCGAAAGAATGAGGCCTACAAATGGGTTCTTCACCACACGAAACGGTATGGCTTGGCGGAGGGTATTATGGTCAATAGCTTCAAGGAGTTGGAAGGTGGGGCAATTGGCGCTTTGCAAGAGGAAATACCCGGTAAACCGCCCGTTTACCCAGTCGGACCACTCATACAGATGAATTCTGGTGGCGGGGATGACGGGTCGGGTTGTTTAAGTTGGTTGGATTGTCAGCCACCTGGCTCTGTTCTGTTTATCTCCTTTGGGAGTGGTGGGACCCTCTCATATGATCAGCTCAATGAGCTTGCTTTAGGGTTGGAAATGAGTGAACAGAGGTTCATATGGGTTGTTAGGAGTCCAAGTGAGGCAGCTGCTTATGCCACTTACTTCAGTGTCCAAAGCAAAAATGACCCTTTTGCTTTTTTACCAAAAGGGTTTGTAGACAGGACCAAGGGGTACGGTCTACTAGTGCCATCTTGGGCACCACAGGCAAAAATCCTCAGCCACGGCTCGACCGGAGGGTTCTTAACCCATTGTGGTTGGAACTCGACGTTAGAGAGCGTGGTTAACGGTGTCCCGTTAATCGCTTGGCCACTGTATGCAGAACAAAAGATGAATGCTGTGATGTTGACTGAAGATGTAAAAGTGGCATTGAGGCCGAAGCCTAGTGAAAATGGCCTAATTGGACGAGTTGAGATTGCCAAAGTCGTGAAGGGTCTAATGGAAGGGGAAGAAGGGAAGCAAGTTCGATCCCGGATGAGAGACTTAAAAGACGCTGCGGCAAGGGTGATAAGCGATGACGGGTCTTCTACGAAGTCGCTCGCTGAGTTGGCACAAAAGTGGAAGAACAAAATTACTAGTTATAAGAATTGATTAGGATGAGTAATTGGGTTAGTATTAATTTGTCTCTATTTCTTTCTCATTTGTTTTCTTTTCCTATTGTCATAAGTCCTTCTACAAGCTTGTATGAACTTTATGGTATGGAAGTGGCACTTATTTTAACTCTTTTTGGTTTTCTTTGTTGCTATGATTGAAGAGAGTAGTAGGTGAGATGGTTGTATCCATAAACATGAAGCACAAGGCAGCAGCCAATAATGCTGGAGGGTTGGACCCCAGCCACTTTGATATTTTGATGAGCTCGCAATAGGTGCTTGCCAAAGGGCATTAAAGAAGTTGGTGGTGGCTGGCATTGACGGCCATTAACATTCAATCATACAACATATTGGGTTTTGATAAAAAAGAAGGTTATCTAGAATAAGATTTGGGAACCCCATTTAATCTTTTTTGGGTTTTTTTTTAATTGTTATTTTCATTATTTTATAGTATGCAGGGAAAAAAGAGAAAATAAAATTGCAACTTCGGTTATAAATTAAAATCTGACTTTATGCTCAATGTCTCATCCACTGAGAAAATTTGTAGTAAAATAACTAGTATTGAGACGAGAATAAATTATTCGGAGAAGAAGTGGTGGTGGTTTTGATTTTAGAAGTTTTGCCAAAAGTTTGCAACTATTACATGACTTTAGACAACAATGATGATAACATATGAACAAATCAGTTAATACGTCAGTTTTGTGAATCTACTCTCAAAGTAGAGACTCTATTGAAGGAAAATAATTTGTCGTCTTCTTATTTTTCGGATGCCAACTTAGGGCCTGGTTTGGGTAAATTGAAAAAAAATTGGTTTTTTGGTTTTTTTAGTTTTGTCCTTATTCAAAAAGAAAATTCATTTGTTAGTTTTCGGTCGATGTTTTGTGATTTCTTGGTTTGTCTCGATGAGAAGAATCTAAAAAGTATAAAATTATTAGCCAAATTTAAAGTTTTGTGAATAAAGATTTTTATCATTTGTGATTTTTTTTCCTTCTGATTTCTAAGACAATAAATAACTTCATGCATAGAATTAAAGCAATGAAAAATGGCAAAACAAGTAGAACGTACCAAAAGTTGCGGGTGAAACCGACTATGGAAAACCATAAACTAAAAATCTTAGGAAAATCATGGTATTATGCTTGGCATCTACAAACTATATCAAACGTTTGGTACAAAATTAAGGAAGAGTACTTGGCGTCGGCTATGGCGGGCTGGTGATAATTTTGATATGCAATGGCTAATTAACCTTATAGCTGGGACGATAAATATTAAAATATGATACACGTTGGAACAATTTTTGGAGTATTTCAAATTTCTTGCAGCAGTTGTCCATAAATCATGTTCCTACATCTCTGAACCACAAATTTTTTAGCTGGTGTCGGCTATGGCAGGCTGGTGATAATTTCGATATGCAAGGCTAATCTTATCATATGCGATTTTTGAACCACAAATTTTTTAAGTAGTTGTGTTGTGTGTGAGAGAGAGAACAAAATGATTGATGTTTTTTTTTTTTTTTTGCAAGATAATAAGCTCTCGAATAGTACCCTGTGTGATGTTGAGGAGTTGACGGGAGCCGTAATTGAAACTTATTGGTCCAAATGTGTGCGAATATTGATGATCATATCAAATTTTTAACCTAGTAGATGGAATATTTTTTTGTCTGAATATGTGCACACATGCATGTATGAGTATGCGTCATCACTCATTTTTAACCTAGTACATGGAATATTGAAATTAACTTTAACTTTTAGTAGGCGTGATCATTAGGCATGCATGACATCAAGGCTCCAAGTCATAGTCCAACGTTTGAAAAAATGAGGTGTAATTTTATTTAAGAGTTCTTCTATTGTTAGCTCACTGGGTTGACAATAAGATAAAAAAGAGACAAAAAAATACACATTCCACAATATTTTAATACATTTTAAAACACTTTCACAAACTTTTATACTTTTTTTTTACACTTTTCAATACACTTTTAAAACATTAATAATAGCCTATTGGGGTGATTTTAGAATTTTCCATTATTGCGTTGGCTGTATTCAAAAAAAAAATTCATTTTTTAGTTTTGTGTCTTTTTTTTTGTAGATTAGTGGTCCTTCATGATGAGAAGAATCTAAAAAGTCAAAAAACAAAAATAAATATATTTAAAAAGTTCACTAAAGATAAATAATCCAAATTTTTATGGATTATTGAATTATTTTTGTCTTTATTCTAAAAAAATTTAGATTAGTTAAATTTTTTTTCACTTTTTAAATTCTTCTCGTCGAGACGAACCAATAATAAAAAAAAATCGACGCAAAACAAATGGTTTATTTTGCCAAAGCACTTAATTAAGTATATCCGGTTTGGTTAGCAGTACGTGGGATATAAATTCGGTGACCAATACGTGAGAAATTTTTATAAATATGATTCCGTACTTCATTAACCAAACGAACAAGTTTAGTTGGTCGAAGTTTATTACTAGTAATTATTAGGTTTATAATATAAGCCAGATTCATTTGACAAAACTGATAGAATTATAAATATGATTCCGTACTTCATTAAACAAACAAACAAGCGTAGTTGGTCGAAGTTAGGAGTCCGGTTACGGTACACACCCATTTTTTAGGACGTATCATATGCACCCTTTCTTTAACCGTTAGATGGCAATTATTTAATCTCTACCCTCCAAAATTTGAAGTAATAATACTGGTTACCTGGAGAACCCGTCGTCCAAAAACTTCTCCTCCCCCATTCTCTCTCCACGATATATATTCTCCCTCCCTGTATATAGATTATTTCTTCCTCTCCTTCAATATCATATAGTACTATCTTCTCTGTAAAACCGTCTCCCTGCGTCTGTCAATTCCCTTCCTCGATCATCTCCATCTCTGTAAACCCTAACAGGTAAGCGGCTACTTCTTTTCTCTCCGTCTCCCTGCGTCTGTCAGTTTTTTCTCTTCTACTTTGTTACCCTGGCCCCTTTATTCATTCAGATAGAAGGCGAGCAGAATCGAAACGCACCTGTGGTTCTGAACATAACATCCAATCTTGGAATCTGCTGGAGCATTCCGAAAGCCGCACCAGTTTTCCTTGCGAAATTTGGTAAGTATATGTGCGAAAGCCGCACCAGTTTTCAAAACTTCCTTCAATTTGTAGATTGAAACAGATTTAAGGATGAGATAGCTTCCCTAGAACCATAATAATTGTGATTACTTGTGACTTTTTGAATGTCCATAAGCTCCCATTTTCACTTGTATTTTACATGTTCGACAAAATGTCCGAGAGATTATTGTATGGATAGTCCAAATAGCAATAATTGTTTCATCCTCAACTAGTTAATTTAGTACCCTTTCCTGTGTATATAAAACCACCTCTCCACTAAATTTTAGCTTTTTCTATTCGAAGGGGTAAAAAGGTTTAGTTGCCGATCTTCAATCAGTGGAACTCCCTCCCTCCCTCCCTCCCTCTCAGAAAATAGAATACTATGAAATTATCTGAAAAGGCCTTCCCTTAATATTAAATAGAGGCTGGGGCACACGCAATGCGTGTGCACGTTGATTTTTAACAAAAATATTCCATTTTTCGTTTGTTTAGGCATATTTTGTCAAAAATTGACGTTGCCTGTGTCTTGACCTGTAGTACAACTTAAAATACCATTTGTTTCTTGAAACTAACAATCCAAAGTTCAGACTCCTATAGTTCTCAAACTCTAGTTCTTGTATCTTTGATGATTACTTCCACAACATACATTTGGGGACTTACTCCATAAGACCAACAACTGACTTAATTATACTGTTTTTTGGATGAAAGTCAAAACAAAATAATTAGTTTAAGTTAAAACAAATTAATAGGAGAGAAGAAAACAAATGAACATGGGTTAGAAGCATACCTGGTGAATTAGTATTTGTATGGACGACAGATTTTTTCACTTCAAGTTTCCCCCACTCGCCCATCCAAAAGAATTATAGAACCTAAAAGTAAAAACAACTCTGTGTTATAAAACTACTGTAAGTAAAAAAACTGTATCTAACATCTACTATACTGTAACTAACACGAACATCTATTGAGTATGGCCTTTTCTTTTACCCTCGTGGCAATGGTAGAGAATTGAAAAACTCGAATCCAATTACAGGAGGTTGGACGGGATTTCCGAAAACAAACCCAATGAGTATGTGCTGATCTTTTCTGTAGGAAGTTTGTGTGGAGAATGGAAGATGGAAATAGTTGGGTGGAGATTGGAGAACAGAGGGAGAATGGTAGAGGACACGAGAGTTCTGAAAAGGAGATTGCAAGGTATTTCTACCTTTTTGAGCTTGAAACAAGGACTTTTTGTTGTGATTTTGGGAAGACACAACCTATGGATGAGTTTTTGGAGTGGAGTGACACAAGATGAAAGAGTATGAACAAGAACTCAACTGTTGGGTGAAGTTTGAGTGTATTTGGTGAGTTTTTAGGCTAAAAACAAGGATTTTCAAGAGATTTTTCAAGAGTTTTTGAAGAAATACGGGATGAGGTTTGGATTTTGGGGTGTTATGGCTCTGGACTCATACTAACTAACTTTAGATGGTCTTTGATGAGAGTTTTTGGTGGAGTTTCTAAGATGTTTAGGCAAAAAATGGACTAAAAATGAAGTATTTGGCCATGGATGTGAATGATTTGAGCTTGGATCAGAGGTGAATGGTTGAGAAACGATGGAGAGTGGTCTGATGAACAATGGGTTTTTTCTAGAGAGAGAAAATAAGTAGTAAATGTGGGTTTTTATAGAAGAAAATTGGGAGAAAATGTGAATTTAACTTGGTTTAGGGGGCTAAGATAGCAATTAGTTTTAGGGGTCTAAGAATGTAATTAGGATGATTTGGGTAATCCCGAAACGTGATATAGTGGCAAAAATATATCAGATTTGGAGAAAATTCCATCATTGCTTCTGCAAGAATCTGCCACGTGTCCCACTTGAGCGCTCAGGTTCATGGACTAAAACGTGTTTGTAAGGTCCAACGTGAAGATTTGGCAAAAAAAATATCCGGAAGGGCTTGATTGGAGCAGTTTTTCATAAAATGCTATAACGGTTCGGATTGTCGAAATTTAGTCCGGAAAGTGAAGTCCGGACGGTAGGTCCGCAAAAAATGGTTTGGATAGGAAGGGGACTATATATATATATATATATACGGAGCACTTCTCCTCAAGACCCCCGAATTTGCACAGTATCCGGACCAATCAATCTCAGCCGTTGGATTCAATCTAACGGCCCAGGCTGACTCACGGCTACACTTGACCCCCTTTCATTAAGTTGGACCCTTTAAGGTTCAAGGTCACCCAAACAAAAGCCCTAACTCTAACAAATCCCTCATTTTCACGATCAGCTCTGGAGAGAAGAGAGAGAGAGAGAGAGAGAGAGAGAGAAAGAAAGAGAGAAACCCCAACGAAGAACATGGAGGCCTAAATCGAGTCCAATGGAGGCCTAAATCGACTCCAAGAAGAAGAAGAAGACGACCCCCCATCGCTACACAAACTCAGTTCGTGAGCTTTCTTCGTTGCCGCGACATCTATTTATTGGCTTACACCACGACCCACGATCGCTAGACAAACTCTATCCATTCTCGCCTTCTCTTTCTCTCTCACGATCTATTCTGTGAACCCAGGTATCTGTCTTTCAATCTCTCCTTTGCGTTTGATTTTGGTGAAGAACTAGGTCTCGGATCGGTAGTATGTAGCCACTCATACAGTAGTTTAAAGAATCCTGGTGATATTTGGACACTAGACCCAGAAACGTTCAAGTTTTCCACACTTATTGAGTTCATAAGAAGATCTAATACACTAACCTCTTTTCAAGTTTTTCACTTATGATGGCATTGGTACGTTTCATTTTGCAGGTTGCACCATACAAGAACATTTGACGCATTGCATTTAAGAAGGGAACTGGTCATTTTAAGAAGGTAACTGGTCAAATCACGCCCTCTCCGGCAGGGAAAACTGAGGATTCGACAG
Source organism: Vaccinium macrocarpon (assembly GCA_022606695.1). Taxonomy (NCBI): domain Eukaryota; kingdom Viridiplantae; phylum Streptophyta; class Magnoliopsida; order Ericales; family Ericaceae; genus Vaccinium; species Vaccinium macrocarpon. The sequence continues at coordinate 710,721 of CM040176.1, read as the reverse complement.
TCCATACAGCTTTGTGAGAGTTTTCATTTGTCATACTAACGATTGCCACTGTAATTTCACTAAGAGTTCTACCTTTTGAATGGCCAATTTTCATGTCGTTTGTTTGATTGAATGTTTCATTAAGAGATGTGCCATTTGAACGGCAAACTTTCACATGTCGTTTGTTTGACTGGCCAATTAAGTTATGTGAAGTCAATAGCTTCTTGACAGTAATGAATGGTTTGTGAGATGTTGAGATCATTAATAAGTCCACGAGACAGATGAAAAATTTGGGGAAAATACAGGTATTATGATGTGTGTTTTATGTCTGTGTTTTTATGATGTGTGTCTTATCTTAAGGCATATGAAAGAATTAAATTTCCAAAAGCCAAAATGGTGAAATGGAATTTCCACTTGCACTTCCTTATCAGTACTCATCTTCTTTTAAGGAATTGAAGTGCTACTTTCTGAGTTTAGTTGTCCGTCAAAGTCCACACAGAAGCAAAATTCCGATGCTTATAGGGTTGCATTTCCAAAACCGATGTTAGAGCCAAATTTTTTTTGTATCAATCATGCTACTATTCGCAATTGGGCAAATGGATCATGGGGTCTACAGATTGGAACAATAACAGAATAACAGAATAACAAAAAAAAAATACAATTCTAAGTAATTGAAGCCAAAGGGATCAAACGACAGTGCCACTGTATTCAATTAAATCTTCACTTAGACAGTGCTAAGTGACTGCCTTTGCCCAATGAAGTGTACAACAAATACACTAACCAACCCACAAAAGTATCCAGCAATATTTTGTACTTTTGTTGGAATAGCCGTACTTTTGTTCATGTAAATTACATTTTTCTATCATCATTTCGTTATTGTGTTGTGTTACGTTTTATAGGATGGACTCGTTGCAAAATATACAAGTATCATCGGAGGCTTCTACCATAATGCTACACATTCCTCAAGTGCAAATGGAGCTGAGACCTAAGATTAAACAACACTTTGAGACTTTAGATGCTGCTCACGAATTTTATAACAACTATGCTAAAGCAGCTGGATTTGGGACGAGGAAAAATTCGAGCAAGAAGCAAGGGAAAACTGAAGTAGTAAGAAAGGAGTATGTTTGCTTCAAAGAAGGGTCAAGGAAATTATGTGAACCGCATTCTGAACCCACAACACGGAAACGTGGGTTAATTAGAGAGGGCTGCAGTGCTAAAATGAGTGTTGTGAAAGATTACAAGTCAGGGAAGGGGTTTGTTGTAAGTCAATTCGTGGAGGGCCATAACCACCCTCTTGCGACGCCCAGGAAAGTTCATTTTTTGCGTTCTCATCGCAAAGTGTCAAAGGCCAAGAAAGCCTTAGCAGAACAATTAGCTGCTGCAAATGTGTCAATGTCACAACAGATGGCTATTTTAGAGATGGATGCCGGGGGTGTTCAGAATATTGGTTTTTTAAAACAAGATTTCTATAATGTTGCAAGGGACAAGAGGAAAGAGTTAGATGGACTTGACGTGGACTTGATGCACAAGAATTTTCGGAAGAAACAAAGAAAGAATCCCGATTTTAGGTTTACATTTGCACTAGATGATGAAGGGAGGATGAAACATTGTTTTTGGGCCGATCCAACCATGAGAGAGTCATATCGGTATTTTGGGGACGTGGTCGTGTTCGATTCAACTTACAACACCAACCGATATAAGTTGGTCTTTGCACCTTTAGTCGGGGTTAATCACCACGGTCAGACAACTTTGTTCGGGTGTGCATTCTTACATGAAGAAAACAGTGATGCATTTGAGTGGCTATTCGAGGAATGGTTGAAAGTGATGCCAGCGGGGGCGCCGAAAATGATCATAACCGATCAATGTCCGGCAATGGCTAAAGCAATTGCCACAGTCCTCCCTAATACGCATCACAGGTATTGTATTTGGCACATCGTAAGTAAATTTTCTGAAAAAATAGGTGCGGTCCAGTATACACAACATTATGATGACTTGAAAGAATGTATTTGGAAATCTGAGAGCCCTAAAGAGTTTGAAACTAGATGGAGAGAGGTTGTAGTAAAAGCTAACTTGGACAACAATGAATGGCTGAGGGACATGTGCGATATTCGGGATAGATGGATTCCAGCCTTTGTGAGACACATTTTCTCCGCCCACATGACTAGTAGTGCTCACGCAGAAGGATGTCATTCATTCTTCAAGAGGTTTGTGTCAATAGAGAATTCTTTGATTGAATTTGTCAAACGATTTGATCGGGCACTTGCACACATGCGGCATAATGAATTAGATTTGGATCACAAAGATGAAAATGAGAAGCCAATTACAAAAACTCCCTAGGCAGTAGAGTTGTCAATGAGTGAATTGTATACACGGACTATATTTTACAAGTTCCAAGATGAAGTTTGTCAGAAGGATGCGTACGTGTTGACGAGGACATATAAAGATGATTGTGTCTGTTTGTACAGTGTACAGAGGGGAGGGAGTGGATCAAGGCCTCGTGAGCTTTCATTTTATAAGTCATCAAACGTGCTTACTTGCAGTTGTAAGATGTTTGAATGTGATGGAATATCGTGCAGGCACATGTTGCAATACTTTAGTAGGAAGCAGGTTCAGAAGCTTCCCGAACATTACATCTTGCAGAGGTGGATGAAAGCAGTGAAAGCTGGGAGAGTTCTCTATGACTTGGGTGGTGGGTTGAATGAAACATGTGACTCTTCCATGTTGGAGACGAGAAATAGCCTATCCCAATTGTCTTCTACTGTAATTGATGAGGCTTTCCTAATTGAAGGTGGGAGTGATGTCGTCAAAGATTGTTTGTTATTAGCTCGGAATAAGCTTGGATTGATGAAGAGTGGTGATGGACATGGTGAAGCAAGTAGTATCCAAATGAGTATCGAAACACCTATCGAAACACCTATTACTCTTCAAGCCAAGTTAGCTTGAAAGAACCATTCCCAGCGAGGACAAAAGGATGTGGGAGATGACTAAAAAGAGGGAAAGAGAAGGCGATGGTCAAGAAGGGTAGGAGATGCATTACGTTCAAATTTTCAATTTCCGCTTCCATTACGTCAATCTTCATCTGCATTGCACTTCTTTCGCTGTGAATTTCGTCAATTTTCTTTAAAGGGGTCCAACTACTCTCCACTTGTTCACTCGCCTTCCCCACCTCTTTGACATTCCAAATCTTCATTGGCCTCACAACCCCTTTTTTTGTCAAATTCGGAGAGGGGTCATACCAACAAAAAAACCCGCAATGTTCTTCGTTCTTAAAAAACAAAAAACAAAAAACAAAAAATAGTAAGAACATAACGCATGCAAAAAAAATAAAATTTAATAGGAGATGCATTACGTTCATGTAAAATATTACCATGTAGTTCGAACACCCAAAGAATCTCCTGCCTGGGTTGGCATTGGATTTAGACTTACACAATGGTGCTCTTTCTCCGCAAAAGCACATAATTGCGAAATCAATGTCATCTCCGCAATAACTTCCTTCGAATTCCATGTAATGTATAACACACACACACAGCTACACACACAAACACACAAATAATTCATGTGACTCTTTAGTTACTCACAAACAACCCAACAAGCTTTCTTGTATAATAGAGGAACCCAACATCCTAGTTTAGTTACTCACAAACAACACAAACATAACGAAGTGGACTTAGCACACCACAATACTGATTCTAATGTCCAAAAGAGTTAAAGAGCAATCCAAAATAGTGTATTTTTGAATCTTGTGATAAATAAACACATCAGAATTAGTCAAGTGTTTTCTGAAACTTGCTATAGCAATTCCATATCAAGTGTTAAAAGAGCAATCCATATCAACTGTTTTCTGAAACTTGCTATAGCAATTCCATATCAAGTGTTCTCTGATTTTTAGAAGGATAGAAAGAGGAGGTATAATTTAATCATGCTTGTCGTTGCCGGAATCTGGCAATGATAAAAATGGAACGGACAGAGAGAAAGAAATCATAACTAGGGAAAGCAGTTGTAAGATTTTTGCTTGAAGGAATCAAAGGTACAAGTGAAAGCAAAAGATCAATGGTACATTATCATCAGCCTTAAAATTGAATTACAAACCTAAGAAATATTGTGCCTAATAACAAATGTAGAGTACGTGTATCTGGACTCCCTATAGGAACATGAAAACAGAGAGGCAAAACCACAAATAATCCTACAAAACTCAGACTGAGCAAACTCAATCAAATAGACACCAACAACAAAGCATCATCTATTCTGAAAAAGTGAAACTCAACAAACATGAACCTAATTCTGAAACAAAATAGCAGAAATTCTAGTGCATTTGTTGCCAACAAAAGGTGAGAAACTGCACAAGAAGTTACATCTTCATGTCAGGTCGTAATCCAATCTTCACCAAAATTGGAAGATCGAACAGGAGTGTATAAAAACCGTAACCCTAGTTTCTGCAAATCGATTTAGCGAGAGAGAGAGAGAGAGAGAGAAGGAGAGATACCTTGCTTCACCAAATCGAACGCGAGAGAGAAAGGTGTAATGAGAGATACCTTGGTCACAGTGGGTCGTGGTGCAGGAGTCGGGGTCGATTTACCTTCTTCTTCTGGTTCGATTTAGGGCTCCATTCTTTGCTCGCGGTTTGCAGCAACGAAGAAAGCTCACGAACTGAGTTTGTGTAGCGATGGGGGGTCGTCTTCTTCTTCTTCTTGGAGTCGATTTAGGCCTCCATTGGACTCGATTTAGGCCTCCATGTTCTTCGTTGGGGTTTCTCTCTCTCTCTCTCTCTCTCTCTCTCTCTCTCTCAAATCGCCTCCCTCTCTCTTCTCTCCAGAGCTGATCGTGAAAATGAGGATTTTTGGCCGATATATACCAAATTTCCAAATAATTCATCAAAATATACCTTTCTTTAAACTATTTTTAAAAATATGTCATGCCGCATGTTGGAAATGCGGCATTCTACGTGGCCGCGAACCCTCTATTTGACGTGGCATGGCTGTCCACCTAAGCAAATGCCGCATGTCTAGCATGCGGCATTTAACTGTAGTTTAACGCAAATACCGTACAATGTTGACCCTATAACATTGCACGGTATTTGTGTTAATGCCGCATGTTGGACATGCGGCATTAAGACAATGCCGCATGTCCAACATGCGGCATTAGGCCACGTCGGATAAGGGGTTCGCGGCCACGTAGAATACCGCATTTCCAACATGCGGCATGACATATTTTTAAAAATAGTTTGAAGAAAGGTATATTTTGATGAATTGTTTTAAAATTTGGTATATATCTGCTAAAGATCCTGAAAATGAGGGATTTGTTAGAGTTAGGGCTTTTGTTTGGGTGACCTTGAACCTTAAAGGGTCCAACTTAATGAAAGGGGGTCAAGTGTAGCCGTGAGTCAGCCTGGGCCGGTGGTGATTCCCTGGAATTTCTCTCAATATGTTGAAATCTAAGATTTTCTCGATGTTCAATGAACATGAAAGATTAGATAATCTTTGGCCAATACATAGGGTGACCAACTCGTGCTAATAGTTTTTTTTTTTTGAAATACTTTAGAAGAAATTGTCATACCATAGAGAGGATGTTAATAATCTTGTTACTCATGCTATAGTTTAATCCAAAAATTTAATTGTTTTTAGTGGTTTTGTTTTCAGAGATGTTTATTATATCCCCGTAGAGTCGAAAAAGGCATATGAATGGCAAAGGAAAAAGGGGAAGAGTTATTTATGAATGATGGTAGTTGGAAATCATTTCACACTATGAGTCTTTACTGATAAACTAACCAATGATATAAGTAGAGGGACTAAAGTTGTCAATTATTGCCCTGCCATTTTAAACATGGACTATATTTTCACTTCAGACAATCTCTTGTACCTTTTTGTGTTTCCTTTTTATCCCCTTTCTATCTTCTTTTCCCCCTGTACCCACCAAATGAAAATGTTCGTAAAGACCTTTCCAGTACTTTAAATTCAGATATTGATTCCCATGGCATATACCACCGAGGTGGTAGTTGAAGTGATTGTAGCAGCTAACATGAGGTTGCTCCTCTCCCTATGGTCCTGAGTTCGATACTTGGAACTAGATGATTGGGAGGGGACGTCTAAAATTAATCTATACTTTGATAGGGGCTTGGTGACGGAGCCCGAGATTTGGTGATGGATCAATATTTCCTCCACGTCCAGATCAACTATGACTCAAGTCCGAACATTCCACAAACGGTGGGTGCCCAATAGATAGGGAGTCGCCGTGTTGGTTCAATCTAGCCCATCCTCAAAAGTCAAAAATAAGATTCCCATGGGATAACAGCCAAATAGGTTGGTCCAACAAAAATAAAACACAAGGGCCCTATTTTATGGGCCACACATTTACTCTCTTGTAGTATTGGTTTCGCGGCTGAGGCACCATCTAACTGGGCACTTGATTTGGGCTTTCGAATAGCACTTCCATACCAGCATTAGCATATAGGCCTTTCCAATTGAGTTAGACAGCAGTATTGAATTGACCTCTCAGCCAATGTATGTGTTTGTTTGATGCAACTAGGGGCTTTAAGTCATAGCTGCTTTTCCTATTCTTTGGCAATGCTATTATGGTAAGACTACACATGAAAATTTAGCACGTTGGTATGGTTAACTCGAACTTTGAGCATCATCGATTGTCATTAAAAGTGATCAACTTGGCTCTAAAAATCAAGTACTTTGGAGCTTTTCATGTGTCGTTTGAGATTTTTAAGACTAGTGACAACAAGATAAACTAAACTTACAAAACATGTTTTCTATATAAATTCTAACTAAAACGTACACATGTCAATTATATCTTTATGGCTTTATTCTATTTGAGTGTCTAACTCATTACAAGTACTCAAAAAACGTATCTGATTCGATTATATAAGTACCCAACAAATGTATCGTATTCGGTTATATAAATCCATGTAACAAACGAGAGAACTCCAATTCGAAGGAAGAAGATTGCACTACACTGAGTACTTGAAACTTCATACCTACACTGGGCAATGGCCCTCTCTCCAATATATTAAACCAGAGATTCTAATCTTCTCAGCTAAAAATACAAAATCCAAATAAAAAGAAACCAAAACATCTAAACTTACAAGCTACATATTATCCATCTCCAACTCCAAATACAACTTCCAAAGTAAAACTCTCTGAGCCACAGCATCATAGGAGTATTAATCTGTATGATTATCCTTTCCTCTCTCTTTCAATGCCGGCTAGGATCGAGAAAGTTAAGTAAATTCCATCATACCACTTTTGTTTTCCATTTGCATTTTGGGTATTTTTGATAGAGATGAATCTCTGCAGAGTTAACAGAAGAAATCAGAAGTGTCGAATTGGAAATTCGGATCAAAGTCCGCTTGATCAAGTGAGGAGAAGTCCAAATTGCCAGTAGGAGAATTAGTGACTGAAGTGGGAGCTGAAATTATCTCACTCAAATCAGACTCTGAATGCTGCAAATTCTCTCCAAATCCAAAGTTGTCAACGGGGAATTCCAACAATGAGAGAAATTCCAGGGAATCACCACCCAAGAAATGGTTTTCCTTGAGAGGCTCTGGAAAGGAAATGGTTTCAACATTTTGGGATTCAATTGGAGTATAAGGAAAGGAAAATGAAGGACGAATTCCATCCACTATGACCATATCTTCGGTTTTAAGTTGAAGGGTTGTTCCAAAGTCAAGTAGTGGAATCTGATTTCCTTCTTGTAGGTGAGGCTGGCAATCATCTTTCTTCAGTTTGGCAAATTCCTTCCCATTTGAGGCTGGTGTTTGGACACAGGTGTGTCTTCCTCGATACGTGATCTCAAACATTGAAGGGTCTTCATCTGATTTCTGGACTTGCTTTGTTGCCAAACAGCCTCGTACATGGCGATGCGTGCACCGGTAATATGCCCTGCAATTGCAACACAACACTACATACTTCAGAGAGAAGAAAATTGTGGCTGCTTTCATGTTTTCAGAAATGAAAATAGTAGGAGTAACGCAGAACGAGAATCATGTAGTTGTCATTGTTATTTGCTTATTTTTACTCTAAGGCTAAGTTTCCGCTGCGATATTTAGATTGCAAGTTGTCAAATCAATACATTATTCTTCACAAGAATGCCGAAAATACCAAAACTACTGTTGTTAAAACTCAGCCCAAATCTTTACCAGTTTTATCTCTTAGTTCAAAATCAAAATAAGCTAATGATCAATAATAACCAAACGGGCCTTGAAACTGTTTTTGTTCTTTCAAATTTGCGCATTTGGAAAAGTTGTACCGTAGTTTACAGAACAGTTGGTCAAACAAGATTTCTCTGTTTTCAGAAAATGGAAACAAAAAACAGTTAAAAAACGGAAGCTTCTGTCACCTTGGAAAATTAGCTCCCAAGATATCTTTCTGCCCATATTTTCTCCAAGTATAGCCATCATCACCTATCCCTTTTCCAGAACAAACTCTTACTTGTTCAGTCCACCGTGGCGATGTCTTTCTGCAACCCCAAAATGAAAAAAGGGAAAAATTAGACAAAATTCATCCACAAAAAAAGAAAAGAAAAAGAAGATGAATTTTGAGAGACACATAAATGGTATCGGCCAAAACTCACCTCTTTTTGTAGACATCTGCTATTTGGCATTGATCCTTTAGTTCTGAAGCCTCACTCCATGGGCTACCAGCGGAAAGAGATTTGGGGGGTTCTCCCACTAAATCCCCAGAATTTAGCATTGAAATGGATTTGTCATAAGTGGAAATTATTTTCTGAATCAGGAATTCGCACGATTCAGGTGATTGCAAAGGGTCAATGTCGCGTTTGAGCTGCTTTGCTAGCTCATACCCTCGGTTTAGCTCATTGATTAGAGTTTCCATTTGGAAGTTGAACAAAAAGATTGGAAAAAGAACTCGATTTTGCCGAATTCAGATGAAGAAGTGAAGTGGGTTGTTAACGAAATCAAGCATGGAAATAGCTAAAATCAAATGGGATATGGCTAATGTAAGATAAGATCAAGAAATTGTTTAAAATAGGGAAGAAGTAACTAATTAAAAAGCCAGAATTTGTTTGGGTCTCTTAGGTTTTTTGCCAAGGAGGTAGAGAGAGAGACAGACGGAGAGCTCCGAAGGGAAATCCTTTGTTAATGATGATGAGGTGGGAGGACACAAAGGAAGATGATATAAAGGGTGAAAAGCTGATGTAAAGGGGAATTTTTATAACTGAAGAAAGGGAATCGCTCTCTCTCTCTCTGTCTTTTTTCCCCTTCAGAAAAAGGTTAACGGAAATTATAGACAAATGAGAGGAACACCCCATGCTGGAGAAATTATTCAGTAGTCTGGGAGCGCGGCCTCCAAATAACATTAGCACCACACATATATGTGAAACTAGGGATGGAACTATATAGAGTAGAGTGTGGCATGAGCCACCCCGGTTTTACATGAATGGTAGTCGATTAGATACCTATAGATGTCTGAATAATTTGATTTTTTACAAAAACAATGAAAAATAGTGATCTAAACAATGAACAATTCGGATGAAAATAATATCTCGATGACGTTCGTTTAAAGACAACAAGCAAGTTGAATCAAGTCTTTAATTATTTTTTCAACTGGCAAAAAAATATGATATAGAGTTTGAGTTTTACTTTATATATATATTTTCACTTTCTTAGTATTTTTTTTACATTGGAATGGGGATGGTGTTGTCCCCGAAAGAAAGTGGGAGGCGTGATGTCTCTTTGGGGACAACATGCATGTTGAGCCGATCACGGTCGTCTATGGTCAGATCACATATTGTTCAAACAAATCTAAACTGTCCACTATCAAACAGATCTAAGCCGTCCATGGCTGACCATAGATAGTCATAATCGGCCCAACATGCATGTTGTCTCCGAAGGGATAGCACGCCCCCCGAATCCTCCTCAGAGGAACACCATAGATGCTGGGCCAATCACGGCCCTCCATGGTCGGCGATGGATGACTCAGATCTGCTCAACAAAAGACGGTTTAGATTTGTTTGGACAAGATGTGATCTGAACTATCCATGACCAGCCACAGACGGGCGTGATCGACCAGCATCCATGATGTTCCTAAAGAGACAACACCAATCCCGTATCCACATCACAACAAGCACACCTCTTAATCCAAATCGTGGCTCCGCTATTGTGTGGGGCTCATACATTTATAGTCATGAATTTCATAAAAATGTTTGGTGTTGGAGTGTACCGGAAAACCAATAACTAGAGGTGTCAAAAGGGCAGTGTTGTGCCGGCATGGACCATTTAATTTCGTGTCAACCGTATTTCGTGTCCTGCTTTGTTGGCCCATTTACTAAACCGTGTCATGCCGTTTCTAAATCGTGTCATGCCGTGCCGGCCCGTTTTACTTAATCGTGTTGTGCTATTTTGTAATCGTGCTATGTCGTGTCATGTCCATGTTGACACATCTCTGAGTTTCGTCGAATTTTTTTGTATATGTAATAACTATAGCTATATTGACTTTTTAAAAAGTACATAACATATAATTTGAATAATTTGTATAATATAGCCGAGTTTCGGCGTATTGAGATTCGCAAAATATTTGTATTGATTTATTAAAAAAGGTATAACATATAATTAGAAATTCATCATTAAAAATTAATTTTTTGATACATTAAAAATTAGTATTTGTTGTGTCGTGTCATGGGCCATGCCTTGTGTTGTGCTACTTTTTGCCCACTTCCGTGCCATGCTATATTTAAACGTATTGTATCGTGCCCGTGTCGACTAATTCCGTTTAATATCTCTACTTGTAACCGAGCTCAGGGAGTAGTGAATAATTGAACCAACTTGCTGACCATTTCAAAGGCCCACATGTATTCTCTTTTGAAGATTTGTCCAACATAGTACAATGATATCTTGGCATATCTTGAAGGAGTAATATAATAGAGAGATGATGAGGGCGTTGGAAAGTCAGAGAAATGGGAGAAGAGGGGAAGAACTGACCAAGAACGTTCAAGGCTTCTTCCGCGTTGTTTTGCCGAGAGAGAGAGAGAGAGAGAGAGAGAGAGAGAGAAAGTGACGTAGAGAGGTGGTGTCACCCCTTTGCTTACGCTGATTGCCGATAGGTCACCCGCGTATTGGTAAAGCGCCTTTCCCATGTGTGGCCTCGCGAACACTATAAAAACAAGTTCAACCCCTTTGCTTACGCTTTTTTTTTTTTTTTTTTGATTTTTTTAACACCGTCTTTTTACTGTTTTCCTTTTTTAATTTAATAATTTCAGATTAATTTTACAATATATCCTTCATCTCAATGAGAGGAAACAAACCAATATAAAAATATAGACTAGAGTTAAAAAAAAAACTTCGTACGAGATGACGAAAAAGATTAAAAGAAAAAATACAATCTACATATTTTGGGTCTTTTTTGTTGTCTCGTATGAATTTTCTTCAATTTTGATCAATAGTTTTAATAATCTTTATATTCCTCTTGTCCAACTAAATGAGGTGATCTACAAATTATATCTCAATCTAGTAAAATTTAAGAAAAAACAACAAATAAGACTGAGCCAAAAAGTTGCCAAGAAGTTAGGCCGAAGGCGGCCCCAATACATTACATAATTTCATGAATAATGTTTGGAAAACATTGTAAGTAATATTGACTGCTGTAATGTAATTGAAAAATCACCCTAAAAAATGTACTATTTGTTGATCCGCATCAGAATGCACTAGTAAAAATGAACAAACAAAATAATACCAAAAAAAAAAAAATTGATAAATGAAATGCATAAGAAAATGGGAACCAAATGAGGTATTAATAGTGCCCAAAAAAAATGGGATTACATGGTGTGTAGCCATCAAGAAAGCTAATTAATTGGTTTTAGCCAAACCAAGAAATGGAATGGCAATTTACCCAAAAAAGAAATGGAATGGCGACATGTGGGGCTTTAAATCCTTTGTACATCTTTGTTTGTATCCTACACTCATTCTTTTTCTTCTTTTTTTGTCAGGGAATAATTCTTTAAGATTTTCATCTCTCAAGATTTCAACAAAGCAAAGACGGGTACAAAAAACTTAAGGACAAGAATGTAGTCTTTCAATTTTCAAAGGTCTAGCACTTTCAATTATGTTTCCATTACAATGGTGTTCGTTATGTTTGAGCCCCATGCTTCTTTTTACGCCGCCTGAGAAAATTGTGAAGTCCTTTCGTTGAGATAAAAAAGCATTGGCAGTGAATTTCATGTACTGCGCAAAATTCACCTTCTCAGAAGTCAGTCTTTCCACACTTGGACCAAATGTGGTCTTGGCACGCCAGCGTAACTTGATCACATGGCCAACAGGGATGGAGCTAAAGAGGAGCCAGCAAAGGCTGTTGCCCCTACAAGAAGGAAAAAAAAAACCTCTAGTAATAATATATAGAAAAAGAAAATTTTCCTTTGAATTATAGGCTTGCCCCTGCAAAATGTTTCAAATATATATATATGTATTCCCTACGTAATGAAATTGATGCAGCGGAATTCACGAGAAACTAGTTGCGTATTAGTTCAAACGAGAATAGGTCTTGAATCCACAAGAAGAAAGAGATATAACCCTGAATTATATTTGATTAAAAGCTCCCCAATAATAGAGGTTACATGCCCTTTTATAGAGAAAACTAGCAAACCCTAGCAAAACTTACCTAAAAATTAAAGTATCCCAAAAATTGGGGAAACTCCCAAAATTAAAAATTGGAAAGAAAAATAAGATATTCCCAATTGGAAACAACGTAAACGGAATTACACACTAAGAGTAATTCGTAATCTAATTATTACCTAAAATAGAAAAATTACTAAATTGAAGGCCTAAACGAATGAATTTGGCCGAAATCCACCATCAGTCACGATTAGGGTGGTGAGTATTGATCGCAGAGCGATTTTACTTCAGCCCACCAAGTTTGGGCCTATTCCGGGCTCGTCGATAAATTGCCGAATTTGGCAATTTTCAATTAAGAGTTGTTTGGGCCTCTTAGGCTTCGACCGGTCCAATTAATCATAGAATTGGACCGCTACTTGTTCTGCATCAGAAATTCTTAGCTCCATCCAAGGCGTTGTTTTGATTTTTAGAAGGAAAAAAATTAGGTAATTGCATTTCCGCCCAACTCAAAAATTAAGAAAAACAACAAACAAGATTGAGCCAAAAAGTTACCAAGAAGTTAGGCCAAAGGTGGCTCCGACACATTACATACTTTCACAAATAATGTTATGAAAAAATTGGAAGTAATATTGACTACTGGAATTTTTTGAAAAATCACTCCCAAAAATGATTTATTTGTTGATCCACGACAGAATACACTTGTGAAAAATGAACAATTAAACAAAAAAATACAAAAAAAAATGATAAATCAAATGCATAAGTAACTTAAAAAAGGCGAACCAAATGAGCCCTTAATAGTACCCAAAAAATTGGGGTTACAAGGTGTAGCCATCAAGAAAGCAAATTGGTTTTAGCCAAACCAAGAAATGTAATGTCGACATGTGGGCTTTAAATCCTTTGTATTGATCTTTGTGTGTATCCTACAATTGGATTCGGGGTACCTGCACAAATTTGTGAGTCCTCTGTAATTTATATTTGGGATCGGAACCTACAAATTTATCTTACAGTGTATTTTTCAAATGATATTGACCATCTATATAAATAGTATGTAGCGACCAGGTCCATAAGGGCCAGATGAGGCTAGCCCTGAACATTAGAGGACAAAAAGAGTTCATCCTCAAAACCTATGGAATTGAATGCAGTTCGATCAACCTTCCCCTCGCCGAGAAGATGATGCTCTCGGCTTACGGCGAGGTGATCCGTATATGGACGAATATAGATTTGAATGAGTCCCCCCAAAGGGCGGTTGCATTACATGAGTGTGGCTCTCGGCGTAGCTCTTGGAACGACTCCCGAAGATCCCACATCGGGCTCCACGCTCAACACAGTGGTTGCCGAGCGCCCTAACAATCCGCAGTCTGGTCGGTTGACCACTGTTTGTTTGGGCTCAGGCACCACCTCTACCCCTCAGTACTGTGTCAGGTACACTAGACAGGTCATGATGGATCATTAAATGCGGCAATCACCTACCCTGCCACCGCTGCCTGCAGAGTCACGTGGGTGATGGGGAATGTCTGGAGGTGAGTTGACCTTTCAAACCCATGTGACATGATCGCCACCAAGCGCATGGGGCCCGCAGAGAGATTGAGGTCACATCACCGGCCATTCCCCGAGCAACGTAATGACAAGCTTATAAGTGGTCACCGAGCTGCGGTGCATGGTACCGCCTATAGATACCCAACCCTAACTACCACTCCGGGCATTCCTCTCTCCTCATTCAATACCCTCATAACTCCACTTGTCACTCTAAGTTTCCGGCATACTTCTTCTCTGATGACTGACTTTACCATCGGAGTGCCTTCCCGGACTTCCATGGTCCGAGCTAGGCATTAACATGATTGTTCACGTGTGCTAGTCACCTTCTCAGTTGTATAGCTAGGGCTTAGGCGAGGTTTAGCCATTCCACACTAGAAGGTTCAAAGAGGTTATTCCGGCGAAAGCAAACCCCACATAGTATCCGCACATATGGTTGCCAATATCTAATTAATTTGATTTTTTACATGAATGATCTATGAATGTGTGTTTACCAATCTTTCATGATTAGATTTTTTTGTATCCATAATATGCTCAACATTCCTGAAAAAATGAACGGTTTTGATCTCAAATGAATATTTCAGAGAGCCCACAATTAAGGCTGTGTTTGGAAGTCGTGGAAGAGAAGAGAAAGAGAAGAGAAAATAAAAATGGATAAATGGGAAAGAAATGGGGAAGAAACTTTTTATTTTCTTTTGTTTAATTGGTTTGTAAAAGATTAGAGGAAAATTTGCACTCATGGGAGAGAGAAGGAGAGAAAAAAAAGTAGTTAATTTTCTCTTCTTTTTCCTTTCTCTTCCTTTTCCTTTCTCTTTCTATTTGGAAACCAAACAAATGAGAGGAAATTTTTTTAATTTTCTCTTCTTTTCCATTTCTTTCCTCAACTTCCAAACAAAGCCTAAAGTCACTACGGAAATGTAGTGACTTGGGTCAGGGGAATCCCAAGTCCACCGACAATCATGCATTTCTTTGTCACTGGATCATATCTTAAAATTTTCATCTCTCAAGATTTCAAAAAATGGGTACGAAAGACTTAAGAGGACGATGATGTTGTCCAGCCGTGTTTGTACCGAAAAATGACCGTTAATGTGAAATAGAATTGTACGGGGCAGCCGGCAGCAGTGAAAGGCAAAAACCCATTTTCCGGGGAAAATGTGAACATGGTTTCATTTGTGATGAGCATGGGTACCAATGGTAGATCAAGAAAGTGGAACAACGAGGAATGAACATATTGTTCATGGAAACATGGCTCTTTTGGCTGTGAAAAAAATAGAAGTCGAATAACATAGGAGGGGTCACCGACCACACAACGATTGCATTTTCTTTTCATCAATTTCAATTTTCGTAGGTCTACCACCTTCAATTATCTTTCTATTCTATTTCAATTTGCGAAGTCCTTTTCTTTTAGGCAAACAAGCCCTATTCAGTTTTTTCACACTCGAACCAAACGAGGTCCTGGCAAGCCCATACAACTTGAGCACATGTCCAAGGCATTGTTTCGTTTTTCTGGGGGAAGCAACTTGGGTTATTGCATTTAGAGATTACTGTTGGAAAATTGTGAATGATATCGGGAATTACAGAGGGTCTCATGAGGCAACCAGAGTGTGGACTTTGTTAAGTTGTGTGGATACTGAAGGACCGTTGATCACCCCATGTTGATGGAAGATAAATTCTTGAAATTTATTGCGTCAGTTTCAGAATTCGTTTGAGCCTTGCAACCCAAAGGTCTCCCTTAATCAATCCCGTTTTTTAGAAAGCAACCAGAAAATTCTCATTCCACACAAATGTTCTGAAAGTCTGTTTTTTGTTAGAGAGAGAGAGAGACGAAGTTTGGTTTGCCAAGGCTATCCTTAGAGGTGTTTCGGAGGTAGTGGTTCAGCCGTTTCATCCTAGAAGATAGATGTTGGTTCACCTACAAACCCTCGGTAGGCAGCAAATATGATTTAAGGAGACTAGTTTTCACAGGACTAGGTTCATTTCATTTTATTCGATTCTGTTTGTATCTGGTTTATTATTCTCCATTTCTGTATTTCAATTATGTGTATTCTGTTCATGTTGTTAAGGAAATTGTTGTTTGGAATATGTGGATTGCAATTTCCCTACAGTCTAGTGCTCGATTCAAGAAAAAAGTGTCTCTAAAAACGGTGTTGCTGCTCACCACACTCCACGGTAGTAGGAACCTGGTCCATGGACTACCATCGAATCTCTTTCTAGGAGCAAGTGCAGCAATATTTCACAAAAAACATTTTTCTTAAAATATTGTTTCCTAATTGGGGAGTTGTGCAAGTGGAATACTTTAATGAATAAACAATTATTAAAGAGAGGGAGAGAAAGAAAACGAGTGGTGGGGCTAGCATGGGGTTAGACGGACAGAGAGGATAGCAAGTCAGGGAAGATAAACTATTAAACACATCCGTAGCCTGTGAACAGTAACGTCACCCAAATACTGAGTTACTGTAGCAAAACTATAAATTTTGCAAATTAGCTAAATGTTTGTTGAGGCTAATTTTGGGGTATTTTTTCCACTTTGACTCAACAAAATATGTATTGGCCAAAGTAGCAAAACTGATGGGGATGCTTTAAGAGTAATTTTCACCCATCTTTTTTAGATGTGTACGTGAAGAGAATCGTAATAGATAATCATTTGATATTTATTTATTTGTCAACTGATTTTATGAAAAGTATACAAAAAAGAAAAAAGTATACATTTTTCTTTATTAACTTTTTTAAATGACCACATATTTTGGAATGGTTAAAATAAAAAATAAAGACCAACAATTTGGGACGGAGAGAGTACAAGATATGCATTGAATCTTCGATTTGAAAAACATAACTAGCTATCAATTCCAAGAAACTTCCAAGTAAAAAAAGGTACGATGGCTCCATAATACGTGTCTAGTGTGAATACAAAATGTGAGAGGAAAATAGGGGGTCTGGGATTCCTTTATCCTTCTAGATTGTGGGCCATCATCACCTTCTTTAATAGGAACACGGTTTGGATGGTAAGATTATGTGCTTAATTATTAGTATCAAACACAAAGGCTTTTTCCTTCCCTACCTGGTCAAAAATTGGAAAAAAAAGTAAAAAAACGAAATACTATTAAAGATAATGTCTTTGAATTCATTTTTTTCTCTTCAATCTTTGAATTCATTTCTCTTCAGTCATTTCGCGGAAGACTCACGTAAGAGCATGCACCTAAAATAATATTTGGTGGAATTTAGTTCTAAGTTTAAAAAAAAAGAAGCGAAAGTTGAAAAAAAAACAGTAATGCAATAATTAAGATCGTTTGAATAGTAGGTCCATGTTTTGTGAGATTTGTTTCCGTCATATATTATTCGATGCATGCACAGATTGATTTGTTTTGTTTTTATTTTTTTTATCAACCGATAGAAGAGATTTTATATCACATCATATATAAAGTACAAAGTATAAACACGGAAAACTATATTAATTATGAGAGTCCATAAGACAACTAAGTCCAACAACTTAACCGATACAAGAAATAAGCCTATTACAAGAGAAAAACAAAGAAAGGAAAAATCCCTACACGCTGGCGGAGAGAATCAAACTCCTCACCTCTTAGGGCATCCGCAATGGGTTCTCTAAAAATAGCTTCTAAGCTGACTCCTAAAATGTACACATAAGTTTAATTGGGGTCAATTTTTAACTCATTGAGCTTCATAAATTTAGAGAACACATATGCACTCAATGGGCTAGTAAGAACTAGGCCTGTCAACAGATTGGATTTGATCTGGATCCGATCCGAAAAATTCGGATCCGAATCCAATATTTCAGATCCGATAATCCGGAACCGTAAATTCTCATAAAATTTGGATCGGATCCAAGTTTATCGGATCTGGATCAAATCCAACCCATAAGCAACCGTAAGCAAGTAAGCTAGCTAGAAAGGATAAAAAAAAAATTAAATTACCAGATCGGATTTGGATTTTCGGATCGGATATCTAAAATTCGGATCCGGATTAACGTTTTCGGATTTGTGAATATTGGATCCGAATTCGGGTCTAAACTTATAGATCCGGATCAGATCCAACCTGTAGACAAGCCGCATTCTCTATTTTGTGAGGGAAAAAAAATTTAAAAAGTTGGGTCCCAAAAACAAAATCATTTAATCTATTGAAAATTTCATATTAAAATAAGATTAAAAGAGTTTGGTTCCTACTTGGAGCTAGTTATAAGACTACCTAAATTTAGCTAATAGGTTAGGAGTCATATTTTGAAGCCACCCTAGTAAGCTTGTATTGAGAGCCCATTGAAAACTAAAATTAATCAAATGACTTGCTAAATTTTAAAAATCTACGTAGGAGCCATTTTAAGTTCCTCATTGCGGATGCCCTTAGTGAGATGAAAAAATGCAGGCCAACTGAGTTAAAAAAAAAAAAAAAAGGCTCCGTGAGATTGTAATAGAATCGGTTATTATTACCTTAAACAAGTTTAGCAAAAAATGAACTTGTACAAGTTTAGATTATATTTTATGTTTGTCTGGGTGTGGGTGTGTTTGTCTGTTTGAGAGAGAGGGTCAGAGGGGGAGATTTCAAGAGAGAGACACCAGAGAGAGAGAGAGAGAGAGAGTGGTGTGGGTGTGGGTGTGGGTGTGAGAGAGAGAGAGAGAGAGAGAGAGAGTACCATATCTGACAGAGCCAGAATTGCTACACGCCCAGACCATTTGTGCATAGATTGTGCTCATAGGTGTGGGACCCCCACTTCCGGGTCTCATACAAATATTTCGAATTGTTCATTAATTTTAAAATAATTTTTTGATTTTCTCTGAAAAAATTTAACTCAATCATATATGATACTCAATATAACTATATGTGTTTGATAAAAATCCTCCAATTTTTTTAGTCAAAATCTAAGATTCTAAACTTCAAATGAATTTTGAAGAAAAATTAAAGTATTTGATCAAGCACTTATAGTCATTCAATTGAGTTGAACTTTGGCAGGGACACTCAAAAAATTATTCTAATATTAATGAACAGCCTAAATCGTTATACATCGATCCGAAAGAAATCTCAGATATCGATATGGCCTCAAGCTCTTCGAAATTTCTCCTCCTATAAGGCGGAAATAAGACTACAAGACGCCTCTTCCTAAAAACAAGTAGGTATTCGAGGAAAGCAGAGATCACTCAAAATACAAAGATTTGTGGACAATACAGGGAGGTTATTTCCGTGGTGCATATAGACCGGGAAGAGGGCATCCTATAACAAGATCGGCCAAGACTATAGGGTTGTGGTACAAGATCTCGAATTGTTGATTACGTAATAAACGGCATGGATCTTATTTTAATACTTGCATGATCCAAGTCGTTTATTACTGAGATGAAATTCTAACCGTTCATTGCCGAGATCAACAACTTACGTGTCGCACTATAAGACAGTGCACTAGAGAATCCCGGATCCACTTGTTTCATCTTTTCTTTGTATTCTAACATTATGGAATGATAACAACAATAATACAATGTAAAGGGCACCACTGTTCAAGACTTCGCATGCGTATCTCTGACATTTTGACACGATCTCACTGTTTTTTATTCTGCATTTACTTTCGTTAATTTTTGTTTTTTGTTTTTTTCACGACACATTTCTTTTTGTCCTTTCTATCTTGTTGTTGTGCATTAGGCCGTCCCTTAATGTGATAGTCGATTGTAAGCGTGCCGTCCCATGCATGTTGGGCCGATAATGGTTGTCAATGATCGGTCATTGACAGCTAGATCAATGTCATGTGGCTTATGCTGCATCATCTTTGAATTTAAGGCCAACTCAAAGTATTTGGGTGTCCTATGCCTAATCCTAAAGCGGTGCCCAATATTTTTTTTATAACTAAATAACAAAAGAAGTTGTTTGTATAATTATTTTAGTCCATATGAAACAGCAAACGGTGGAGCTGGTTCGTCAAGGAGAAATAGCTCAACACGGGCGATGTCGTCTTGTTTTTGCGCCACTAGCTTTTCATCGAAAGGAGGTGGCAAGGATTGACTTTGGTGGTGGCAGTGGGTCAATTACCCGTTAATGTTGGTGTGTGGGCATGAGCCGCACTGTATGTACCTTTCAACGGTCACATGACAACCCCAAAAAAAATTCTTATGATTAAATCATGTCAAAATTTTAGGTTAGTTCTCTTTTGAACACTTAGTCCAAATATAAAATGAACAAGAACATATATTTAAAAAGATCCGTGTGAACTTATTCGCTACATAATTTTCTAATAAGAAAATGAGTGTGTTTATCCTCCAAATTTATTGGGCAACCAAATGGGCTTTTGTTTTGTGTGTGTCTTTGGGCTTCAACAATAATAGTTTTTTAGAGTCCTAAAACACAATTGGCCCACTTGTTTCGTCTTCAAAACACTCCTACTGGGTTTAGTACTAAAAATTATTGGAGTGCCTCTTTTTTTAATTTTTTGATGCCCTAGGCCTAGGCTTAGGCCTCTTGGACCTTCCAAAGGGTGTTTGAATCCCACACAGGACGCTGTACAGCTGTGCGATATGGCAAGACCACTGGTGCCACCCGACTGAGGCGAATAATTAGGGATGGTAGTGAATCGGTTTGGTCTGGGTTTTGTGATTACCATACCCAAACTCAAAGTATTTATCTATACCCAAATCCAAACCGATATTTGATGGATATGAATTTTAGTGCACCATAACCAAATCATATGGATTTGGATTTTATCCAAATCGCACCAAACCGGTATTAATATTCATTTCATTAATGAACATATGAAGGAAAAAAAATTATATATTAAAATAAAAAGGTAATATATCATATGATTTTTCTATTAAACATCTAAATTCCAACATAATCAAAGAAAATAATTAAATAATAAACTTTTCTTAGGAGGTTCCTATGGAGACTCTTGAGATTTTTAAAGGATTTGAAAAGAATAAGGATGGAGATAAAATAAAAAGTCCCTGAAAGTTATGGATTGAAAAATAAAAATTACATGTACATAAAAAATAATATATATATATATATATATATATATATATATATATATATATATATATATACAAAAACTTCCAATCCAAACTCCCAGATTTTAAAACGTCCGGACCTCCACCTTCCGAATTTTTTTTTTGAAAATCCGAACCGTTAGATGTGTTTAAAACGTGATTTTAAGGTCCAACGCGAAGATTTGGCAAAAAAAAATACCCGGAAGGGTTTGATCGGGGCAGTTTTCACAAAAACGCATAATATAGCGTTTTTGTCAAAAAAATGCCCCGATCAAGCCCTTCCGGGTGTTTTTTTTTACCAAATCTTCGCGTTGGACCTTAAAATCACGTTTTAAACACATCTAACGGTTCGGATTTTCAAAAAAAAAAAAAAGGGTGGAGGTCGTGAAAGCTAGGTAAATGAAGGGGTTTGGATGGGAAGGGGTTCCTATATATATATATATATCCTATAAATAATATTATATGGATCAGTTTGAGTTTGAGTTTGGCCGAATACTTGCTAAGACCAAACCCAAATCCAAACCCGCTGGGTATTATGTTTTGAAAACCAAACTCACTCCATGAGTAGGAAAAAATATAAAAAAACCGCACCAATTAGATCGATTTGGTTTGAGAATCCATCGGTTTTTGGTGAAATTGCCATCTACGAATAATCCAGTACTGTTAAGTCTAGCCAAGCTCTGCATCCATGATGTGACCCAACCCAACACCTTGACTCGACTGTGAGACACAGATGGAATAGCTATCTAGCCGTCTGAGTCGTGGGCTGTCACGGAGGTCTGGGCTTTCCAGATGGTCCTGGTATGGGATCCATTTACCCGGCCCACTACAAAAACCTGCAATGAGACTCCAAACCAAGCAAATCCAGAATAATGGAGAACTCTGACCACCAAAGTTAACTCAAATCCACCAAAGTTACGCCCAGCTTACAACGCTAGCAGAAACACAGAAATGCCAAGAAATTTTTTTTTATGATCTTTCAATAATTCAGTGATACTCATTCACCCAGTAGGATCAGCATGGGAAAAAATAACACTAGTCTTTGAATCCATTCATATGTTTTGTTTTGTTAGCTGACAACCATAGTGTGACAATAAGATAGAAACTTACCAAATTAAAGGCATAATCAACCGTTCCGCCACAATTCTTCTACTAACAATTTAAGATATGAAAAGGAAAATAACTCTGCTTTGAAAAGATTGCCTTAGAACGCTAGTTTAGATTTCCTGACTCGAAAAGTTAACCAATTTATGTTTCCAGCGGCGCTCCACAGATGTGTGTTCGGTGTTCCTAAGAAACAGGGATACACACACGCAGACAAACAACCAAAGCCACGCGAGATATGATGGATCATAAAATCAATGGCAAAAGGGTGTGCCTACTAGTCATACCAGATAACATCAGCATTTGCTAGAACTTCATCAGGGAAACATAAGATTGGGTGCTCATTAGTTATACCAGATAAGAAGAGCGAGCTATCTTCTAATGAGCACACCAAATTACCCATACAAATCAAGATAAATATTTCCTTCCATCTTTTCATTTTCCAAGTACGCAATAGGAGAGAACTATCAACAGCAAAAATTATTTAAATTACAACTGAAACTTCACAATTACATAAATCTTTATGCCCATAACGAAACTAGGAGCGCTTCCAAACCAAAAAGTCTATGGGTGATCTTATCGACAATATAAAGGTCCCAGAAAGATCTTCCAGTGACAATAATGAGATCGAAGAGCATGGATGATGAAGCTACTTGAACAACATAACGTCTCGGGCCATTGACTGATAGGACGAACATGATCTTAGGATCTTGGATACCAAGTCTCCAACCTCAGACCTGATGGTTAAGAGGAAGACTCCTAACTATTAGGCAGGACAAGACGATCTTAAAACAAGTAGTAGTACCAGTGCAACATCATACCAGAATGAGAAGAGATTCAATCACCAGTTACAATTTCCTAAAAAGCTTATGCAGTCTTAGTTGCACAGCCGGCACAAACATAAAATAAGAGTTGCCTTATGCGCAAGGTTAACTAGCTCCAGCACATATGTATGAGCTTGTTGTGATGAATGAAATTTTTTTTGCAGATTAAAAAAAAAAAAAGCACAAAAAAAAAATAATTTCAATTTGATCTGAATTCTGAATCCAAATGTTGTGTAAGTGTACAAGATGAACACTTCACTTCTGTTCACCATGATGCATGCTCGATGTTGCAAATATAAAAAAATAATGTAAATAAACAGCATAGCTTTAGCCCATGGGGTACAAAGAGCATTACATTGTATCTATTCGACTTTAAAAGGCACACTTCTTCTCTCTTGAGAATATTTGTTACCCAATTTATCCACATTTTATTTTATGAGCTTGAATTGAAGGTACTTACTTTGGTTTCTTAGGAGCTCTGTACAACCTTCGGATTGTACAACTCCACAATGTTTTTCATATCTTCCACCCACATATATTTATGAGTTTGTGTGTGCTCTTGTCGACAAGAGAGGTTTCCCTTGTTTCTCATTATTGCAGTCCTAAACTTTCGCTCTCAAAGGCAATAATCATACATCGTGAATAATGCAAACATGAAGGAACCATACTTACAGTTACAACAAGATAATCATGAATTACCCTGTTACAATGCTCACGGTGATCTGAGAATTTAAAAAGGTAAGTACAATTCAAGTCACCATCTTTTGACATATCCTAGGTTTAACCATTCTTTCTCCATTAGCTGCGCCTCAAACTTATTTCCTCATAGTCCAATACATTCTCTCCTCTATCTAGCAAAATTAGGCTGCTTGTGCAAGTAACGATTCGGAATGAACTCGGAAGACCAGTAATTCCAAGATCCTTCATCTGTTGATTCTCAGCATCAAACGAAACCAGATTTCCACTCCCCGTTACAATCAAAACATCCTGATTATCGATAAGGTTCAGCGGCAATGAAATCTGTTCCCCTGCAATGGAAAATTGTCTCATCCAAGAATCCTCGACCCCATAATCCTGCATCAACCATACTTCCCAACGGTCGTTGAAATGAAAAAACAGAGACAGTGTCTCACCGGAAACCGAAACAGACAAGTCCAATTGATCATAACCATTCGGGCGATTATTGGGCAATGCCATCTCTTTAAAAACCTCACCACTCATGTCAAATGACATTATTGAATTGCACAAATGACCAACCTTAGGCCTCTTATACGCCATCCAATGAACTCCTCCGTTCACATACACATTACTAGACCAACGATTAGGCATATAGCACGGCGCAGTAGCTTCAATTTTCCTCCATGAATTTAACTCCGTAGAGTAAACCAAGACATCAGGAATATCATCACTTCCACAATCATACAAAATCTGTACAACTTTGAAATCATTTGTCTCCAAAACAAACCCAAACCCAAGAACCATATGAGAGAAATTATTGCGATATCGATGTGTCAAGTAGGAATAGGGTAATTTCTTGAATTTCCCAATGATCACGTTCCATAAAATTAAACCACACATATATGAATAAAAATTAGTATCGAACAAACAAACTAACCCATTACTAGAACCCACGATTCTGATATACCCATGTTGGCTCTTGAATGGAAACTCAAATTTCTTGCGCTCAATTAGGCTTTTACCCACCATTGAGAAGTACTGTTTCATGTAGTCTATGGATTCGTAGTAAAGGAAGAGGAATTTTTCATCTGGGGAAGGGTTGGATTTCGAGTGAGTCAAGTGGAGATTGATGAAGTGAGGGTTTTGAATGAGAGAGAGAAATTGTTTGGATGAGAGAGAGAACCGGATGAGGGGTTTGACGGGGAGTCTTAAGAGGATGTCGAACAACACGTCGCGGGGAAGGCTGGAGATTTCCATTGAAAGTCGATGCATCGGATCCTTGATTTGCCTTCCTCTTCGCCTGCTGATTACAAAAAGGTTGTTTCCTCATCGATCAAGCATGTTCATTGGTATACAAGCACTGAGTAGAACACAATTGCTTCGTTTTGTTTCTGAAAACTACTACACCAGTTCAAAATTAAAGGGGAGTGATAATTTCTCCATGAACTCTCAAGAAAAGAGTTCATGAATGAAAGTATCGATGCGAAATTGAAAGCTTGAGGCTGTATTTAGGACGGAAGATTTAGGGTTTGTTTTTCATTTTGTTAAAATTGATTTTAACAACCGAACTGGAGAGAGGTGATTTTATTTTTAATACTAAAAAAAATGATTGCATCATCCGACCAATTACAATTGAGTTTTTTTTCAAAACATCCCTTAAACTTTAACCCATTTCTCTACTTAGTACTTGAACTTTAAAAACTCTTTATGTAGTCCTTGAACTATTTAACTTGAAGTGCATGTAATTCGCTGTTAACTTAGTTAGTTTTATGGACGGAAAACATACGTAAAATCTTGTACCGATCATCACGCCCCATACCCAGGCTAAAATTGTCCCTCCTTCCCCTGCCCTTTCCAATTGGCCCCAATACACTACCCAGTTCCCTCCAGATTCTGCAAAAAACAGAGCATGCATAAAACAAACCTACCTACCTCTCTCTCTCTCCCCATACAAATTCTCCGGCCTTTTCCAATTGGCACCTGGTTTTACGAAAAAAAAAGAGTTTTGAAAGTTCGTAATAGCAGATTGCAGAAGTTCATAATAGCAGAAAACTAACAGATTCAAAAGCTCTATGCACGTGCCCAATTAGATTTCAGCCACGATGTTAAAAAAAACCCAGATTTCAGCTATGAATTCGACCTGCCGTGTCTTTTGATTAATAATACAGTGGAGTAAAATTTATCGAGGTATCTCCGCCCAAAAAAAAATTTAGCTGCGTCGTCCAACGAATAGAAACTCTTCTTACTCGTGAAGTTATCCACTTTACGACAGAAATGTATATACACATATTAGGAGTATTATTATTATTAATGTACACACATATTCATGTTTCTATTATTTCATTTTCGGCGATAAGAACGATGTGATGAGTTTTTTTTTGCAAAATACTGGAGTAGTAAAAGATAACTAAAAGTTACATAATCAGGGTTATCATAACAAAAAAATTATTTAGTTTTATGCACCCTTTCCTGTATTCTCTCCAAAATTACCGCGAAAGTAATTTGGATTAAACATTTTCACGAACTACCCTCCAACTTAAACAAGTAATTTGGAATTTCCTATGTTATAGCTAGCGACGTTGGTTAGAGATGATGGGAAACCGTAATTAGATAACACATACAGAAATACCGACCATAATTTTTTAGGATAATTGTTCTATTAAAATTCACATTAAGAAGCTCGTCCGTTCTTGTGCTAAAAAACCTTTTTCCAGTTGATCAACAAGTCCTCTTTTGCGTTTCTCCTCTTTTTCGAGTTCAAATCCTCCCCTTTCTTTTTTTCATGTGCATATCGTATTTTCGACAATTCAATAATGTCAAAAATGAAATTTTCTTGCAGTCCGACCAAAATTAACACAACTGCAACATAGAAACTAATATTACTAAATTACAGGCACAATTTCAACAAAAAATTCACCCAACACTTTTGAGATATGAAAAACAAAAGTAACTCTGCCCTCTGAAGATCACGTTGGCTGTGTTTGGTTAGATAATTTAGTTTTGATGATGTCAACAGGTGTAATGAGGATATCACCAAAACTAAAACTAAAATTAAACAGGGAAATGAACAATGCGGTTAGAACTCTCGTTTTGATTTCCAGTCGGAAAGTTCAACACATCTGATTCTGGCAGAGCTCTAGAAAACTGTATTTGATCATAAGAAACGGTACCAGCCCCCAAAAAAAAAAAAAAAAAAAAGACCAGACATGATGTAATCATAAAATCATAGGCAAAAGAGGTGTTCCTATGAATCATAACAGATAACAGCTTCTCTATTACGAAACTTCAACTGTGAATCATAAAGAGAGGTGCTTTTTAGTTATCTTCGAGAACTTTCATCAGTAAAACATAATCCAAGTGTATTTCTTCTTTCTGGGCTTCAGCATTTGACTGTCTCAGCCAGATGACTGAAAGGTATTTATTTCTTCTTTCATTCATCATTTCCTTTTCCAAGCACACAACAGGTGAGAGCAATCAACGGCAACGATTCCAATTACAGCTAAAAACTCCCGAATTCCATGAGTATCCATGCCAAGAAAGAAACTACATCCACTTCCCAACCAAGAAGTCTATCAAATGTAATTCTATCGACAACAAAATATTACCAAAAAAAAAACTCTCACTGACAAATTAGATTGTAGAGCACTGGATGGTGAAAGTACTTGAACATCATGGCATCTACGGCGTATTGGCAGATAGAGACACGGTCTAAACAGGAATACAATTGCCAGCATCAACATCACACCGAAGAAGTGAGAAAAGATCTAACCATCTTTCACAGTTTCCTAAAATGCATAAAAACAACTGTAAGCAGTCTTAGTTGCACAGCCAAGGCAAAAACATAAATAAGAATTGCATTATATGCAACGTTAACTAGCTCCAGCACGTGTGTTTATTCAATGTGATCCAACTCAAAATGTTACAAATGTGTTCAGGATGAAACTTTAACATCGAGAGTACTCAAAACTCTGTAATGAAACTCTACGACCTATATATTTCAGTTCAGTTCACCCTGATGCATACTTGATAGTGCAAAATATCAACAGAAAAACATGAACGGGTACAACTTTGCTTTTCAAATTCTAGTTTCCCTAGTGCATCGACATTTTATTTTTTTGCGCAAGACAACTACCTACCTCTGCAAGAACACCGTCATTCAGAAAGGAAGGCAATTCCACTCAAGCTAAAAGCTGTAGGTTTCAATTTTCTCATTATTAGAGTCATATCCAATGGTTCTTAAAGGAAACAAGGAGGATCCCTCGTTTCTCGTCATTGCAAAGCTACTCAGTCCCGGTGGTTCTTAAGAGCAATAATCATCCATTGTGAAATACCCATAAAACAGAGCATATTTATTGTAACGGCAAGGTTATCTTGAATTACCAGAAAAAATGCTCATGTTGTTCTGAGAACAAATAAAGTTAGTATGCATGTATACCACAATCTTTGCATATATGCAAGCAAAATTGCAAAAAAAAAAAAAACTAGCCTTCAAGAGAACTTTTTGCACAAGTTTAGGTTAGCATTCAAAATGGACAATATGAACTTGCACTAAGGTTAGGAATTGCCCATCTCTAGCCAAACCATAACCATACATATTCAGCAGTATTCACGCTTATCGCTTAGTAACATAAATTCCTGAAAAACTTAAGAATACCACAATAGATCAAATAAGCTCTACGAAAAACAGTATATAGCTTCTCTTGCCTCCTGTATTGATTATTCACACACTCAATAGTTTATTTTCATAATTCCTTTTCCTTTAGCGGCACCTCAAACATACTTGCCACACCAAATTTTCTTAGTCCAATACTATTTCTCCTCCATCAAGCAAAATTAGGCTGACGTGCAAGTAACTATGCAGAAGGAGCGCCAAAGACCCCTTATTCCATGATCCTTCAGCTGTTGGTTATCAGCATAGCAGGAAACCAGATTTCCAGTCCCCATTGCAAGAAAAACATCCCCATTCCATAAAGTTCACCGGCACTGAAAAAAGTTCCACTAGAATGGTAGATAGACTCATCCACAACGCCATAATCCTGCATCAACCATACTTCCACTGGTTGTTGAGCTTAAAAAACAGAGACTGTCTGACCAGAAGCCAAAGCAGACAAGCGCAATCTGTCATAACCATAACCCTTATGACCATTACTGGGCAATACCATCTCTTTGAAAACATCGCCACTCATATCAAAAGACATATTGAACAGCAAAAATGACCAAAACCAAGCCTCTTGTAGCCAATCAAATGAACTGCGCTAATCACATATACAATACTAGACGAGGCATACAGCACGTCAACACGGCGGAATGGCTTCAATCTTCCTCCAGTAAATTTAACTCCATAGAGTAAACCAATACATCAGGAATGTCAATCAGTATCACGATCATACAACATTTGTACAACGTTAAAATCACTCTTTTCTAAAACAAACCCGAACCCAACAACCATATGAGTCTATGAG
The DNA here is from genome assembly GCA_022606695.1 of Vaccinium macrocarpon. Lineage (NCBI taxonomy): Eukaryota > Viridiplantae > Streptophyta > Magnoliopsida > Ericales > Ericaceae > Vaccinium > Vaccinium macrocarpon. Next base: position 681,602 of record CM040176.1, on the reverse strand, counting down.
AGAAGCTATCACGTTATCGATGTGTCCAGTGCAAATACGCAATTTCATCGATTTCCCAATGATAATGTTCAATAAAATTAAACCAGCAATATTCGAAAGAAAACTAATAACCAATTAATGAAATTCGAGAATTATGACACACCTATGTTCGATCTTTAAGGAAAACTCAAATTTCTTGAGCTCAATTAGGTTTTTACCTCCGTCTAGGAAATTTCCATCTGGGGAAGAGCAGGATATTGAGATATTGAATGAGTCAAGTTGAAAATGATGAAACGAGGGTTTTGGATGACAGAGAGAAATTGTTTGGACGAGAGAGAGAATAGGATGAGGGTTTTGAGAGGAACTCTCAAGAGGATGTGGAACAAAACATCGCGGGGAAGGTTGAAGATTTCCATTGAAAATCAACGGATCGCCTCCTTGATTTGCCTTCCTCTGATTCCAAAGAAATTGATTTGCTCGTCGTTCTCCCAATACACCCTGTAGATGGAGGTAAATGTATACAAGCACTAAATAGTGGATGCCACAGGATTGTTTCGTTTCACTGGAATACTACTTTCGAATTCTACAAGAACAGTAGATGGGTGGTTCTCATTTCTCAAAGCCAAGGGAACAAAGTCTACGAGACTCATTTGCTTGATCGGACATAAATGGGAGATAAATGAATGAGATATGAAATTCTTTAAAATATGGGTCATATATGAAATTCTTAGAATATTATTTAGGATATCACTTGATGGAAGAAATCCATATCCGGTATTTGTATTTACCGGGATATAGCTACTGATAAACATTTTTATTTTATTTTATTGTTTTAGCCATTGAAAAATTCAAATCTCATCCAAATCCCAATCTCCCATGAGATTTTATATCTCGTACGGATTGAGATAAAACTTGGTGTGAGATTTCAAATCTTATCCAAAATAAAGAAACCAAACATGAGATTTTGACTCTCACTCCATCCCACCGCCAAATCCCACAAAACAAACAGTAGGCCTATATGTTTTCCTCCAAAATTACTGCTTAAGTAATTTGGATTAGGGGGCATGTTGTCCCTTAAGCAACAGCATACATGTTATCCCCATTCGAGCCGTCCGTGCTTAGCGATTAACTATTCAGATCAGTTCAGTAATCAACAGTGCTAATCTATTTGAGTTCAAACAAATCTGGGTTGTTGATTGCCGAGTACGAATGACTTGGATGGAAACAACATGCATGCTGACAATACCCTTCCCCAATTCGACAATTACACTAGTAACTAGTACTACTAACTACCCTTCGAGTTAGACAATTAAATTGGAGGGACCGGGGGTAGGCCTATAGTGAGGAGCTCAATATAGAGTGTGGTAAGCAGGCTAGACCGTTCAATTGGCAATTGATCGTTTGGATCATTTTACACTTTAAATAAACATTTTATATAGGAGTATAATTTAAGTCCCATTTATCCAGACCTTCGATCGTCGATCGACCGGTCAAGCCGATCGAGTACACTACACCTTGTAATGAGTTTGGCTCACCACAGATCCCATTATTAACTTTGGCATTTTTGCATAGCAAGTACTCCAATTTGATTGCCAAACTTGAGTTTGGTCTGTTTTTACAAGATTTTGTTAACGAGTGAGAGGCTCACGTATTTGATCTATGTATCTGATAAAATTCTTACGAGTGTCGTTGGTCGTTGCTTAAATATAAAAAAATTCGTTAGTCAAAAGAAGAAAAAAAAAAGGTGTCCAATTGCTTTTGCGGAAGGATAATGGGCAACGTTCTCTTTATCTTTATTAAATAGTTGTTCCTGGTTACTATTATTTGATACCTCTCAAAAAAAATTATTCATATTATCTGATTTATAATGATTTATATATCAAATATGAATCTTGTTTTAAGATCTCAATTAATTTTATTTAACACATATTTCAAAATCATAGAAAACATTGTAAAATACAGATAATTGTTTGAGTTGTTCAAAAAGTGAAATATGAGTAACAATTTGAGACGGAGGAGTAATCAATTTTTGGATTACATGATGCTTCTGGAGAGGTTTCAACCGATTTCACTCACTCACGCATTATTAGAGAAACTAATGGATGTGCGGCTCTTCGGGCAAAGATAGCTATCAGCTCAGATTTAGGAATTTTTATTCTCTAGGTAAGATACATTTAGCAAATAAGATATTTTTTTAGCAAATCTTTGAATAGTTTGGATTGCCAAAATCGTAAGACTTCCAAATATTTTTACCCAAAATCTTACTAATATGTTTGGTGTTTCCCAAGGTAAGTTTCCATAGAGTTCTTTAAGTGTGACCTTTTCATGCTTATTTATGATGAATTTGACTTTGTTGGTTTTCAAATAAGAGCCTATTTGAGAGCTTCATTATTGACTTTGTTGTACACATCTCTCAAACACTCTTATAAATTAACAATTTATTTTGATTATAATCCAAAAAATCTATCATTCAAAATTCGAATTGTCAAATGCAAAAATAATAGGCTCTCAAACGGGAAAACCTTTGCTGGAACACAGTTACAAGACAATAATCAAGAATCATTTGAAATTCTTCATACCCAATGTTTCTGGAATTTTGTACAGACAAATTGGGTACAAAAAGTTTAAGTTAAATTATCAGACACCTAAAAATGGTTTGAGACTCACCAACCAATCACATATTCGTTAAGAACTTGCAAATTAGTCCTTCTACAGGCACACCCATTCGGTCACATACCGACTACACCCACTCGTGTGGGACCTACTTTGAGTTCTCACACAAATAATCAGAGCTACTCAATTTATTTAAAACATTTTTTTTAAGTGTTTCTAGAAAAAAAAATCAACTCAATTAGTTATCGTGAAAGGCTTGATAAGTTTGTTAAAGTTTTGGTCCGTTCGATTCAGGAATTGAAACTTTAATGAATCAATCGAGCTTTCACGAGTATCCGATTGAATTGGGATTTTTAGGAACCCTTAGAAAAATATTCTAAACAAATTTAACGGTTCCGATCACTTGTGTGGGACCTCGAAGTAAGTCCCACATGAGTAGGTGTGGCTGGTATATGGTTGAGAGTATGTGTCCCTAGACTTTCTGAAATTAAAATCTCATCTGAAGTACTGTTCATTTTAACTCAGCCTAAGGTTATGTTTGTTCAGTGGGATTTGGGGATGGGATAGAGTGGGACTCAAAATCTCATACTTGTTTCCCTTATTTTGGATGAGATTTGAAATCCCATGACAAGTTTTATCCCAATCCGGACAAGATATTAAACCAACATGGGGGTTGGGATTTGGATGGGATATTGATTTTCCAATGGCTTAAATAAATTAAAAAAAATGCTTTGCAATGGCTATATTTCGTTGAACACAAACACCGGATATTGATTTTCTCCGTCCATTGATATCCTGAACAATATTTCAAGAATTTCATATCCCACTCATATCTCATGAGATTTTATATTCCATCCATTTATCTTTAGTCAAACAAACTGATCGAGGCCTAAATATTGGGCTCATGAGCTTGTCCTTGTAGACTCGAAGAAGTCTAAGGGGGTGTTCCACTAACCCAATTTTTTGAATAAACTAATTTTTCACGATTTTCTATGTGATGTGTTGTGAGGGAATGACTTGTTTCAGTGTTTGAAAAAATAGTTTTTTGTTAGTGGAACACCCCCCAAAAGAAACCTCTAAATCAAAAGTGTATAGCACCACCCTATAAAAACGAACACTGCTAGGGAGACCCCAATTTTTTGCACCGAAAATGCACACCGTGCCTTTGGGGACCCGCTTTTGGGTCCCACATGAGTGATCCGAACCGTTCATTGTTCTTAAAACATTTTTCCTAGGGGTCCCGCAAAAAATCATCTCAATCGGACGGTTAGAAGTGATTGAACCAAAGCCTCGCCTTTTCAAATCAAAACAACGGTTTGGATCACTTATGTGAGACCCAAAAGCAGGTCCCCGAAGGCACGGGGTGCATTTCGGTGCAAAAAATGGGGGTACCCCAGGTTTTCCGTATAAAAACATTCTGAAAATGACCCCTACAAAATACAGAATTCAAATTACTGCAACGAAATGGAACCCGCGGGTAGAAACCCTAAGGTTTTCGCTGTTGGGGAACCGGGAGTTTTCGTGTAGGAATTATGACAGAGCTACATTTCATAGGATCCTTGTACTTCATTTATTAGGCCAATGCTACATTTCACAGGGGAGAAGTTTTTCAATGCTCTTGGGGCAATATTGAGCACGGAATTGGAATTAATTACCCACATATCTATGTATGTTATGAGAAGTTTTTCAATGCTCTCAGGTAATGTTAAGCACGAATCTGGAGTACATATTTATGTGAAGTCTACATACTTAGAAATGGATCTTACACACTTGTGATTTAGCTTTATACTCAACAATGTCTCGGGGAACATTGAAAAGTTTCTCGCATGTGGGGCTGCCACACTGGCCACTGCAAACGCACACGCAGAGAGAGGGAGAGAGAGAACAACAAAATTAGGTAATGCCATGTACCAGTAGTAGTTCATAGAAACAAGCACTTGTGGGGAACATGGTTAGGCCCAACAAAGATGAGGGAGAAGAGAAATTATCTCTCTAATTGGAGTCAATCTTAATTTGAATAAGCCGTTTGGTTTTGCTGGCAAAACCTTGGCTATGTCTCATTAACCAAAACCTCTCGATTTCTTCAGCTTTCCTGCCCGGAATTCGCCCGGCTATCAAACCCCACCTGAGGTGTACATTACATACATAAATTAATCTCAAGGGGTGTTCCAATAACAAAAAACTATTTTTTCCAAATACTGAGACAGATCATTCTCTCACAATACATCATATAAAAAACTGTGAAAAATCAGTTTTTTCAAAAAACTAACTTAGTGGAACACTCCCTCAATATGATCAGCAAATACAGTATAGTATGTATGAAAGCATGACAATAATGTGCAATCTAATCCATACACGGCGCTAATTTTTTGGTTGTATGTTTTCTCAATATTTTCCGTGTTTCCTAGTATCCGAGATATGCTGACACGTTAATATTTGTTATTCTTGAATCAACAGGGGAAGATTTCATTTGAATTGTTCGTTCGAATATAGGAGTATAAAATGTGGCACAAGGGTTAATTGGTTCTTGTTAATACTATATTTTTTTCATATAACAAATTTTATTGGCGTTATTGGTCATGGAGGTGGGCCAGGTGGCACGCTAGATGTTACTATTTAAATGTAAACATTCTACCATATTCAACACAAGTTAAAAGTCAATTCTTCTAAAAGTTGAATCCAAAAGAATTAAAAAGAGAGCTTTTTAAATTACAAAAGTGTTCGTTTAATTTGTTTTAATCTATTGTTAAATACTCTTACAAACCATAAATCAAAGAAAACATCACAGTAATAACAACTAAAAATCTTATTATAACAAAAATTACATTTAAAGCTCAACTTTACAAGATATATCAAACTCTCTTTATCAAAAAAACAAAACGTGTGACTAGAATTCAAACAAGACACACAAAAAAACAACTTTTATATAAACTTTTAAGAGTTATCCAGTGGTGTCAACATCAAATTTGGGGAGTTCATTTATGAATTTCTACAAAATTATATAATAAAAAAATTCCATGGGGTCGGCTGACCCCACTCCTAATAAGGTGGCGTCGCCATTGCAAACAACCCATGTGACTTGTTCATTCTTTAATTTCTTAGTCATGCTATACTTAAACTGACCTAAAAATGCGGTTATAAAAAAATATATATAACTAATTAATCAACAGTTTTATCACATACCTGTCCCCAACAAGCTTGTGCATTCTGTAAATCAGGTCTTCTTCTTGCTCAGTCATGTTTATGACTTCCCACTCAATGCTGCTCACCTCTGCTAATTAAAACGCCCATAAATATATGGAGAGAGAGAGAGAGAGAGAGAGAGAGAGAGAGAGAGAGAGAGAGAGTAAACCAAAGTAACCCAGGCCAGAAATGAATGGAAGTAAAGGAAAATCACCTTGAGAGCAATTACAAGAGTAATTGTGGGAAGTCTTCATTTGCTTCCTCCGACGTTTATCCATGGTTTGATTAGGTAGGTAGATCAGTGGGGGTTAATGAAATTAGATAGTGGAGAGAGAGAAAAGAACCCAGAGAGAGAGAGAGAGGGGAGGGAGAAAAGAGGAGGAAAGTTTTGCGGGTGAGTAGCTATAGTGGAAAAATTGTACTCCTGGTCCTGGCTTCTATTACTACTAGTAAAGTACTCCAACATAGGAGAGGAAAGGAAGTAATATACTATGTGGAAGTAACGTACTCCAAAAATTGTGACATGCAGAGAGAGAGAGAGAGAGAGGGAACGGCTGGTCCTACCGAACAAACAAAATGCATGGATGGGGGTTTGACTTATGGTTGTTCCTGTGTTGATAATGATAGGCCTGTAATTTACGACCAAGAAAAAGGATCGGAGTGCAGTTCATTTCTTGATCGTCCGATCATGTTTTAGATGGTTCGGTTACGTTTAATAATTTTAATTTATTTTTACCAGTAAAAAATAAAAACACATCTGAACCACCCAAAACATGATCAGACGGCTGAGGGGCGGAGATCACCTCCCCGGATTCCAAGAAAAATAAATGGTTGGTTGCATGGTTAAAGTAAGTGATTTGTTTCGTTTAAGGTTTTAAATTAAGTTTAGATTTTAATATGTGTTATCAATTCTCGTGAAATCTGTTTTCATAGTTTTTCCTCGGTTATGTATCGATCTCTGGCTAGTATAGGATAAAATTGATCATTTAAATTGAAATGCAGGTAAATAGGCTTGAATGCTTAAGTTATAGAAATACTCCCTCAGTCCTAATTTTATAGTCCCTCATTCTATCCTAACCGGATAACAAAATGATTATATCTTTTAATCGGTAATACATTTTATGGGCAATATAAATCTTGTTTGATAGATCTTGATTAAATCTAATAAATAATGTGTTCAAAATCACCTAAAACATTGTAAATTATAATATATAACACTTTGAAAAGTGACACGAACTTCTAAAATGGACTATAAAATGGGGACGGAGGGAGTAACTTATTGTTAATACCAAAGTTACAAAGGCCTTGTTCGTTTCTTTATTTAGTTTTAGTTTTGATGACATTATCATTTTTCTCATTTCTCTCTTTATTCCTCTCCACTCATTATACCTGCTGACATTATCAAAATTAAACTAAACTATCTAACCAAACACAGCCAAACAAATTCCACAGGTAAAATATCTCAAACTTTTGAAGTATTCTCTATAGTTAACTACTTCAAGAAATCGAAATTAATCAAATTGTGCGAAAAGTTGTTTACAAAAGTCCTCCCCTTATGTGGTTAATATCCCAAATTTCGGAGTTAGGGGTGTTTTGGCTAAATAAGTTAAACTACTTTTTATTGTTTTTTTTGTCCCTATTCAATTTTTTTTTTGTATTTTTAGTTTTGTGTCAAACTTTTGCGACCTATTGATCCGTCTCGACGAGATGAATCGGAAAAGTAAAAAATTTTGACCGAAACTCTTAAATTTTTTCAAAAATACAAAATAAGTCAAAATAAGCAGACGGATCAATATGTCGCAAAAGTTTGACGCAAAACTAAAAATATAAAAAAAAAATTGAATAAGGACAAAAAATAATAATAAAAAGTATCTTAACTTATTTAGCCAAAACACCCCTTAAAAAGACATAATTAACACTTTGCTAAAGGACATAGGACTGTGTCCATGTAGGGCCTAAACTGTCTTTTCATGTATTTGGCAGCCTTCTATCCACCTAGTTTGTTCACAATTTTGTCTTATTGTTGTTGTATGCTGTGGAAATCTCTCTCAATCTCTCTCTAGTCAGCTGTAACTCTTGTTCATGCACTTCAGTAACATCTACTTTATACTCTCTCGTCCCAATTTTATAGTCTCTTTTAAAAGTTTATACTTTTTTCATCCCAATTTTATTGTCTATTTTGAAAGTTTGTGTCACTTTTCAAAGTGTTATATCTTATAATCTACAATGTTTTAGATGATTTTGAACACTTTGTTTATTAGATTAAATTAAGATCTATCAAACAAGATCCATATTACATATAAAATGTATTACCGATTGAAAGATACTCCCTCCATCCTATAAAGTTTGATCACTACGAAACTATGTGTAATTTTTAAACTAAAAAATAACGTGCTTACGAAAATAATTTTTTAGTCAATATGGATCTTGTTTTATAGATCTCATCGAGAACTTCTATACGGTGCAAAAAAAATTCAAAAATTATTTTGGTAAATACATTATTTTTTAGTTTGAAAGTTGCACATAGTTTCGTAATGATCAAATGAACAAACCAACACAGGTCTCAAAAATGTTCTCGGAAAAATGCTACGGAAAGAGATGATCAGTGAAAAAATGCTACGGTGAAAAATTCTCTCAGAAAGAGATGATCGGTGGGTTCGTCTTCTGCCGATCTCCTCCCTCTTTTTGGCCCAAGCTTCATTCTCCCGTTTAATCTAATATCTACAGCTCCAAGAGCGTCAACAGTTACCAAGTTAATCAAATTCGCATCTCATCATCGCTCTTCCATCTGAGTAAGTTTCTCACCTATAAGCACTAAAAAGGAGTGCAAATTTTGAATCTTACCTGTAGGGCTCCATCGATAGAGCCAAAGAGGTGTTACCCGTGGGTGGGGATCGCAAAAATCAGGGAAAACAGGATTAAATCAGGATTATTATTTTGTAAGAGTGTCTTTTTTTACTATTGTGGAACCTAACTTAACCTATTCTCTATCTTCTTTTTCTTTTTTTCTTTTTTTTTTTTTTTTTTTTTTTTTAAATCTGTCATTTATTTTGCAGTTCTTTTTTTTTCCCCTTTGAGAGTTGATTCTTATATGCATCTTTGGCCTTCTTGAAATTGCATTAGGTAGAAACTCTCTTCAGTTTGTTTCTATTGGTTTAATTAGATTCCAAAAGTTTTCCCTTTTTTGAAATTGCATATGTTTTGGTTCAGAAATCGGAGAAAAAAAGGTTGCATGTGTGCTATTGGATATGGGGGTCTTAGTATGATAGTGTCAAAACATAGTGTTCTTTCTTTTCAATGGAATGTAACCTCGATTTGTTTGGCTGAAACTTTGGCGCGATTAAGTGAATGTAACCCCAATCCCAATAAAAAAATGCACTCTCTCTCTCAGTCTTGGCTTAACATGGATTCTCAAAACTTCAATTTACCTTTGGTAAAAAATGGACAAAGGTCAGAATATTGAGTCATTTATATTTCGAAGGGTTAGGGCATCTACATAATCTGGCTCATGTGTACTATGTCATGCCCTGCTTTTTAACAAGTCAAATATCATAAATATCCACGTGCCACAAGTCAAAAGTCAACAACTTTCCATTGGAAAGTCTAAGTCCAAGTTCCTTTGCATACTTGATCCAAATCAACAATTCTTTAGGGGACACTACATCGTACCCGGATGCATGAATACCCAAAATACAATTTTCGAGTTATTACATAAGTTCAAATTTTTAGAAGATTGAATAACCAAAAGTTACATTGTCATTTATCAAAATACAAAACTTGAGATGAAACAATATCTTCATGCATGCATAAGCTTCATATAATGCATCACTCCCCAAGAATCGGATCTCATGCTTCATGCTGTGTACCTGGGAAAGATAGGGTGTGCTCATTAGCTCGTAAGGAAAACCATACTACAACCGCTAGGCATATAAATTTGATGAATGCACATGATGTGGTTTGACAAGATAAGAGATGCTTAAAAGAACACAACAGAAGCTAAAACAAGGGATACGTGTTCAAGAAGTACCCATGTGTCCAAAGTGATAGCAAGTGTCCAAAAAGATTTCAAGGTGTCCCAGAGTACCCATTAGTCATTAAATTTTTCAAAATCATAAACAAGTATCACAAGTGTCCAAAATTGTGTCCAAATATCCATTGTTACCAAAATACCATATGTACCTCAAAGCATTTTCATTTCCAAGTACTCAACACCACCTAAGTTTCCATCTTTGTTTCACCAAAACTACCAGAGGTACTCATGCAAGTTTAAAACCAAGTCCACAAGTCGAATTTTGACTAAACACCATAGATAGTCCAAAATCTCATTTCCTGTTTCTTTCATTGAAGAAAACCATCATTTTTATTAAAACCAGGGATTTAATCCCTCTGCCGGGTTTCATATGTCCCGCGTGCCTTTGCCTAGTATTTGTAAGCCCTTTCTGCCTCTGTCGGGTTCTATAGGCTCTGCGTGCCTTTACTGGGTATTTGTAGGTCCCGCGCGCCTTTACTGAGTATTTGTAGGTTTCACCTGCCTCTGTTAGGTTTCATAGGCCCCACACGCCTTTTCTGGGTAGTTGTAGGTCCCGCGTGCCTCTGTTGGGTTCCTTAGGCCCTGCTTGTCTTTATCAAAAAATTTACCAAATGATGATATTGGTTAAAAACACCTTATTAAAATCAAGTCAACCGTAGTTCTTATTTGATTTCTAGATTTGATTTTTTAGTGAACTTTTGAGATTCACCGTGCTTTTGATTGAACCTATTTGAGTAGGTTGCTTACATATTTAATTTGGTAAGTTGAAAGTCACTGAAATTGAAATCAAGTCAAATTGTAGTTCTCTGCACATCTGTTCGCAATAAATCTTTCAATCCGCACCCTCAGTGCGTAGTAAATTTTTTTGTACTTTCAATGTGATGGGTTTCACATTTTTTCTCCACCCTTGGTCCATTTCACACATTCAATGCACCAAAAGTTTCCAGTTTGCATCCCCGGTGCATAACAGATTTTTTTTAATTCGCACCCCCAGGTGTGTGAGGGATTTTTTTCTAATTTGCACCCCCGGTGCATAAAAAATGTTTCAAATTAGCACCCTCGGTACACAAGAAGTGTCTCAACCTTTTGCACCCCTGGTGTGTTAAGAAGTATTTCAATTTTTCCCCCAAATGAAGTAGAATAGTTGGTTAGATTACATTTTAAGAGTATCAATGTTGTTCCATAACCTCAAATACGAAACCTTATACCAGAAACTTGTCCTTTTTTCCCTTCATTTGCTAGTATAATAATTGGTTAGATTACGGCTATTATGAGTATTGATTTTGTACCATCAACTCAAATAAACTATGACCATATTAGTGTTACCGAACCAAACATTGCAATAAAAATTCCTTTTTTTTTTTTGAGAAAGAAATAAAAAGTTCACTAATTTACCAATCGATATACAGCCAATCAGTAATTACACTTAGCGTTAGATTATCAATCGATAAGCAATCGTTTTTAAAAATTTGAATTGTTCTGAAGGGTAGACGATTTAAATACTTGCTTTCCATATAGGACGTAGTAACTCATATATTGTTCTTCCGTATAATTTCTAGTGAATCAATTTTATCGTCTGCTAGCAAGGATTTCAAATAAAACCATATCAAAAGTCTCGTAATTTGATAAGAAATACATAAGTGTTACCATGTTTAGCACATGGAAATTGATACAACTCTTCTATGGTCCAGCCTATGATTGTAGTTCCCTAAATAGAAATTTAAGATTGTATTTACTATAGTTACCTGACCTAAAGTTTGGTTGAATGTGATGTTTGGATTTCTCTCTTTAAATAAAAAACCAAGAAGAAACTTTAATGCGTTTGGATGTCGCTTTCTTGTCTAAAAACTAAACGATTTATCAACTTTTCACTGTCCTTTTCCAAAAGATTTTAACATCCAGTTACTTTAATTTGGTGCTAAAAAAATTAAAAAACAATACACAAAATCACTTCATTTTTTTTATTTGAAGTATCATGATTTTAGCACTTTGGTGCTAAATTTTTTTGGAAAACTAGTATTGTGTTTTGCCCTGTTGACCTCCTCCTTCAAAAGTTTTTTTTTTTTCCCATTGCTTGCTTGATCAATGGAGTAATTAATCGTCTCCAGTTGTTTGCCTTTGTCCATATATACAGGCAAAAGGCAGATGACAGCACTTTCCTAAACTAGGCAACGTGGTTGCCGACTTTCTCTCTGGCATAACTTTGTAGGGGAGTTCGTTGGTAGTGTGTAGTTTCTTGGGTAGAGTTTGAACAAGTCAATGAGAGATCTTGGACAATTTTTTCCTCCACAAAACATCTCCTGTAACCTTTTTTTCTTGTGTTTTTTTTTTTGTTGCTTTGTCTAAGCAAACAATTCAACAAGTGTTCATATGTGAATTTGAAATATCTAATCACATATGTAGGGCAAATGTTAACTAAAAATGCGACAATTCCCTTATATCACATTCAAGTACTTATATCTCCCGAGGTATATTTTTTCTCTGGCCACTGCATATATTTTTTATATGCATATATTTTTATCGGCCCATCCAAAGTAATTAATAAAAAATTGCCATTTAACAATTCTTCGGATTCTTACGCTGACCTTTGGTTTCATTATTGGGTGAAAGTCGCATGAGACTACTCAGCTATTTACTATGGTAACTAATTTATCAAATTGAGTTTAAATTACGCCGCGTCGTGCCTTTAGATTATTAAGCATTAAAATATAATGGTCAAAACTAATATTTTTTTGAATAAAGACGAAAATAAACCAGTTTATTTTTAAATTTTGACTTTAGTAAAAAAAAAATAGTTTCGACCATAATTTTATGTTTTTTGGAGTCGAATCCATAAACCACAAAAAATGATGCAAAACTAACAAATGTAAAAAAAGATTTAAAAAAAAATTGAATAAAGACAAAATGAAGAAACCAAAAAAACTACTCCCAACTTTTCTTTTCTTTTTTGCAAAGTGACATAAAACAATTTGATATAGATGCATTTTTAATATTTGAAATCTACTATTCATGTTGTGGACGTTTAACGTTTGGAACCTAATGTTTATGTTTAGAACATAATGTTTATGTTTAGCTTTCGTTCATTTTTCCGTTTGAAGTGTCTTAGTAAATGGGGAGATAATTTAGAGGTGAAGTGCCTCCAGTGATTTTTATATGTTGAAAAGAATACTTTTGTAACTTTAATAAATTTTAGAGTGCTTGTATAAAATAAAAAAAAGAGCCCCAAAATCAGCATCCATAACAAAAAGGTGGAAAGTAATTAAGGAAACCACAAGTATACATTTGAGAAGTATTGAATTAACTAAACCGAGTATCGCTAGTGAAATCAAACAAGCCTGAAAGCGGTTAGAAAAACACCAACCTAAAAAGAGTAATCTGTACTTATTACTGAGAAATATTTATATGCTATCTTAATAAGACAACGTTATGTATGCATCTTATTGAAGATTTAAACTAAAGGCCAAATGTGTGGTACGTTAAGACAGTTTAAGTTCCAGAAGAAACAAACCATATAAGCTTTAAGCAAAATTGTACTAGTAATAGTATAACTACCTTGCTTTCGATGATAATCACATCCGTACGAGGTTTTCGTTTTTCTTATTGTTCCAGCTGAGACAACTTGTTTTGTACGCTACTCCGTAGTTACTGCTCCCTCCGTCCCAATTTTATAGTCCTAATTGACACTTTTTGTTGTCCCAAAAAAATTGTCCCACTTCAAAACTAAATGAGTAATTGTTAAGGAATTTCCTCTTATACCCTTGTATTTTGAAATTAAAAATAATAAAAAAGTAAGAAAGTGTAATGATTGAAGGGTAAAATAGGAAAAATATGTTTTCAAAAGTGCAATGATTATGTCCCTTTATTAAATTGGAATTCCCAAAAGGGACCATAAAATTGGGACGGAGGGAGTACTAGAAAAGAACAAATAATGTCAAAAAAAATTTGGCAGGTTTTACAAAAGTTGCAAAAGCTTTCTAATTAGTTCTCCAAAAACTAAAATATACGTCCAGATTCATTGGAGCTAAAATCTCCTCCCCACTTCATTTGCTAAAATCAACCACTTGATTTTAGCAAATTTCCATTTTAGTTTTTGGAGAACCAATCCGAGTGAAACACAGAGATCAGCCTTTCGGGTGGTGGCGGTAAATGGTCATGTCCAACTGCCTTCATTCTGAAAATAAATTTGTATATTGGGCCTACGTGGTACCTGAATGTTGGATAATCCGGACGGCCCAATCGGAACTCTCTTTCTCCTCTTCTCTCTCCCTTTCTCTTTCCTGTTTCTCTCGTCTAAAATCGAAATGGATGGCCAGATGCGCCGCACACGAGTACTACGTGATACCCGCTCAACACTAAAAACTCGTTCCTTCATTCGGAACTCAAATCCTTTTTTCCTTTATCCATTGAGAAATGAGTCATTTTATTTATTTGCATTTTCCCACATAAGTTTAAAAAACTATACTCGCTTTTAAATTTACTTTTCACATATGAAGGGCAATTTCGTTTATCTTGAGTGAATAAAAATAGTGAAAAAGAATAAAAGAGGAGTGCAAACAAAAATCATTTCCTTCCATGGATCTCCATCAGTGATTCAAATGAACACAGAAATGACAAGAGAATCTGCTTGACGACAAGAACTAAACACTAAAATTGGTGATCTACCAATTTGGGTCCACAACAGTGCTTCAAACAAACAACACTAAACTGGCTAGACAAGTCAGGTTGTATTTGGTTAGATAATTTAGTTTAGCTTTGATGATGTCAGTTGGTGTAATGAGTGGAAAGAGATAGAGAGAGAAATGAGAAAAATGATGATGCTATCAAAACTAAAACTAAAATTAAACTGAGAAACGAACGAGACCAAAACAACCACACAAGTGATGCATCAACAAAACTGCCAATTTGGAAAACTAGGGACTAGTGAGTGACAGAGAACCCTTTTTTTTCTTTTTGTCATCATCTTCAAAACTTGAAACAAAAACAATTCACAGTTATTTGGGTTCCTGTGCCTTTGTTTGGTTCAAAAATCAGTAATAGCATTAGTTATCTTATTCATCAAATGAAATTCTATTAGCCATTTGCTCTCGTTCTTGTAGCCCCTCTATTTGTCGGTCCTACCGATCTCGTTTTCCAAATCACCACTCTACCTCAAGAGATCTGGGCCGAAGAAGATGGAGGATTGGCACAGGAAACACAGAAAAATCAACAAGGCTACTTTGTTTACATCATTTTCCAGGAGATTCAGCCCCCCTAACCACTTGGCACTAACCTCTGACTTAAGACTTTCTATAGTTATGATTCCTGTCAAATAGACTATGAATTACAGGAAATAAGACTAGTTATGCAAGGCACAATCCAAATCTGGTCTTGCTAATTTCTCTTGCATCTTACATAATTTTACCGCTATCCTACGACTAATGATCTAAATGGTCTAACAAAAGAACATATGCATTCAATCCATAATTTGTTTAATCAGCACAACCAACGCAGGTTGTTGATAAGATGCTCTCACCAAACTTGCCCTTTTCCTCCAAGCCGCCGCGCCAACTCCCAATCCTTTTTCACTGGGAAGAAAAACATCAAAAAAAGGTTTGAATCTCAATGCCAAGCTATTAGGGTCACGAAATGAGCAAGACTGTAACAAAATTTCTGAACCATGTTGAACAACAAAAAACGACCAGTAGCGTGAATAGAACGGAATCATTCCACAAAAAGTATGGAACGTGGAATCGCTCAGAGTTGAATCCCCATAAACAAACTTAGCAGAATAAGCATTTTCCATGGCACCGAGCAATGCTCCATTAGACGGAAAAAGTGTTAGCAAAAGAGGAAGTCTGCAAATCATCTCCAAATTTCTTGTCTGTGTTTGAAAGTCGTGGCCTGTTTTTCCTATTCCAAGAGAGAATTTCTCCAGTCCTCAACTGACAAGTCTAATCAAGGATAAATGGGTAGTTAAAATTCACAAAAATAAGCCGAGTGGAAAAAATGTGCAATATATTGTACAACAATACCCACAGAGATTTTACTTTTCCAAAAGTACACCCATCATGGTGCATTTATGCACTCACAGATTGAGCAGAGAGACAGAAGAAATGACATAAAGTTCTTTTTCTTTTTTGCCATGATTTCAGTATATTCTTTAGTTTTCATTCCTAATTGGTAGCACAAACAAGCTTACGAAATAGGAACCGAAACTATAGGAATGGTTTCACCCTCACTTACTAAGTGTAACACGCTTTGCATGGATTGCACATAGATTTGCGTCTTCAAACAAATGCACCAAATAATCCTCCGCTGCCTACAAAAACGATATCTTTTACTGAATGAAATGACTAACAGCAGCATGTTCCCTACCTAATCAAAACCAAGAATGTATTTATTAGTCAGAACTTCCAGTTCCATAATTGCCTTTCACAAATGAAGACCATGGAATGAAATTCTCCAGGATAGCGTTATAGGCAGATGCGGAAAATCATTTTCAGGATTTACACCTGGATCCGTCTGTGTAAGTATTTATTTACCTACTAAAAAAGGGGAAAGTGGTTTAATAAAAAACAAGGGAATACAACACCATAGATCATTTAAGAATTACAGAGAAACTGTTCAATAAAAAGAAAGCATGTCACTTGTCACAATAAATAGACTAGCAGAAGTGAAGTGCCTAATGAAAACCAAGGGGATGTAAATGATTACAGAAAAAGATGGGAAATCAAATAAGTTTATTTGGTTTGTGCACAAAAGAACATTTGTAAATAGATGAGCATTTTGGAAGACACAACAGCCAAGAATCTGGTTGAACAACAGAAACCTGGCAGAATAAAATAGCTGCAAGTGATCTCGAGTAGTTATGATAAAGAAACTAAATGTTATTTTCCCCCATCTTATACAAAACATTGACGGAAAACGAAGCTCCAGCTTATTGGGGTAAACATGGCAAAATACTGTAGAACTGTTAGAGACAATGAGTTCTTTGAAAACTTCATAGAAAAATCCAACAATCCTTCTCTTAAAAAAACCTTGAGAACTAACGAAACCATTAACTAATTAACCATATCATCTAGAAAACTAGAAGGAAGAAAGAGAGAGTATTCAAGTAACTTGTTTACTATTTGCTGACGCCAAATAGTTTCTTTTACAAAGTTATCAATGCTATCATTGCTGCTTCCTTTCCATCCCTACTAGAATCAATAATTTAATGTGTTTCTTTTACAATGACAAACCCCTTCCCTGAAAAATACCCTCTAAACATTTTATTTATATGCTTTGATGTTTGTTAGGCATATTAAGTCTTACTCTTATATTGCTTCTTGCTAGACAAAAACAACAAATGTACCATGCTCAAACTACAAGCACATTTGCATACTTGAAGTTGAGTAGATTATTTAAGAATTAACCTAGAACAACACGTGCTTGGTTGTTATAGAATTCAAGGGGGGAAATTAGGATCTACTCGGATAAGTTTTGGAAATATACTCATAAGATAATAAGGCAAATCAACACCCAAGACTAAAAATACAGTAGTGCACTTTATCACTGCCTATCT
Source organism: Vaccinium macrocarpon (assembly GCA_022606695.1). Lineage (NCBI taxonomy): Eukaryota > Viridiplantae > Streptophyta > Magnoliopsida > Ericales > Ericaceae > Vaccinium > Vaccinium macrocarpon. The sequence goes on along the minus strand of CM040176.1, from coordinate 664,254 downwards.
ACATGCATATTATTCTGAACAGTCTATATACTATTTAGTACCTCCTGAATCGCCAATAAAGCTTCAGCTTTCCACCGTGTGATTTGCGGCGCAAAAGAATTGCTAATCTCTCTCACCTACCACAGATGATGAGGATTTCAAGATACGTTTTTCAATAGCAGATCCAAATTAATCAAAAAAATAAGAACGACATAAAATCCTAAACTCCTAATCTTCATTCTTGATGGCATCATGATGATTTGACATAAACTTGCAAGGATCTTAAAAGATTTTCTGCCAGATATGGCTTTACGGGAGATCATATTGGTTAGTGAAGCAGTCAGTTGGTAGTGTAAGAAATCTGCTGAATCCTTGGTCCCAGAGCCTGATTCTTTACTCAAGTCTAATGCAAGTTGTAGGACAATGGAGTACACCATTAAGAATGGTACAAGAAATATGCAGACTTTGATGAACACTTAAAAAAGCCCCTGTTTCCATCTCTCTCCCCTCACCGAGATCCACCATAATCCAATGATGAGCATAACATAATGAAATTGGAAAGTGCACCAGCCAAATGCAAAAGAGCTAAGTCGAGCTGAAATTTGTGGTGTTTGAGCTCTGTTCGTTTACTAAACAAGCCTAAAACTCAAGCTTGGGCTCGACGACTCATTTACTAAACGAGCCTCTATAAAAAAGACGAGCACTTTTTAGCCGAGCTTTAGAGTGTTGAGCTTTGCTCATTTATTACACGACCCTAAAACTTAAGCTTGGCTTTTAATTAATGAGTCGAGCGGAGCCCTTAGCCAGCCGAGCCTTGAGTTGTTCGCGAGCATCTTGGTTCCCTAGTCCCCAATGTGTCCCACCATGTCCCAGCAGGTCCGACCAAATAATAATTGAAATAAAACTCGCACACATGTTCAAGCTGTAGGCCACTGCCTTTGAGGCTGGTAGACGTGTCCGTGTTTTACAAAGAGAGAGAAAGCTCACAGTACGAATGAAAGGAGCAGCTGGAATGAGAAGTTTCCAGGTCTTCTGGAAATGCCGAATCTCGCGAAGAGCCACGGTACCTGGCCTATGGCGGAAGGGCTTTCTCTGCCTTGGCTGCTCTCTTGAACCTGAATGTTTAATGTTCAACTCGTTACCAAATCAAACATACCTCACACCAATCTAAACACATATCGCGTCTAATCAAACAAATACGGGGGGAAAAAAACATGACAAAGACAATGTAGCATATAGATAAAGTAACTCACTCGAAGGAGAATTCCTCGTAGATCTTCTTGTAGGTGTCTGGTAAGCATGACAGAAAAATGTAGCATAACAGAATGTATGTTAAGCAAAAATGACAGATAAATGGATTTTAAACTGTACAAAAAAAGTTTAAAAAATGAAGCAAATTCGGAAAAGATAATGTATGTACATACAAGCAAAAATCAGATAAAAAAGAGGAAAATACAGGCAAAAAAATACATATAGGGGGAGAGAGAGAGAGAGAGAGAGAGAGAGAGAGAGAGAGTACCGAAGTCGGTCCAGGGGAAGCTGGTGAGGTTGCTCCAGTAGCTTTGATTTGAGAGAGAGAACGAGGAGAGTTAGGGAATTAGGGTTTTGAAAAATGAGAAAGTGGAGAGAGGAGAGAGATGGATCTGTACCGGAGGGTCGACGGTGGCTTGGCTTCCTGGCGGCGGGGTGTTTGGTCCTCGTCATGTGTTCGACAAAATGCCACTCAGATGAAAAATTTACTGCTGAATGCTGATAGTCCACCACTAGTATTACAACTTCTCTCTCACTCTCTCTCTCTCTCTCCTGATGATTTTAATTCAGAACATCGTCCGATAATTGAAATCAGAAATGCAGAAGTAACTACTGCAACAGTAACAAGATATATATGCTACGTTGTTTTTGTCATCATTTTGCTTCATTTTTTGCAACAACAACGCTTCCCGCTTGATTTCTTTTGAATTTGGCAACGGTAAGAAAATGGGAAAGGGCAGCATTATCTCGCCCCTACCATTGGTTAATGGTTACCCGAAATGTAAAACCGTCCGGTTTGCTTCCAGTTTTGGTTTTTGTTTCATATGATAATCACATAAAATTTGAACTCAACTATAATCGAACTGCAAATACCATTTTATATAAATATATATATATGAACTTCCAGTTCAAACCCTCAAATTTTTAAAAAAAAATCCACACCTCATTGATCTCGATCAAATTTCGATGATCCAAACCGTCCAATATGTTTAAAAAATATTTTTTAGGGCGTACAGTTTTGTGAAATTAGATTGGGATCAATGAGGTCTAGATTTTTCCAGGATCCTTGACCGGAAGTGGGCTGTATATATACCTATACATACACATATAAAATTAGTTTATTTTGTTGGATTTTGCTATCATTGGTTTATGTTATTTTGTTGTTGTATTTTAGTATCTTTACACAATATGGTATACTAGTTTGTTGGGTTTTTTTTGGGTGGGGGTGAAATTGTGTTGTTGGATGGATTATTTTTTTATTAGATATTCAATGTTTTAACTCTATTAAAAATATTGACCACGGATTTGGTAAAAAACTAGACTGAACTGGTGGTTTTGGTTATAGTTTTGATTTTAGGTCTATGCTTTGGTTTTGGTCTTACTAATAACCAAACCAAACCAAACCAAACCAAACCGCATCGTTGTCATCCCTATTTACCGATGGTGGATAATTTTGGATTTATTTCGAAAACTATTCTCCGTCTTTAGACAATAAAAAGAAAAAAACAATTTGGAAAAACACCCTTGGCAATTTGTTCTTAGTTACTACGGTAATTTGAGCAAAAGCACTTTTTAAGATTTTACTTTAATAATTCAACATCGAATTCATCCAAAAATACGGAGATGATGCGAAATTTGGATATGCACGTTCTGAAGAGAGAAAAAAAGTCATTTGGTGAAATCTGAGAGCTTAAAAGCAACATTGGAAATTTTTTAGTTTCATCCCCAAATGACGTGAAAAGGGAAAGACAGAGCCGACTCTTCTTTGGCATATCCACGAGTACTACACAATTTTCCATTCCAATTTTACATGAGTCTCATTCATTTTATTCGGCCAATGAGATGGAGCTCGGTGCATTCAACAAAGCCATTATTTCTTGGAACTGCTCAAATGGACCACACTCACAATAGGATACCTACCAATTTTCTAAACTTTTCCATGTTTTGCCAAACTCAACCCTAAAGTTGAAAAAAACCGCGATATCAATGCCGTGATGTATATTTCATTAGGCAAATAGAATCGCCGAGCACATAGGAAGACGAAAAGACTTTACCAGGTAAAACAGCTCCCCATGCCTTGCAGTGGAAAGTTCGGTTTCGGGGAACTGTCCATTTCAAGTGTACTGTAAGTCTGTAACAGCCCTCAAGGCTCCAACAGTACCAATAACAGATTTATGCACCTAAGATACTATAGGTAATTGCATCCTGAAGAGAAATATCAGAGACCTGCATTTGCCTCATCCTCGCATCATTTTCAATTCCAATGAATTGTTGGTTTACAGTGCATAAAGCAAGCTAGAAGCCATGGCCGCACTTTCCATTAGCAGATCATCTAATTCGTAATTTTCCATTTAGAAGAACTTCAGATGATTAATAAACTCGGCCAAAATATATCTGGTTAGATATCAACGGAGAACAAACAACCAAAAATAGCGTCACAAGTTTCCAGGAACAAAGGATAAGATTATATCACATTACAGAAGATCATAAAAGTAATCCAAACCTTGTCCAATTTCCCAGATTGAGATGCCAGCACCCCATGAAAGAGCTTCCTCCAGACGCATTGATATGGACGACAGTGATGGGTAGAATACTGCATGTCTGACATGCTTATCGTCAGAGTACACGAAGAAATGCTCTGCACTGTTCTCATCCCACTGCAACAAAGGCCTGTGCTGCTCCAACAAAGACAGGTAATCCCTTCCGGTGATAGCTCCACCACCTAAACCTGTAAAGTAAGGATATTCCAAAACAGGATCAATCGTCTGATATCATACATAATCATATCATCGTGAGTGTTCATTCTGAAAGTAAGGTTGCATCTACTAAACACCCTGTCAAATACAACCATCATGAATCAGAAGTATTCCCTTGGCCAGGATAAGGACTCCAGATACGAAATGCAAGAGATTATGGATCATTAAAAAGGTTTATTGATTTCATGATTACATAGTTATTGGAGTTTATTATCTCAAGCATTCTCGACTTGGGCTTGTTTCCGCCGAAATTAACTATTCCTCTCTGCAATCCAGATAATATGATGAATCGTTCAATGCATATAGCATATGCAGACTAAAAGTGCTGACAAGGTCCAACAACAACAATAACAAAACCCATTAAGTCCCCAATGAATGCACAAAGTGGCTGACAAGGTCCAAGATGGTTTCATTTCAAATGAATTGACGGCTTTTGGATATCCAATAATATTGAAACAAAACAAAGAAAGCTTCCTCAGTCCGTGCCCAAAGTGGAGAAATTTGTAAGCAAAGGACTCAAGGTCTATTGAAATTGCCAATCATGGTGCCTACGTTGATTAATGATATCTTACTTCATATGCTCTCATTAATCAGTCAAGATCACCGGGTATAATACAAATTTGTTAACACCAAGCGTAAAATAATAGTTAAGAGATTAAACAAAGCGATGTATACCTTCTGAGAGGGCGAAGTCATTCCCATAGAAATTAAGACCAACAAATATCTTATGAGCCAGGCTTCGAGCACCATTACTGGTTGTACCAAGTAGTAGCTGCATTGTAGAACGGATCCATTTCAGTGGTGCATTGGGACCCGGACGCTGAGGACCCGAGAAGTCATAGGTCATGAGTGAGAAACCATCTACGGCATCACTCAAGCTTTTAAGATCTTCTGGCCCAAAATCATACTCTTGAAGCTTCTCTGAATACGGTGGACCTATAACGTACACTAGTTTTAAATGTTGCTGCTCACTGCTCCTCTCTAAGCTCACAGCATGTAGTGCTTGCCCAAGTTGCTTTATGAACTGAAGTGCCTGGCTTGCAAAGCAATAAAGATTCCGGAACTCACATATCTTCAGATGTCAGAAGAAATAAAATGGTTTCATACGATGGAAAATACATAAAGGTTAAAATGCTAAAAAGCAAGAAACTGATTAAGGCAAAGCCTTATCACTTAAGAGTGCAGTGCGCTCACAAGGTTTAATATTATGTATAGAGGAACGTATTATGATGATAATCTCTGAGCTATGAGAATTAACACAAAACTCAGGTATTACAACAGCAAGTTTTCTTCTGGACTTTGCTAAATTTAGCGGTATACTGCATTTGAAAACTCAAGAAAAGCAAAGCAAGGAGACAGCCTAGGAAAGGGATATTAAACCATGAAACAAAACGACATGGTTAATTGCCATGTGCATAAAAGAGAAAAACAACCCAATGAATTTCTTGAAACTAGAGATTACCAAATCATCTGTACACAATGGAATCTTAAGGTTCACTGGATTAAAAAATAATGAGATATTTTCTAGCCCCTGTGCTCTAGCTGATTAGACATGGAAGAAGATGGTGCGTACAAAGTTATTGAAGTAGGACTGCAAAATATTGTTCAAAAGACACAGAAACACAACTGAGAATATTTATGTACCATATTGCGCATGGCTGGATCTTGCAAGACTCCATAACCTGCCCACCTTGACCAGGATTCAAGGACAATACCATCATATTCCATTTCCCTGTAATTTAAAGAAGACCCCTGAGAAGTATTAATCCCCAAAAGTAGGAAGGTGCCTTGCATGTGAAAATCATGTCATCCTCGTATAAATACATTAAAAAACTTATTGAAAAGACCTGATGCGGCATAAAGGGCTTACTTGCATTCTGCCACTATAAGATCAATTGCTTTATTCCTCTGCTTCTTCTTTGTCAGCAGCTCACTGGGAAATGCTTCGAGAACAACTCTTGGCAAAACCTATTTTGAGAGGGAGAGAGCGAGAGAGCAGTGAAACAATCTGATATTGAACTGTTCTGCACAATGCTGGACAAAACCAATTAATAGACTGAGTATAACCATAAATTTTTCTTCTTGTTTTATTTCAACGACTACTAGAAGTATTAGTACTTCAGAGTACTAGAGTCTTTCCAAGAAACAGAATGGATCAATCCAGGCAGAAGAAACCAAATAATCATAGTGGCCTCTGAGGGAAGATATAGGGAAGATATCTTCCCTCCAAATGGGTGGTACCGCCATCTTGTCAAGTAAAATAATAGTTCAGAACAACACTAAACAAGAAACCAAGAACATGAGCAATTCTGTTTCAAATTCTCTAAATGTTTATTCATTTTCATGAGCATCTTTGAGTGAATAGAGTGCATGAAATTTTGGTTCCTCTCTCCACTCATTCAACAAACCCAAGTTTCACAATCAAATGAGATGTCCACAAACATTGTATCAGTAGTCATCTTCTATTAACAAGTAACGGTAATCCCACAAAGTAGGAAAGAAGTAGATCTGGCTAGTTCCACCTATGACGACATTTATTAATTGTACCTGAGCATTTCCTTTCATTCTAAGATCTGAAATCCATCCTCTATCAACATTATGTCTTCCTTCGAGAATTAAATTTGGCCCTTGGCTGGAAACAGATGGAAGAAAATATATGATACTCGAGAATAAGGGCAGCCCCAGTATCAAAAGTTCAACTTCTCATACCATCATTTTAGCACAAACATCCAAACACTGGAATCTTGGAATCCCATTGGCCAATAAGAAAAGAAACCAAAAAACAAAAAAGACAAACTAGCTATGTTGAGGATTTGTAGCTGTGAAACAGTTTATGACTACGGATCAACAGGATTTACGACCACAATAGTACTTGTAAAACAGCTAGAACAAACATTGATGGGAAATGATTGAAATCTTATACTCCCTCAGTCCTATTTTAAATGCTCCCTACGAAAAGTCGTGCCATTTTGACTTTTAAACCGCTTGAAAGTGCTGAGTGAGATCTTTTGAATGATGCAAAAAAAATTAAAAATTAATTCCGAAAGTATTTTATTTTTTGAGGTCAAAGTTCCATGGTCTCCTATAGGGAGCATTTAAAATGGGACGGAGGGAGTAACAAGTTTAATACACCCGTGACACTTAATTGTGGCCATAATAGTACTTCTATAACATAGTTAAAGTGAATGGTGGCTAGAAATGCTTGATATCTCAAAAAATAAGTTTAATGCACAATCGAAAGTTTAAATCCTTCAGTTGACAACCAAAACCAAAGGGGTCGAGATATCCAAAAGAACCCCTAGGATAAACTTCAGCCTCCCCAGTCCCCACGAATACCTCTAAGATACAGGACTAACTGAAGTTGATAATCAGAATTCAGACACACCTCTTCAGGTCATACCACACAGGCGACAAATGCGTAAACTTGGAGTTGAAACTCTTCGCAATTTCATAACCTCTCGAGTTCCTGCACCATTTAGAAGGTCTTTCATGAATTTGTATATGCTTAAGGTTTGAATTGGCAAATACAGAGACCCATAGTTATCAAACAAATGCCAACCCTAGATAATTGATGCTTAAAATTGACCCAAAAACTAAAGTGAACAAGATAGATGGAAAAATATATAAGGACAACCAAGAGCTTCCCAAATCACCATGAAAATCCAAATAATAGCTTCGCTAGCAAAATATACCTATACCACTAAATAAATATCCAAATTTCTCCCATAAGCCTTTCATTTATGGCAAATGTACATCTTGATGAGCAAAATTAGTGTGATTGAGAATGCAAATTTCAGCTCCAAATGTAGTTCAGCTCACTGAATGGTAAGCTGGTTGAACAGGTCATATAATCCAATATTCCCCAGGGATGTATTACAATCTATCGAAACATGAAGAGGACCACAATATAAATACCCTAGTGCTTTTTTTGTCCACCTAACTTAAAAATGGAACCCAATAAAAGGAAAGTCTAGGAACACCTACAGAGCTTTTCTACCCCACATTACACATTTCTAGAGTGACTTTAATCTCATTCAAACAAGAGAATCTCCATCCATTACTCAAATCTTGGCCCAAATGAAGCTTTAGTGCTTTACTTAAAATTTTAAGTCAAGGGCAGGAAACGTCAATTCCCCACTTGCATGCCAACTAAACATCTATTCAAATGGTGTCTCCCTTTTTTGAAGCCCTGTCGATCTTTTTCGTTTTCAAATTTGTACAAATAAAGAAACAAAATTACCTACTATTGAATGGTCAAAAAAATAATTGTAACGACATAATTGACAATTCAACACTAAATAACTACCCAATACCAGTTTCCTACCCCACGATCTTCTTCCAGTACACAAACTCATCCTCTTTCTCCGGGGCAAATCAAAACATTTCTTTTGTGCATAACGGTGTAAAGTGAGGAGGACATCTCCAACCACAAGTGGGTTTCGAGCTTGCATGGTTAGTTCCACAAATTCATCAACGGTTGGTTCTCCTCACCATCCAGTCCATGTCAAAGTCCTGTTAGTTCTAAATTCCTAATAGATAGTTATATTTTACCAAAATTCGTCTTGCACAGGCAACCTCTAGCAGTTATAAAATTGGATGACTTGCTTCAAAATGAACCCAACAAATTTTGCACTTCTGAAATAAGCAAATTAATGGCATAAGATGGGCATACCATGGAGTAATGTAGGCCAGTACAACATTTGTAAAATGCCGGTGAGATGTATTCTCCGAGACCTTCGAATTTTCCTGAATTTCTAAACAAGAAATAGGTGAAATACCACAAAGTTCTATCACAACGACAACTACAACACAAAACCATACGTGCACACCTCTTTATGAACATATAAGTAAATCTGTATCTATGGAGAGAGAGAGAGAGAGAGAGATGGAAACACGTACATTAAGAACTTCCAGGTAATTAATTTCAGTCTTGACGAAGTCTGGTTGGTGTACGTGTGGGAGAGAAGCGTCCGTAGGTGAGGCGTATCGAGTGCGGTATACAATTAGGGAAATGACAGGAGAGACTATGAAGAAGATGACGACGAAGATAGCGAGGAGCTTGCGATCATGATTGGATTTAGAAGCCGCCGATTCTGGGGTCAGGTCTTTTCGAGTTGACAGTTCGACTCGGTCCCGACGGCGATCCGAACCGGCGGCGACTCGCCTCTTACCCATCCTCCGGCGCTTCTGATCACAACTGAGTCAAGATCAAGAACAACAGAATGCTTCCCTCTAAAAATCAATGAGAGTAGTAGTGTACTATACTTGGAAATATAAATTACTTTGTTCACCTTCCATTTCTAAAAAAAATTCAAAAATATTCTTTTCCATTTCTCATCTCTCTAATCATTAATCATATGTTTGTCTCTACTCATATCATTTTCTCTAATCATTATTTTCATTTATCTTTCTATCTATTTCCAATTATTACACATTTCTCTAATTATTATTTTAAAAAAAAAACTCATCCAAACACTTTTAAAAATATTTCTCAAAATATTCTTCTCAAAACTCTCAATCAAACACGGCATCTTTTTCTTTTTTTTTCATTTATCAATCCTCAATTATCCAATTTTTGTTTATTTCATCCTCAAACTAACAATTTAATCTAAAACGTCCCTCAAGTATTTAAATCAGAACATCATCAATTTAGATAATTGGAGTGTTTAGTGTGAGAGCCCACTTTCCTGTGTCTTGATTTATTCTAGACTAATCTATCCATACAAAGTGACAAATTTATCAAAAGAAAAAAAAGCGTTTAGCGTGAGAGTCAACTTTCCGGCATCTTAATTTATCCTGGACTAATCTAACAGCACAAAATGACAAATTTTCTCACGTGAACAATCTTGTAGCTAATAATATTTCTCTCACATATGGATGATTAAGACTTAAACCCTAAAATTTGAAATTTACCCAGTGTAATTGCAACGACCCAATTGCAAGGGTGGAATGAAATAATGAATAAAGAATTCCCACCAGGATAACATACATGAAAAAAAAAACTAAATAATACTATGAGTTATGGTGCAAAAGTAACGAAAAATTAGATATCATTTTTTCTCACGTCTTGTCCATCTTCCAAAATTTTCCTTCAAGGTGATGACTCTATTTTGGTTCCAAGTAATGTGATGATATATGTGTGCATATAACGAGTATAAATAATGAGTAATTTTCCATCAAATTTTGAAATGAGTAATTACCATCCAATAGTCAAAGTATTTCAAATGCCCAAAGTCAAGAAGTGAATTCTCTATTTCCCTATGCTCTCCCACCTACAAAAAGTTGAATGCAACACTTTCGTAGCCTAGATTTAAGGAGTCAAGGAAGAACTAGTTGGGTTTAATTTGCACACTTAAAAGACGTTTTAGCTTGAATTCTTATTTAAAGGACAAAATGGACAAAAGTATAAAATACAGGGGATAAAGTGCATTTTAGCCTCAACTTTCTCTGTTAAGACATGTATACCCTTCTTTTTCTACCATATACCCTCCAAATTCCTTTGGAGAAGATATCTGCTGAAAATCAGAAATATCTGCTGAAAGGGTTGTTCCCTCTGATAAACCCCAACCTGCTTCATCTCCAACTTCTCGTGTACCTGGTAAGTCATAATCTTCTTCAACCATTGCATACCTCGTAGAAATTTCTCTCTTAGTTCACTTGGGTATATATGAATTGATTCTTCCTTCAATTTTGCGATAAATAGACTGATTATGATTGAACAACACTTGCTCGGAGTATACTCCTAGGATTTCTTTGTTTTGCGTCTTCCCTGTTGTTATCTCAACTACTTAAAGGTTCTCATTTATTTATCTTCTGAAGAGAGGCTGATTATGGAGCCCAAACTGTTTTTGTCAACATCACCATCTATTGCTTCTATACCCTTTTTCTGCTCTTACAAATCGACATTCACTCAAAAACAAAAACTTTCTTCAAAAACCCATGTTTTTAGACCGTGGTATGGATCACGGGAAACGCCATTTCTGGGTCAAAGTTTGAGTTTACAGGAGAAAATTGTTCCTTTTGGTAATGTAAGGAGAACCCGTGTTCCATTCAGTCCAATAAGAGCTGCTGTCAAGAGAAGAAAAGAGATTCCCTTTGATAGTGTAATACAAAGGGACAAGAAGCTTAAATTGGTTATGAAGATCAGGAAAATTCTGGTGAGTAACCCCAATCGAATAATGGCGCTTCGAGACATGGGTAGGTATAGAAGAGCATTAGGACTTCAGAAAAGGCGGCGATTTATCGCCTTGTTGAGGAAGTATCCTGCGATTTTTGACATTGTGGAAGAAGGGGCTTATTCGCTTCAGTTCAAGTTGACACCCGAGGCGGAAAGGCTTTATATGGAGGAGATGAGGATTAGGAATGAGATGGAGGATTTTTTGGTCGTCAAGTTGCGAAAGTTGTTGATGATGTCGATGGAGAAACGTATTCTTCTGGAAAAGATTGCCCATTTGATGTCTGATTTCGGGCTTCCTTTAGAATTTCGCGACACAATTTGTCAGCGGTACCCGCAATATTTTAAAGTTGTTATGACTGGACGAGGCCAGGCTCTAGAACTTACTCACTGGGATCCTGAACTTGCTGTTTCTGCGGCTGAGATTGCCGAGGAAGAGAATCAGTATAGAGAGAGAGATGCAAAAGATCTGATAATAGATAGACCACCGAAGTTCAATAAAGTCCTACTACCCAAGGGCCTTAATCTTTCCAGAGGAGACATGAGGAGGATTGGTCGTTTTAGGGACATGCCTTATATATCGCCTTACTCTGATTTTTCGGCATTGAGGTCTGGTACGCTGGAGAAAGAAAAGCATGCTTGTGGGGTGGTTCATGAAATCTTGAGCCTAACGATCGAGAAGAGAACTCTGGTGGACCACCTCACTCATTTTCGCGAAGAGTTTAGATTCTCTCAGCAGCTGAGGGGGATGTTGATTAGGCATCCTGATATGTTCTACGTCTCCTTGAAAGGACAAAGAGATTCAGTCTTCCTTCGAGAAGCATATCGTGATTCGCAATTGGTAGAGAAGGATCATTTGTTGCTCAATAAGGAGAAGCTCCGTTCACTTGTCGCTGTTCCACGGTTTCCAAGAAGGGGTGTTCCCAGAACTGATGACGGAGGATCAGAGGGAAGTGATGAGCCAGCCGGAGGAAACAGGGAAGAGGGTGGAAAAGAATGGTTTGATATTGATGACATGGTGGGTGATGAATTTGATGAGGATGATGGCGAAGATGGGGAAGATTATGATGATGATTTGGATGGCGATGATGAGGAGGTTCCCCTGGACTTTGACGAAGAAGGTGGAAGTGCGAGAATTGGAGTCAGCAAATTACCTAAACAGGTAGAGAATTTGAAGAAGAATGAAGAAAAGGTGCTTGCGTTTCCAGATGGACAGCCTAGAGAGCGCTGGTGAAAGTGGTACGAAATCAATATGTATTTTGCCAGTTTGGGGGCATGTAGGTGTATATGCAGTTAAAATTTTCATTTGGAGTGTATTAGAACAGGTGGTTTGTCCTCCTAGAAGCAAAAATGCACTTCATCACTTGGAGGGGTCTGCATGTTTTGTGCCAATGTGAATCGTGGCTCTTCTTCCTTGTATTTAAGGTCCAGGAAACTTCTTGAGAAAGAGACAATGTCGAAAATTACGTTGTCTGGATATAAATTTAATTATTTACTTGCCTGATCGTCATGATTTTAAATACTAGAACATTTGTGTGGCTTCTGTATCTCTAAGCTTCTTGTTGTATTCCATAAAAATATGAGTTTGTTTGATGTTGGAGAGCACAAATAGTTTAGTTTTAGTTGCCCCCAATATAGATGGCCTTATTTCCATTGTTTAGATTATGTATTATCTATCTGAGATTTAATAGGGACTGTGGTTTTGAAGATTGGATTAGGACCTGACATCAAGATGCAACTGGCATCTACTTCTTGGAATGCATGTGATTTTTAATGTTTTAAACCATTAACGAGCTTTTTTATTTGGTTTTACATTGTTTCATTGGTATCTTGAAATTAATCTTATCTTTATGGTCTCTCCCTTCCTTCAGCTTACATTGTCCTGAGTTATTTGTGAAACTAGTTGAAGGCTACTCCGTGATCCGCATTGTTTAAAGCTTAGTCAAATCAATGTTGTATAGACAGCTTTAACTTGTTTTGGCATATCATGGAGCATTCTAACATTGCCCTTTCAGCCGACATAAGCTGCTTGTTTGATTGACTTCTTCACTTGGACCTTCTCGGACACTGCATAAAAGGGGAAAGAGAAGAGAGGGGTGGGATAAACATAACTGGTTTCTTATAGCTGTTTAAGAGGGAACAAATGTACAGTTTGCGTGATAGATTTATCTGTCACTAATACAGGGACGTGAAACTGCTAGTAATAGTTTTGAACTCAAATGGTGATTGTCTGACTTTCATATCTGAGTTAGGTTCAGCCATTGCTTTGATCTGTAGTCTGTTCTGAGCTTCGCATATTGGTTTGAGATCTCCTAGACATGAGGCTAAGAGTACGGACTCTAGCTTTCAGATTCTTAGCACTCTAGGTGATGGGTAATTCATGTTCATAGTAGTCTGTCGTAACTCTATCACTTGTATCTCCTTTTGCATGCTAGTCTCACTTGTATCTCCAGCTCTGCTTCGTTGTATACTCTTAGACTCTGTCATTGTATTATGATTTTGAGGGAAGGGAAAGAAATAAGACCAATTTTTTTCCATAATCTATATAGTTTGATTCTAAAAATCCTAATCGTGTTGAATAAATCGAAAAGAATTATGCCCTTTGTTGGTGAAGAAACTCTGGATTTTCAAGCACAAGGCCTTTTCTTTTTTCTTTCCCTGGTGGGTTTGAACTTAATTTGTATTGTTGAATATATCAAAAAATGATTAGTACGAAATAGGATGTGATGGAGTAAACTCAATTCCCTCCCAGATTTCTGTGCTGATTTTGCTCTTCTTCTTATGAACATCTTTTTGAGAGATTCAATGAAATTGGGATGATGCTGTGAAGATTAGCACGGGCATTGGGAAATACGACATGCACAAAATTGGAAATGGTCCATTTTTTTGTACTTTCAGGCCAAAGCAATGAATGCACCATTTGCCAATGACCTCATGTGGTAAACATCTTTTTATGGTCCAATTTTTTTTTTTTTTTTACTTTCAGGCCAAAGCAATGAATACACCATTTGCCTATGACCTCATGTTGTAAACATCTTTTTTGGTTCCTTTTGTTTTATGGCTTTTGGATGAGAAAAATATCAGCTTTGTACTTGAATCGCTTCCTATTAGTAGCAGGCTTTTATTGTTTGGTTTTCTGGATACAAAAAAACATGAGCTGAATTTCAGATTGATGGTTTCCCGACTTGGTACTCACCGAGCAATGGAATTAGCACAGTGATTAGTCACCTAACCAACCATAACCTTTAAAAAGCTTTTGGTATATAGTTCAAAACGCATCCACGTGCTATTAATTCTTACTCCCTTCGTCCCTTTCCAAGTGATTTACTTGGAAAATGTGTATTTTTGTGGATATTGAAAATTTTATTTTCGTATATTGTTTTTAAATTTTTTTGTACCAAATTAAAGTACTCAATGAGCACTTTAATTTGGTATAAAACAAATTTAAAAAAAAGTTGTATAGAGAAATATGTTTTTTTGAGGTTTGAAATTGCACGTATTCTCATATGGATTATTTAAAAAGGGACGGAGAGAGTATTATGCAACTGGTTCACACGGATTACACTCCCTGTTAGTGGAAAGATGAAATTGATACTAAAAGTTGGAGTAAGTGGTTAAATGGGTCGGCTGACCACAGTGATTCTCAATAACAGATTAACGGATCACCTTTATTCTTGTAATTTCATTAAGGAGCAGGCTTTTTTGATGTCCAAATCGAAACTGTAGTGTTGGAACAGGTGCTAACGAACATGTAGAAAGTAGTCTCATCTCAATTAACCGTTATGATAATCAAATGTCAGGTTGGATGCTAATTTTAGACATAAAACACTAAAAATAATTTTAAACGGTTGCGGTTAAAGGAATTGCCATATTTAGTCCAAACAGCATCTTTTTAAGACAAGAAAACCCGGTTTGACGACATTAGACCGGACTCGGGGGCATGCTTATTGGTAAACTGACTTCGCACAGAGAGAGAGAGAGGATAAGCCTTATCCACTGGATATCTGAGCTCTAGTTACTTTTTAGAAAACTGACTCCAGTGACAACTCTCCTATTTCCTCTTAACTATTCTTTCTTCGCAACCCAACCAACTTCAATTCTATTCACAGCTGTCTCACATTCATGGGGGCAATCCCTCAACTGCACCACCTCAATCCATCACTACTCCAAAATCCACCCACCAACAAGAAACCCAGAACGCATTCCACCACGTTTAGCATTCTTAGAGTTGCAGAGACCCAGCTCTCTACTCCTCTTCCACCATTTCATTGTTTAAATGGCTATCATGACCCTACTTCCTTGAACTCGGTCAAAATAATGCATGCCCAGATAACAAAAATGGCCCAAGACAAGAATTCAGATGCCAAAATGCAATCTTTGATCACATCTTACTTGAATTTTGGCGATTTTCAATCGGCTGTGATGGTTTTCTTTCTGGGTTATGCACAAAACTACCTTTACTGGAATTTTTTTGTAAAGGAATTTAGGAGTTTTGGAGGAGACCCATTTGAAATTCTTGTGATTTTTTGTGAGTTGCATAATAAAAGAGTGAGCTTTGGGAGTAGAGTGCTCACTATTGTTTTGAAACTTTGTGCAAATTTAAGGGATGTATGGTTAGGTTTGGAAGTTCACGCATGTTTGATTAAGAGGGGCTTTAACACGGATGTTTACTCCAAGTGTGCATTGATGAACTTTTATGGGAGGTGTTGGGGCATTGAATACGCAAATCAGGCATTTGATGAAATGCCCGACCAAGAGGATCTATTGTGGAATGAGGCAGTTTTAGTGACCTTGAGAAATGAGAAATGGGTGGAGGCTCTACAATTGTTTAAGGACATGCAGTTTTTATTTGTGAAAGCTAATAGCGTTACACTTGCTAAAGTTGTGCATGCCTGCGGACAAGTGGAAGCTCTTGATCAAGGAAAGCAGATTCATGGGTATGTCATTCGAAACGCATTTGAATCAAATGTATGGGTATGTAATACACTAATTGGAATGTACTCGAGAAATAATAGTCTTGAACTTGCTAGAGCAGTTTTTGATTTGATGGAAAAGCGCAACTTATCTTCTTGGAACTCAATCATCTCTAGCTATACTGCACTTGGTCGTCTATGTGATGCGCAGAAACTGTTTTCTGAAATGGAGAGTTGTAACATGGAACCAGACATTATAACCTGGAATTGCCTTTTGTCGGGTCATTTCCAACGCGGGTTATACCAAGAAGTATTGATTCTTTTGCAGAGAATACAAGCTGCTGGTTTGAAACTTAACTCTAGCTCTCTCACCAGCTGTCTTCAAGCGATTAGTGCATTGAGTTACTTGAGTCTTGGAAAGGAATTGCATAGTTATGTGATAAGACATGGGTTTAACAATGATATATATGTGGGAACTTCACTGGTTGATATGTATGTGAAGAATTATAATCTAACATATGCGCAAGCTGTTTTCGATTATATGATCAATAGAAACATTTTGGCTTGGAATGCATTAATTTCAGGATATTCCTTCACAGGCCAATTTGAGGATGCCATAAAAATGTTGAACCGGATGGAAAATGAAGGAATTAAACCAGATTTAGTGACATGGAATGGTCTGGTTTATGGGTATTCAATGTGGGGCTGCAGTAAGGAAGCTCTTTCCATGCTTTCTCATATGAAAGTTTCAGGCTTGACACCTAACGTCGTCACATGGACCGCTCTAATATCCGGTTGCACACAGAATGGGAACTTTGTAAGTGCTCTTGGTTTTCCCATCCGAATGCAAGAAGAAGGTATCAAGCCTAACTCAGCCACCATTTCCACCTTACTTCGAGCCTGTGCCGGCCTATCATCGCTACAGAAGGGAAAAGAGATACACTGTATGGGAGTTAGAAATGGTTTCATGGAAGATGAATATGTAAGTACAGCTCTCATTGATATGTACATTAAGTGTGGCAGCCTAGAGAGTGCCTACGAGGTTTTTAAAAAGGTCCAAGACAAAACACTGGCTTCTTGGAATTGCATGATCATGGGGTTTTCAATTTACAGCCGAGGAAAAGAGGCCATTTCTCTTTTCAATGAAATGCAAGGAGTGGGTATTCAGCCTGATGCCATTACCTTCACAGCTCTCCTCTCCGGTTGCAAGCACTCAGGCCTGGTAAATGAAGGATGGAAATATTTCGACAGTATGAAGGTAGATTACAACGTAATCCCCACAACTGAGCATTACTCTTGTATGGTTGATCTTCTTGGAAAATGTGGGTATCTTGATGAAGCTTGGGATTTTATTGAAAGGATGCCAATAACGCTAGATGCCACAGTTTGGGGCCCTCTTCTTGTATCATGCCGAATCCATGGAAATTTGGAGCTTGCGGAGATTGCAGCAAAGAATCTCTTCAAATTAGAACCACATAATCCTGCTAATTATCTAGAGATAATGAAACTATATGCGGCTTTGGGCAGAGGGGAAGATGTAGAGAACATTAGAGATTTGATGGATGTGAAAATGGCGAGACTTGGGCCAGTCTGGAGCTGGATACAAATCAATAAGAAAATCCACATGTTCTATGCCAGAGGAAAAGCTCACCCGGATGAAGGAGAGATATATTTCGAGTTATATCAGTTGATGTCTGAAATGAAAAGTTTGGGTTACGTCCCGGATCTGAAATGCGTAATCCCGGATATGGATTCTGGCGAAAAGGAGAAGGTGTTGCTTTCTCACACGGAGAAATTAGCCATTACATATGGACTGCTCAAGACGAGAAGTAGTTCACCTATTAGGGTGATCAAGAACACGAGAGTCTGTTCCGACTGCCATACAGTAGCCAAGTATATCTCCATGCTAAGAAGACGTGAAATCTTCATCAAAGATGGTGTCCGGTTTCACCATTTCAGAGAGGGAACATGTTCCTGCAATGACTTGTGGTAATGGGGGAAGAAATGCCGCGTTTATGACCATTGTGTTAAGTGTTCAATGGTGACAAGTGGGTGGATTTGTAGGGTTGGTTGAAAATTATCAAACAGAAACGGGATGCCAAGGGAGGATTGTTGTCCATCAGTTTGAGATGATTTTCTGCAAGAAAGCTGTCAATGCAATACGGTGGGGGTTGTGAGGCATTTTTTGAAGATAGTAGGGTCATAAATCTGATGTCACCTACACTGTCTAGCATATCGAAGAGGCCTCGAGTTTTCGATTTGGGAGCTGTAGTGAGTGAATCTGGGCCGTAAAAAGTGTTTTGAATGGTCAAGATTTTAAAAGAGAATTCTTACATGAAAGAGTTTTATTTAAAATCCCGATCATCTACAATAGAACGGACAGCTGTCATTATCCACTACACGCCTGTAGTGACTTGGTCACTACTGACCCCCGGGTCCTGGAGTTCTAGGCTTTGCTTGGATCTTGTATTTATCAACCGAAATTAACGCACTTGTAAGACTCATTATGGACAATGAAAATTCACTTGAGCATTTGCCAAATGCTTATATATTTTTCCTTCCATCTTCTGACCCCAAAGAAAGAGGAGAAAGTGCACTTCAATTACTTATTATTTTCTGTTCCAGCCTCCATCTGCCAACAACAGGGAAGAGTAAAATCTACTTTAAATCATGTTTAACGAAAACTTACTTCCGTCTAATCGGGAGCTTAGGGTAGGTTTGAATCACTTCTTGTTACAGTTTCTTTGGAGTAAAGCATGAGTTGAGTTGTTGATATTGCGATATCAAAACTCTTGAGTTAAAAGTGATATAGGATCTGCATGTTTTAGCATCTTTACTGATGTTGATGGTGGCACACCAGAAACTACGTACAAATACAAATGCCCGGCCACACGTTCTGCATAAGGACATGCCCAGTGAAAGGTTATATTATTTCATCATATGAGTAATTTCATCGGACTAATGTTGAAATAGTTAATAATCCGATATCCCATCTGCCATAAGATATAGAATCCACCAGATGTGTAATCCCGAAAATAACATTTTCATGTACAACAAATATGATGTCCCTCACTCATTTCTGGCCAGAGATATATGCTCCATACCTCTTGCATAATGAAAGTGGCAGCTTTGTGCTCCTGGTTTTTGTAGTCATCAATTGAGAACAAAAGCAAGCACATTGTGAAATTGAGTCCACAGGAAGAGACAACAGAAGGAAAACAATACCAATACAAATCGAGTTCACAGGGAACACATTATAATGGCATATATACAGATTACATTACAATAACTAAATCCACCAAGCTCAAGGCCCTATACAGGACTGTGGAAGAGACCTGAGTTTTACATGCACGTAATTGTCTAGGGTATTACGATAAGGGAGGAAAATCACAGAACTACAAGCAGGATTGCTTCAAAACTTTCGAGGAAGAGGAAGATATGCTCCAATTAACGACTTTTGAGTACTGGGTAACTGAAACCTCACTTGACAGGGACTAGAATTCTTTCAAATCTTTCCAACTCACCATCTCAAACTCGAGTAACGAGACCGGACTCTTCGTGAATGACAGCCAAACTCTCTGAGACTTCGGCCAGTGATTTGAGATTGCAGTTGATCAGGGCCCTAACAAAGTAGCATGTCTCATCTTTAGTGTTCCCATCAGGTACATCCACAACAAATGACTCGATCACTATAGTCCCGGGTCTGCCATCAACTATCTCAGGATGGACAGTAATGATTGAAGAGTAGTTCTGAAAAATGACGTAAAAAAACCCCTATAAGTATAACGTTCCCAGACAAATGCATGATTTTTTTATTTTTTTTTGATCCGCAAATGAATGATTCAAACAATCAAAACAAAAGAAAGGCCATAATTAATAAATGCACAACGATAGTAATGAAGCCAATCAGAAGTAGGTATGTGTTTAGTCATCTTGCACAATCATACAAGTGAAACACAAAATTATAGCCCGTCATTGGGAGTTGAGTTCTACATTGCCAGTTATACATATCCAACCAAGGATACATGTGAACTGTTTTGACTAATATTTGTGAAAGAGAACTAGGGAAAGTAGCAATATTTTTTCAGAAGAAACAAGTTCATGTGTGATTAATTTTTTTTGTTAAATCAAATATGTTGAACAGTTGAAAAAAGGTGGCACACATCACTGCCTGCACTCTAGCTAGATGACGTCTGTGACTCCAAAGTCATGAGCTTTCTGCTTACCAGCCCTCTATATGTCCTAATTAGTCCTCAAAACAAACAGAAAACTGATGCATCCACAATTATGGAGAACATTTACAATGACATCATCCTACTTTGACCACATATATGAGAATGCTAGCATAAATTACTAAATGCCATGAATTTGTTGAAGAGGTCTCCACCAAAAAAGAACGGATGAAAATTGTGTCCCAATTGCATAGTGTAAATTATATAATGTGAAAACTCCTTACAAGAAGTTAGCCTCACTCCTTAACCATGAAAAACAAAGGATATTGTCCTACAAGTGTCCCTACGAATGGCACCAAACCTATATGTCTACCACACAGCGTTCGAGGGACTTGGTATCATTATTTCACTTGCTATTGGTCCGCTAGAATCGCTCTACTAGAGTTTGTCCCACATTTGGTTAATTATAACCTCCAAAACTAGTATATGAGCCTCGGCTCCACTTATTGCCAATTCGTTTAGAGTTGGATGCTTTAACACACTCATTGCATAGGATTACATATCCTTTCACCATTAATCTATCGACCTGGTATAATTATTCATCCTATGAGATTACATATTCCCATATTATTAAACCAACAGATCACATGGGTCCAAGTCTTCAGGTATTATCAATCCAATCAAAACCGGCTCATAGGGGAAGCAGATGAAGCAACATAAAATGTTGCCCAAAGAAAACTGAAGCATGCCTTGGACTAGCTGTTGCCACGTGTTGTGAAAATTACAAGCAATTAGGGAACGACTCCCACGCCCTCCATTTTGAAATTGTGCTTTGGGAGACCCTTATCTTGTATTTTTGATGTACCATTTTTTTCCTGGCTCCTTTTATCATTTTCTCCAATCCACAATATATCAAAAATCACATTACTCAATTACTCTTACTAAGATAGGAATTTCACAGTTAAGAAACGCAACAATAATGCACAAGTGATATGTTCTTACATTTGATTAAAAAATTATAAAGGTCAAAAACTAAAAATCCAGTGAGTTATTACACTTTATTATTTTTTTGCACAAATTATGGTTAAACTATGAATCAGACTATCTTACTTTCTTCAAAAACTCTTGCAATTATATATTTTTACAGTTATCTCTTACAAATATATCCTTTTAGTTTGAACTTTTGTAGTTATATGTATATATTTTTTCTAGAATTCTACAAGATATGGAGGGCCCAAAATTGAGAGTTCACTTCAGGCCCCCAAAATATATGGGCCGGCATTGAATCCAAAGGGCATAAACTAAAAATAATGGCACTCATCTAAGCAACAGACGATTCTTACTTTCTCTAAAATCAGCAAAAAAGAAGAAGAGAACAAACCATACCCTGAGCCTATGATCACCATCAACTATCCTCATGCCAAGGATGTGCTCCTCATCATCAAACATTTCCAACCTTTCAGTGCTTGTGGTGGCTGGAAGCCCTGTCTTCACATTCACCTGTCTGAGACTTCCAATATTAAGGTCACCTTGCATGGTGCATCTGCTTACAAAGGGCTTATAATTCTGTGGCTGATCGAAACGCCTCACTAATGACCAAACCTAACCAAAGAAAATACTTTGTCAAAACAAATCCATCTCCCTAGAAAAGTATATTTCAATAAAGCAGCAAACTTTGAACGACTGAATAACCTCTACATGGTCACCATTCCCATAATTTGCCAAGAAACCATGTCTAAAGAAGTGAATAATAATAATTTTGATTCCGTTTGACACCAATTTTTAACTCCCAAATGTAAAACCTTTCAAGTCCTTAACTTTCTTGACAAAATTGTCAGCATTTACACACACATACACTGTAACAGCGTCTCAAATTATGATAAAGAATATAATTTCAAGACAATTAGCCTCAAGATATGATTTTTTTTGAGGGTGGTACAAAAAGATGGACAAATACTTAAAACTCAAATTCAAACAAATTCCCTCACAAACGAAACAAAACCAATCTTATCGAGTACTATCTCAAATCTGTATCAGAATCTAAATACATGGTCCGATAATCCACATATTGAGTAAAATTAATAATCAGTCGCCAAAAACACGAATTCTCAATCACATCATAACAATTCGTTTCTTTCCATACGCAAAATCAAACAAACAGAACGTAAATAGCAAATCGCAAACTCAATTAACTCATTCATGCATATCTGCCTGTATCTACAAACGCACACCCACAGATATACATGGAGAGAGAGAGAGAGAGAGAGAGGGATATACGAGATCAACGGGGGCTATGACGTGCTTGACAAGAGCCGAAGTGCACTGATTGTCGTTTATCTCGTGCTTGTGGTGCCTCCTTATGTACTCATGAACCTCCATTATTTCCTCTGCAATTATCAAAATCACCACAGTTCTCTCGAATCCAATTCAAACGACAACCACAGATCCAGTCTCTTCAAATCCACGCCTACTCTCTCGATTCCGATGACCTCTCTCTCTCTCTCTCTCTCTCTCTCTCTATGTGGTTCAGTTCTTCAGCTTCAGATGTGATAAGCGAAGAAACAGAGGAGACATCTACACTCCGTATCAAGTCCGCCGACAGCACTACGCCTCAAAAAGCCCACAAAACAGTTGGGCCCAATTGGCTCGTCTAAAAAGTTGGACAATTCTTCAGATTAGAACCAATCAAACAATTTTATCTCCAAGTAATTTTTTTTTTAGTAATAGAGGAAGACACTTGGAGAAACCCAAGATGCAGCGAAAGTGGTAATAATAATGACAGTGTTCGAAACAAATGTCTAGAAGGCCGAGTACTTGTTGCTTAGATGTCAGAATGTCCATTGCCAACTTGTCCAATTTACCATACTAGTCCGACTAATTACCCAATTAGACGCCGAGTATTCGACTATGAATGCTAGAAGGTGTCTTACCATCCTAGGAGCGTCAAGTGCGTTTTTGGACCTTGAATAATGAAAGTATGAATTTTGACATTTTGATTTCGAATCTCGATAGTTTTTTAGAGCTAGTAGATTGTAAGAATTTTTTTCTGAGAATTCTTTAGTTTCAGCATAAATGATTTGTTTTTTACTCGATGAGAAAGATTAGTGAAAAAGCGTACAACTAATCCGGACATCGTAAATGAGAAACAAGAAAAAAGAAAGATCCTAAGGGGGAGTTTTTCAATGAATTTTATGAGATAAAATGATAAATTTGATTTTAGTTGGTGTTTTTTGAAGGAGTGATAAAATCACATTGTTTTCTCAATAGATAAAATCTAGTGTAATAATAGCTGTGAATAATATAGTGTGATAAAATCTAATGTGATAAAATTATATTCCTTTTATGTATTCGTAAAAGATGATGATAAAATTGAAGATGATAAAATCAAATAATCCATTAGAAAACTCTCCCTCAGAGAACACGCATGTGACAGTTAACCTAAGTAACAGAGAAATTAGACCGGTTAAAAAGATGAACCGTCCAAATGTTTGTTTTAGTGGGTTGTGCATAAACGTGTGGGGTCCAGCTTACTTCTAACAAGCACCGACCATGGGTTTTTTAAAATTACTAGTAGTAATTTATAAGGGAAAATTTCATAAAACCCCCCAAACTTTGACCCAAATATCAAAAAACCTTCAAAACTTTCAAAATTTTCAATCGTACTCCCAAACTTCACTTCCGTTATCAAAAATACTCCCACCGTCTAGATCTGTTACCAAACTAATGGAAAATGCTGATGTGGAGGTTAACGGCACCAAAAACCGTTAAGTGGCCCAAAACGACGTCGTTTTGGGCCTTTTTTTAAAAAAAATCATCTCCTTCTTCTTTCTCTCTCTCTCTACTTTGTCTCTCTCTCTCTCTCTCTCTCTACTTCGTCTCTCTCTCTCTCTCTCTCTCTCTCTCTCTCTCTCTCTCTCTCTCCCCTGGTTCCTTTTTTTTAACTTCTTCTTCCTCCTCCCTCATCCAATTCACAAGAACCAGGGGAGGGGGAGAGAGAGAAAGAGAGAGACAAAGTAGAGAGAGAGAGAGACGAAGGAGATGAATTATTTTTTTTTAAAAAAGGCCCAAAACGACGTCGTTTGGGGCCACTTAACGGTTTTTGGTGTCGTTAACCTCCACATCAGCATTTTCCGTTAGTTTGGTAACAAATCCAGATTGTGGGAGTATTTTTTATAACGGAAGTGAAGTTTGGGAGTATGATTGAAAATTTTGAAAGTTTGGGAGATTTTTTGATATTTGGGTCAAAGTTTGGGGGGTTTTATGAAATTTAACCAATTTATAAATTGATCAGCATCAAACATGATGAAAGTTGAGAAAAAGACAATTATCAGGGTATTTTATCATCTACTCGCTGTCCGAATTTTATGGTCTCTAATTCTATTTTAACCAGATAAAAAAACGATTATATCTTTCAATTGGTACTACTTTTTATATGCAATATGGATCTTGGTTGATAGATATTAATTTAATCTAATAAATAAATTGTTCAAAATCACCTAAAATATTGTAAATTATAAGATATAACACTTTGAAAAGTGACACAAAGTCGTAAAAGGAACTATAAAATTGGGACAGAGGGAGTAGATATTTTTGTTCCTTGCAGTCGTAGGAGTATTTTATTAGGATGTCATTGACCAGCACTTTTCGCAAATTAATGCCGTACAAAATACTACTGAATTTAGCAGTTTTCTACCACTATCTACGCTGATATTTTCAATTTCTTACATCCTACTGGAGTAAAACTTATCCATTTTATTTTATCCAATTTGTATTCACTCCGTGCTTAATTATTGAAAATTGATTTTGGCACTCCACTTTTTGTTAACCGTACTTTAAGTTTTGTCTTCTAGTGTTCTAAATAGACATAGCAAGAACTTTTTTTGAGCAAACAAAAACATATTTCATTAACGAAACAGAAATTACAAGAAATAAAGGAAAAAAAATACAAGAAACAAAGGAAAAAGATAAAAGCCGCAAAATTTTACAACATCGACAACAGAACCACTGCTCCACTCGGAGGTGACTGGAGGAAGAAGACGGAAGGATATCAGCGTCCGGAGCTCCACATCTCTTCGTCCCACCGCAGACAAAGCCGCCTGGCGCCGCTGCTGGAAAACCCACATATCCGGCTTCCAAGCTCGGATCTGAGGGCCAGAGAATCTAGACTGGTAGATCTGGGCCAACAAGGTCCAAAAATGATGGGGTAGTGGGAGAACAGCTCTCTTGAGGACGAGAGTCTCAACCACCACACAGCCATGGAGGAGAGAGGAGAGCAAAGAAATCCGAGAGGAGAGAGTGGGCTGGGGGACGGAAAGGTGAGGAGGAAGGAAGAGAAAAGGGGAAAGAGGGGAAGGAGGAGGCGGTGGGGGAGGGAGGGGAAACCCACCCCATAGTCTCTCTCTAGAAGACTCTGCTCTCGTCCTCATAGCAAGAACTTTAAAGGTTTGTTTGTTTGGAGGGATTTGAATGTGGAATTTAGGGGTAGTTTGGCTAAATACAAAAAACTAGTTTTTTGGGGTTTTTTGGTTTTGTCTTTATTCAAAAAAAAATTTTGCATTTGTTAGTTGTCGGTCAATTTTTTGTGTTTTTTTGGCTTGTCTCGATGAGAGGAATCGAAAAAGTATAAAATTATTAGCCAAACTTAAAATTTTGTGAATAAAGACGAAAAATAAACCAAAAAATCGGTTTTTTGTCATAATTTTTCTTCTTTATTCACAAAACTTTAAGTTTGGTTAATAATTTTATACGTTTTAGATTTCTCTCGTCGAGACAAACCAAGAAACCACAAAAAATCGACCAAAAACTAACAAATGCAATTTTTTTTGAATAAGGACAAAACCCAAAAAACCAAAAAAACTAATTTTTTGTATTTAGCCAAACCACCCCTTAGTATGTTACGTCGAGGGTATCAAAAGTCTAGTGTTTATACATTACAAACTGGATTTCATATCTTGATGGTGCTTGTATTCTATGATATAAAATCCCATGATCAAGAGCTACTAAATGTGACTCTTTTGCTCTCTTTGTTTTGCCCTCGTGTGGTTTGTATTAGGAAAGACTAGAGAATTTTTGTCACAATCCCTACCCAAACAAATACTCTCTCCGTCTCTTTTTAAATAATCTATATGGGAATACGTGTAATTTCAAACTTCTAAAAAACATATTTCTCTATATAAATTTTTAATTTGTTTTATACCAAATTAAAGTGTTCATTTAGTACTTTAATCTAATGCAAAATAATAATAATAATAATAAAATAAAAACAATATATGAAAATAAATTTTTAAACGTTCGCAAAAATACACGTTT
Organism: Vaccinium macrocarpon; assembly: GCA_022606695.1. Lineage (NCBI taxonomy): Eukaryota > Viridiplantae > Streptophyta > Magnoliopsida > Ericales > Ericaceae > Vaccinium > Vaccinium macrocarpon. Next base: position 637,700 of record CM040176.1, on the reverse strand, counting down.
TCCAAGTGGATCACTTAAAAAGTGACAAAGGGAGTAGCAATTTTTTTTTTTTCTCTCCATCATTTCCATATCCCAAGGCACTTTATATGGAAGAGGTGCTAGTGTGCACTCTCTAATGTGCGGCCCTTGTGTGCCCATCAGGGCCATCAAATATGTTTTCAACAATTCGGATTTCATTTGAACTTTGCATATCTGAGCGGTCCATTGCCGAAGTGAAATCTGAGTTGTTGATTGCCGAGATCAATGGCCATGATGAGAACACTAGTACTCCGGAGTCCAGTTTATATCCCACTCACATGTTAATGATTCTACTTATCAAATCTTTTTCACTGTGTTCACTTCATGATTCCAAAAAAAAAAATTCAAAAAAATTCTTTCTTTATCTCCCATCTCTCTAATCATTAATCATATTTCTCTCTGATCTACTCATACCCCTCTCTAATCATTATTCTCATTTCTCTCTCTATCTCTCTCTAATTATTACACATCTCTCTAACTATTACTTTTTTCTAATCCTAACACTCTTTCAAAATTATTTCTCAAAATATTATTTTCAAAATTATCAACCAAACAAAGCCATTGTGCTTGATCGGATAGTATTTGTTGTTCAATCAACTTGATTTTTAACTAAAATTTAGAAATCAACAAGCTCTGATACGTCAACGAATGTGATCATTTTTTTTTTGAACAGGAAAAATACAACTTATATTGATAAAAAATCAAGTACAAGTTACACGGCCCATAGGCCTAAAGAGAGAAGAGATTATAACAAAAAATAAAGAAAAATTAACAAAAAGAAAAAGAAAACAAAACAAACCAAAAAGTCGCAAGAAACCGCGCCGATAATGGACCCATCAGACACACTCGTGAAGGAGGGTGGATTGACCAGATCTACATCTTGCTGAAGCACGTTCCCGCCACATGCTGAAGAATCACCACCTGATCCGCTGCAGACGCTGCCATCACCGCTGTGAAAGGCTCCCAAAAATCCGTCGGCAAACCCAATCGGATCTAGGAGCCTAGGAGCTGGCAAGACTGCAACCCGCGCTGTCCAATCCTACCAGCACAGAATCCATCGCCTTTATTTTCTTTTGCCGAAGAAACATATAAGTGAACACCAAGGAGTGCTTTGGCTAAATTTGATTTTTTGGTCTATTGGATTATTTGGTTTTGTCCTTATTCAAATTTTTTTTGCATTTGTTAGTTTTCGGTCGATTTTTTGAGGTTTCTTGGCTTGTCTCGACGAGAGGAATCTAAAAAGTATAAAATTATTAGCCAAAATTAAAGTTTTGTGAATAAAGACAAAAATAAACCAAATTGGATTATTGGTTTTTGGTTTTTTGGTTTATTTTTGTCTTTATTCACAAAACTTTAAGTTTGGCTAATAATTTTATACTTTTTAGATTCCTCTCGTCGAGACAAGCCAAGAAACCTCAAAAAACCAACCGAAAACTAACAAATGCAAAAAAAAATTGAATAAGGACAAAATCAAATAATCCAATAAACCAAAAAACCAAATTTAGCCAAACTCCCCCCAAATATCTAATTCAGGATCCCAGTTTGGAGGGTTTTTTTTTATGTTTTGAAAGTTTTAAAATATGTTTTTGATGATCCAAATCGTCTAATGTGTTTAAAAGGTGTTTTTAAGGGTTCCCGCAAGAAATCGTCCAAAAAAATGGAAAAGGCATGATCTAAGCAATTGCACATACAGTTTTTGTGAAAAAACTGCTCAGATCAAGCCCTTTCCCATTTTTTTTGGATGATTTCTCGTTGAGACCCTTAAAAATACTTTTTAAATACACTGGACGGTTTGGATCATAAAAATTTGATCCAGAACTATGAGTCTCGACTAAATCCGGACTCTATAAGTGAATACAGTTGAATGCAAATTTATGTGAATGCCTATTGACCACGACAACCTCATCCATACCAATAGCACCTGTCGTTTTCTTTCTCACCAAAATAATCAGTTCGTGCCCTTTCCTTATTTGGTTTTTAGGAGCTCAGATCTTCTCGGCCGAAAAATCTCTATGTCTTTATGCTAATGAATTTTTCGGCCATTGAATCACATAAAAATATTAAAATATAAAAACAAAAGTTAAAATTCAACGGTCCAAAATTCCTCAGCACAGAGGCACACGAATTTTTGAGACAAGGGATCTAGGACGGGTTTTTAAATGGGATCCCTTTGACACTTATACTTTGATTGATTAATGCATTTTTATCTCTTTTGGCAAAAAAAAATAAAATAAAAATAGGAGAATAGAGAAGAAAAGTTAAGTGAATGTGAGTAAGATATACATGCATGGGCCGGTTCCTCACTGACACAACATTTAACATGATAATATTTGGGGCTTTACGCTAATAATTGGAGCCGTTCAATTTGTTTAATACATATTTTTAAGAGTATCTATAAAAAATAAACTCATTTGAATATTGATAAAGACTTGATCGATTCATTCAATTGACAGTATATCAAATTCATTCAATTTTTTATCCTATCAAATTTAAGGATAAATATTGATCAAGAACTTGCCGATATTTAAATGAGTTAATTTTTCATGGATACCTTTAAAAATATGTTTTAAACTAATTGAATGGCTCTGATTATTTGCGTGCATGAAACTCCAAAATAGCTGTTAAACTTATAATTTTAGAAGTGATCAAAAAAAAAAAAACTTATAATTTTAGAGGTGGAGCCCACAAAATTAAAGCATCCTGTAACATCATCTGGTTTTCTCATATCAAAGGAAGCAAATGGTTCAGGACGAAATAAAAAGAGCGTATTCTGAGAAGAACCGAAAGATTGTTTGCATAAAGGAATTGCCAAACCTACCACTGAGCACCAAAAAACTTGGTACTCTTCACGAGAATCTTGAGATTTTAGGATTTCTGCCTGCCCTGATAACAACTGCGAGGTTCTAAATTTTCACAAGAAAACTTCCATCAAAGGTGTAAATTCCAAGTAAAAAGGCACAAGTTAAAATCAAGTTGCTAAAAGGAATGCCAACCGATTTTTCCAATCAAGCCCATCAAATGGGTTGATTCCAGTTGTGTGTGTGTGTGTGAGAGAGAGAGAGAGAGCACTTCAAATCATTCATAATTCGCAACACCGATAAGGCCTACAACTATGCTAAATGGCCTCCCACTATAAACTATGCTAAACTATGCTAGAGGGGCTCTTACTAGCCAGCTCCATTTTGTCAGTTACTTCCCGTCCAAACCCACCCCATGTCAAACAAATTTCACTTAAGTTCCTTTCATGTGAGCATAAGTATTTTTTCTCTCCACTGTCGTGTACGCGCTCTCTCTCTATCACTTTTCCCTCTTTTCGACAACAATAAATGGTGAACTTTTCAGAAAAACTCTTCTACGTGGGTCAACACGCGAGTCAACATATTGACCCCATCTCTCTCTTCTCTCTCTCTCAACCAATAATGACCGCATGTCAACAGAGACAAATGCACCTCGTCGTCCTTTGTCTGACTCTCTCTCTCTCTCTCTCTCTCTCTCTCTCTATTACTAGTATCTTTTAAAACTTCAAGTATTTATAATTTTTATCATGCGTACATATTTTTAATAAAATTTAATTTATTAGAACCTATTCGACGACATCTACTAAACAAGACCCATATTAAATATAAAATTATGTGTAAGAAAAAAAAAAGATTTTTTGGGTGTAGATTGTGGAGGATGTGAATTCTTTAATTCTGTAAAGTGTGATTCTACATTTGAGGGTGTGAATTTTGTATTTGATGGGTGTGAATTCTTTCATTTCGGGGAGTGAGTTTGTGTAGATGATGTGTGAATTTTGTATTTGAGGTATGTGAATTCTTTTCATTTTGTGGGGTGTGAATTTACATTTGAGCATGTGACTTCTTTCATTTTGGGGTGTGAATTGTGTATTTTTTTAAGGTGTTAGTTGTGTAGAGGATGTGTGGATCCTGCATTTGATGTGGGGTGGGTTTTTTTATTTATTTCGGAGGGGTGAATTTTGTAGTTTGAGGTGTGTGAATTCTTTCATTTTTTGGGTGTGAATTGTGTATTTGTGTAAATTAGTCCTGTGAAAAGATTCACAACCCTTTTGAACAATTCATGCTATCTAAAAATGAAAGAATTCACACCTCTTCTAAACAATTCACTCCCCACAACAACAACAACAACAACAATAACAAAACTCATTAAGTCCCCAATAATTGGGGGAATGGGCGGGGGATAGATATTAGGCAGACCTAACCTTTGGCAATAAATGCACAAAGTGGTTGCTCCCAAAATACCACTGAAACAGATGGATTGGAGACAGACCTAACCTTTGGCAATGAATGCACAAAGTGGTTGCTCACAGAATACCACTGAAACAGTGGTCCCCTTACCATGGCGTTTGCTGAAGAATCATGCTCTCAAATCAAAGCCAAAAGGCATCAGAGAGGGCAGACCCAAGAATCATTTTGATTTATGTGCACATTACCATGCTTCTTTCATTCAGCATCCAGAGTATTGGCGTTGCACAAAATAAAAGAATTTACATCCTTTAATTTTTTTTTTATTTTTCTGCACACAATTTTATATTCAATATGGGTCTTGTTTGATAGATATCAGCGAGTAGATTTTAAAAATATTTTTTTTCCAAATCAAATATATAAATTAAAAGTTATAAATATTTAAAGTTTTAAAAATAAAAAGAAGAGAGAGAGAGAGAGAGAGAGAGAGAGAGAGATATGATAGTCAGTGAAAAAGGTGAAAGGTAGCTTTAATGATAAGCCCAACCGTAGACACGTGACTACTGACGCAACAAATGATTACTGACGCGGCACGCATGCGTCAAATAAGGAATCCTCTTCTTCCACGCGCGCGCTCAGGGTTTTTTTGGGAGGGAAAAACAAAATAGGGTTTGAAAGAAAGCCCCCACAAAAAGTGAGGGCGGCCTGACATTTCCTGTATAAAATTTGTGTAGCACTCATGAGGAACCCTTACGCTGGAGAAAGGACATGGCACAAAGGCTTGGCATGCTTACTTGAGCTCGTGTCAATCAACTATGCTGACATCAAAGTTGAGTTTACAATAAAACATGAATCAAGTTCCCATTTCAATTTTTAATAATTTGTTTTACTATGAAATAAAGAAGGTAATTAAAAATTTTCCGATAAAAACTCTGAGGGCATAAGAATATATGAATCAGGCATTTAAAGATCGCCGCAAATGAGCCGATGAAACACCACTCCTTCAAGAGAATTGTCGTACTGTGCCGACTCACAAGGATATTCATCAGTATAGACACCTAATGCCATTAAAATCAGCTTAAGAAATGGGCATTGATTATCGCCTCTTCAGAGTTCACGAAATTACTCAGACTTGTAAGCTAGACACTATAACTATAGTACTACTTTTCTTGTCTAACCAAGCAAACAGTGGTAAGTATTTTTATCCTTTTCGCATCACAAAAACTTACCTCGTCTTATTTTCCGTGTTTCTTTCGTTCAATTTTTCACACCTACCTTTCAAATGTGTCTAGCCTTGATAATGTATTCAAAAAGTAAAAACATTTGAATGAAGATGAAAAATTACAAAACCGGATACCATAATTTCTTAATTTCTTTACTAGTATTTCAAAAACTCATCTCAATCACAGCCAAACAAGATGCAAGAGCTTTTGGGGAGATGTTCAAAAACTAGGTGGGCCTCCAGACATCCATTCCTTGCGCCCCAAGAATTACTTGCAGAATGTGCACCTGTAATCACATAAACACGTGTCTTAGAGATCAGAGAGATGTCATTGGAGGAGAATCAAAAGGCAGATAGTACGAATTTGATGACCCCAGAGCAACCCTTGAATTACTACTTAAATGCCTTTCTATTGAAACGACGAAAAGAAGTGTCAGAATATACCATCTTCTGTGGGTTCTATGAGGAGGTAGGAAAGGAAAAATGGCACATAGGGAGTTTATTAACCGAGCTACAAACATAAACGAGAAAGAGCAAAATCTTCTCATGTAATGGAAAAGTGGAAATGTATGATGGGAAAGAAAAAGAGCATAAAACTGAAGTTAGTGACTAGAAGTATAAATTACACACCAATGGCCTTCGAAATCTAGCCCAGGACTAACGGTGTGACGAGTATGGCGCAAAATCTTAGCCCGAACGAGGCAGCCTTGTTGGTTTTGCTGCTTGACCGCCTGAAATGTGCACATGCGAATGCGAACGCCCTTCCCGCTGGCAGAGGGATAAAGTACGCCAAGCAGTAGACCTTATCTGCTAAATGAGCCATGAATGCTTTGGGCTTTGTTCGGATCTGAACTCAAGTGCAATTTTTTGTTCTCAAAAAGACCATTTGTGATCGGTTTTGGACTCAAAAAGTCGTGGCGGGTCCCACTTCGACTGAACTTTGCACAGAGAGAGAGAGAGAGAGAGAGAGCAGCGTTGGTTCTAGACTTGGGGTACGTGGGTCCCACTTCAACTGAATTTTGCAAGAGAGAGAGAGAGCAGCGTTGGGTTTTGCGCAGAGAGAGGGAGGGAGAGAGGAGAGAGACGCGTTGGCTGGGTTTTGGCTGGGGCCCACTGCCCCAGTTTTGCACAGAGAGGAGGAAAAGTTGGGGGCCATATGTGGGTGCAGTGCTTGTCGGTAAAACTTGTACGGAGTGTTTTGGGTTTTTCCAAAAGTGTTTCTAAGGCATATTTTTGAAAAGCTTTGTAAAAGGAATCCGAACAAAGCGTTGGTTCCGAAACCCCCCCTTCACCAAGCCCTTCACAGATTCCAAACCGCACACAGGATAGACGAAAGCGGGACACACAGGAGTGTAGTTGGAGGAGGGTGAATCATCAATTCCAGAGGAGCTCTTGATATCAACACGATTGTCGTCATCTGGGGAAGCATACTCATCATCCCAAGAAAGAACATCCGAGTCGATAGTGGAAGCGTCGGTCAGGGTGGAGGCTGAACTGTCATATCCGTCCCTATCCCCGTCATTGGAGGCAGAGGAAGACTCGTCCCTCAGCTGGTTCTCCCTCTTCACTACAATCTCTTCATCTGGGGCTTCCTTTTTTTATCCTCGGCAACCAAATCCCAAACATAAACGTGTATATCAGTCTTGCTATAACCCAGCATACCCTCAAAATACAAGTTGTTGGCAACCTCAAAGCGAAGATGTGGCCATGGGCATTTCAACAGGTTTCTAATTATCAGATCGCATCAATTAGACTATTTGTGCCCGAGAATAATATGCGCCCACACTCGACTGACCACGTCGTAAGAGTAAAGCTCCCTATGATCAGGGCCGGCCTAAGGGTTTGAGGTGCCCTAGGCCTAGCCCAAAAATTGTGCCCTTCAAGTACAACGCCTAAATAATTTTTCGAGTAACAATCACTATACGAGAAAACCAAAACAATATAAAGTTCTACAAGCATCACATAATAACGAAAAAATTAAAACACGAAGTTTCTAGATACATATAACGCATGAGTATCACTTGAATATTACGAGTGTTGCAATTTTAAAAGCAAAAGTATCAATTATACTTGGGCCTTTTTTATATTGTGATTTTTTTAAAATCAATTTTAGTTTTGGGCCTTTTTTAAAATTTTGGGCCACAATAATTTTTGGGTCTTTTTTAAACATTGGGCCACAATGTTGGGCTCTTTTGTCACTCCTAATGGATTTTTTTCTTTTATTTTGGTCCAAAAAGTGTTCTAGTCAAGCCCATAGGTATAAAATGGTGGGGTGCCCCAAAAATTGGCCTTTTTTGTGGTGCCCTAGGCCCAGGCCTTGTGGGCCTTGGGCCTGGGCCGACCCTGCTATGATGAGAACCTTGCATGGGGCCAAAACCCACATAAATAGTTTTCTCTATCACTATACCCCATTGAACCCAGAGAACTTTCCTACTCCCTGATCCAGAGTCATTATAAAATGCGTTGAAGGGAGGGGGAGGGAGGGAGGGCTTGCCAACCACAACCAGGCTCGAAGACTTCAAATCGAAATTTCTCTACACTGTCATCAAAACGGCTAGCCTCCTTGGTCGTTCCATACATGTCATCACTTAAAAGGGCGTATCTCTTGCCATCCAATGCCACCAAAGACGCGGGAGGGAGCTCACCAACCCCCCGAAAGTAGGGTGGGGAAGACTCCTCCCACCGGAAACTATCCCTCCAATCGGTGAGATCACAGGTCCAGAATTCCGTCTAATCGAATTCACCTCCAACGGCATAGAGGGTGGACTTGGATGCAACAAAACCCATCCCATATGAACAGCTGAAATTCTCAACTAGTAATTTCAAGGTAAGATCACCTATATCTAAAGTGTAAACATTGCATAGATCAGTATCAGTTGAACGGAGTATGAAAACAATGTTAGGAAGGCCGCCTTTGTCCTCCTTACTACTCTTGTGGAAACCCCCCAAGCTTCCCTTCCTCTTCTTTAATTCATCCTCATCCACTAAGTTATCAGCGATACTACTACTACATTCATTAATTTTAATAGGCTCTTTTCTTTCTCCTCCCTCCAAACTCAGAGTGATGTTAGTTTCGGGATGAAATTGATTGGACTGTCTACTCACCTTATCATTTTCCTCTTCCCTGCTATTCTTCTTTTGATTGCTCCTCCTCTTCTTCTTGCTTATCCCTTTCACTGCCGCAGATGATGCTAATGATGCCTCCATCGGCTTCTTCACAATCTCTGATTCATGCTTCGTTGGGGGTAAACCAGAACCAGATCCAGAAGCAAAACTAGCAGTAGATGCAATTGGAATCCGACCTTGCCTGTTTTCCTTCTCTTCTTCTTCTTCTTCTTTAAAGCCCGCCATTTTTTTCTCCCCCTTGCCCATCGCCTTCCCCTTTTCCTTCTTCCTCGTCCTTTATCTCCCCAATAGTGATTCCTAGTCCGTCGGGGGCGAACCAGATGCAATTGGAATCCCAACTTTGCTATTTTCCTTGTTATCTTCTTCTCCCTGTTCTTCAAACCCCACCACTTTTTTCTCAGCCTTGTCCCACGCCTTCCCCTCTTCCTTCTTCCTCATCCTCCTCTTCCTCCTCCTCAACCTCACTTACACACCCGCACTTTCCCCCATCGATGTCTCTTTCCCACTCTCGCTCATTCTCTCTCAATGTTTTGAGTCTATGGATCGGTTGTTTTCGTATCCAAAATAATTTATAAACTGAACAATTCGAATAGGGGCAAATATTTCGAGTGTTGCTCCTCAAGGATTGAAAGACTAAGTTACAAGTATTTCAATAGATTTCTAAATTAATTCGAGGAGAGAGAAAGAGAGATTTGTTTTTCTGAATTTATGAAAGCTAAATTAAATAAAACAACCAAAAAGTGGAGAGAGTTTATGTGAGAAAAGTCTAGGGTTTCGAATCCACTTGAGCCTTTATAACCTAGATTTATTTCGATTGAAGGATTTCTTATTCGGATTCACCAGATACCGTTAGGTTTATGAGGCCTCACGATATCTTCAACAAAAAAAATATTCATGTATCATCAAGCGGCGTGGATTATCTCTGCCTACCACAAATTCAGTTAAACTTCAATTAAACTTGTTGTATGAAAAAGTATCTGAAACCGTAGATATCAAACACACAATTATATGGAAAAAAAATTAAACCAAATTCATAGCATGAAATCATCTAGTTCAAACATTTGATCCGAATAATTAATCCAACAAAAGCAATAAAATTTACGTTACTCGGAGTACAAACTTCATCTACACCCTAAAAAGGGAGTTTAGCCAGCCATTGGAGTGAAAAGCACCGAAATTCTGATGGACGGAGACATGAACTGATTGCTATCAGTGTTGATTTTCTGTTCTGAAGTCTCGCCTCTCCTCCTCTCTGGTACGTGGTGTGTCATCTGTCTGTATTTATAATGCTCTAGAGGCGTGCCCTCCAAGCCCCCAATTTCCTTTTTCATAAGTCCTTATTGTACAATCAAATCCATGAGGGAAGAAAACTCTTTTATAATCAAAATACTCCTTCTTTGGCAGTATATATAACTATACATAAACCCACGTAAATCTTCCAATATTTGCCATATTGTCTTGCATGTGAACTTTTAATCGCAGATTTTCCTTTATAGCCTCGTACAATCTTCTCTTGATTTTAAATCTGATGCAGGACAAGATATACACCCCTATTATTTATGGAAATATTATTTTAGCAATAATTTTTATTTACGATTACTATTAGGAGATTTTATTTGTGCTGCCTGTTTTGCACGTTTTTAGTTTAGTTTTGGGTAGATTTTATTTTATTTCCTTTTAGCAAATAGTTTAGGTTTCCAAATAATACTTTGCTTGGTCACCACTCTAAGTAATTTCCTTGTAGTTAGGACTTCTACTAATATAAATAAGGATGTAGCTTATGGGCATATTTAACTTTTAATCAAATATAATTCCGAGTTATATCTCTTTCTTCTTGTGGATTCAAGAACCCCGTGGATTTGAGACCTATTCTCGTTTGAACTAGTACGCAACTAGTTTCTCGTGGATTCCGCTGCGTTAAGTGGTATCAGAGCAAGATTGTTTCTGGCTCGATGGCACCTAACAAAGTTGATGACACAACCCCGTGGCGTTGCTTTCGGGGGGGGCTGGCGATCTAAGGGAGGCGGTAGAAGAACGGTGAATCCGGTTAGCGGGGCCGTGAATTTAGCGGCGAAAACACAAACTTCGGTTAATGGCGATTCAAAAATACTTTGCGGCGATTCGCGATTGACTCTTCGCCAGAACCAAGGACCAGGGAGGGTTGTAGAGAATTGCGCGGAGGGAGTTGCCAAACGCCGTCCTCTTAACCAGGTTCGGGAATGCGCGGTGGGATTTGCCCAATGCCAGCCCAGTACCCATATTGTAGTTGGGAGACACCCAACTAACTGTGCTGATAATGAGGAATCAGAACCCGATTTCAGGTCTTATGATAATTTGCGTAAATTAAGTGGTTATGAGTATTTTGAAGATATTTTAGATTGGATTTTAGATATTGATGATTTCTTTGAGTATGTGAGAATGCCGTTTGAAATAAGGTGGAAATACTTGCTGGCAAAACTTACGGGGAATGGCCTTCACGATGGTGGTTAGATTTGCAGGATAAAAGAGAACGATTGGGAAAGCGTCGTATTCGCGCATGGTCAAGAATCAAAAGACTTATGATAGAGAGATTTTTTCCATGGAATTATGAGCAACTTTTGGAAGAAAAATATGGGCAAAAGCAACAACATACAATTCACACATTTGCCAATGTTGTTGAAGAAGCTGTTAAAGAAGAGGTAATTCAAGTTGATGATGAAAAGCAAATTGATATCAGCAATAGTGGCAACAAGAATATTATGATTGAAGTTAATGAAGAGCAAATCGATATAGATTTGGGTGATAAGCAGAAAATTGATATGGATGTTGGTGATCAAGTTGTTGAGGACCCAATTGATTTTTCAATGGAAGAAATTGATGTTGCTAATTCATCTGATGACTCTACAGTCAAGCCAGCCTGTCTCATCGAGTCAATTGTTGATGTGTCAACCAATACCAAGATGAAAAAAGATCAAGAGTACCCACAAAGTCAAGTTGGCTTTGTTGATTTTCTTGGAGTGCAACAGTATGATTGGATTCCCAATACCCATCTATTGGATTTTATCAATCAATTGAAGCATGCTGAGAAGATATCATTGAAAGTAATTTTTTGTGTGGAACTTTTTTTGAAGGAAATCAAGCGATTGAAATACTCCAAGTATTTATTTATTTGGCATGGAAGATGGAAGGTTCCTAACGAGAACTCGAGGACGAGTTTTTTTTGAAGAAAAGGAGAATGATGCAGGACAAGATATACACCCCTATTATTTATGGAAATATTATTTTAACAATAATTGTTATTTACGATTACTATTAAGAGATTTTATTTGTGCTGCTGTTTTTGCACGTTTTTAGTTTAGTTTTGGGTAGATTTTATTTTATTTCCTTTTAGCAAATAGTCTAGGTTTCCAAGTAATACTTTGCTTGGTCACCACTCTAAGTAATTTCCTTGTAGTTAGGACTTCTACTAATATAAATAAGGATGTAGCCTATGGGCATATTTAACTTTTAATCAAATATAATTCCGAGTTATATCTCTTTCTTCTTGTGGATTCAAGAACCTCGTGGATTCGAGACCTATTCTCATTTGAACTAGTACGCAACTAGTTTCTCGTGGATTCCGCTGCGTCAAAATCTCAATATTTGCAGCACGTTGAGACCCCCACCAAGATTCACTTTGGATTTTACTTTGACACTAAGCAAAATTTAGCTCATTACGACATTGAGCCTCCAAATACAATAGAAAAATCATAGCTTCAAACTCCAAATAACAAAAATAAGTAGACTTAGAAATACTAAATTAAGGGGCACTAATGTAAACATTTGCATCTACTATGGGAAACCCTTGCCCCTTCCGACCCCCAATCTCTATTTCTTTCTCTTTCTCTGTTACTCATTCCCCCAAAATATACTCTTTCCGTCCCAAAATAGATATCCCAGAACACTCTTCCCACCTCTCAAAAAATATTTATATTTTTAAGCTATGATGAATTAAATATGAAATATGGACCTTGTTTGATATATTTTGCTTAATTTTATTAAAAAAGTCTTTAAAATCGAAAAAAGTATTATAGATTGCAATATATAGATGATTTTTTGAGAAATGTGAATTGTAGTTTTGGACATCCATTTTGGGACGGGGGGATTATTAGGACAAAAATTCTACAACTGCAAACATCATTACACCCAAACACTCACCCACACCACTACAGGGCGTTTGGCTGGTGGATTTGATTTTGGGTGGATTTGTAATAATGGCGAATTTGAGGGTGGATTTGTAAGGAGGGCGGGCCTTCCTCGTAAGAAGGGTGGATTTGTATATGAGGTGTTTGGATATTTTTTTGAGAAGGGGATTTGGAGGGTGGATATGGTAGGATAAGTTGTCAAATTACTTAATTACCCTCAATTTATTTATTTTAAAAATAAAATACATTAATTTATTATAATTAGAATAAATAGATAATAATAATAATAAATACACAATATATAAATACATAAATATATTTTAAAGTATACTAGATGTTAAAAAAATAATTTTGAAAAAAATTAATAAAGTAAAACAAAATGTTATTATCCATTTTAACTAATATATATATATATATATATATATATATATATATTTATTTATATAAACAATATCACAACATGTGCTTTCAATGCAAATTAATGTCACAATCTCAGGGGCTTGCAGTGTGATTTAACCAAAAGCAACAGAGATAAAATTGGCAGTTGTCTTCGTCTTTTTCTACTGAGAAATTGAACACCGGCAATGGTGACTCCTCCTCCAAATCTGGCGTTTTCAAGTGCCCTCTCTGCAACTCCTCCTGAGTTTTCAAGTATCTTGTGTGTGTGTGTGTGTGTGATGTTCATGTGTGTGTGTGTGTGTGTGATTTGTGTGTGAAATGAAGGAGTAAAAAATGAGGAGGATAAAGAAGAAGAAGGTGGAGATGGAGGGGTAAGATCGTCCAAAATCCCCCAGATTTGCTAACAATATAGCGACCTGTTTAGCGACCAGAGTAGGAGCCGGATTTGGGTCTCGCCCGGATTTATTACTCATTTATTATGTATTTATTTACATTATAATCGAATTAATGCATTTAGTTTAATAAAACATTCGGTCCAGGGGTAAAAAGGTCATTTGGTCACTTATCCTATTAAGGGGGTGTTCCACTAACTAGTTTTTTTTCCAAAAAACTTTTTTCCCAAAAACCGAGACAGGTCATCCTCTCACAATACATCACATGGACACAAAAACCAAGGCAGTTTTTAAACAAAAACAAGTTAGTGGAACACCCCCTAAATTCACCTTCCAAATCTCCCTTCTTAAAATATCATCCAAACATCTCACTAACAAATTCACCATTCTTATGAGGTGGGGTCACCCTCATTACAAATTCACCCTCACTACAAATCTACCTTCAGATTCACCATCATTACAAATTCACCCAAAAATCATCTCCGATCGCTAAAAGGGGCATAGGGGTAAAAAAGCGCTTCACAAATCAACCCCTAGGTGGATTTGTAGTCTAAACAGTACCTAGTGCTTCCCGAATCCAGGTGACGAAAAATTCATCCAAACAACTGATTTGGGGTGGGACCAGGACTCCAAATCAGGGCGCTTCACATATTCGGGGGCAAATCCTCCATCCAAACAAGGCACTAGTGTGTGTGTGCATGCGTGCGTGCATGTGTGAAATGTGTATGAGACCCACATGTGTTGGGATTGTTTGTGTGTGGTTGTACAATACGAGCCGTTCATTCATCTTAAAATTAAATTCCGAAGGGCCCCATGAAAATTTAGCGCAATTGGATGTCTTGAAGTGCTTGATCTAAAAGTCCCTCGTTTCAATCAAAAACTTTTTTTTACTAAAACGGGGGGCTCTTAGATCAAGCACTTAAAGATGTCTGATTGAGCTGAATTCTCACAAGGGCCTTTGAAATTTAATTTTAAAATGAATTAACGGTTCAAATTATTTGTGTGGGACCCAAAAGTAGGCCCCAAGCTCAATCTGTACTTTTTTTGTGCAATGGGTTTTGTACCCATAGTTTGGTCCCTTAAAAAGTATATATAGTCGCTTTTTGTGCTTTTGTGTTCTAAAAACATGTTGAAAAAAATAGCATTTTTAAGCACTAATAGGCCAAATACTAAAAAGATAAAACTACTCTTTTAATTGAATGAAAATTAACTTCGGATTTAAAAAATCAAGCATCATAACATGATTAATTCCAACTTAATTTATTTACACAATGATGAGGAGCTTAAAAATAATTGTATGATTCCACATAAATCCCAAAGGTATTGAAGTATGAGTGGCGAGATCTCAGAATCTCTAATTCGCTCAATAATTACTCCATTTAGTACAAAGAAAGAGTTTTTACATGTCTTACCCTTATAATCTGATTTGTGATTAATATTTTGTATGCTTGACTAGTGAATAGTAACTCAACACTTTTTTTGAGTTTCTGTAGCAAAGATAAGATAGCTAGGCTTTTTATCGATATTGTTGGAGTTTTCATTTTGTCGGTTTATTACTAGCTAAAATGCCTAAAAGAGCACATATAACTAAGCTCTTATAGTGACTGAAATGTACCTCTCAAAGTAGATACCTATCCAAAACAATATGGGTATACGTCTATGTACAAAATTTATATCTTCAAAGATAGAGAATCGGATTCAATCATGGAGCCATGTCAATTGTTCTGCCTCCACGCACTTTGTTACGCGTGACAGAATTGCACAAAAATATAAGGGTTGAGCTCTTTTCCAATAATTGTCTCGAATAATTCAATTGTTTCATAGCCTATATAGAAGTATCGTACCACTAAGATACAATTGTGAATTCATGTTTGTGAGACAAATTTGAGAATAGAAACAAATTTGAGAGACAAGATCCACAAATTGGGGAGAGAGAAGAGAATCAAACAGAGTAGCAGACCTATATATGGCTATGAAGACTCAAACAAAGTAAAAGCACTCCTTGCCTTTCTCATGCTTCACTGCACAAGCAACAAGAAACCAAATGCAGAGCACCGAACCGGTTTACTACTACTTTTCGAAATGTGTTTAATTCGTTACGAAGAAATCTTTCATGACACACATGTATGCAGGATACCAGTCACTTTACTGATCAACCAGGGCCGGCCTACTTGTGGGGGGTTCTAGGCGAAGTCGCAACACATCAATGAATCTTTTCAATGTCCATGCCATGGGCACCAAGTACGTAACGCTCGGATAGGCACAGGTTGGCGAGCACGTGCTTGAAAACATCTCTCGAAGTACCTCAAAAATAACAATTACTACGTAAAATTTATAGGTGGCGAGAATTGAAGCGCAAATGCACAACAAAAATTAAAAGCGCGAGCTTAGACTATTTTGAAGATTTACTCTGACTAAGAGCACAGTCCAACCACAATGTTAGGTGAATAACGGATGGCTGGATTCGTTTACAGCCTTAAATTACTGGTAAAGTAGAAGGAAAAAAAAATCTTTGAATGTAAAAAAAAACTTTGAATGTAATGAATTCGTCCAACCACAATACAGTATCTTTTTTTGTGGTTATTAGAATTTTTTGAAATTTATCTATGGCGTTATGGATAGCCCCATATTATACTTTTTGATTTCTTCTCGTCAAGACAAATCAAATACTAAAAAGAAATGAATAATGACAAAATAAATAAAAAGATAAGTTGTCTTTTTTAGGGAAATTAGGCCTTAGATTTGCATTAAAATTTTGTGAATTACAAATTTGTCTTATCAAAGACAAATCGAAAAAGTAATGTTTTTTTACTCCCATTATTTTGTTTAAATCATGTGCTTATGAAGCTAATTTTTCTGCGAGAATGTCAAAGTCGACGAACTCTACAAAATGAATAATTTGTCCTTATTTGGGTGTATATATATTATACACCCCTATAAAAGTTATAAATTTTTTGTAAAAATTATGATTTTTGTTACAAAAGTTACGAAACACACTAATATGTTACGAATCATAGAAAATATTATGATTTTTGTTACAATTACCAATAAAGTGACATAATATGAACCGTATAATAAGTACATATGATATATCTGAATAATAGTGTATATTGTAACTATTTCTCTTTTTTTTCAGACGCATGGACCCACCTCTCATTCTAATACCGCGCTTTTTTTGTATTTTTTTTCTCTCTCTCCTTGTTTGAATCTGAGCTCAGTCGACTGGCCAAAATCCAGCTGGGGATTTCACCTTTGAATCAGGTGCACAGCTCAAAATTTTCTGATTGTATGATAGTCAATACTACTGTACTTTATTTACTTCTGCAGCTCTGCTTCACCTTGTATGATAAAAAAAATGTTACTGTAGTTTCGATCTTCACAACGTGATTTTTCTCCCGATTCTTGGGCAGGATCTCTCTCTCTCTCTCTCTCTCTCTCTCTCTCTCTCTCTCTCTCTCTCTCTCTCACTTCAAATACTAATCCCATGCCCATGGAGCTTCAACATTCTTAGTTGCTTCACCAAACGAACCAGCAGCAGAAGTTCTTCGTCCGACGAACACAACGACTCGCAACATATATATTTTAACTCTATTTTTCTCTTGCGCGCCATGGAGATCGATTTTGAGGTACATTTTTCTCGTTATAGATAACGGTTCTCTCTCTTGTGATTTGTGTTGCTTTTTGTTGTTATTTCTTTACCCTCTTTCTCAGATCTGTTGTAGTAGTAGCTTTGTACAAGCGCGGAGCCAGGACATTAATGTCCTGGTTTAAAAAAATACAGAAAATAAAGAAAGACTAGGAGTAGGATAATATGCTGGGCTCTTGTTACACCCTAACTTATCTTCCAAAGGTATTAGTACACGTTCCAGTGCAACTATTCAATTCCTGCGGTGAAGTTTATCTTCCCAAAACAGGTCATTTCAGTTCACTGGTCTTATTTCCCAAAACCAGCATTTTTCTATTCAAGGGGAAAAAGTCGTAGAACAACAACAGAAGTTAAAATGGCGTGCGAAGATAGAAGAGTTTCACTTCTAGAAAGACCCCAGATCTGATCTGAACCAAACCTTTCTTCTTCTCTCACTTCAGTTCACGAGCTGCTAGGAAAGAGCAAGAAGAACCAAAAACGTTGCTCTGGTCTTCTTCTTGTCTTCATTTCTTCTGTATTAAACGGCTTATTGTCTGTATTTTTGTGAGTTTTTCATTGGTGATGATCAGTTGAGTTGGGGATCTGAGAGAGAAGAGAGCAGAAAACGTTTTCGCGCGGATCTTCATAGTTCAACTGATCACTATACTCACCCAACTAGAAAGATACAAATCCCATTTCGTTTTCTTTTTTTTTTTTGTTTGATTTTTTATTAATTACAAATTGGACCAGGTTGTGGGTTCTTGGGTTCGGCTGTTATTTTGGAACATTATAGGAATGGTTTGGGCTGAAAATTTTGGGTCAGCTAGAACTTGGTCCAATTTGTAATTAATATACAGTCCACTTTCCCGATCGAATTTCGACGATTTGAACCATTCAATATGTTTAAAAAGTGTTTTCAAAGCTTCCCGTGAGAAATCATAAAAAAAAATACCGGGAAAGGCTTGATCCGAGCCGTTTTTCACAAAATTGTACATATATAGTTTTTATGAAAAACGGCTCGGGTCAAGCTCTTCCCAGTATTTTTTCTTTGATGATTTCTCACGTGGATTCTTGAAAACAGCTTTTAAAAACATTGGACGGTTCGAATCATCGCAATTCGATCAAGATCAATGAGCTGTGGATTTTTTTTAAATCCATATATATATATATGTATGAGTCCCGATCTAATCCGGAAATCCTGGATCCGGAACTCTACCTTCCCGATATTTTTTTGAAAATCTGAGTCGTTCAATGTGTTCAAAAGGTGATTTCAAAGATCTATGCGGGAAATCTTCAAAAAAGAATACAGAGAAGGGCTTGATCCGAGCACTTTTTCGCAAAATTATAAATGTACAGCTTTTGCGAAAAATTGTGTGGTAGTCCTTCCCGGTATTTTTTTTAAAAGATTTTTCGTATTGACATTTGAAAACACTTTTTGAACACATTGGACGGCTCGGATTTCCTAAAAAAAATTTTAAAAGCATCAAAATACCAAAAAACCTCCAATTCAAGATCCTGGATTGGATAATTGCCGTATATATGCGCTACATCCCACCTCAGCCCAAGCTTAGCTCTGCCCTTGGTTTGGACTTGTAAAAGAACCAAGAGTTTCATTATTTTGTTTCTTTTCTCTCTTTCTCAGATTTGTTGTAGCTTTGGACTTGTTTTAATTTTGCAGAACCAAGAGTTTCATTATTTTGTTTTATTTTCGCTCAAATGAGTCTCAAAATGCAGAATCGAAAATACTAAAAAAAAACCTGACCGAACGGAAACCAAAAAAACCGATGTACTTTTCGGTTGGTTTGGTAGCTAGATACTGAAAACCGAACCAACTATTTGGTTTTTAAAAGTAAAACTAGGGGTAATCCGTGTACAAACCAAAAGTCTATGGTCCAATGTAAGGTAATCCGTGTACAAACCAAAAGTCTACGGTCCAGTTCCGAATCAATCAACAAAATCATGGTTTGGTTCACGGTTTATCCACGGATTATTATATTTCACAAAATAAAAAAAACATATTTCACATTCCACACTCACATTCACATTCTCATTGTAACTTTTGAAACCCATTCATCATCAGTAGCTTTTATGTTTTAATAAACCACACGAAGTCACAACGATAGTTCTTCAAAATGATTTAAAGAGTACCACTAAGCACTAGCAATAGCAAAAAGATGCAAAAACAACATAATATTAAGCAAGTAAACAAAAGTCTTCGTCAAAACCAGTTCAGCCCTGATACAATATGTAGCTAATATACGTGCAAGCAAAAATAAAATTACAATTGTTAATTACAGTATGTTCCTTTACTTTTCAATTATAGCACATCCACCTATTTAGGGTATAAAATTAAGAAAAATCTATTTAAATATAATTATTATCCCAATATTATATTATTTATATATATATATATATATATATATATATATTGATTAAATTTCACTGTTTATGCAGTTTGGGTTTTATCCACGATTTCTTTTTATGAAAATCCATGTACCACCAAAACCGTGGAAATTTCGGTTTTTTTTAATTTTCTCAATCCGGTAATACAGGCGAATTACCCACAAACCCAATCCAAAACCTACGGTTGGGTCTAGTTCGGATTTGCGGTTTTTTTACAGCCCTATGTAACCCCCAAACCGAACTAGAGATCACGGGAAATGAGTTTGTGAGTTTTGGGTGGTTTGGTTTCCAATCCACCACAGTACTGCACGTGGCACTTTTTGTGCGTACATAGCACAAAACTGATTACGTGCTTTGATGTTCCGCACAATCCCTTATTTGCTTACTGTATAGTAGTAGTATTTTCTTTTGTTTGTTACTCAAGTGAGCCCTTATAAGAATATACGTGGGCAGCAAATCAAACCCAATTAATCATTTGGTTATCCATTTGGCCCTAGTTTGGAACCTAGTACTTAATTAATGTTTGCCTACGTATTCAAAATTGACTTGGAATCAAGTTGAACCGTAGTTCAGATTTGAGAATATTGTAGGAGCAATTGTTTGCAATGACATGATCACTTTTAAATTAATTTGCAGTTGGAATTCCCACTAATTTCATATGAAGGGGATGTGCTTCAAAGTCCTCTGAAGTACCTCGAACCGTGGATGTCAGTAGGGATGCTCTCATTTAGCGGTTAGTACTTTGTATTAGATTAATTGTTGAGAGGTTCATAGCTCTTTAGAAGATGTAGTTTTTATGAAAGGAAAATATGATAGCCAAACATGTGTGTTCCGGTGGAATACTACTCACAACGTAGCGGTTTTTTGGAATGGATTCCATGCAAGACCTCAAGAGGAAACTCTCATCAATAGTTATTACACTTTAAACGAGCATGTTCGACATGGCAGTAAGCTTCTTTTTTTTCAAATAGCGCATCCCCCAAGCCTTCGTTTCAAACACTCTAAGAAGAACATTTGGAAATCGAGCCCCTCACCGAAGATGTGAAAATCGTATATTGGTACGAGATTTTTGCTCCTGGTGACATTATTGTTACTGATTCTATTATTGATAATAGCCTTTTACCCGAACAAAAATAGATCGCCTTTGTGGATTGCATTGCCCTTTAGTACATCTAGTCTGCCTAGGAATTCACGCTTATTACTAAAAAAGGCTAGACCCTACAAACACTTTTAAAAATTCAATATTTCTTCGTTTCTATTTTAATATTTGTTACAAATTATTTTTATTAGTACAAGTAATATATTAGTGGGATGAGATTTTTATATATTGCAATGCGAAAATTGAGGTGCATGCAGGAAATAAGAGGCTGATAATATTCTATTATGTAATCGTGGCTTCAATCCAAAATACCAAAGGAAGATTAAGCTTTGGGACCTACTAAATTACTAGAATATTATTAGCCTCCCATTTCATGCATGCAACTCAATTTTCACATTGCAATATATAAGAATCTTGTCTCACTAATATATTACACGTACTAATCAAAATAACTATAACGAAATATTAAAATAGAAACGAAAAAATATTGAATTTCTAAAGGTGTCTGTAGGGTTACCTCTTGCCTTTTTTAGTAATAAGTGTGAATTCTTAGGCAGATTGGATGTACCAAAGGGCAATGCGATCCACAAAGACGATCTCTTTTTGGTCAGGGAAAAGCTACTATCATCAATTAAATTAGCAATAATGCCACCGGGAGCAAAAATCTCATATTGATACAAGGTTTTCACATCGCCAAAGGGGGGCTTTGATTTTCAAATGTTACTTAAGAGTGGTTGGAATGAAGGCGTAGGGGGTGCGTTGTTTGGAAACAAGAGGCTTACCGACATATCAGATGTGCTCATTTAAAGAGTAGTAACTATTGATTGAAGTTTTCTTTTGAGGTCTTGAATGAAGTTCATTCTGAAAGACCTCTACGCCATGAGTAATATCCCACCGAAACACCCTTGTTTGGATATCGTTGTTCTCTTTCTTAAAAACTATATCCTTCAAACAACTACGAACCTCTCGACAATTAATGTAATACACTGTAATGACCACTAACTGAGCATCCCTACTGTCATCCGCGGTTAGAGGTACATCAGACATAGCTAAAGCTTATGATTAGGTTGAATGGGAATTTTTGAAAGTCATGATTCACAAGTTGTGGAATGAGCAACTCATCAGAACAATCTTTCAAGGGCGTGATCCATTTCATTCAACACTACAGGAATGTCAGACAAGCGGGTATGGCTGGGTACGACATGACAAGTGGTAAGTTCTCTGTTAAATCGGCTTATGTTCTAGCCAAAGGATTTGGTCACAACAATAATCGAAGTATGGTGTATGGACAATCCAGTGGAGAAAGTGCTGATGAAGGCAAATGAAAAAGAATTTGGTATATAAGAACTTCAATGAAATTCAAGTTCTTTTTGTGGCATATCCTTCAAGGGATGCTACATGTTAATACTAATTTAGCCCAGAATAAGGTACAAGTGGGTACCATTTGTCCAGTTTGTGAGCTGGATCAGGGAACAACTTCCCACGTGTTGCTTAATTGTGATGCAGCCACTCGGGTCTGGTTATTATCTCCTTTTTGGTACTGGCCTGAAGTGATTACTGCAATCCTGTAGATGGTGAACGTAAACGTCTAATTGTCGTTTACAAAGCCCATGAGCAAGCTTAAGCACTGGTAATCACTTATTGTAAAAATCATCTTTTTTTTTGTCATTCCCTTGTTAAGATTCCCTAGTTAAGAATTAAGTGGCAATGATAAATATGTTTTTGTTACAAAATGGTGATTTTCTCGTAAGTTAGTTTGTACAGTTGTAGCAGAAATTCAGATCTGAACATAACTAGAAAAACTGTCGCCTTCTTTATAATGAGGGTGCATCCTTACGTAGAGTGAGCTTTTGCTTGTGAAACTATGCACAAAATGTTGCATTCATATAGTTTGGATGGGTGGCAAATATATTGGCATTGTTGGGCTTTTGAGAATGGTAGTGGTCTATGAACTCAACATGAAATCTGGTATGAAGCTAGACATGAATGTTTTATGTAGTTGGAACTGCAGTGTTTTGGTTTATCTTATATCCATTTAATCAATGAAGTTGGGAAATGTTGAGATTTAAACTTCTGTTATCTTTAACAAACCCTTTTCATCCTAGTAATGTGTCAATGAATTTGCAAGTGATGCATGGTTTACCTCATCCCAGTTTGATCTTACAAGGTAGTGCTTGGTGTTATAGGATCCAAGTGCCTGATCCATTTTGTGATTTGTTATACAGTATGTTTTTTGTTCTTTGTTATAGGAAAAGGAAGCATCTTAGTTGTCTTATCTTACCTGCCTTCATTACCATTTTCCGCTTTGATAGGTTAATTATATTATGTGCTTATTCGGATCAGCTTGGAATTCTCAGCTCAGCTTTTCCATTAACAATGCAACATACTACTTTTTCTTCTAGTATTAGACATATCGATATTATAGTCTTCATCCAACTTTTTTACTGCCACTGCTGAGTAAAAAAGATGATATTGAGTTGTTAAAACCACATGGTGGCCTGTCCTATTTAAGTTTAATGCTTTCCTCTACACTCAACTTATAACTTTTGATTGCTACTCTGGTATGATGATTCTTGTTCTTGATGTACAAACACGCGAATTTACAGTTGTAAGTCCTATGGTTTCATTCATTTTCCCCCCTGCTATTCTTGATACGGTCGATATAGTTGTTGACTGGATGGGTGTGGTACTGGTGAGAACCAATGGCTTTTGGTGAGTCGGGGATCTGCCTCAAATTTGGAACAAATAAGTGAGTTTGTTGACTGGATGGGTGTGGTACTGGTGAGAACCAATGGCTTTTGGTGAGTCGGGGATCTGCCTCAAATTTGGAACAAATAAGTGAGTTTGACTAGACAATGTGGCTGGGATTGTTACGCAATTAACATCTAATTTGTGTCCCTGGTTTGTAGATGTTACCTGAGGTAATTTTAGTTCTCTGAATGACAGTGACGCAGCGGAATTCACGAGAAACTAGTTGCGTACTAGTTCAAACGAAAATAGGTTCTCGAATCCACGAGAATTCTTGAATCCACAAGAAAAAGAGAGAAAATCTCAGAAATAATATTTGATTAAAAGTTGAAATATGCCCATAGGCTACATCCATATTTATACTAGTAGAAGTCCTAGCTAAAAGGAAAGTACTTAGAGTAGCAACCAAGAAAAATATTACTTGGAAACCTAGACTATTAGCTAAAAGGAAATAAAATAAAATCTAATCAAAACTAAACTAAAAACGTGCAAAATAGGCAGCATAAATAAAATCTCCTAATACTAATCGTAAATAAAAATTATTACTAAAATAATGTTTCCATAAATAATGGGGGTGTATATCTTGTCCTGCATCATTCTCCTTTTCTTCAAAAGAACTCGTCCTCGAGTTCTCGTTAGGAACCTGCCATCTTCCATGCCAAATAAATAAATACTTGGAGTACTTTAATCGCTTGATTTTCTTCCAAAAAAGTCTCACACCAAAAATTACTTCCAAAGATATCTTCTCAGCATATTTCAATTGATTGATAAGATCAATAAGATGAATATTGGAAATCCAATGATATTGTTGCACTCCAAGAAAATCAATAAGGGAAACTTGACATTGTGTGTTCTCTTGATTTTGTATCATCATCTCGGCGTTGGTTGACATATTAATAATCGACCCATTAAGAAATATTGGCGTGACCATGTAGCCATCACATAAGGTGGGAGCATTGATCACCTCCTTTGAAAAATTAGTTTGGTCCTCAACAACTTGATCCCCAATAACAATACCATTATTTTTCTCATCATCCAAATCCCTATCAATTTTCTTACCATCAACTTGAGTTGCCTCCTCTTTAAAAGCTTCTTCATCAACATTATCGGTAGATGCATTGATTGTATTTTGTTGCTTCGACATATATTTATCTTCCAAAAGTTGCCCATAATTCCATGGCACAAATCTATCCGTCAAACGTTCTCGATTTTTGACCAATGTTAAATCTGACGCTTGCCCAATCTATCTCTTAAAGATTGCATATCTAGCCACCATTGTAGAAATTTGAACACGTAAGTTTTTAAAAGAAAAAGCTCCACCTGTCTTCGGACGGAATTCCCTCATAATCGAAGAAATCTTCAATATTAAAAATCCAGTCTAAAATATCTTCAAAATACTCATAACCACTTAATTTAGGCAAATTATCATAAGACCTGAAATCGGGTTCTAATTCTTCACTATCAGCACAATTAGTTGGGTGTTTCCCAACTACAATCTGGTTATTTGGCTGACGTTGGGCAAATCCCACCGCGCTTTCCCGATTCTGGTTAAGAGGACGGCGTTGGGCAAATCCCACCGCGCGATCTTTTTCAACCCTTATTGCTCCTTGATCAGCAAGCCCTTGAGCAACGTCGAGGGGTGTGTCTTCTACTTTGTTTGGTGCCATCAGCCAGGAAAAACCCACTCTGATACCACTTGACGCAGCGGAATTCACGAGAAACTAGTTGCGTACTAGTTCAAACGAAAATAGGTTCTCGAATCCACGAGAATTCTTGAATCCACAAGAAAAAGAGAGAAAATCTCAGAAATAATATTTGATTAAAAGTTGAAATATGCCCATAGGCTACATCCATATTTATACTAGTAGAAGTCCTAGCTAAAAGGAAAGTACTTAGAGTAGCAACCAAGAAAAGTATTACTTGGAAACCTAGACTATTAGCTAAAAGGAAATAAAATAAAATCTAATCAAAACTAAACTAAAAACGTGCAAAATAGGCAGCACAAATAAAATCTCCTAATACTAATCGTAAATAAAAATTATTACTAAAATAATGTTTCCATAAATAATGGGGGTGTATATCTTGTCCACTTGACGCAGCGGAATTCACGAGAAACTAGTTGCGTACTAGTTCAAACGAAAATAGGTTCTCGAATCCACGAGAATTCTTGAATCCACAAGAAAAAGAGAGAAAATCTCAGAAATAATATTTGATTAAAAGTTGAAATATGCCCATAGGCTACATCCATATTTATACTAGTAGAAGTCCTAGCTAAAAGGAAAGTACTTAGAGTAGCAACCAAGAAAAGTATTACTTGGAAACCTAGACTATTAGCTAAAAGGAAATAAAATAAAATCTAATCAAAACTAAACTAAAAACGTGCAAAATAGGCAGCACAAATAAAATCTCCTAATACTAATCGTAAATAAAAATTATTACTAAAATAATGTTTCCATAAATAATGGGGGTGTATATCTTGTCCACTTGACGCAGCGGAATTCACGAGAAACTAGTTGCGTACTAGTTCAAACGAAAATAGGTTCTCGAATCCACGAGAATTCTTGAATCCACAAGAAAAAGAGAGAAAATCTCAGAAATAATATTTGATTAAAAGTTGAAATATGCCCATAGGCTACATCCATATTTATACTAGTAGAAGTCCTAGCTAAAAGGAAAGTACTTAGAGTAGCAACCAAGAAAAGTATTACTTGGAAACCTAGACTATTAGCTAAAAGGAAATAAAATAAAATCTAATCAAAACTAAACTAAAAACGTGCAAAATAGGCAGCACAAATAAAATCTCCTAATACTAATCGTAAATAAAAATTATTACTAAAATAATGTTTCCATAAATAATGGGGGTGTATATCTTGTCCTGCATCAGACAGGTACAACATTATCAGCCAGTAATGAGACGTGATTTCTTATGGTACAGAAGATTATATAAAAGTATAGTTTTAATTCACTGTTTGTGAAGTGGGTTGCAAGTAAACCACATGGTTAAACCTCGGGAAGTCCATTAGAGTACTGAAGTCCACGCAGTGTTCAATCTACATTGACTGACTTAAGTTATCCCTAGATGCAAACATATTGCTCCAGTGCTTCTTTGTTTGTGACTTATTGTGTACTAGATTGTTACTTTGTGAAGTTGCAAATATACCTTCTTGATTTTGGAAGTAATGCTCTTGGTCGTCTCGAGTCATAGGTTTTGTGCAGAGTCATACTGGAAGCCTTTTTGAGCAAAAGCCTGTTCCGCCTCATGTACCGAATGAATATGATTGGGAGATTGACTCTACTGTGCTGCAATTCTCAAATTCAAATATTACAGGGAATGTATGGTTTTATCTGGATAGTTAACCTTTAAAACAGGAATTACATTGACTGTAGCCCTGATCCCAAAGAAGTTAGAATATCTAGAAGATCCTGTATTTTATGACCTTTTGAAATAGGAAACATGGAAGAATGTGTCTGAACTAGCCAAATTGTTGAAGAAATCCTTTGAAGAGCTCCAGTTTTGGAGTCAAATTGTTGAATAAATGCCTACGCATGTTAACCTAACTTCCTTTGTTGGATTTTTCTGGTCTCTGTTATGTTATATACTCCATGGAGACATATATTTTGGAGTTCCCACAAAATCCCTAGTCAAAATTTTAGTTTGCGGTATATGTGTTTGTACCATAATTTTTAATTTTTAATACGTGGCAATAATTTTGGCCAAAAAGATTTTTAATTTGAATTCGGGTTTATCCCTAAGCCGAATTCCCTACAATTTAGGTGATAATGCATCTTTTGAAAGTGAAAAGGTGGTTACCTAAATTGTAAGAAGCAAAGTTTATCCTATGATTTTTTCCAAGAGGCCAAAATTAAGATGTGATAATTAGATAAAATCACAAATGGTTAATTTCGGCCATAAGGGACATTTGTAAGCACAATATCTCCTAGGAGATCCATTCAAATTGCTAGGAGATATCATGGATATCTTCTGCCAAATCTGATGATATCTTACGAACGGAAATCTTCGACGACATCGCCAAGACTATATCTTCTGGCACGAATATCTTCTGACACGTGGCGATATGTGAGAGCATCAGACATTCTTTCAAATGCATGAAGCTTAAATCAAGGAAAGTGGGTAGTTATTGCCACGTGGGATGAAAGCTTCCAAGGAATTAGTTACCACTTTTTATGGGAAGTGGTTAGTAAACTGATTCCTAGATTTCGAGAGATCTGGTGACTATATGGCAAGTTGTCCCACATTTTGCACATGTTGTGGTAGTTATGGAAGTAGTGGGACACTTGGCGGTAGAAGATTTAATTTCGAGGGAGCTAATAAAAGGGATGACCAAGTCAAAGGGACACTTGGCATTTCTAGAGAAGATTTCGAAGAAAGTGGGGCGGGAAGATGTCTTAGTGGGTCGAAAATCTTACGAGAACCATTCATAGGCAAATGATGCCTATAAATACAAGTCATTGTGCAACATTGCACGAGGTTCCAACACCAATACAGCTCACAGCAGCAAAAGTAATTTAGTTTTTATCTCCTAACTCTCTCAATTAGTCGATCGATTTCTTTTAACTATGTCTATCTCCTACTCTTCCCTCTCTTCCGAAATCTTTTCTTTTTCTTCTTCTATGTAATTTTCTTCAAGTGTGGAAGTCTTTTGTTGGTACTTGACCGCATAGCTTTTAGAATTTCGAGTTTTACCGATTCTTTGAAAGAAGTTGGGTCGGTATATTGAGCGCTTTTCTACATTTTTCTTTTGGAGATACACATCGTCTCGCAAGATCTTCTACATCACTTCGGTACGTTACACGCCTCGTTTTCTCCGCCCCCGGGGAAATCGGAGGACAACAATATGGTATGGATAACCACGATGAAATGTCTGCAAAGAGCCACATTTAAATACAACTTTATTGTGTTGACATCTGATCTTCAACAGCGTCAACAAAAACTCTCGGAATGAAAAATGTAGAAAAATGGGCAATCCGGGTACAATACAAACTCGTGAGTACTGTAAGTTGATTTATGCGTGTTCTATTGTAGCCTCATGTTTGTCTCATTTCTTTGATGTTGGGTTGTTTATGTTGCAAGCAGCTCATTTACTATTTTTGTCCTATTCTATGGGGGGATGTCGCTGGGGTAGCTTTTGTATATCTTGGGAACCATTGTGGTTTGTTTTGGCCTACCAAACAAGTACGACTTCGTTCTCAACCATCACACCAGTTTCATCGAATTATTGGTTACCAGCAACTCAATTTTCAAGCAAATCTGGGCTCAAGCAAACCGTGGCTAGAGGTCTTCTGTCACATTGGGCCCAAGCAAATTGAAGCTTTTGACCCGTGTGACCCACAGGGCACAAGCCCAACGCATTATTTGGTCTCTTGTTTGTTTCTCTCATATAGCAAGAGATTGTGGCCGGTTCAAGTGGGCCGAATATCATGCTCACTGTATGGGTTGTCATAAATCCTTCCTTCAAAGGTGAAGTCCAAGTTCCATCGATTTAGGGGTGGTTTGGCTAAATACAAAAAATTAGTTTTTTGGTTTTTTCTGGTTTTGTTCTTATTCAAATTTTTTTGCATTTTTAAGTTTTTAGTCAATTTTTTGTGATTTCTTGGCTTGTCTCGACGAGAGGAATTTAAAATATATAAAATTATTAGCTCAACTTAAAATTTTGTGAATAAATACGAAAAATAAAACAAAAAACCGGTCGATGCATCTATCCAAATTACATGTAAATGCATCTAATTATTTTTTAATCTAATTCTTTTTGTCATTTGTTTCTCCCGCCCCCCCAAAAAAAAAACCTTGTCACTCCAATTGTTTGCATTTGAGATAGCCAAAAGGGTAGAAATCGAATTGGGACTGAACTACAGATACCACCTTGTCGTTTCATCTTTATCTTCGTAGATACTGGATGAGTTTAAATTTATGTTAACCGAATGATCGAGACATGATTTTCACCTTCCCTTCTCCTTCTTGGCCGACCCCTTACTCTTGGAGACCTTAGGTCTACTGAACCATATGTATTTTTCTAATTTTATTAATCGGGTCGTACCATACTAAAAATAAAATTGGAGACGTAGGGCTTTATCCATTTATTTATTTCAACCAAACCTAAAATGAAATATAGGGTCATTCTTCACATTTTATAGGGATCCAAACAACAAATAGTGTCATTCTCGAACTTTTGTTCCTCTCTCTCTTTCAAAACTCTAGCCCTCACAACTATTTTTTCCCCCTCTCTTCCCATCTCTCCAAGGGTGTCACTACCCCTTGTAAAAGCGGGGGAGGGGAAGACCATAGTACTAGTTCTAAACCTATTGTTCTATATTTTAGTATTTGTTTTATTGCATCAAAGACTTGTCGTTTGATGTTTGAGAGATACGTCTCTTATCAACTCCATGAATTGGGGGAACATGGTGTTGGATCGATTACGGCCGTCTGTGATTGGCCCAACACCCATTCTGCCCCTGAAGCAATAGCACCCACCCGGATCCCAATTGCATTCATTCCAAATTTCATTGGAACAAGTGATCAAATACTACCTAATTCCACCCAAAACTTGGGACTTGAATGCAAAAGACACCAATTTCAACGAGGATCTTGTGGGGCTGAACACCCTACACATGGCATCATTTCATGTGGCAAAAACTCATGTAGCTAGCTAGACTTAAATGAGTTTTTTGAACTGAATGCTCAGCTGTTCCAATTCCTTGTTTTTCCCAAAATTAAACACAGCAGTTATTGCTTTTACAGCAGAATTTGATTGTGAGCGGGGTTAATACTGTGGTACCAAATAGATTATATATTAGGAGAGAAGCTGGACCATGAATTAAGATCTTGCCAAGGTAATTAGGCTATCCTTCTCTTTTTCATAGCCTGTTTGGTACATTTTGAAATGAAAGAGGTAATTAAGAAGGGAAGAATATAAAGACACAAGTATTTGATCGTGTGATGAAAAATGGCTCGAGTATATAGTCATTTGGGCTATCCTTCTCTTCTTCATAGCCTTTTAGGTACATTTTGAAATGGAGGAGGTAATTAAGAAGGGAGGAATATAAAGACACAAGTATTTGATCATGTGATGAAAATTGGCTCGAGAGTATACAGTCATTTAGGCTATCCTTCCCTTCTATAGTCTGTTAGGTACATTTTGAAATGGAAGAGGTAATTAATAAGGGAGGAATATAAAGACATGAGTATATGGTCATGTGATGAAAAATGGCTCGAGACCATACAGTCATCATCAAAATTTGTATCTGAAAAATGGGAAAATCTATCGTACCACCCATAAAAGGGATGCCGTAGCGGTATTAGCCCAATATTTAAATGGTCCACATTGCACCACTAATGCAAATTAATAGTGTTACAACTGTAATCGACAATACTGATGCATTTACTTGAAATAGAAGGACCACGGGTAGCTATTTAGGTTACCAATGATAAAAGAATACAAGTACATATATCAGCATTACATAAAATAGATAGGGGTGTACAAAAAATCGATATAACCACTAAATCAATCAAATTAGGATCGAACCATTCTATATGTTCAGGTTCTATGGTTTATTGGTCTACTTATGGTTCTGAAAACATAAGAACCAGTGATTTTAATTCAGCTACCGTTCTCAATTAAGAACCACGGTTAGAACCGAACCGGATCATAATTATGAATCTTGATTAGGCCGGTAAGTTTTTTTTCAATTAATATATTCTTTTGTGTTTATTAAAAGAATAAATTTCTTTTGTTTGGAAGTCTTTAATATATTGCTATAATATATTATTGGACACAATATCCAATTTCAATCTTTGCTTATTCCACCTTTCAGATTCACAATTTTCTTCCACCCAAGCAAAACCCTAGTTACTACACTTATGGTTATGGTTATGGTAAGATTGTTAAGTATTTTGTGGACAATATTTGGCTTTAAATCTTAATAAAATTCCTATGATAATTTTATGAGTTGTTTGGTGCTCTTAATTGCTAATTATTTTATGAATTCAGGTTGTGCAAAGTGTTTGGATGTTAATTTATTGGGTAGAACCGGAACTGACCCAAAGCCAGTCTGTTCATGCGGTATGGATCTGGACATATTCTACATATGTATCTGTTTGGTTCTTTTTACTTCTTTGCAATGGAAAATAATTGTGTGCGAGCGTGCCAGAGAGAGTTTCAATCTCCTCCCTCAGATTAACTTTGGAAAACCAAACCTAATCAGGTGATTGTGTTTTGTTGGTTCAATTACCTCAATTAAGAGGATTTTTCTTAATAAGTGAAGAAATGCAAACCAATAGACTTAGGAAATCAAAGAACAATAAAGAAACAAGACACTTCGATTAATAAATCAAAGATAAACTTATTTCGTCTCCAACTTCAAATACAGAGTAACAGAACTTCAAACAGGTGATTGTTGCAAGAACAATCGAGATAGGGGTGATTGTTACAAGAACAATCGAGATAAATCCTAGTCTAATTCCTAATCTACTTCCTAATCTACTTCGAACTGTGTTCGAGATCCTAAACTACTTCGAACTGAGTTCGAAATCCTAAACTACTTTGCCAATGAACAAACCAAGCATCAGTTTTTTGATAGCTGTTTGTTGAAGATTTGTCCGGGGGCTTTTCACTCTTCAATTTCTTCTATTTATAGACGTTGCTTGTAGTTCGAACTTCCCGCTCCATGGATTTGAATCTAGCTTGCTTCGAACTCCAACCTCCACTCTGATAGTTGGCAGTTATTTTCCTTCCACGTCTGGATTTGAATTCTCCCTTCTCCCAAAAGCTTTAAATCTGCACGTTGGCTTAACAAACTCAAATGATAACATGTTTAGGGAAATAACTGCTTTCTAGAAGTATTCCACGTGTTCTAACTGCCAATCGCCTTGTTTCTTAAGTTTACACGTGGAGCTTACGCGTTCAGCAGTTGATATCATGGCTTCGAGGCCAATCTTTATTTTAGTAATGGCTTGTAACTGCCAATAACTACCTTTCTAAATTGAGAAGCAATACGACATCGTATTCGGTGCATTTTATCTTATTAATCCAGTGTGTCTTCATTGACGAATAATTGCCAACGTTTGGCACTTTTGATTACGTGTCAATTAATCATTGGATTGGTTAATTTTATATGTAAACAGTATCAGTTAGATTTTAGTTCTCAATTTTTTAGAACCGTTTGAAATAAACCAGTTACTGAATTTATGGAGAATCGCACCAATCAAGACTATGTGCACCCGAACAGTCTAAATGGGAAACATAACTCCCATTCGAGGAAGAAATAATCAATTGTTGTGTTTGGCACTCTTTGATCTCTTCTAGTGTACGGAGATGACCAATGGAACTAATCCCAGTCAAGCAAACGTAGTAACTATTAGGAGTAAGAGTACTTTCTATATATATAATTTTCAAAATCTTGTCATCTTAGTTATGTATATTGTAGACATCATTTTTGAACGGCAAAAGAAGATTTTATTGATCAAATATCGAAAGATATAAGATTAAACGGGGCAAGAGAGAGCATTAAAACGAAGAACGAATCCCAATGAGGTTGGCACCCCACCTAACTATAGTTATTTGCCTCTCGAGACCCAAAGGAATAACCCAAATGAAAAGGTTGGCAAGAGGCCAACTAAAGACACCCAAAAAAAGATCCCCCATCCTTAACAAAGGGAAACAAAAAAACCCGAAGAACACCCAAAAAAAAAAAATCCCAACATGACAAACAAAAAACTAAGACCCTTCCTTTCTTCCCCTCCTCGGCTTACATGGCTCGAAAATGCGTTTCCTCCATTTGGGCAATCTTGCTAATGATTTCTCCTTCATCGCCATCGTAACCAATTCCTGTCGTTTTTTGAAAATCCCATACAGCTTTCGCCTCATTTAGAAACATGTTTCTGGAACGAACTTCATCTAGCTATATCCTCCAATCGAGCAATCTTACTAATGACTTCCCCTTCATCACCGTCTCCAACTATGCCCAAAGTCTTTTCAATATCCTAAACCGCTTTAGCCTCATTTAAAAAAAAAAATTATTCATATTATTTATCCTGTCTCTAAAGAAATAAATAGCGAAATTGCAAGCATAACCGATCTAAAAATGGTTTTAGGTTTGTGTCTTTTCAACCTTCACTAAACCGTTATACATTGATTTCTTAAAAATCCCCATCACCACGTACGTCAATTAGCCGAACTCTCCTTTTTCAATTTTCTTCCATAGTAGTATATTGTAGGGATAAGTCAAATCCGATGTGATTTTGTTGCCGCATCGTTTTATAAATTTCTTGTTCTTATTCTTTTCAGAAAAAGACAACAACTTCATGCGTAATAAGTTACAGTTTGCAAGCAACAAGAAAGCTACTAATTCAACATGCATGACCAAGCACTACACCTAAAGTCACATAGAATGGGAGCGCCGGCATGGGAACCAAAGTGAAAGTCTCTTAATTTCAAAAAAATAAAATAAAATTGTCATAAAACTAAAATTCTCGAGAATGAAGATTTGAGTAA
The DNA here is from genome assembly GCA_022606695.1 of Vaccinium macrocarpon. Classification (NCBI taxonomy): domain Eukaryota; kingdom Viridiplantae; phylum Streptophyta; class Magnoliopsida; order Ericales; family Ericaceae; genus Vaccinium; species Vaccinium macrocarpon. The sequence continues at coordinate 603,795 of CM040176.1, read as the reverse complement.
AAGAATGCAATGCGAAGATTGAAAATGAGAGCAGAGCCTACTTTCGAAAAAAACTTTTTTTATTTATATTTTTTTTGCTCTCCCCCGTCCCAAATTTCTTGTCCATTTTTACTATTTACGACACATAAAAAATTGTTTAAGTTTTCGAATTCAATGTTATATATATATTCAATATTGATCTCGTTTGATAATTCTCGATGAGTTCTATTAACCAAAATTATCAAAATTGTAATAAACATTATAGATTGAAAGATATAAGTAATTGAAAGATAACACTCATGCGTGTAAACAGACAAGAAAATTAGTAGAACGGAGGGAATATATGATATTATTGGAAGATTATTATGTTACATTTCAATTACAACATCCCTGTTAGACTCTTTGTGCATGTGCACATGACTTGAAAATATGCAAAGGGTGCAATAATAATCAGAGACGAAGCTAAGAAGGGGGAGGTGGCACGTGCCACCCCCTCTACGTAAATGCCAATGGGAAAAAAAATTCAAAGAAAAATAATAAATATGAAGGACGAAGAAGTCTGATGCAACAACTCACTTTGCCAACGTGGTTGGAGCGCCTGAGCGTTGGACGCTATCTAGTTTCAAATCTCGCGCAGTATTGAAGCATGGTTTTTAATTATTTTTTTCCCTACTTACATAGACCCACCCTATCAGCTCTCTCTATTTCTCACATTTCACTGTGATTTTATTTATTTTTTACCAATTGAAGAGGAACTTGACACATCAAACATTAAAAAATTTCTCAAAGTTTAGCCTTTTTATTGCATATTTCTTTACGGACTATATTGGGTATGAATGTAGAAAGCGGCGACTGTTGAAGCTACCGACCAATTTTATTTTGTGACAGGGCTAATATAGAGAGGGTGTGGATAGGTGTCACCCGGGCTTTTTCAACATTGAAGTACTTTTTATAAACTAAAGTGGTTCGACTAGTTATTTACGGGGATATGTAAGAAAATGAAAAAATTGCAATCCCGAGCTTTGTCGGTTTGGATTAGGGAAAATTAATATTGTAATCTCCTGTATTTGAATACCATAAGTACGTACCAAAAAAAGAATACCATAAGATAGTTGGAAGAAGCTTTATCTATTTATTTTCAAAAAAAAAAATGCCCATAAAAAAATCTAATTACATGACTTCCTAATTAATTTTTTTCTTTAAATTTTTCTACATATTTGTGCAACGTCAATGCTCTGGATGCTGAATGAAAGAAACATGGTAATGTGCACATAAATCAAAATGATTCTTGGGTCTGACCTCTCTGAATGCCTTTTGGCTTTGATTTGAGAGCATGATTCCGCAGCAAACGCGACGGTATAGGGGGACCACTGTTTTAGTGGTATTATTTGAGCAGCCACTTTGTGCATTTATTACTAAAGGTTAGGTCTGTCTCCAATCCATCTACTTCAGTGGTATTCTGGGAGCAGCCACTTCGTTCATTTATTGCCAAAGGTTAGGTCTGTCTCTTATCCATCCCTCGCTCATACTCCCAATTATTGAGGACTAAATGGGTGCCCACGGTTCTAGTCCACACCTCCCGAAAATAAGAAAAAAATAATTTTTTTGTGTTGCAAATTATTTTTGAAAAATCCGATCCGTCCAATGTGTTCAGAAGGTGTTTTCAAGGGTCTACCCGAGAAAAACAAACACCGGGAAGGGCTTGATCAAATACCAGAAGGTATTTACATTTTTTGCGAAAACTGTTTGTATCAAACCCTTCCTGGTATTTATTTTTGAAGATTTCTCGGGTGAACCCTTGAAAACACCTTCTGAACACATTAGACGGATCGGATCATCAAAAAAATGTTTGGATCATGATGTCTGGAAATGGAAGGTTCGGATTAGAACCATTCCCCTAAATGAATTATGTAATTGTTGTTGATGTATTGTTGTTTAAATTTTTCTGCATGTCATATAACTGTTTTCCATTAAACAGTGCCACCATTGAGGTTGAAGCCGGGCTCCGTCCCTGGCAATAACAATTAAAGGGCGTTTTTGGATGTGTGGTCTGAATTTGTATTTGGCCTTTGCTGTCTTTGATGTTGTTCTATCGGTGCTCCCCTCCTGTTTTTGCGTTGTGTTGCTTCCGCGCTCTTAGTTTTGGCTGGTGTCTGCATTGTTACACTGGTTTTGGTGTTGGGTTATTTTGTTTTGGTTGCGTTAGGCCTGAGGTTTTTTAGTTTTGTTTCTTTTTCGGCGTTGTGGTGCTTTGGACGATTACTTTTCTTTTGTTGGCATTTTGTTTAGGGGCAAAGTCAGGATTTTAAGTTAGCGGGGTCAAAAATTATATCTTTATACAAGTTATTTTTTTCTATTTTCTCATGCAAAGAAATAGCTAAATTAAAAGGTTAACTATAACATAGATATATAGTGTTACAAAGAATTTTTGTTCTAAGCCAATTTGGGCAATCTATGAAATTTTTGCGGGGTTAAAAGTGTAAAACTTAACTTCAAACTACCAAAAATCCTTGTGGAAATTAATGTGAGAGGGATGAAGTGATCTTGTCCCTTGGTCCCTCCGCCCATGATCTTTTCAACACCTTTCATGGGTTTGGGTAGCTTTTGTTTGTCTTTGATCCTTTTAATCTTTGTTTTATTTGAGATATTAATAAATTTTCTTTTGCCGAGAAATAAAATAAAATAAATAAAGAGCCAAACCTTGCCAGTGTCATCAACTTTTTGAAACTATTGAAAGGTTTGTCTGGGTGTTATATTTTCAATGCTTTAGAATTAATTGTAGTGTGTGCAAACTTATCTTGAATCCTTGATACCCGGTTATAAATAATCATTAAAAAAAGAAAAACAATGAAAGAACCAAACAAAGGATTTTGCATAAAAGACAACTTAGTAATTAATTATGGTTCACACATGGCAAATCCAAGCAGCTGATCGAGCAGTTTCCCACTCGTTTTCTGGCCGATGCCAGCCACCGTAACAAACAGCAGAAACTGGAGCCACCAACCCCGGTGGCGAATGGTGGTGCTTTCCCCCGCATGCAACCGCACATTTGGCGCCTCGCTTCATACACTCTCGATTTGACCATAATAACCCCTTCTACTCTACCAAATATCTCAACTGCCCGGTTTCAGTGCTGGACTAAACTAACAAACTTGCAAATGGCCAATGGGCAAAACATACCTTAAGAATCCAGCTAACTACTTATTGATCACCATTAGATTGGTCATTGGTGTAACCCTATATATGGCGTTGGTCGATGGAGAGGGAGCTTTGTTTAGTAGGGTGTTACACTAATTGGTGCCGTAAACACTAAGTTATAAATACATGTTATATGGAGCCGATGCAATTGATATTCTACTCTTTGTTCAATACATAGTGAAAGCTAGTATTAATTAGCTGCGGATGTACTTAGTTACACCTATGCGGAATCACAAAAAATCTTTATGCGTTTTTAACTTTTTCTTTTCTTTTGTAGTTCTTTGCATTTTGCGTGTTTTGGTTTAGTTGATTTCTCGATAAACCTAATAACAATCAAGTTAGCACACACCTAGCTCACAAGTTCAATACCCACCACTAGAGGAAAATTATTTAGGTAATTGGAGATTTGTAATCGTGTTATACATAAGTTGGCCCAAACTTCCGTTTGTTAAAAAAAAAAAAAAAAGAGAGAGTCGAGGATATAGGGTTGTTAAATATGATTTGTTCCTCCAAGATCTCTCGAATATAACCTCATATATATATGGAACACTTCTAGTCCGGTCTTCCCATTTCCGGACCTCACGATCCAAATATTTTTTTGACGATTTGATCCGTCCGATATGTTCAGAAGGTGTTTTCAAGGGTTACACGCGAGAAATCTTCAAAAAAAATACCGGGAAGGGCTTGATCTAAGTAGTTTTTGCAAAATTTTTATATTTACAGTTTTTGCAAAAACTGCTTGGATCAAGTCCTTCTCGGTATTTTTTTTTGAAGATTTCTCGCAAGGACCCTTGAAAACACCTTCTGAACACATTGGACGGCTCGGATTTTCCAAAAATAATTTGCAACACAAAAAAAAAACCCATTTTTTTCTTATTTTCGGGAGGTGTGGACTAAAAGTTTTGGGTATATATATATAGAATCCGTATTATGAGCCACTTCTCAATTTTAACACTATTTGCATGCATGTTGTCTTTCTCCTAAATAAATCCAAATTTCAAGTTCACACTCTTGGACAATATCTTAGTTAGCTCATCTACCCACAGAAATTTACTTTCGTTAAGGAATGGGGATGGTTTTTGCTAATTAATTAAAACAAAATAAAACTACAGCTGTTCATTACAGAAAATAAATTAGGTTTTTTTTTTTTTAACCTAGTGTTGGTTGAACCAAATTGATGAGTCATTTTCTCCTACCTACATTTTAGTATGAAAATAAAAAAAATAAAAAAAACACAAAAGGGTAATTATGTCCAGTGAAAAAGATGGATTCCAAGGTGACATACACGTGATTGGATTCCCCCTTCGTCCTCGTGCTGGTTTTGTGATTCCCTTTCATTTCCTTCAACCGTATATATATAAGGCCATGGGAACCAGATCTCACCACCTCAGAGACTGGCCATTATAGAATATACTCCATACATATAATACACACACAGAGAGAGAGAGAGAGAGACGGAGAGAGAGAGAGAGAGAGAGAGAAAGAGAGAGAGTAATCTGTTATTTATGTGTGCATCACACTGCGTGGATCTGTTACGTTCCTCCAGTGCTGCTGCGAGATGTCTCCATTGATTGGGGCTTTCGCAGCAGAGAGCTAGTTTCTATCTTTGTCTCTGTCTCTGTCTCTATCTCTGTGATTCAACTCCGACCAGATGTGGACGCGACGGTACGTATAGAGGTCGCGCACCGATCCGTCTGATCATCGTTTAATTTCAGAAGCGATCAAATTGAACGTGATCGGCGACATTGAGTAATTATTTTCCAGGTACTTGTGATTAATTTGATTGCAGTTTGTCATTCTTTCCACCGATCGATGAAGTTTCATTTCTACATTCTGAATCTACATTCAATGTCCAATTGCGCGTAAGCTTAACCGATCCGAGTTATATAAAAATGAAAAAGAAAAAGAAAAAGAAAAAAAAAACTCTGCTAGTAATATAATCTAACAACCCCGCATGAGGAAACTGTAATACACCAACTCTCGTGTTTTGGCCTGTAATATTGATACCTTTAAGACATTGCAGAATCTCTTGTTTTTAGGGATTAATTGTTAATTTGTTTTGTATTTCTCATTTTTTCTTCAAAGGTTGCATAATTTTTTTTTCCTGCTATTGCAAACTAATCCATACAGCATTACGTTGCCTATTCGTGTGTGAACGTCGCCATCTGTTGTTACATCAGATTCTGTTGATTTCAGGTTTATTTTTTACATTCTCTTTTTTTCTTTTTGTTTTTTAATACGGCATCTTCGACTTCAACCCTCTATATCTCTATTTCTTTAAAATTTGGAGGAAGATGAACTCTATGAAAGTGTCCGGAAAATTATGGAGATCTCCTCAATTTCACTATTCACCTTTGTCCGAATTCCATTTTATTCGTCAAATGAGTGTGTGTATGAGTGTGTGTACATTTCTTTTTGTTACTAAATTTTTACCTTTAAAATTAGTCACCATTGACTATTTTTAATAAAAGTTTCGACCAGAGTAATTAGAATTTTGGAGGAAAGTGGCGAATATTTGAGGTTTGAAATGAGTTTTTTGAAAAATAGAGTATTGAGTTTTTTTTTAATAAAATAATCTTCCCAAAACCCTTTTTAATACTCTTAAATGGTGAAATGGAGAAATATTTTGACACTCTTACTTAGTTGGTGAGATAGAGTATGAATTCCATGCATCTTCAATCCATATCCTCTAAAATTTTATTCGAGATGATCACAATAAATTTTTATATTCAAAAAGTGGACTAAGATATAAATATGATTTTACTCTTCATCATTAATCCAATCATACATCTATATATGTCCATTTTCATCATCAATCATTGTCTATTTTGCTCCTAATTTAATTATTTAACTCCTTTTATATTCAAAAAAGTAAATTTGGAGTATTCCTATTTTTTTTCTCTCATACTTATCAAATTGCATCCTCTCAAATTTATAAGTAAATAGAGCATGGGTTGGAGCTTGATTCCCCCCACCCCCCCCAAAAAAAAAATATGGACATATAGAGGATAGAGACGAGAAAATGGAAAAACATGGGTGCTCTTAGGATCTAATTGCCATTTATTGACTTACAGAGTTTAGTAAAAAAATGCTATACAAACAAAACAAAGCTGAAGCATTAAGATTACAGTACAAACAAAACTTTTCTTTGGCCAATTTTTCATATTTGATCTCTATTTTTCCCTAATTTCCCATATCCTGAGGATAAGACGAATTACAAAGGTACGAAATTTATAAAGTAAATTAAAAAAATCACTCAAAATGAAATTAGAAGGGGAAATAATAGTTGACACTTTAATTAGATATCTAAACACAAGCTACGCACAGAAGCGAGGGCTGAATTTTTTGATGGGGGGTTTTCTTCCTTTTTTCAGGTTCACAACATAGTAACCAATTCCCTAAATCTATGGAATTTCCTAAGTAATTTATTTAGCTTATTATTATTAATCAAGGCTTTATTTTTTCGCTAGAACAACCCTCACAAATTGCGAATACTAATTTGCTAAGAATGAATTGGATTGAAGCTCTAGTGTCATCGTTCGCCAAAGTCGGAAAATCTACAAGATCGGGGTCACAATTTGTATCGATTAACTCAATTATGTTTAGGACGAGAAAATTTTGGGTGTTGGCTAGGTACCTCGTGGCGCTACCCAGCAGGTTTTTCAGCTGTCCAAAAGTATTTTGGACAGTCCAGATTTTATAGAGAGGAAGAGGAGAGAGAGAGAGAGAGAGAGATCTGGACCATTTCCAAATTATTTTGGACAACCCAAATACACACTTGGATACCAGGTGTGTGATCCCCTATTTGCACCCAAATACACACTTGGACACTCCCTACTTGGTTGTCACGGCTCAGCTGGGTTTTGTCTAATCATAATAGGTCTGTCATATTTGTTCTTAAAAAATAAATGAACGAGGTGAATATATCATCCATAATTTTAACAAGAAAACAAAAAATTCAACACATCTTTGGCAAATCTTTCAATTTATAATACTACTATCAAAAGCGTACTTTTCCTACGTCATAGAATAATTTGAGAGGTGACTTTCTAACGGTGTACTCTTATTGATCCTTTAAACCTTCACCCTTTAAACCTTCACCCTTCAAATACTATTTTTCCAATACAAAATGATAACCACTTAGAAGATAATAAAGTTAAAAGCACAATAAATTAAAAAAAGAAACTGAATATTTTATGCAATAAGTAGTCCTATAGTATGGCATTTGAAGGGTGAGATGATATTTGATTGGTCCACTGGATTACGTAGAATAAAAAAAAAAACCCCTTAAAATCTTCTAGTAATATTTTGAAGTTTTAGGAATATGCCGGAGATGCTTAAAAATTGAAAATGAAAACACCTGCCATTGGGAAAATGCACCACCCATTCCGTGCAGATATAATTAAATGACTAATCAGATCGTGTCTACGACTTTCATATCAAGCTCGATTTTGTCAATGACACCTTTTTTTTTACATGCAATCAAGCCAGATTTTGTAATGGGATATTTTTTCTTGCAATCGCGCCAACCGTTCCGTGGCCTGTTTGATATGATTTACTAACATGACATGTGGGGATCATTAGGATTCCCGCAGGCCGCAGCTAATGATCCCCGCAGCTAACGCATTTATCTAACCAAATCATTTTATTTATTTTTTGGAGTTTTTTTTTTACCTGAAATATAAAACACCCACCCCGACTTTAGACATCCATTAATTATATACAGTTTAAGGGTCAAAGTTTAGGTTTGATCTAGTAATGTCGGTAATAGCCGTGTGATGAAACCAAGCCTTTAATCGCCGCATTTATTGGAAGAAACGTAGTTAGTCCCCTGAAATAGATGAAATCACAGATATGCCCTCATCTGTATGCAGTTATGAGCAATGTAATACGTGGGTAACTTAGTCAATTCAACAAGATTTGTTTGTTTGTTTGTTTGTTCCGTCGTAAACTGCTATCAACATTTATGTTGTCGTTGTGAACGATGTGCACTTCATTTTCACTTCCACACACACACACACAGACAGAGAGAGACAGAGAAGAGCCTCACTGACGAAATTGTTCACTTGCAGGCATATCAAAGTGAAGATTTAGTCATGGAGTGCACTTCATTTTCGATCACCAGCTCTCCACTTCCCACAGTGGCAAAGGATACACTACAAGAACACCACACCCTTCGCAGGACGTTTTCTGGCATGGACTTGTGTGCCCGAGCCAGAATAAAAAGGTCGTGTTCCGACAACCACATCGTCCACTCCATTAAAAGGTCGTATTCCGACAACCACATCGTCCACTCCATCAACCCGACTCGTGCCTCAACAACCGAACCACAGCTGAAAAGCAGCCGATCAATGGGGTTCTTCAACTTCAAGTTAGCAGGACCAATTTTCCCAAACTCTCTCCGATCGTTTCTTTTTGATCCGGAGACAAGTAAGGACATGAACATGGACATGGCAGAGACCACAAGGGAGAAGACAGATATGAAAGAGGAGAACTGGTCAGAGAGCGATGATGAAGACGATGATGAAGATGAAACGGAGATGAAGAAACGAGTGAATTGGGTTGAAAGGCTAGTGGAGATTCGGAGTCATTGGAGAGAGAGGCAACAGAAAGATGATGTGAACAGTGACGGGGATCAAGATTGTGATGAAGATCATGAGGGTGGCTGTGAAGTGGACTATAGCGATGAAGAGGACGAGGAGAACTCGATAATTGATTCCGAGTCATTCTCGAGGTTGCTGGTTCAAGTTCCTTGGTCTGATGCTAGGCGTTTCTCTCAGCTAGCCTCGCTTTGCAACATGGCATATGCGATACCTGAAATCGAGGTACGTTCCGTCATTAAAGTAATCCTATACAAACAGTATTTGTGTAATACGGAGTATACAGAAACAGAATGATACGGTGCCACTTTTTAGTTCTTCAAGTTGAAATCAGAACACCTTTCCTTTACTCAATTCCCAAAAAATATTCTGTTCTGAATTAGTTTTCTCAAAAAAAAAAAAAATCTAATTTGAATCTAGTTTACTCCCAATCCAAGAGTATTCACATAGTCCACATGTCATCACCAGCAGGGCCGGCCCTGAGCTAAGGCTCAGTAGGCCGGCGCCTAAGGCCCCCACGAAAAATGAAAAAAAAGGTCTCCAAATATTTTTTACCACCAAGTATGTAAGCTCATTTTGGGTTTTTTCCGTGTTAAATACATGCATATAGTTTTGAAACAGTGTTTATCGACTTTATATTTAGTTTCGCTAGCATTTTTAAGGGCCTTCATTTTCAAATTTTATCTTAGGCCCCTCAAAACTCAGGGCCGGCCCTGATCACCAAGGCCCATTAAACATAGTAAGTGTAAGTTGGCTTTTTTATACATCCGTGGGACTCAAATCACTCACACATGTTCCAACAACCATAATAACCTACATGTCAGTTTCTCCGTCCCAAAATAATTGACCGATTTGGAGAATTTGCTACAAAGAACAATGAGGTAGGTTTCATGGTAACCTACCATATTCTTGCTGCATTTACTAGAAAACTTATTCTGAAGCCTAATAAATGAAAATCCTCCTATGGTCTCGTCTAGTACAGAACGCTCCTTCTAATTCCACTTTTCATGCCCCCAAGGAACTAGGCTCTGCTAATTATGTCCATCAATCAGTAAATTCAAAAAGCCGGTAACAAGAAGAATTATTTTGGAATGACTACTTTCTAGACAATTTGGCTCGAGTTTTTTTATCGAAACGTAAGTAATTTGATCTAGCTAACATGTAGGCCAAAGATTTAAGAAGACAGTATGGCCTCCACTTCGTAACATCTTCCCTAGAGAAGAAATCAAAGGCAGCAGCACTAAAAGCCAAACTTGATCAAGACAGGATTCGCGAACCTGTTTCTTCCGCAGCTCCTGTTGTGTCCAATGGAGAAAAGGCTGTGAGATCTGTGAAATGTCAAAATTGCCCGGCCGTTGCATATGAGATAGCAGCTTCAGCTGCATCTTATGTCCACTCTCACTCCAACGGCCTTTTACCCCTTGGCTACGAAAACAAACGAGGAGATGACATGGATTTATATGGCAACGAACCGTACCAAAAAGAGGAGGGAGGGAGTTGTTCACCTCGGGTGTACAAATCTGAGGTGGCTGCTTATGTGGCAGCATCGACTATGACGGCAGTGGTAGCTGCAGGTGAGAAAGATAAGCAGGAGGCAGCTAAGGACCTCCAATCACTTCATTCATCACCCTGTGAATGGTTTATTTGTGATGATCCGAGCACATATACTCGTCAATTCATTATCCAGGTAACAGACCCGTGTGTGTGTGTGTGTGTGTGTGTCAGTTTCAGTAATAGCCTGCTTAAATCTATCTATATACTCAAACAGTAGTTTTTGACAAATTACAGGGATCAGACTCCGTTGCATCATGGCACGCAAATCTCTTCTTTGAACCAACTAAATTTGAGGTAAGCATAAGCGTAAAACTCCAGACACTTGTGTTGAAGTTCTTTCACCCAGTAAAGACAAAAACATTGAGAAAAACCCAGAACAATTTGAGAAAAAATCATTCTTTCTTGTAGGGGACAGAGGTGCTTGTCCATAGAGGAATTTACGAAGCAGCAAAGGGAATATACGAGCAATTTATGCCAGAAATCATGGAGCACGTACATAAATTTGGCGAACGTGCAAAGCTTCAATTCACAGGTCATTCTCTTGGTGGTAGTCTTTCACTGTTGGTGCACTTGATGCTCTTGACAAGGAGGATAGTCAAGCCCTCTGCTCTGCGGCCAGTTGTCACCTTCGGATCACCATTTATATTCTGTGGAGGCCAAAGGATTCTTGATGAGTTGGGGTTGGATGAGGACCGTTTTCACTTTGTGATGATGCATAGAGATATCGTCCCAAGAGCATTTGCGTGCAACTACCCCAACGGTGTCGCCCAACTCCTCAAGCGCTTGAGTGGCACTTTTCAATCCCACCCATGCCTCAATAAGAAGGTAAGATATCCTCACACAACTCTTATCCTCGCACAACTCTTAATTTCCACATGTCAAAACTCTTGTTGAGCTTTTGATAATCCGGTTATTTTGGCGCTAACTTTTCACTAGGCATCAAAGACTGCCACATTCGAACCTCCACCTAAAACAGGTAGAAACCAATTTTTTTTTAAAATAGGCAACAGCATAATAAAATTTTCAATGCTGAAACTGCCCCCAAAACGCTTTTATCCAAGTAAGAATGTTTTAGAATCTTCATTCAGCAATATAACCCTTTTTCACAACTTTTTCTGCAGAAATTGCTGTACTCTCCGTTGGGAAAAATATTCATTCTCCAACCAGATGAAAAGTCCTCTCCTCCTCACCCTTTACTCCCTCCAGGGAGTGCCTTCTATGCTGTCGAAAACACCCGATCCAGCTTCACCCAAAACGCCCTCAAAACCTTTCTTAATTCTCCCCACCCACTGGAAACCTTAAGCAAACCTACCGCCTACGGCTCAGAAGGTACAATCCTCAGAGACCACGATTCAAACAACTATCTGAAAGCAATAAATGGGGTCATTAGGCAACACACAAGACTAGTTGCGAGGAAGGGGAGTAAACAGGAAAGTCTCTTGTGGCCACTATTGACCACAGAATATCCACATGCATGGAGCAATGAACATAATCTAGAGGAAAACAGGGTGGTAAAACAGGAGTTGATGACCAGCGTCTAAAAGAACTGCTACCACAGAGTCGATAGAGTTACTATGTCCATAAGAACTCGAGTTGGGGGTAAATTTTCCAAAGACTCGATGTACATTTTGCCTAAATATCTGAGTGTGTGATTGTATTTCTATGTTCACCAATTTATCAAGGTACAGTCGATAACATCTCTAATAAAATGTCTATATACTTGTACAAGCTACACTCGAAAGATGTTTTTCAAGTTGGAAGAATGTACTAGTGTTCCAATTCATGGCCTATGTTGTCATCTATGTCTCAAACTAACTTCCTAAAAGAAGCTGAAACGCATGCATAGGAACTGTAACTGTATCGTAGCCATACCTGGGATCTGGTTCCTCTCTCAGGAAAGAACATCTTCCGTGAAGGATACACATCAACAAGTTCTACTTACAACCCAAAAATTGCCGAGGCTTTTAAAATCCCAGCAATGTGAAGAGTTTGAGGCCATTGGTTTGGGGTTATAATGATGTTGCAAATTCATGCATCGAATTGAAAAATCGCAGATTTCCCTCCACGAAACTTAAAGGGTCGAAAATCCCCCAGGACAGCATGATCAATATATACTAATAACAATGCATAAAAGCATGAAGGCATCCAACTACTGCTGACCGGATACAGTGGGAAAAACATTTTTCCGAACCAAAACATTTTCCTGACCAAGGGACAACCGAAAAGAACAGAAACATGACTTTTGAATACACCAGATATGGAGAAAGGAAGAACTTTAAGAACCCACTCATATGCTTGAATCCGTCCAAAATCCTAATCATTGTAAAGATAAGAAATTCAGATTACACTAGCTCAGCGGTGGATGTAAGCATTTCCATGTTCATCTGAAACTAATGTACCAGGAACATTCTGGTAAAAAGGTTACAGTGTAAGCATTTCAATGTTCATCTGAAAGCAATGTACCAGGAACATCTGGAGAAAAGGTTACAGTGTAAACAATAAGTCGCTGGAGGAAAGAAAGGCTCAACTCACATTAAGTTACAAACCAAAGCCATACACGAATACCACAGTCAGCCACGTTATTTACCCTCAGCAGCCATCTTTTTCTTTATCTCGTGAGCAGCATTGAATATGCCATCGGTTTTTTTGTTGCAAACAAAGCACTTTTTGTTCTTGGCATGATGCTGCGAGACAAAGGAAGTGACAATTAAAATCTTAAAATGTGAAGAAACATATGCAACATGGCAGCAACCCTAATACCTTTAAAAGGCTTAGAGACTTCAAATATCTACAACACTTTTTAAGTTTCTTATAAGCACGCTCAACCACAAGTTATGCAAAGAAAAAGAGCTAACGACAATACATACAATATGGAATGGCAGAGAGGGTTGTACATCTCTTAGCGCTACATACAATCACTTCTAAACCATGTGTTCGACTCCTTGGGGCACTCATGGTTCTCCTAGGTCTATCTTTGTCCGGGCTGTGTGGGATGTGGTGTATATAGACCAAGGGTTTCAAGAGTTCCTCATCATAAAAAAAAAATATATATATATATATAAATTAATAATAATAAAAAATAAAAATAAAAATAAAAATAAAAACCCTTTGTACGGCTCTCAAGGATAAATTCTGCCGGATGGTTGTCAAAATTAAAGAAAAAAGGAAAGAAAATGACAGAATAACTTGATCGTCCAAACGACTTATTTTCCACTATCCTTCACTTAAAATTACAAGAAAATACCAAGGCACAGTTTCACCAAACCTATTTAATTTTATGGACGATAAACAAGCGAAACATCGAATCTTCCTGCCTGCCTTAGTATCTATTACTTCTATTCAAGTGACAAGTTAGTATAGAATTCAATTAATTAAAAAAGGAATTAACTCCACTAGCCCAAAGACATCAAATTCCACAAGTCTATAATTGTGGCTTAAAGTCCTCCGTTACCTTGTATTTACATGCATCTATGTGTTTAAGTCATATTGCACGAAAGGGTTGTTTTCCGTTGATTTCAGGTAATTTGATGTTGTAAAGGCATATCCGAGCGCGTGTCTAGCTCCCAAGGAAAGCCGATGTCCTGAGGAATCATGGGGGACCCTTGCCATGCCTTAGGAGTGCTTTAGGAGAAGGGACGAAGTGAATACAGAAGGTTCAAGAGTCAAAATAGAGTGAAAAAGAACCAAAGTGCTGCAAGCCCCTGTACCAGAACAGGAATACAAAACACAAACAACTGCAAGCAGCTGTACCTGTACAGCAAGATATTGTACCTGTACAGCTCGGTATATTGGGATTCATACCGAAGTTGTAACTCTTAGCTCTCTCCTCTCTCCTAGTTTTAGCCTAAGTTCTTGCAATTTCATGCAAAAACGACAAATTGTTATATGTTATATGTAAGCAAAAGATAAACCTATGACTCTCACACACACACGCGCGTGCGACAAATTCTTATGTGTAAGCAACAAAAAGACACACCATGCGTAAGTATCTGAACCTCATCTCAACCTTTATCTTTAGACATCCCTTTCAACGTGGTCCCGTTGGCTTACCAATAATATCTCTGCTCTAAATACTGGAGCTTCTTCTCTTTGCAAGTTCCATAAACTCATCCATGAAACAAAGATAGCATTAACATGATTCTAGATGCTAACCTTCCCACCACTTTTGAGATTCGTATTACCTCATAATAAGGAATCACCAAAGAACTAATCTCAACCAAACTATTAACCCTTCCATCCCCACAACCTATCTTCAACCCCTAAAGTGGGGGCCAACGATCAAAATGTATCACCAACTCTTCACCCCTCCAACAATACAGATAACATACTGCGTGTTCCATTGCCATCTCCAAAATTGGAATTTCCCAAAATCGAATTTTATTTCTCTGCCCCCCAGACTTATAAGCCTTGGCAATGAAAGGTTTGTTTGCTTATAGCTCAACATTTCTGCTCCTAATTTTTTTTAAGGAAATTCAGGGAACCAGTTTCCATTATATCATATCGATACGTAGGGTAACATTTCATAAATTTTAGGAAGGTAGTGGTTATGATATTTTTTGTCTTATTTATGTTGCCAATTCTAAAAATATTCATCCAGAATAATAACACCACAAATATGTTTCACCCAAGTATACTTCTAGGAAGCCATCTTTGTGTGTATTTCTCTACATTTGAATCCATTAAAGGCGACTTTCTTCTCTCAACCCCCCAAACTTTAAGTTTGTTTCGTCCTTTTTCAACCTCCCGTGATTGCTTTTTTTCAAATTATATTTCTATCTTATAATCACAAAACTAGTACCAGTGTTTGAAGATCTGATAAGAAAGCCAAGAGACAAAGAACACTAGAGCACTAACAGGATCATGACTGAAAAAAGAAAAGAGCATAAGAGGGTTTGCTACCTTCAATGCGCAATGCTCACAGAAGTAGTGCTTGCACCGGGTTACAACAGGATCAACAAAAGGCTGCCTACATATAAAACAAGCAAATGGCAACGAATCATCATCATCTTCATCACTCTGGTCTGCAACCCCCTCATCCATGTCATCCCCTCCCAGAGCCAAGTTTCTCTTTCTTACTTTTTCAGCTTCCTCCCACTCCTTTTCCATCTGCCATCCTGACTTATAATCACCTCGATCATGCATGAACTTACAAGAATCTCCGTACCCACAGTAACCAGTCTCTTTATAATCCTTACAAATGTCTGGTTGGTAGTCAAACCTTGCGGAAACTCGTATGTGAGCAGAAGCCCTAAGCGGTCCATGTGATCCACCGGCTTTCTCTGAAGAAATGGTTTGCTCTCTTCGGAACCCAGCTTTGTAATCAGTATACCCATGAATACCTTTATACAGCTTTTCACCTTCAGGGTTCTTGCTTTTTCCCTTCAAAGCAGCCTCTGCTTGCTTAAGTACTCTCTCTCGAATTGCTCGAGCATCTTTTGAGAAGTCTGTCTCAGTTTCCAGAGTTGCAGTTGCCCTGCTATCGTCTTGAACTTGAATTTCTTTTGAGGACTCAAATTGAAAGATTGGAGCGCTGGACTCCACATTAGACTCAGAGGAAATTGAGTGTTTCGAGGCTTCAGTGGAGAAATGAAGCTTATTATCAGGCCGTGGAGGCTTTTTCTTGTCAGGTATCAGCGAACTCTCAGCTTTAGAATCTTCATCTTCATTGTTATCCTCATCTAATGTCCGCTTTCTGAGGTTCTTATTCTTTGATGGCTTTCTGAAGAAATTGCAGACTGTAAAATACAAATTGAGTTAGTACTGGTTGAAAAAAGCAAATAGAAAAATGGCCCACAAGGTAGACAAGCTAAAAATAACCCCGACCTGCTTCAGACTGTTGTTGAGGTTCACTGGAGTCTGCCATTGAAAGCTGGGCCCGAGGTTCAAAACCTACAGATGCAGAACAAAGAGATAAATAGACATGTCTTCTATCCCACCGCACATTACATAATAACTGACAAATAAAGAAAAGTGTAGCACTTTCAAGGGATAACTCATCAAATGTCCAAGTAAAATGCATACTCAAACTTGCCACTTTCAGGAGTCATTGTTCGCTAAAATTTGAGATTCACAAACAAATGCAACTCAATAATGTCTAACGCGACCCTAACCCGTCCCCATAGCTCTTAGTCGTAACAAAGCGCCGGTGAAAGCATCACTAAGGCCATTTCATCATCATATAATTTTATGGGGCAAGAATACATAACCAACGGAAGCGTATCCTATGTTGTCCAATATAACAATAACGTAAATTTATATAAGGACTATGACATTCTATTACTCCTAAGAGCTGTGCATAGTTTGATGCTTTGCAAATATCTCTAGCCTTTACAAGGACGTCAAAAGAGTAACTAGAATACAACCTTCCTACACACTAACATAGATACAGGTCCTTACATATGCCACAAGTCCATGGGAAAAGAAACCATATCAACCTACTCTTCCACACCCAAAATGTGGAGCATTTTCATGAGCCAAAGCTCATATGAATGACTGGTACATAAGCCACATGTTTTCCATGAACATTATAAAAACCATTCCAAAGGAATAAACCATTGCTTTTCATATTCGAGAGAACCCATAGCATATAAACATGAATTTATAACGCACATCCTACATATTTGTGTCATTTCATATCACCAGACATCCCTTGCGTGAATAAGCCTGGACATCTATTAATTAATAATTATCCCATATCATACCAATTTCACATCTTGATAGCCTTTTAGCATTGTCCCCTAATAGGCTGGGACGTTATGGATGTCATTTATAGATTTAAAAAATCCACCTTTCATTGATTATCCATGGAGTTCATATCACTTGCAAATCATGTAAAGAAAACATATCTATTGTATTCAAAAACATGTATGAGACTGTATAACTTGGGTATAAGTCACTCACCTCGACTCCAAGATTCCTAAATGGCTGGCCTTTTGACTATAAAAAGAAGTGTTTGTGACCACATTGTCGTCCGATATGCATTGTAAGTCGAAATCGACCCATAGTCTACCTCATATTTCCTATTTCTGAATACGGGAATTTTTAAATAGTCAAAATTATCCGTTTAGATCACTAATTATAATCGTAATCACTTTTCGGGGGTGAGGGTTCTCACAGCACAGGTACTGGTATGGGGTACACGATACGGCAAAACCTAAAAAAGTAGGGTACAAGTACGGTTGGGTACATACAATATAATTAATTTATTTATCCTATTTTACTATGTTCCATTGCATAAATTAACGCAGCATAAATGAAAGTTAAGAGTTCATACATCAAGTTCAATGTGCCTAGATCAAAGCAATGCAATGTCATTTTAGAATTTTTATGTCATTAATGATCTGGTCGACAAGGTTTTAAAAAGTAATTAAGCAATCTAGATGATCGAAATTAAAGAGCAGACAAATTTATGGGTTCTGTAATGGAATTGACCCATTCGTCAACTCTTTGATACTTCACACATAAAACCCTGCGATACAGTACACGCCAGAATTAGCATATAGGATCTGTTTCAGCTCATAAAATAACAAAACATGACAAACAAAGATGCATATGTGAGCATCTATATACATATATGTGTGATTATTTTCGTGAATTCACTGAATTCTCTTCCAACCATAATTATAACTGACAGGGCTAAGGATCAACCCAGGCTTCCAACGTTTCCAGTTGATGAATGAGTAAAATTTGTACGGGCTCAGAAAAGAAAAATCAAAATCAAGAATGGGTCAAATGCAGTGCCAAATTGTTTTTCCAGTTGAGAGTGAGAGAGAGATAGAGAGACTTACCGGAGGAGTTGGATTGCCAGTCGGGGCAAGGCAGTCGGAGCTCAAGCTCTCTCTAACTCACGGTAAGTCGGTCACCCTAGATCTACATATACAAGGTTAAACGACTGTGAGGCAGAACTAAAGAAGTAAGTCTATAGAATATAACGAAACACGAAGCCCTCAAAAAGCTCAACGAACATTTAGCCAACCGCCAATCGATTGGAACTAGCTCGATTTGGATTGGTTACTGAGCTTGGCAGAATATTCAAGGAGTGAGAAATTACTAGGCCCCAAACGTATCATGTTCAAGAATCCAAATTAAGGATGAACATCAACAAACAGAGGTATAAAGGCGCGCGCGCACAGAGAGAGAGAGAGAGAAAGAGAGAGGTACCTGCTTGCTGGATTTTGGGCTGGGTCTGCCTGATTCCGTCTGATCGCGGTAGAAATTGGAGTATATATATGTGTGGTGGCGACTACGAGGAAAACCCTAAAGTTTGATCCTTATAACAAATTAGTCCCGTTATTTGTACCCTTTCCAAATTAAAGTCGTTAAATGTCAACCGACTCAACCTTATGTGAACGGGACCTAACGTACTCGATATTTTTTTGTCAATTGTTTGGAGAATTTACATTACTTCATATTTAGGGGATCAATGAGTTAACTCGAATGTTTAAGTCTCTCAGTATTGATTTGTTGTTTTGTTTCTTTGTTTCGGTTCTTTTTTTTAGATTACATATGTGTTGTATTGTTTTATGATTTGAGTTGGGCTCCCGGTTGAGTTCTTTTCTATTAACTTTTGATCGAATTCATCATCCCATCCCGAAAGTCTCAGGTCTGCTTCGGCAGATGTGTCTTGGAGCTGGTGGCCTTCGATAGCCTTACTATGCCATGCTTGTTTCATTTGTTAGTGTTCTCATTCCTGTATTTGATGTAATCATTGCCGGATAACTTTGTAATGATATATTTTGACGTTTTCAAAACATAAAAAATAAAAAATATTTAGGGTAAGGGGATGTGAGGTATAAGCCACCGACAAGGAGTATAAACCCACTGTGTGTGTGTCTGCAGCATTACTTTACAAGGTTTGAACCCAATACCTCCCGGTTGGTAAAATCAAGGAAGTGTCATTTGGGCTATAGTTCATTTAACCTTTTTGTAAATTATAAAAATTTAGTGAACACGCCATGTCACTTCAATCAAAATAACCAACAATTGGTGCATGTGTCCAGTTGAATAGGCGTGGCCGCATGGGGTGTAAGTAGCTGGGTTACTAATTTTATTAGTTTACCCAAAAATTTATTCATATTATATTTAGTAAGGTAATTATAAAAGTAATTTTTCATTATGGGAATAGTGAAAATTACTTTTGTGACATAACTTCACAATAGTGTTCACGCCAAAGAGAGGTAGCCTCAATGTATATAGAATATGTTTACTATGCACTCAATTTAAATGACATGATAATATTTTTTTACATTTTAAATACATATAATCAAACTCTACCTACTTCGTAAGCTAAACACGACTAACGAACTCCACTTGTGAAACACTGCTATCATATCCGTTATATTTTCGGTATACAAGTACGGTCGAGTGTTGCGATAAAAAAGTATGAGTTTTGTCACATGCCTGCAAAAACTCTAGAATTTTGTGCTTAGAATGAAAATCTTATATGTCCGGGAAACTTTGCTAAAACTCTAGTAATTTTCCCGGACATCGGTGAAGGATTAGTTTTTCAGTCATGCTAACTTATGTAGTTTTATCTGTTGTTATTGTTTATTTTATCGTGTTATCTTTTGTTGTGTTTTAGATACTTTTATTAATGTTTTGGCTGGATGATCTAATGATATTTCTCTCTATTTCTCAAAAAAAAAAACTCTAGTAATTTGTTGCTGCCACGAGGACCGCACCCTCTAGTATTTTTGATATGCTACTGTGCAAATTCTGCTAAAATATGTTCGGGACCAAAGTAAAAGAATATTAAAAAAAAAGAAAGAGTTTTCTATGTTTTATACCCCAAAACTATTCCATCTTTGTCTATGTAGTCCCTAAACTATTAATTTAGTTTATATAGTCCCTCAACTATCATTTTGAATCCTATTGGATCCAATTGATAATGGGATTGGTGCTTTTGGACGGAAAATCAAACACCTGAGCAACATGTGCTACAATTTAATGGCAAAGAGGGTATTTCACCTCTCTCAGCCAACTGGCGCCAAAACCAGGAGGGTTTTCCCTCCATTTTACTATATATATATATATATATATATATATATATATATATATATATATATATATATATATATATATATATATATATATATATTTTCTAGTTCACACTCTCGGATTTAAGGAAAAAATGGGGTTTTTTTGTGTTGAAATTTTTTTTTGGAAAATCCGATCCGTCCAATGTGTTCAGAAGGTGTTTTCTAGGGTCAAAGCGAGAAATCTTCAAAAAAAATACCGGGAATGGCTTGATCCAAGCAGTTTTCGCAAAAATTGTATTTATATATTTTTGCGAAAACTGCTTGGATCAAGCCCTTCCCGGTGTTTTTTTTTTTGAAGATTTTTCACAAGAACCCTTGAAAACACCTTCTGAACACATTGGACGGATCGGATCGTCAAAAAAAAATTTGTATAAAAAGTCCGGAAATTAAAAGTCCGGATTAGAGAGCGTCCACTTCCAGTCCAAACTCCCTTATTTTGTTAAGTTCCGGACCTCATTGATCCCGATCGAATTTCGACGATCCGAACCGTCCAATGTGTTTAAAAGGTGTTTTTTAGAGTCCCCGCGAGAAATCATCAAAAAAAAATACCGGGAAGGGCTTGATCCGATCCGTTTTTCACAAAAACGGTATATGTATAGTTTTGTGAAAATGGCTCGGATCAAGCCTTTCCCAATATTTTTTTTTTTGATGATTTCTCGTGAGGACCCTAAAAAACACATTTTAAACACATTGGATGGTTCGGATCGTCAAAATTCAATCGGGATCAATGAGGTCCGAAACTTAACAAAATCCGGGAGTTTGGACCAGAAGCTTGGTGTATATATATATACGTACGGTCTCTCTAGTCCGGGGTTTTTTGGTGTTTTGAAGTTTTTAAAAGATGTTTTTGCATGATCTGATTTTTGCGAAAAACTGCTTGGATCAAGCCCTTCTTGTTTTTTTTTTTTTTGAAGATTTCCCGCATGGACCTTGGAAAACACCTTTTGAACACATTAGACGGCTCGGATCATGAAAATTTGATCCGAAACTATGAGTTACGGACTGAAGAGTCCCAGACTAGAGAGTTCATTTATATATATATATATAGGACACGGTTCTTATAAGGGTTCCCTTACAAAAAATTTACGGGAAAAACGTTCTGGACCGTTAGATCGCTTAAGGCCATCAACAGCTGAGATTAAAAAACCCACACGCGGGTTAAAATTGGTTCGTGGGTCAGAATCCGGGTTAAAATCCCATCCGGATCCCTCATCTCCCATTTGACGCTAATCGACAGAGAGAGAGAGAGAGAGAGAGAGAGAGAGAGAGAGAGAGAGAAGAGGCATTCGAAACTAATTTTCAACCGGGCCGAAATCCAAGGTGAATCTCTCGTTGTTTCTCCTCCTCCTCCTCTCTCTCTCTCTCTCTCTCTCTCTCTCTCTCTCTCCTATCTTCTTCTTTGTATGAACTGATTTCTTATGAAATCGATTTGTGAGCTTTTAGGGTTTCAACCAACGAACAGAAATCGAAGAACAAGAGGTCGAAGAACAAGAAATCTCAGGTATATCTCTCTTCCCTCGCTCTATCTGAACTCGATTTTTGAATTTTTAGGGCTTATGAACTCGATTTTTGAATTTTTAGGGTTTCCAGACGAAGAGAAATCGAAGATCAAGAGGTCAATCGAAGGTCTCTCTCTCTCTCTCTCTCTCTCTCTCTCTCTCTCTCTCTCTCTCTCTCGTTCGTTTTAAATTTCTTCGATTTATCTCAGATTTAACAAATCCTATTATATGTTTTGGATTTAGGGTTATTTTTTCAAAAATTTCTTCTATCTGAAGTCATTAATATAGAGCGTAGTGCCATGGACCAAAATTTGCTTACTACTCTGATGTTATGTTCAGATTATATTTTGTGGAGTTCGTTCACAAGCATTCTGTTTTGTCAAGGATGTCAATTCTCTTTCCATAACTGAGATAGAGAAGAACAAAAAACATCCATACATGATGTTAAAATTGGCTGGTTGATTTGTAGTGATCAAAGCTGCAAATTGTGGCTCAAATTGTGGCTCTCTATGCATATGATGCTAAAAACTTAACAAGCTTTATAAAAATGTTCCAAAGTTGGTGCACATTTGTGCCTCTTATACATTTTCTCACTTTTTTTCCCCATCGCTTTTGTATGGTAGTGTTGTTTATATGCTCACTTTGGTCACTGGAATTGGACTCACTGGAATTGCTACATTTTCTTGTTTTTGTCTATGGGATTGGTCATGTATTTATATAGACTTCAAAATTTTGAGAAAATGGGCCTAACGTCTTTTAACATGAGAAAATGTTTATGGATTGGCTCATTGAATTGATCATCTAATCATATGATTGAATGATGTTATCTTTCAGTTTCAATGGTTGCATTCAAATGCCAGGAGCTATCGAAAGTGCCGTAATTTTCGTATATCACTTGGTTTAACCAAGACCTAGCCAAAGAGAACAAGAATATGAAGAAGTTGATGGCAGATGCTAAAGTGGACTCCTACAAATGGAAGTGCGACTGGATTCTACTAGTTGCATGCATAGTTTTGTGGTTAACAAGGATGTGAACTAATCAATGTAGAGTTATGTATATGCACAAGTACAGGGATTGATGTTTAGTCCTACCTAGTATTACTAGTAGAGCTCAATAGTTTTTAGTGAGAGCTCACTAGTTTTCCATTTTTTCTTGTAACCATAGTGAGGTGTGTGGTTGACTCTTGTATAAGAGGTGGTTCAGTTGGTGTAATTGATTCTCAAGAACACAGAAATATAAATTCCACTTTCTCTCTCTTGTAAAGGAGATCAATTGCTCTCTTGTTAGTTCATTTTGTCTTCTATTATGTTATTTTAATGGCTTAACCTGTGTCGGATTCCGATGGCAGCCACATTATGCAAATGATGCATGTTTCTGTTGATAGAGGGGTCTTACAGTGTAAGAAGAGAATTTGGCAGGTTTTCACATGGTCATAACAGTGGTTGGATGTTTATAAACATTAAACTCAGTCAATGAAGATGGTTATACAAAAACCATTATTTCCTTTTAAAAGTTCATTTGATATATCAGAGTAACAATAATGGCTAGAGTCTTATGGACGAACAAAATCATATTCACAAAATAAAAGCAGATCAACTATTTAATTATTTGTAGTACAATTTGTAATCAAGTGAAGCAAGAGATAGATATATATTGTACATGGGCATGTATAAAGGCAGCTTGGACCCTATAGCATCTATCTTGAGCATGTAGAAAAACAGCAGTTCTAACTAGCGTTTCTTCATACAACAGTAATTTCCTCTCTTTATAAAACAATCGGTTCTAAATCAAAAATTATTAGCCATGCCTCGAATAAGCAGTCCAATCACGCTAAGGGCATCTTCAACCCACCCTTCATAACTCCATTTTTGCCTTCATTCCTCCATTTTGGAGGAAAACCTCTTCCCAACCCATCCTTCATTTTCTCCTCCAATTTGGAGAATTGTTTTTCACCCTCCAAATATGGAGGATCAAAAAATTATGGAGGATCACCTCCATTTCACTATTCATCCTTCCAAATTTCTCTCATGTCCTTTTTTTGTCCTCATTCTCTAATGATACAACCAATATGATTAAGAAATGGAGGAATGAAGATTATTGGGTTGGAGCTCACATGAATAGTGAAACCCTTCAAATTCACTTTTTGAATATCAAATTATATTTTGATCCTCCAAAATGGAGGAATGGAGATTTGTGGATTGAAGATGCCGTAAGGGAGGCCAAAAAATACCTCAAGAAGGTGAAGGACATGGTTTCTGACGACGAACACCAAATTTTCTTGAATCTCGTCCAAATTTTCTTTATGTGTTTCCCAGAAATACAAAATGTGTGTAGAGAAATTCAAGTAATAAGAATGAAATCCAATATCAATATCATTCTCCTAATTAAGTACACATTTGTGTTTCCCAGAAATACAAAAATGCCGTTAAAAAATAAACAACCCACAAAACATAGCAAGCCATAGCAAAAACCCACAAAATGAAGCATGGTAATACCTTTGATGTATCTCTTCTTCTTCTTCAATTTCTATTCCGTTCTTCTGGAAATCCTAAAAATCGAACAAAAATGGAGTACAAAAATCAATTTCCTTCTCTTCTGGAAACCCTAAAAATCCAGTTCAACAATGAATAACCACGAAGTGAGAGAGAGAGAGAGAGAGAGAGAGAGAGAGAGAGAAGAACCAGAGAGAAGAACCTTCGATCGATCTCCTTGCTCGATTTCTGTTCGTGGAAACCGAAACCCTAAAATTTCAGAAAACGAGTTCGAAAACCAAGAGAATCGAACGAGATAGAGCGAGGGAAGAGAGAGAAGAGAGAGATACCTTCGATCTCGTCAATCACGTTCGGGATTGCTTCGTCGATGGATCGATTGGTGACTCTGGTTCTTCATATCGCCTTTTCTCTCTCTCTCTCTCTCTCTCTCTCTCTCTCTCTCTCAACCAAGGGGAATGGATCCGGATGTGTTTAAACCCGGATCCTGATGTTGTGACCCGACCATTTGACCCGCGGGTGCTTTTTAAGTTGTCTTCTAATCTGAGCCGTTGGATCGCATCCAACGGCTGAAATTAAAAGTCCCGCACAAAGGCTATTTGAGGGCGCCCTCACTAGAAATGTTTTGTATATATGTGTGTGTGTATATATATATATATAGGGAACACTTCTAGTCCGGTCTTCCCGTTTCCAGACCTCATGATCCAAATATTTTTTTGGCGATCCGATTCGTCCAATGTGTTCAGAAGGTGTTTTCAAGGATAATCACAAGAAATCTTCAAAAAAAATTACCAGGAAGGACTTGATCCAAGCAGTTTTTGTAAAAAATTTATATTTACAATTTTTGCAAAAACTGTTTGGATCAAGTCCTTTCCGGTATTTTTTTTGAAGATTTCTCGCATGGACCCTTGAAAACACCTTTTAAACACATTGGACGGCTCGAATTTTCCAAAAATAATTTGCAACACAAAAAAACTCATTTTTTCCTATTTTCGGGAGGTATGGACTAGAAGTTTTTGGTATATATATATATAGGACCCCCTTCTAATAAGGGACCCTTATTTAACTTTTCAGGCGGACCTAAGGGCATTTTCGACTTTCCGGATAGTTTTTATCGGAAACTACTCGGATCAAGCCATTCCGGGTATTTTTTTCGGGAGATTCTTTGCGTAGGCCTTTGAAAACACATTTTAAAAACATTGAGCGGATCAGATCGTCAAAATTTGATCCGGAAAGTTGAAAAAGGGCAGGTCCGCATAGTATTTTTAAATAAGGGTCCCTTGTTAGAAGTTTATTGTGTGTGTGTGTGTGTATATATATATATATATATATATATATATATATATATATATATAGGGTAAACTTCTTATCCGGACTTTTCATTTCTGGACCTCATGATCTAAACATTTTTTTGACGATCCGATCTGTCAAATGTGTTCAGAAGGTGTTTTCAAGGGCCTACGCGAAAAATCTACAAAAAAAAATATCGGGAAGGGCTTAATCCAAGCAGTTTTTGCAAAAAATATATATTTACATTTTTTGTGAAAATGGCTTGGATCAAGCCCTTCCCGGTATTTTTTTTGAAGATTTCTGGTGTGAACCGTTGAAAACATCTTCTAAACACATTGGACGGATCGAATTTTCAAAAAATAATTTGCAACAGAAAAAAAAAAACCATTTTTTTCTTATTTCCGGGAGGTGTGGATTAGAAGATTTCCGTATATATATATATATATATATATATATATATATATATATATATATATATATATATATATATACACACACACACACAATGGCAGCCAACAAAATAGTGTAGCCAATTTCTCTCTTTTCCCCTTCCCCTTGTACCCACATACCCAATTTCTCCATCTTCCCCCTTCCCCCATGCCCACATTCCCAGTTTCTCTCTTTTCCCCCTCTTCCCCCATACTCACATTCCCAACCTAACCATGTCATCATCTTCTTCTTCCTCTTCAAGCACCCACCATGAATACCCTACTTGCTATTGTGGATTGCCAGCCCTAATTAGAAAGTCAACCACATAAGCAAATCCAAGAAGAAGATTCTTAAGGTGTGGGAACTTTGAGGTAATAAATCAGCTCTCTAACAAATCCATAAACATTACATTTTTAGCTCTGTAGTTCTTGCTTCTATTGGCTGCAGAAAGACAAAGAAAAAAACTGCAAGTATTTCTATTTGATTGACCCACACCCTAAAGAAAAAGAATGAAGCTTTGCAAAGTCAGAAATGAGTCTTAGAACTGAAATGTGCAAACATTCAATGAATCAACGAAAACCTAACCAAAGAAAACAAGAATCTGAAGAAGAAGTTGAAGGCAACAGAAGCTACAAGGGATTCCTACAAATGGATGTGCTGGATTCTATTATTTCTTGCATCATTTTGTTTTTCACAAGGACCACTGTAAATGGGAGAAATATGAAGTACCCTATGAAGTATCTACCATGAATTTGTCTTTATGTATGTTGTTATGTAATGACTGAAAACAGAATTAATGGAGTCATGTTTTGCCATGTTTTGTAATGCAGTAACTAAAATTATAAAAACACAAAGAATAGAACACAAATGTTGGACTACCAACATTTACTGAAAACACATAAAACATAACACAAGTGCTGGACTTCACAAAACACATTCAGAACACATTCACAGGTCTAAATGCAATGTAAATGTCAGGTCCACATTTAACACATTCAAAAAACAGAGACAAGTCTACACATTTCAGAACACATTGACAAGTCCACATTTAAGACATTCACAAAACAGAGACAAGTCTAGTACAGTGGCATATGGCATATCAATTTGTGTCCACAATGGCAAGTCTAGTACAATGACAACTTGTTAAAATGGCATATGAAGTGCATAACTTCCAAAAACATACTACCAAATGTTTTAGAGTACTACCAACTAAAGGGCCACCAAAAACATACAAAAAACAGAAGCAAGAAATGGCCCTTTCAAAAAAATTCACTAAATATATTCATTATCCCCTTCCTCGTCCCTTTCCTCCCCTTCCTCTTCCCCTTCCTTGTCCTCTTCCATGAGACCTTCCTTGTCCTCTTCTTTGTGACCTTCCTTGTCCTCCTCCTTTTGTGCTTGTGTTGGTATTGGACCTTGGAGTGGGGTTTGTAGTATTCACAGTAGATGTGCAAGTTTTGCTGTTGTGGCCTTCTCTGCCACAATTTCTGCAAGTCATTTTAACCCCTCTTTTACTTAGCTTAAATGGTTGCTTTGTAGGTTCATCTACCCCCCTTCTTCTTGCTTTATGTGGCCTTCCAACTGGCTTTACATAATCTATAGGTTTGATTAGAGCCTTACCAAATTTCTCCCACATATCAGGTCCATTCATGAGATGCATAATGTTGCCATATGAAGTGAGTTAGTTGTGCTTTGAGTACCAATCACTAATATATTCCTCTGGTTCACCACCTGATTCAACTATGACTCTGGCAGCATGCTCACATGGAATTCCAGTGAGGTCCCATCTTCTACAAGAGCAGGTTTGCTATGGAAGATTTACTGTGTATTGCCACCATCTATTCCTCTAGCTTTAAACTCTCCCTCGCCACATGGATAAACAATATAATCACCATACTTGTTCTTAATCTTTTCAATCTTTTTATGTATCTTAGGACCCAAGTCATCCACCCATTTGTTTGCAAATTCTCTTTTCTTGACCACCCTATCCATGAGGTATGTTCCAAGTCTTTCCAATAAGGTCAGTATTGGTTTGTCCCTAGCACACAAAATTGCCTTACTGAATGGTTCACACAGATTATTTACCAAAATATCACATTTTGGGGTGACAATAAAGTGTGATATAGACCAATGACAAGGGTCTCTAGTTGGGTGAGACAACCAAACAAATGCCCCAGGGTCATCTTTCTGTAATTCTCCCATTAAGAAATCAAATTTTCCCTCATAACTAGCCCTAGCTAACTCCCACATCTTATCATGCAATACCTGACTTGGAAATCCAGCATTCCTGAAGTTGGCATGCAAATGTTTTACATAATGCCTATGCTCAACATTTGGTAGTTGCTCCTTCATTGCATTTTCCAGACCCTAAGACAAAAGCCAAATCAGGTATGTTATAATTCATTCAACCATGTTAAAAGAAAATGAGTTCAAATATATAATCACAGAAGATTTACCTTTTGTTTATCTGAAATAATAGTCCAAGTAGGTTCATTCACTATTTCCAAGTATGTGATTAAATGACCTAGAAACCATGTTCATGTACTTGTGTTCTCTTGCTCTACAATTGCATATGCCACATGAAATGTCTAGTCATTGGCATCTATACAGCTGTCAGTAACTGACCCAGGTTGTGCCCCTTCAAAAACACCTATCCACTCCAATAAGTGGTTTGCACCCCTCCACAAATCCCTTTTTCAATGTTGCCCAACAAATATAAAACCTCTGGAAAACATTGGTTGACATTCCATCTTCATTAGTTTTCAAGTGGACATATGAACTAGTACCAGGATTGGATCTTGCTATCTCATTGTAGTAGTCCCATAGCTTTGCATACTAGTCTTCATAGCTACCTTTAATCTTGTTCAACACCTTTTGTTTTGCACTGTAGCATTGGCTTAATGACACATTGCATTTGAAGTCTTGTCTAACCTTTTCCATTAATTCAGTAATCTTCAAATTAGGACTGATTTTGATCGTATCAAAGTATTGATTTGCCAACCAAGATGCACACATCAACCTATTGTTCCATATCCTGCTACAAGTATGGTTTGGATTGTATGTTTTACTTGTAGTGAATGGTTACCTTTCTCTCTATCAGAGGCAAAAAGCTCCCATGGACACTCTTTCTTGCGTTTACCATCCACTGGATCAATATAGAGCTTGCATTTAGCCTTCACCTCTTTTTTTTTTTTCATTTTTTACGAACCTAGTATATTTCCCTTGCATTATTGAATGTTGCCTAATTGCCCCAGCCACCTGAGCCCTGTTTCTGAATATCATTCCCTCAAAAAATAAAGGTTATTCTTTTCCTTTGATTGACTTAAAAACGCATGATTTCCTTCCTGATTGGTCATCTTCACCATCTGCTTCTTCCAAACTACAAAAACCACCATCAGAATCTGTATAATCTGATCCATCAGTTTCATAGGGTCCATCCTCATCCTCACCTAAAAATGTATTCATTTGTGATGGATCCATTGCATTATTCCTACTTCCAAACCCTTGCATGTTCACATCCACATTTTCCTCAAACATCCTATCATCTTCATCGCTAAAATCATAATCACTGTCATTAAATTCTTCACAGTTTTCATCCTTGCCTAAGTCATCCTCTTCCATCCCAACTAAAGGGTCACCTAATCCCTCTATCATATCTACATCTTGAGTTGTAACCCCACTCTCTGGAAAGGTTCCAATCTCCCATTCCCAATTAGCAACATCCACCTCTTGCAAATCATCCACAAGGAAATTAGGAAGGCCAATGTAAATGTCTATTACATTATCCTTAATATGGTTAAGCATATCCATAATTGGTCATGGGTTTGGATAATTTTGAACCCACCTTGGGAAGTAGGAACCTTGAAGTAGTATTCTACATAATCCTTAAACCCTAAATTTTTACCAATCCCATCCAACTTTATTAACGAGAATTGACACCTATTCTCATAGTCACTGTAACCTATTTTACAACCAACATATGGCTTGACATTCCCTACAACCATGAAGCAACCCCCATGGTGAACTTTAACAAAGAACCAATCAGGATTTATATCTACATGCAATAGCAGCAAAAAAAGCCATATTATTATGGTTTTCAAGCATATTATACTACTTCACATATTGCACATGTGGTCAAAAGAGCTTTTAAAAAATTGTATCACTTCGGGACCACAACACACCAGCAGTAGGTTTTACTACTTTTTTAATAAAAAAATGGGACCACGCACCATAATGCAGCAACGAAAATCATGCATGTCAAACCCTAAGGTGCACATAAATAATATAAACAAGCAAGATCCATCAAATCAACAACACAGAAAACCCAACATCGAAAAAGAAGAAGGGTTTTTATGCTTACAATTGGGGATTACATCTTCCCTGTGCCTCAACTGATCCGGACAAAATTTTGTAGGTTTGCTTCCTATTTGTGTTTTGTTTCCCATTTAGCTACAAGGTTGGCAATAGAGAGAGAGAGAGAGAGAGAGAGAGAGAGACCAATGATGTTATGTGATTATGTCGTTCCAAGTGGTTCTAGAAATATCTAGGGGGCCAAATGATGTTTAAGGCCTTCATATTTGTTAATTTGTGGGAAATAGCATGTGCGCCTCACGTGTTTGATTTTCCGTCTAAAAGCACCAATCCCATTATCAATTGGGTCCAATAGGATTCAAATTGATAGTTGAGGGACTATATAAACTAAATTAATAGTTTAGGGACTATATAAACTAAATTAATAGTTTAGGGACTGCATAGACAAAGATGGTATAGTCAGCTATGTAATTTAGAAGAAGAGTCTGTAAACTGCCCGTGGACTTTGAGCTTGGCATTTTCCTTTCCAAAACCCACATCATGGTCTTTTCTTTTTACCTAGCTGCTCGCTCCACAAATTCCGCGCTTCAGTCTGATTCATGTTTTTGCACCACTGGACTATTCCTTTTCTCGAACCAATTCGTTTTTCCCCTTAATAATTACAATCAGTTCCACTTAGGGCGGGTTTGTCAATCTTCCCGATCAGGTGATCCGAAACTCGTAGTATTCTGTATTTTGTTTCTGTAGCGCTTATTGGTTTTCTTTTCTCCGTATGTTTTTATCCGAATAATTCCCTTTTTAGCCTTCTTTTCCAAATAATTGCCTTACGTTTTCTACTCCTACTTAGAGAAAAAAAAAACAAAAACAGTTTTAACTGTTATTCAGGGTAAGGGTACCTACAGAGAGTATTGATACACTGGTGTTTGTTTTTGGAAGTTTTTGATCAATTACTGGTTTATATTGGTCAAAGTGAAGCCCGTTTTCATCTTTGTTTACTATAGGAAGCGTCAAGTTATGTTTCTTTGGGGGTTTTCTATTGCTTTGGGTGCAATATAGGAAAGTAGCACAGCCAAGACCATGGGTGATGACGAGGGCTGGGCAGAGCCAAGTAGGTTTCTGCCAAATGGTCTATTGCCCAATGCAGCTCGGGTGGGTCGAATCCTTGACTCGGAGAGATGGTTAAAAGCAGAGGAGAGAACTGCAGAGCTCGTGGCCTGCATTCAGCCCTACCCACCATCCGAAGGACGCCGGAAAGCTGTTGCAGATTATGTGCAACGACTCATTACAAAGTGCTTCCCATGTCAGGTAGTTGTTTTGCTTCAAAATGTTTCTTTTGTTTTGTGGTGGTTTCTTATCACTTTACTTCAATATGCTCCTTAAGTAGTAGATACAGATACCTGGGTTCTATTTTTATAGGTGGCTTTATTCTTTGGGAAATGCTAATAACTGGTCGGTCTGTTGCAGTTATCCTTCGTACTTGTAGTGAAGTGTATAAAACACTGGGGGGAAGGTATATAGACAACCGTGGTGTCTTGAAATATGTGAAATGTGTGTGAAGATTCTAGATGTTTGGGCATTATGTCCTTAACAATGAGACCTGCTGACCTGTAGTTGGCGGTTAGCAAGATCCTTGATAGGTGGGTCGGTGGGGTAGCTAAAAGGAAAAAGGAGAAGTGGAAAAGGTGTTATTTGGGGTATGATACTCGTGGAAGGATACATGAGTAACAATAGGGAGACCACTTCGAAAGATACACATTAAGTGTCCTTAATTGGCAAATGGCATAGTTTAGAGATGACCATAGATTTATTGAAATGGTAAGACCAGATAGTAGCCGAGTACAATTACTTGGGACTGTGCTTCCTTGATTTGAGCTTTTTGTGCACCGTAGTGTAGTTGGAGAATGGTCAAAGTTTTTTTTTTGTTGGTAACTGAGAATTTCGTTAAAGAGCAAACATAACAAGAACAACGAAGGCATTCCTTCCCAATACAAGACCAAGAGAGTAGAAGTTGTGAAATAACCCAGTTTGCTTTTCTTGTGCTTTATTTATGCGATATGTAGTTTTCATATGACAGGCAGTAATTCAAACTTTTAATTCACTTTACTAATGCGTGATACATCTAATTATATGGCTTGGTTTGGTTACTTCTAATTCCCTACAGGTGTTCACTTTCGGGTCTGTACCCCTCAAGACTTTATTTACCGGATGATGGCATTGACTTAGTGGTCTTGAGTAACAATGGGGACACATGGGCTAATGATGTCTGTGATATGCTGAAGTGTGAGGAAGAGAATGAGAATGCTGAATTTCGTGTTAAGGGAGTTCATTATATTCAAGCAAACGTACGTCCTTTTTTTACACTCTTTTTCTATTGTTTTAGGCTTCTTTTATTGTTACTGTCTTCTTAGCAACACTTACACCACACACACCACCCCCGAAGTTGCGATTGTTTAGGGAAAAGAGTATTGGAAAATAAGAATAACCTGATTTTAATTAATGATTACAGAATAAAAATACAACCTGGAAAAATAAAACAGTTAACTGAACTACAGAAGCTGAATTGCAATACAAAACAGAGACTGCAGACGGATAGGGAATCACAAACTGAGGCCTGTTTATAATACGGTGCCCTTAAGACAGATTTGCTGCCTCACCAGAGGTGCTGGAGGATTCTTTCAGCATCTCAGGGTACAATGGTTCTGCACAGTTGTAGCAGCACCATCTGGATTGAATTCAGACTTTACAGCTTTCAAAGTTGTTGTCTGTATTTAGCTGAAGAGTCTCAAATCTTCAGTTCCAAACTTTTTGCAGACCAGACCTTTTGGGTCATACAGGCTTGCTAACCCAACGCCCAGTTTAACCAAACCCAATTAGCAAGACCAAGTTCAATCCATTAAAACTTCTTGGGATTAAAATAATAAAGCAATTGTGCCCAAGCACAAGCCAGCCAAGCCCAGGCCCACGGTCCGGGCAGGTGGCAGCGGCGGCGGCGTGCATGTGTGGTAAATGGGTGGAAGTCCACATTATTCATGTCATCTCCCCCTTCGAAACTTGGGTGCCCCAAGTTATGTCCAACTTGGGTTATACATACCCATCAATGTTTGCATCTTTGAGCAAATGTGGGGCGGAGGTGACTCTTCACCTTCCAAACACAACCACTGTGAGAGTCAATTTAATAATTTATCATTCATTTGTTATTGGAGTTTGTTCATTCTTTCAATGGCTTAAATCGCTTAATTAGGAGTATCTAAAACCACTTGGACCCACCTCACACGGTGTGGGTTCCCACTTAATTTGTGGTTCAAAGTCACCAAACTCTTAGGAACAAAGTCCATTTTCCAACAGATTGTTGATATAGTTGTTCTACATGACACTTACCTGGATCAGCTTGGTTCAGGATTAGTGGTATTTGTTTTAATGGGAACAGGGTTTATGACATCTTACTTTACAATCTTTTCAAACAGATTGAACCAAAAAATCAGCAGAATTTTACTTGGCTTTGGAAACTCTATCCTTCACATGGATTTTGTAAGTGCTTGTTCCACCTTGTTGGTACGAGTGGTATGACGTTATCCTTTTGCTGGATAAAGAAGTAGCTCTTCTTACACACTGGTGGGACTAGAGTCACATTTGGGACTGATTAGATCCATGGAAGTTGTGCGGATGTTAAGCCAACTCTCATTTCGTCTATTATTATAGACAAGATTGGTTACTAAAGTTTTAGATAACGGGCGTTGTTTTTCTCTAAAACCTCTACCATCACATGGTTTACATTTTAAAGCTTATTCTATGTCTCTTAAACGAAAATGAGTCTCCTTGCATTTCAAATGATTCAAGTGACACGTAAACATGTATCATATTGATTATTGTTGCTCATTTGTTCTCATCTAATTGCAGGTAAAGATAATAAAATGTCTTGTGGAAAATATTGATGCAGAAATATCCTTCAATCAGCTTGGTGGGCTATGCACTCTTTGTTTCCTAGAGGAGGTCAGTTATTTGTTTCATGGCCTTCAATTTTCTTTTGTACCAGAAATAACCTTCAAACTACTCGTGTGGTGAAAAACCTTCAGTTAAAATTCCGCAACATATGAACCCTGATGATGTTAGGTTGCCTGTACTGGATGGAAATTTCTGGTTCGTAGGTTGATAGTTTGATTGCTCAGAATCATTTATTCAAGCGTAGCATCATATTGATCAAGGCGTGGTGTTCCTATGAGAGTCGTGTACTGGGTGCTCATGATCGGCTTATTTCAACTTATGCCCTGGAGACATTGGTTCTTTACATTTTTCATGTTTTTAACAACTCCTTTGCTGGACCACTAGAGGTTGGTATGGTTATGTTATTTCATTTTGCTCATTTTTTGTTGATTTTCCATCTGAATCTTTTTCTTTGCTATGTCAGGTCCTTTACCGTTTTCTGGAGTTCTTTAGTAACTTCGACTGGGATAACTTTTGTGTCAGTCTATGGGGTCCTGTACCTATTAGATCACTTCCATATATGACAGGTAATAGTGGATAGTAGCTTGCCATCTGTTGCCTTGTTGAATGGCCTTGTAGGAAATACTTGCCCAATCTGCCTTTTTCTGATAGATTTAAATGTTTTACAGCTGAACATCCCAGAAAGGATATGGGAGAGTTACTCCTTACCAAATTATTTCTCGATGCTTGTAGCTCAGTCTATGCTGTTCTCCCTAGTGGCCAAGAAAATCAGGGCCTGCATTTTGTTTCCAAACATTGCAATGTTATTGATCCATTATGCGTAAACAACAACCTTGGATGTAGTGTTAGTAAAGGTACTTGTTGAACACTACGTACTTGTCCGAACTCTTGACTGCTTCCTGTCCTTGAGAATGATTTTCCCCTTTTTGTTAGTTACATTACATAATTTTTCTCGACTTATTGCATGCAAGTTATTTTTGGATCCGTTGCTACTTTTGGCTTATACTTATTGATTTTAATTCCTTCTACATGCCAGGTAATTTTTTAAGAATACGCAGTGCATTTGCACTTGGGGCGAAAAGTCTGGCAAGATTACTCGATTGCCCAAAAGAGAACCTAGTTTATGAAGTAAATC
Source organism: Vaccinium macrocarpon (assembly GCA_022606695.1). NCBI lineage: Eukaryota > Viridiplantae > Streptophyta > Magnoliopsida > Ericales > Ericaceae > Vaccinium > Vaccinium macrocarpon. Next base: position 568,331 of record CM040176.1, on the reverse strand, counting down.
AGTTCTTTATACACACATGGGATAGGCATGGCAGTGGTAATCGCCGTGATGCACCGAGAACTGACTTGCGGTACTTGACATTATCAACTCCACATCAACTTCACAGGCCTGAGAATCTGAAGAACACTCCAAGTGCCAAAACATTGAATGAGAATTCTCTTGGTCGTGATGATAGAGAGGGGAAATGGAATGATGACTCAAAATCAAGAGCTCCTCAGCGCCATCACAGTGAAAGTTCAATGAATAATACTGGGGGGCTTCCATTCGCATTTTATCCCACGGGACCACCTGTTCCATTTCTTACAAACACTCCAAGTGCCAAAACATTGAATGTGAATTCTCTCGGTTGTGATGATAGAGGGGAAATGGAACGACGACTCAAAATCAAGGGCTACTCAGCGCCACCACAGTGAAAGCTCGATGAGTAATGCTGGGGGCCTTCCTTTTGGATTTTATCCTACGGGACCACCTGTTACATTTCTTACAAACACTCCAAGTGCCAAAACGTTGAATGAGAATTCTCATGGTCGGGATGATAGAGAGGGGAAATGGAATAATGAATCAAAATCGAGAGCTCCTCAGCACCATCACAGTGAAAGCTCGATGAGTAATACTGGGGGGCTTCCTTTTGCATTTTATCCTGCAGGACCATCTGTTCCATTTCTTATAATGGTTCCTTTCTATAATGTTCCACCTGAAATGAGAACTTCTGATTCATCGACGAGCCATTTTAGTGGTGAAGATAATTTGATTTCATCTGAGGAGATTGATCATTCTGAGCAATTAAGTACTGCTAATGCTTCAACGATGGCTGCTTTTGTTGAGTCTGGTGATGAACATAGATCCAATATTCTTAACAGTGACTTTGCTAGCCATTGGCAAAATTTGCAGGTTGGGCGGTCTTGCCAAAACCGAAATTTCCATGGGCCTTAGAACTATCGTTCACCAGTTGTGCCGCCTATGCACCTACAATGACGTGTACCTTGGAATGGTACCGGAAGACCTGTTTCAGCCAACACCTTATTCCTGTTGCTCCATTCCAACCTGTTCCCAACAGACCTCCGAATGTCTATCAACGGCATGCCGATGAGATTCCCAAGACTTACTATGATGTCTTTCAACTTGGACATCATTGACAAATTGTAATCGCGAATCACTGCCACAATCCTCCTCTCTCATTTGCGGGAACAACACTTTGACAAAATAATTAACTACTTATGATAAAATTGTTACACTTTTTTAAAATGCTCATAGTTTGAGTTCCGACATTTGTGAAATGGCTGGTGAATTAATTATCGAGTCAAGCTAGTAATGTATGGGTATTGTGTCTTTTTTTTTTTTTTCCGGAAGGAAGTACAAGATGGTTTCAACAATAATGATACGGTCACACACCCCAAACCACACTCAGCCACACACCGTGCACTGTTCACGTGGGCCCTGCCCACTTTACCCCACCCAAAAAAAAACCGAAAATTTTGAAATCCCATCGTCTAGGTTTCATTTTTCGCGGCGTGGGGAAGCCATCAACGTTAGAGAGAGACATAGGGGAAACCATCAACCAACATCTGAGACCCAAATCGTCTGATAAAGAGAGAGAGGGCAGGGGAAGCCATCAACGAGGAAGAAGAAAGAAGAAAGAAGAAAGATCAAACATCTGAGACCTAAATCATCTTCGTCTGGGTTTCATTTTTCGCGGGCATCTAATAGACAGAGAGAGGGGGAAGCCATCAACGAAGAAGAAGAAAGAAGAAGAAGATCAAACATCTGAGACCAAACACCTGACATCTGAGATCCATTATTGCTGCTGCTGGAGTACGAAGAAGAAGAAAGAGGTAATCCCCTATTTTTTTACAATCTCAACCATTTGGGCATTATTTTCGTTGTTCATTGTTTGTTTTCCTGGAAAAACATCTGAGTTATGGTTTCCTAGGAAAATTTTCCTTAATAGCCAGTATCTAAAACATGTGGGTTTAGACTGAACTCAGTTCAACAAATGTGGATGATAGAATGCAAAACTTAAAAGTTGCATCAAACCTTGGGTAGCCCTGTGCTACTAGAACTTATGGCTGCCATATTTTTCAATTGCTTGGAATCGCAAATCAGGGTTGACACTTCTGTCTACCAAAAAATAAGCAATCTATATGAAGTAAACTGGTTTAAGGCACGAAGGAGACAAAAACTCTAGCACAACCGTAAAGAATGGTTGTACGAGTATTCACATCATGACCAAAGAACTCCCTACTAATAAGCTTTCTTGTTGCATGATTTGTAGACAAAGTGGGCAGATATCTAGTATATTAACAGTTTGAATCTTCAGCACACTGGATTCATAGTCTTGCATCACCAAGTCTACGCAAGTTCATTTCATATTCTGCGTATTATACTCACTTGTTCTTGTTTATTTTTAATCTGCAGGTGATGTTTCAGTTACCCTTGCCAGAGTCTGATCCATCAGTGATGTGTCTTATATTGTCCCAAATTGAAAGGGACGAAGAAGTGGAAGAGGTTACGAATGGTTCTCCAATAAAGAAGGGTGGTGATGGTAAAGCAGCAATTGAGAATTCTAAAGATACAGTTGAGGATCTGAAGATGGGAATGGAATTCAACAGCCCCAATGATACTTATTTGTATTACTCAAAATTTGCGTAAGAAAAAGGGTTTGCAGTGGCTAAAAGATCTTCGACAAAGGGAAAAGACGGAGTCTTGAGGCATGTAATTTTTGAATGCAGCAAAGGTGGAAAGGCAAGGCTTAGAGGAAGCAACCTTGCCAAGCCACGTCTACAGTTAAAAACTAACTACTTAGTTTGGTATTTTCCTGTTACACTATAAATTTATTGGTCTTGATTTATATTAAGTTTTTTTGATATGGCAGAATAATGGAAGCGACGTGGGAGCATTAATGTGGCCAAACATGGGACAATTAATGTGGCCAAACATGATGGGCCATAACTTCCAAAATCCATCAAACTTGATGCCGACCATGCAAAGTGCAATAAGAGGAGGACCACAAGGTTGGAGAAATCCACCAAACTTGATGCCGACCATGCCACTAGGTTCAAGAAGACCACAATCAAGTATAATGGGAAGTCGATTGCAAGAATGGCAAGGTGTTCAACCAAGTTTTTGCCCCAACACATCATTAAAGAGATTGAAAGTTTACTTAGTGCCTTCTTGTGGACTGGAGCTGATATGAAACACACCGGTGCAAAAGTCAGCTGGACTTCTCTGTGTCCCTAAGAATGAGGGGGGTCTTGGTTTAAGGTCCATAAAGATTTGGAATCGAGCCAGTAATATGAAACATCTATGGGCCCTTAGTCAAAAAGCTGATACGCTTTGGGTCAAGTGGGTTCACGTTTATATTCTTAAGGGCCAAAGTCTTTGGGGGGTTCAAATTCCTTGTGAAGCGTCTTGGGTGATGAGGAAACTTATCAAGCTCAGATATTTGTGCCGGGACTGGATTAAAAATTCTATTGGTAATGGCAGGGACAGGTTTCTTTAGACAAATAATTGGCATCCTATGGGGCCTTTATACCAAAGGTTTGGTGAATCTGTGGTGGTTAGTAGAGGCAATGCTCTACGAGCTAAAGTATCCTCCATCATTGACCATGGGTCTTGGAAATGGCCTAGGCAGTGTAATAGGTGGATTATGGACATTATAAGACACACTCCTGATGGCTTTCTCCCTAATCCATCCTTTCCTGATAAGATCTTGTGGACTTTAACCTCGGATGGTCAATTCACTACTAAATCAGCTTGGGAGGCTTGTAGGTATAGGAATCCCTTCCAACCGTGGCATTCTCTTGTGTGGTTTGGGCAAGGAGTTCCTAGATGGAGTTTCATTGAATGGTTGGTGGTGTTAGGAAGACTATCCACGAAGGATAGACTGATTAGTTGGGGTATGGCGGTGTCCCTTCAATGTACTTTATGCATGACTGCGTTGGAATCTCATAGTCATCTCTTCTTTGATTGCCCTTTTTCTTCACTGATTTGGAGACAACTGCTGGTTAGGAATGGAATATCTCGGCCTATTTTGCCTTTTTCCCAAGAATTGAAGTGGGCAGTATATAACATGAACGGGAAAAGCTTTCGTGATGTTCTTTTCAAGCTGTCAATGGCAGCTTCCATTTACACACTATGGGAGGAACGTAACATGCGAATTTTTCAAAGAAAAGCTCGGGATGTGGATGGGGTGTCTCTAGCCATTTTCAATTCTATTAGAGCCAAAGTCAGCTCTTGGTCGGCTATTAAATTTTCAGCCATGAATAGAAGGCTGTGTGAAGATTGGCTTCTTGATTCTAGGATTTTTGCTGTTAATAACTGCCCTTAGAGTGTGTTTTGATGTATATGGTGTGTGAGTTGTGTCTAGTTTTTTCTGATGTAATTGGTCCAGGGGTATGCCCTGATGATTCTTTGTAGCTTTTTGCTCTTTAGTGGTATAAAATTTTACTTACCAAAAAAAAAAAAGTTTTTTAGGAAATGATGAAAAGAATGAATAATGAGACAGAGTACAACACTTGCTTGGTTAATATGTTGTGATTGATAATGGAATGTATTTTGCTTTTATTTTTACCGCATCGTGTCCGTATTGTATTGTGTTGTGATTGATAGTGGAATGTATTTTACTCTTATTTTCATCCTATCATGTCCGTATCGTGTCTGGTTTGTATCGTGCCCGTATTGCACAGAGAAACTGACTTTAGGTTGCTCTAAATGCTCTATAAGTCCAGAAACTGCTATGAAAGTGTAAAAAAATGACTTTAGGTTGGTCAAATTGCTATTATAGTGCAGAAAAATGGAGTAATAGTGGCCGAAACTGCTTTAGATGTGCAGAAACTGCTCTAAAAGTGCAGAAATTACACTTTAGGTTGGTGAAAACTGGTCTACAAGTGCAGAAACTGCTATAAAAGTGCAGAAATTACACTTTAGATTGCTCAAATTGCTATAAAAGTGCATAAAACTGAGTTTAGGTTGCTACTTTTGCAAAAAATTGGGCAGCATTTTTCCTATTTTGTTGCATACCCGACGTCTAAGCGTCTTATCAGACAATCAACAAATAACACCAAACACAATTCATATAATTTCATCTACAATCACATTAAAAATTGATTGAATTGATACCCAATTTTTATAACATTTGGTTCAATACAAACGTGCATTACATATCCATTGAAATTGCATTACATCATTACTAAGGAAGATCTCTAAGTTTCTGTCTCTTCCCATTGAAGAGTACAAGTACAACATTAACAAAAAAAAAAAAATGGAAAATCAATCTTCATTGCATGATTCTTCATCTGCACTTTCTTGTGGGATCTCTTTGGAAAAGGCTTCGATGGTGGGGGACTTCTAAGGCTTCAAGTGCATCATCAAGTTTCTTTATAAGTACATGTTTCTCCCATGAAGCTGCCTCCCTGAGTCTAGCCTGTAACCAAAAACAATGAATTTCATCATAACTGTCTCACCATAACACTGAAACCGGACACACCTGCAAAATATGAACACCTCTAGTTAATTTCAACATAAGCTGCAAAGTTTATAAGAAGATTTATAGAGAGAATGAAAGGGGCAAAACAAAGAAAAACCTGCAAGATAGCAAAGAACTCATTTGCAAAATATATGTACACTTGTACCTAAAGAATCTATAACCAAACCATAATCTGGCTCATGCAAGGTGTGGTATCACCTCGAGAATCTTATTCGAACTTAGATCCCTGACGGATGAGATTATAACAAATATTCTAAGAATTTGTAAACTTAAAAATAAATTATGAATACTAACGTGGACGGGCTTTATGAAGCCCACAGTTCTTTTTCAGGTAACATAACTCCAGTAATCCAAGCTAGCCATATAACAAACAAAGTTACTTAAGTTTTCATGTGAGTCTTTCAAGGCCAACAAAGCACATTTGAGTTCCATTAGGAGGACTAAAACCAAACAAACACTAAAACAAATGCAAAAGAAAATTAAAACTCAAGTTTAGACCCACTAAGCATTAGGTAATGAACATAGGAATTGAACCAGACCCAGTCAAAAATAAAGAGAGAAAAGATACACAGCAAACAAGGACCTTGAATTAAAAGCAACTTAAAAATATGAAATTTGCATATTTTGACTCAGCTATTATGTGAAGACCGCCAATCAACGGAAAGAAACGAGAGGAATACCCCATTCTTCGCCTCTACAGGATGCTCATCATCAATATGACAGCACAATCCAACAATATCGAAATACTCCGGACAGAACAGGCACACAAATTCCTCTCTTATATCATCATCTTCCTCGAATTCTTCAAACCCCATGAGCATATCTAACGCAGAAACAAATCGATTAGGCCGCATTAGGAATGTCTAAAAAAGCCGGGGTTAGCCCCCCTTTTGGTAGAAGTTGTTTGTTAACCAAGCTTCTTGGTCTTGTGGGTTTTTGAGAAATAAGTTGGTCTATATGAGGTGGGTATTTGCTAAAATATAGAAGCCATACATCTAAGCTTTTTTGATGCTATTTCAGTGAAAAAAAAGTTTGCTTTTTTCGCCATCCCAAACAGTCATAAATTAGCAAATACCACCATAAAATCTGTATACACGAGGAAAGCTATATACATATGTATATACATACCCACGTACGTCAGTAGTGTCTAAAAAAAACTGGCTTTTCTCCCCTTTTGACAGAAAACTAAGCTGTTTGTTAGTCAAAAACTTTGGTCTTGCGGATTTCTGAGAAATAAGCTTTCTCTATTATGTTGGGTTCTTTTAAGAGTCAAAAAGATTGATTTTTTAGCCATCCCAAACAGTCTTTAAAGAAGTAAATATCACAAAACCCACATACATATAGAAAGGTTCTCCCTCCGTCCCAATTTGTTTGCTCACAATGGAATACGTGCAATTTCAAATCCTTACAAAATATATTTCTCTATATTATTTTTTAATTTGTTTTATAACAAATTAAAGTGCTCATTGAGTACTTTAATTTGGTGTAAAAAAAATTTAAAAATATTATACAAAAGTACATTTTTTAACGTCTACAAAAATACACGTTTCCCAAAGCGAGCAAACAAATTGGGACAGAGAGAGTACATACTTATGCATATACATCCGTATACATGTCGACAACAGTGATTGAAGTGAAGAATTGGGAACTCACTAGATCGCGATTGGAGGGCCGATTGATAGTGCTTTGAGACAGAAGACAGGCGAGCACTCCACGAATCAGAATCCATATCTAAGTAGTAGATAATATCGAGATAATATTGTGGCGGCGTTGACTAGTGTCGTCGTGGGCGTCGTCGCGTTGTCTTCTCTCACCTTCTGGATTTCCAGATCTGGAGCGAAATGGAGGAATACCCAGCGAAAATGAAGGAATACCCAGACAATTTGGGGATTTCTTCCTCTCTCTCTCTCGCAAACGGCCCGCGAAAATGCGCCCAAACCCAGACGATTTGGGGATTTCAAAATTTTCGGGTTTTTTTTTTTTGCGGGGATAAAATGGGTGGCCCCATGTGGGGCCCACGTAAACAGTGCCCAGTGTGTGGCTGAGTGTGGTTTAGAAAGTGTGACCCTATTATTATTGTGGTTTCAAAGGGCTGATGTAATCATATAACCAAAAAAAAAAAGAAGAGAGCGGATATTAAGAAGAAATCAACACCTCCTTTATCACTAGAATGAACTAGTAAAAATGTCATTTAATGATTACCAATACGATGAAAATTGAATAATGATGATAAATTTATCTCATTTGCAACTTTGTTAGGCAGATTAAAGTTGTTTATCCTTTGTAATGTGAGTAATATGTTCTCTTTTTGTTTTTGGTAATTGATTAAATCTGCACTGAGTTTGACAATTTTATAGTCAGGTAGAAATTCGCCTAGAAAATACTATATCAAAATTAATGATGATAAATTTATCTCATTTGCAACTTTGTTAGGCAGATTAAAGTTGTTTATCCTTTTTAATGTGAGTAATATGTTTTTTTTTTTTTTGGTAAACCGGAAATAATAGGTTCTATTAGGTTATTAGGGCAATGTAGGGCCATAGATTTAGGTGTTACGAGTATGGACATATCTAAACTTACGGGTTCAGAGATCCCACAGTGCACCTCCGCACTATAGGGTTGTAGGGCGGCCAAAATTACGTCGTTTTGAGTTTGCAAAGGTTTAGAATCACATCATTTTCTCTCACTTGGGATTATGTCAAGTTTAACATTAATATTTTTTTTGTGGGCTTTTAAAAATCTAGAAAATTATTTTGTGACTTTAAATTTGTACAAGACGACATTAGCTAGTTAAATTCATTTATTTTGTAGAAATACTAGTTTTTACAAAGTATCTTTAGGCACGGACATTCACTAATTCTATTGTAGGTTTGTTTTTGTGAAAAACCTTCTAAATATAACAAGTGACATAATTTAAAATTTATATACACAATTGGCAATTTACACTTCTTGACTCTTAGGGCCAGTTTTCCAAAAGATTTTAGCATCTAAGTGTTAAAATTATGATATTTCAAATCAAAAAATAAAGTGGTTCTGAGTATCATTTTTCAATTTTTTTCGCACCAAATTTAAGCACTCCTCGTGTACTTTAATTTGGTGCAAAAAATTGAAAAACGATACACAGAACTATTTCATTTTTTTATTTAAAATATCAAGATTTTAGCACTTGGGTGCTAAAATCTTTTAAAAAACTGAGCCTATTCTTATACACTGTAACCCCTTCTCATCTCAAAGGGCATTAATTCTACAAAACCTAGGGAAACCCAAAAATTAAGAAGTTTAGAAATGTGTTTAATTGTAGACTTTTTATTTTGAGAACTAGGTTTTAGGGGGGAAAAACTTCTACTCCTAAAATAAAAAAAATAAAAAAACAAACCAACCACAATCTAAAATAAGTAACTTTTTATGTTCACATATAGAAGAAATCAAAAATCTAATTTGATTTTGAAGAAAATAAATGCCCACTTAAAAATGCTCACATTTTGAAATTTAACAAATAAACTAGGTTAAAATGACGTAGTTTTGAGGAATTAAGTAATGGTGTTTTCTTTGCACACCAAAAACGGCGTAGTTTTGACCGCCTTACAATCCCGTAGCACGGAGGCGCACTATGAGATCTCCGGATCCCAAACTTACAGGTATTGTTCCATTCCTCTTACAAAGTGATGGTGAGATTGATAATACTATTTGAAAGGCCCACCATCACTTGTGAGAAGATATTTAAAAATTGAAGTAAAATTGGATGAGTACGTGATTACCATTTTCGCAGTGCTAATTATGATGTTAAAATTTGACATTCTTCAATACTGATGTAACAAAACAATTGGTAATTGAACTGAGTAGGAGTAATTTCGAAGATCACAGGGGTATTTTGTATAATTTTCCAAAAGGTCAGGAGTGGGTATAATTTTTGATATTGTTTAAGCTCCCTTAACAATCAGGCAATCACCATTGATCAATTTGCTTAATTTTGTAGGAGTTTAGTGCATTGTATTTGTTTCAGATATAGTAACCATTAATTTTTTGAACTGCGGATTTCACCATTAACTAATCTGCATAACTCTGTCACTGTATATTTACTGGTTATTTTTTTCACATTTTCATCCTTAATTTTGAGTAATTTCACCAACTAATCTAGTATACTATTCAGATTTCATCCATGTTTGCAATGATAAAGGTTGCCGTAAAATTTGAAAACCCCCATACCCTTTCTATTTGCAGGAACCGCAAGAAAATCCCCAAACGTCAACCCTCTCTCTCTCTCTCTCTCTCTCTCTCTCTCTCTCCTGCCTGAAGAAATCTGATTTACACCCCCACACCCAATAAATACCCTATTTTTATCTATCTTTCAATGATTCGACGATCCCCAATAGCATCAGTATTAATTCGTGTTTTTGCATCATTGCATTATTCCTAATTTCCAACCAATTCGTTTGTCCCCTTAATAATTACAATCATTTCCGCTTAGGGTTTGTTGTTCAATCTTCCCGATTAGGTGATCCAAAGGTATTCTGTATTCTGTCTCTATTGTTTCCTCCAAATTAAGATTTATTTCTAATTAATTTCCTTCCGTAGTCGACTAAAAAAATCCAGTTTTAACAGTTATTCAGGATAAGAGTACATTCTGAGAGTATTAGGTACTCTGTTCTTTGCTTTTGGAAGGTTTCTCAATAATTAAAGTTGAAGCTATTATTCATTTGGTGAATATTGGTCAAAGTGAAGCCTGTTTTCATCTCTGTTTACAATAGGAAACATCAAGTTTTGTTCTTTTGCGGGGGTTTCTGTTGTTGTGGGTGCAAATTAGCACAGCCAAGTGCATGGGCGAGGATGAAGGCTGGGCAGAGCCAAGTGGGCTGCTGCCAAATGGCCTATTGCCCAATGCAGGTCCGCTGATTCGATTCCTTGACCCGGAGAGATGGTTAGAAGCCGAGGAGAGAACAGCAGAACTCATTGCCTGCATTCAGCCCAATCCACCATCGGAAGGACGCCGAAAAGCTGTTGCCGATTATGTGCAACGGCTCATTATGAAGTGCTTCCCATGCAAGGTAGTTGCTTTAGTTCGAAATATTTCCTTTGTTATGTGGTGGTTTCTTATCGCATTATTTCAAGAAACTCCTAAGCAGCAGATACAGATATTTGGGTTCTATTTTCTTAGGTGGCTTTGTTCTTTGGGAAATGCTAATAACTAGTCAATTTTTGGCGGTTATTGATGGTTTATGTAGAGAAGTGTATAAAACAGCGGGAAAAAAGCATATAGAAAAACGTGGTGTCTTGAAATATCTGAAGATTCCAAGTGTTTGGGCATTATCTCTACCTTAACCATGACCTTTAGGTGGCAGTTAGCAAGATCCTTAATCTTTGCTGTGGGTGGATTGGTAGGAGTTGCTAAAAGGACAAAGGAGAATTGGAAAGGGTGTCATTTGGGGGGTGATACTAGTGGAAGGATTTATGAGTAACAATGAGAGATGAGAGATCACTTCAGAACAGATGCACAATTCAGTGTCCTTAATTGGCAATTTTTTTAGAGATGACCATGGATTTATTGAAACGGTAAGACCAAATAGTAGCCAAGGACAATTACTGGGGATTGTGCTTCCTTAAATTTCAACTTTTCGTGCACTGTAGTCTAGTTGGAGAATGGTCAAAGTTTTTTTTGGTAACTGAGAGTTTCATTAAAGAGCAAACATAAGAAGAATAACGAAGGTATTTCTTCCTAATACAAGACCGAGAGGGGAAAAGAAGTTGTCCAATAACCCAGTTTACTTTTCTCACACTTTATTTGAGCGATATGTAGCTTTCGTAAAACTTTTAGCAAGTCAAAATTCACTGTTATGAATGCCTGATACTTCTAATTCTATTTAGTATCTGATCCCAATTCATTGCTATACAAAGGCTTAGTTTGGTTTGGTTACTTCTAATTCTCTACAGGTGTTCACTTTTGGGTCTGTACCCCTCAAGACTTATTTACCAGATGGGGACATCGACTTATCCGCCTTCAGCAACAATGGGGACTTGAAGGACACATGGGCTAGTCACGTTCGTGACATGCTGAAGGGTGAGGAAGAGAATGAGAATGCTGAATTTCGTGTAAAGGAAGTTCAGTATATTCAAGCAGAAGTACATCCTTTTTTGAACCCTCATTTTTATTGTTTTAGGCTTTTCTTATTGATCCTGTCTTCTTATCAGCAATTTTTTTCATTGAGTTACAATTTTCAATATCTTTGTTCTACATGACACTTATCTTGATCAGCTTGGTTCATAGTTAGTGGTATTTGTTTTAGGGTGAGTTCTTGAATGGATTTTATTAAAATCTGATAAAATCTAAATAAAATCCGTTCAAGAACTCACCCTTAGGCTAAGTTCTTGAATGGATTTTTATCTAGATTCTATCAAAATCTGATAAAATCAAGCCTGGATTTTATCCATTCCTGGATAGAGTTGATAAAATCTTAGATTTTTGCACCATTCAAGAACTTAGCCTTAATGGGAAGAGAGTTTATGTCATCCTACTTGACAATATTTTTGAATAGAGTGAACCAAAAATTATCAGAAATTTTCACGAGATTTGAAACTCTATCCTTCTTCACATGGTTTTTGTAATTGTTTGTTCCAACTTGCTGGTACAGCGTTATCCCTTTGCTGGATATTGTATTATCTCTTCTTACACACTGATGGGACTAGTGTCACAGTTGCGACTTAGTAGATCTGTGGAAGTTGTGGATGTTAAAGTCAACTCTGGTTTCTTCTGTGGTTATGGACAAGATTGTGGTTGTCAGAGTTTTAGATAGTGGACTATTTTATTTTTCACTGAGAAGAACCTCTATCGTCACATGATTTGTGTTTTAAAGCTTATTATATTCTCTCTTAAATGAATATGAGTCTCCTTGCATTTCAAACGAGTCAAGTGACATGTAAACATGTATCATTATTGATTATTGTTACTCTTTTGTTCTCATCTAATTGCAGGTAAAGATAATAAAATGTCTTGTGGAAAATATTGTTGTAGATATATCCTTTAATCAGCTTGGTGGGCTATGCACTCTTTGTTTCCTAGAGGAGGTCAGTTATTTCTTTCACCACCTTCAATTTTCTTTTGTACAAGTATAACCTTCAAACTACTTGGATCTAGTAAAACCTTCAACTAAAATTCCGCTATGACAATTATGAACCCTGATGATGTTAGGTTGCCTGTACTGGACGGGAATTTTTGGTCTGCAGGTTGATCATTTGATTAGTCAGAATCATTTACTCAAGCGTAGCATTATATTGATCAAGGCATGGTGTTACTATGAGAGCCGTATACTAGGTGCTCACCATGGACTTATTTCAACTTATGCCCTGGAGACCTTGGTTCTCTACATCTTTCATGTTTTCAACAATTCCTTTGCTGGACCACTAGAGGTTGGTATTATTATTATTATTATTATTATTATTATTATTATTTTGTGTGTGGGGCATTTTGCTCTTTTTTAGTTGATTTTCCATCTGATTTTTCTCTCTCTGCTGTTTCAGGTCCTTTACCGTTTTCTGGAGTTCTTTAGTAACTTTGACTGGGATAACTTTTGTGTAAGTCTATGGGGTCCTGTACCCATTAGATCACTTCCAGATGTGACAGGTAATAGGGGATGGTAGCTTGCCATCTGTTGCCTTGTTGAATGACCCTGGAGGAAATACTTGTCTAATCTGCCTTTTCTGATACTTCAATTTAAATGGTTTGCAGCTGAACATCCCAGGAAGGATAAGGGAGAGTTACTACTTAGCAAATTATTTCTCGATGCTTGTAGCTCGGTCTATGCTGTTTTCCCCAGTGGCCAAGAAAATCAGGGTCAGCGTTTTGTTTCCAAACATTTCAATGTTATTGACCCATTACGAGTAAACAACAACCTTGGACGCAGTGTTAGTAAAGGTACTTGCAGAACACTATGTACTTGTCCAAACTGCTTCCTGTTCTTGAGAATGATTTTTGCCTTTTTGGTAGTTACATTACATAATTTTCCTTGAGTAATTGCATGTTAGTTTTTGATCTGTAGCTACTTTTGGTTTTATATTGATGCCAATTTGTTTTATATACCAGGTAATTTTTTTAGAATACGCAGTGCATTTGCATTTGGGGCGAAAAGGTTGGCAAGAATACTTGACTGTCCCAAAGAGAACCTGGTTTATGAAGTAAATCAGTTCTTTATGAACACATGGGATAGACATGGCAATGGTAATCGCCCTGATGCACCGACAACTGACATGTGGCACTTGACATTATCAACTCCACATCAACTCCACAGGCCTGAGAATCTGAAAAACACTCCAAGTGCCAAAACGTTGAATAAGTATTCTGGTCGTGATGTTGAAGTTGTTGAATCCAGTTTATGTAATATTTCCTCCCAACATAGCAATTTTTCTGCAGAAAACACATCTAGAACTTCTAATAGTTTTGCAGCTACTCCTACTCAAACCCAAAAGACTTATGGCAATCTGAACAGCTCTAGGGTATCAGATCCCGTTGCACGAGAAGTTAGTTCTAATTTGGGTGTGCATAAGCGAAGTGTCGGATCTCATCATTTGGTAAATGATATTCAGGGTAGGTTTCTTTTTGCGAGGACACGGTCTAGTCCTGAGCTTTCTGACACATATAATGATGTCTCTTCTCAAGGACGGCATAACAGAACACCAGAAAGTGGGAAACCTCAGCCTACCTCCACAAGACAAGATAGTAGCAAGTGGAATAATCCAAGATCTGAACTTTTAGTGAACCGAGGTTCTCAATCTTCCACTGATGATCCTGCTTCTATCAGAGAACTGCCATTCAATCAAAGCCTCGAGCCTACTGTTGGCTTGACCAGTGGTTTCTATAGGCATCAGCATGATTTGGGTGGTGATGAATTTGCTTCTGTAAGAGGTACCCATGGGATGCATCAGGAAGAGCAAGATCTTGTCAACTTGATGGCATCTTCAAGTCTTAATGGACAGGTTCATGTGCCACTGAATTTAGGATTGCCTCACCGACCTCTTCAAATCTCACCATCCATTCTAGCTTCAATGGGATATGCTCAGAGGACTTTGTCTGGAAGGGTCCCCCCAAATATATCCTCGATTGATCCTTCTTTTTCAAGCATGCAGTTTACTCAAGGTTTCATGTCTCCGCCACTGACCCATTACTTTCCTAGGTTGACCCAAAATTTACACGATGCTATTGAGCCGGGAAATGAAAATTTCTGCTCAATGGAGATGAACCCAGGAGAGGCTAATCACGATTTCTGGAAGGATGTGGGTTCCTTGGAAGGCTTTGAGTCTGATAGTGGACATCATGAAATTCTTCAGTCGGATGAGAAGCCAGAGTCAAGTGTTAATTTTTTTCCCTCATCTCGCTTAAGTGGTTCAGGTAGCTCAATGAGAGCTAAGCAGATGTCCACCAAAGAAACCCGAGGGTCAATGCAGGAAGATCATGAATATGGTTTCCCATATCAAGATAACAGAGGAAAGGGCGTTTCCTTTGATGACAGAACTACAAGTCCAAGGTACTCATCCACTGCCCACCGTAGTTCTCTGAGAAGCAAAACTTCTTCAGAGAGTTCTTGGGATGGATCATCAGCAAAGGTCTCAAAGTCCACAAGGGAAAAAAGGGGAAAGAAAACAGTTGTTGCCGAGCTTTCCTCTATGTATGAGAAAAATAGAAATGCTTCCGAAAATACTAATCAAGTCGAGGAGGATGAGAAGGACTGGATTCCCCTGTCAACCATGAGCGGTGAAATTGAAGAAAGAAACTCAGGACCTCAGCCTTTTGATTCTTTACGTGGTCTGAGGCAACACTTATCTGGCTATGAAGTAGCGCAGACAAGTGGGTCAGACTCCATGATACCCATCGCTCCTGTGCTCTTAGGTCCTGGTTCTCATGAAAGCTCGATGAATAATCCCGGGGGGCTTCCTTATGCATTTTATCCTACGGGACCACCTGTTCCATTTATTACAATGGTTCCTTTCTATAATGTTCCACCTCAAATGAGAACTTCTGATTCTTCGACAAGCCATTTTAGTGGTGAAGATAATTTGATTTCGTTGGAGGAGATTGATCATTCTGAGCAATTAAGTACTACTAGTTCTTCAACAAGGGCTGCTTTTGTTGAGACTGGTGATGAACATAAATCCGATATTCTTAACAGCGACTTTACTAGCCATTGGCAAAATTTGCAGTTTGGCCGGTTTTGCCAAAACCCACGTTTCCATGGGCCTTCGAACTATCATTCACCAGTTGTTGTGCCACCTATGTACCTACAAGGACGTGTACCTTGGGATGGTCCCGGAAGACCGGTTTCAGCCAACACCAACGGACTTACTCAGATAATGGGTTACGGCCACCGCCTTATTCCTGTTGCTCCACTCCAACCTGTTCCCAACAGACCTCCCAATGTCTATCAACAGCATGCTGATGAGATCCCAAGATATCGTAGTGGGACTGGAACCTATCTGCCGAATCCTGTAAGATAGTTCTTCATGTTATCTATTGGCCATTGTAGTTATTACTACTATTTTTCTGCCGTAAGTCTGTTTACTGCTCTTCATACCATTTAGAAATCCATGTACCATACTGCTGGACAAAATGTGTTAATACATATTTGATGCTTGTGTTTCTCACATGCTATTTGACTACCAATCTTAAGCTGTGCTTACTGTAGCTTACTGGATGGCCTAGGCTTACAAAAAGTACCAACTCTCTGATGCAAGTCTATTTATTTTGTTATTCACTTTCGTTGCTTGAAATAAGGGGCGTGGGAGTGGGACTGTGGATTGATGTTCATTTGATGTTGCAATGTTAGCGTGTCCAATTTCCATCAATGCTGTGAATGAAGTGATTGCTGTACATTGTGCATTGCGTTCATCGTTTATTTGTTTGTTTTAACTGTAATTTAGAAAATGACAATAGTACAATAGGGATAGCTGTTTGCCAGCAAGTTTTGCACCCCTAGTGACAGCATTCCATCAACGTGTGATGGTGCCATAGCCATGGTTTGTTAAAGAAGAAAAAACTCTGAGTCTCTGATCTTAAAAATGACCACCTCTTCCTGTTTTGGTGTTTTGGCATGATGGTTATTTTTAGTTTGAATTCAGTTATAGCAACATTGACACAATTAGCTTCGCACTGAATCTCTTATTTTTAACTTGTTTTTTTTCTTTTCTTTTTTTCTTTTTCAGAAGGTTTCCGTTAGGGACCGAAATTCTTCAGGTGCCAGAAGGGGAAATTACCACAATGATAGAAGTGACAACCATGGTGAGAGAGAGGGGAAATGGAATAACAACTCAAAATCAAGAGCTGCTGGGCGCCATCACAGTCGCAACCAAACTGAGAAGTCAAGCTCACGGTTGCAATCACATTCCCAAAACGGTCCATTGCACTCTGATTCCAGTCAGTCTGCTCCTCCCAACATGGCATATAGCATGTATCAGTTACCAGTCATGAACCCTGGTGGAATTTCATCAAATGGACATACTCTTCCATCTGTTGTCATGTTGTATCCGTTTGACCATAACACAAGTTATAGTTCACATGCTGAGCAGCTTGAGTTCGGGTCTCTCGGACCAGTGGGTTTCACTGGTACGAACGAACGACAGCTTAGCGAGGGAAGTCAAGCCAAGGAACAACGGTTTCACAGAGCTTCTGTACAGCGGTCATCGCCAGATCAGCCATGTTCACCCCATTTCCCTAGGTAATTGCTCCTTTTAATTTTTTAAAGCTCATATGAAGTTGTTTTGATTACTATTTGTGCCATGTAGTAAATATGGACTCATTTTCACTGTCACTTGATAACACTTCATACTTCCAAAAGTCTGTACACGGTTGTTACGAAGTAGTGAGTTTATTAATCTAAATGGATCCCAAAATTCTTTTTCTAGTTAATTACGTAAGGTTCTTAAGTTACAGGTAATAGGCTAATAAACTGAATGAAAAGGCAAATGGACTTTTTCAGGGACAGATCTTAAAAAACATGATGCTTGTAGGAAAGGGTTTGTGTCGATCTTCATTAGTTGGAATTAAGTCAAAAGGGTTGCTCTTCTCCAATTAGCTCCATGCAAAGCCATGTCCTTAATTAACCAATTTCAGCCTCAACCTATATCCTATTTTGGTCACTTCTTAACTGGTAGTGTCTTAATAGACTTCATCATTTTTACTAGTCCACCTGTTGCCCTACTATGCACATGGTCAATCATTGCTAGTGACTCTTTCTTCTTGTATGTTTAATTGCTTTGACTTTTTCTCAATGGAACTTTAGAATAATCTTAGCAGTATGTTTGCCTCCGTGATATTTGAAAATTAGCATGTGAAACCCTTCTCACCTTTGCGGGAACACAGGATAAGAAACTAGTGGGGTTGGTCTTTTTGAGCCCAGGTTGTGGTGTGTTACTCAACGTTTATTGCTGTGGCTGTATTTATCTTGCTTACCAATTGCTTTCTCTTTCATTCCTTCTTTCCACTAAATCACTGGAATCACTTTGTGATGCTGTCGATGTATATCTTAACAGGAGGCTTTGATTATTTTGCCAGATCGGTGGCCCAAAGGAACTATGAGTTGAAAGAAGAGGATTTCCCACCCCTTGCATTTCCGAACCAGGTAGAAAATGATTAGATCATAATGAGAAAGCTTCTAACTACCAAGCCTTGTTGTCGTCACCTCATTCTGGTTAGATGATTGCTTAAATCTTGCTAATGAATACGGTCACCCTCAATGCTAGTTTAGTGTGTGTGTGTAAACTAGTCATTTCTAACCCACAGCCTTTCCCAAGGATATGGAAGCGTGGTGGAAAGGGGGAAGCAGGACCTGTTTAGAATTTTTTTTTTCCCCTTCCGTTTTTCTTATACGATTTGACAGATTGTATTTCCCATTGATAACTCGCCTGTGGTTTAGACACTAGGGTTTTGTTCTGTTCTAAAGCTATTATTGTTAGCATATACCTTCACACTGTCTTATTAGGGGTTTCGATTGATCAAATTCAGTGTGCACTAACCACCTTTAGCTCCTGTTCAGGATGTTAACAGTGTAACATCAACTTTGTTGAAATTAGATATCAGAGTTCCATATTTTTTTTCATCAAAGCTTCAATGTGTCTTGTATTTCTATCGACATTCTTAATGGTAGCGTGCAATGTGATTAGCAACAGCTTTTCACATTGATTTCAACTTGGATCCGTAGGGTATAGAGGGAGGAGTACCGAGAATGTACCGACTGCATTTGGGGACCCACTTTTGGGTCCCACACGAGTCATCCGAACCGTTCATTGTTGAAACGGTGGGACTTTGGATCGAGCACTTCTAACCGTTCGATTGAGTTGAAATTTTGTGGGGCCCCTCGAAAAAATGTTTTAAGAACAATGAACGGTTTGGATTACTCGTGTGAGACCCAAAAGTGGATCCCCAAATGCGGTCGGTACATTCTTGGTACCCTTCCCTCTGTACGCATATGTTTACCGTTTCAACTTTAATGCTGGGTAAGCCTGGGTTACTCCTGTTTGGTTTTTACTTCTGTGAGCTTTGCCAGTAATACTTTCTAAACTAAAGTGCAAATTCCGAGGTTTAAAGCTTCCGTGGGGACGGGTAAGGTCATAACTCGTAAGCAATCGAGTCACATGATACAGATTGAGTTACATGTGCTGCTGTTTAAAAAAAAAAAAAAAAACCCCTTGCTCTCTTGTCACTACTCCTATCCTATTATGACTGATTTTGGGCCAATGAGTTCTGAAGATCTATTTATTTGATCATAAATACTTTTGAAAGGGAATGCTACTATCTTTTATACTACTACCCATGATTTCTAGAACAGGTTTGTCTCCCATTTTTAGTTTTTTCCTTTTTGGACAAAATCAGTATCTCATAAATAAAGTTATAAATATACAACAGTTCAAGTACATGTGCCCCAGTTCACAAAAAAAAGAAGTACATATGCCCAAAAACCAAAAACAACAGTCAGAACTTTAGATATGAAATTCGAAAAAACTACATAAACCCAGCAAATAGCCAAAAGCAGTTCATGCAGCATTGAGCACCTGAACCGGAACACTCTCATTTAGACTCCAATTTCCCCGTCACCATCATGTACGTGCAACAAAGAAAGGGATGCCAAACTGCATCCTTTTAATGATGAATTATTAGCAGTAGCGTTTTTTGGTTTTGTTTGCCATAATGCATTTAACAAGGTTTAGTCATTCGTGCATACAATAATTATGACTAGAAACAGGAAAGACATTATTACAATTAAGTTCTTCGAATAAATAGGCGAACCATTTCATTGCAAATTTTTTTGCAAGATTCTGACTTGTAGCATAGCCAAGTAAACAATGACAAACTGTATCTTTCCCTGAATGTTATCTGGAATTAACATACGCCAATCCTTGTATACATTGCATTATTGTGGTGAGGCCTACGGTTAGAGCAGGGTTACTCATGCAACCATTTTCTTTCGGGTCACACGACAAAAATAATGGGACGAGAAGCAGACCAAAATTTGCAGGAATTTTCTTTCTGGCAGTTTTGAATCATCGACATAAATGAGATGCATAAAATCAACCCACGGGCAGCAAATCTATTTAGAACGCAAACCAGGAATGTTTTTCAGCCCCATTTTACCAAGGACAAGCTTAGGAATTGCCGGAGGATTGTCGAGCCCCATGCATCGGCTGAACTCATTAGCAAGCTCCACAAGTCTGTACTTGTCCCTACCCACAATCTTGTTAGAATTGTAGTAACCGAGCCATGCCTGGTATGCTGCTTCTTTGTTTTTCATCTCTACATGAGACAATGCTCGTTCCACCTGTTCGGCTATTTGTCAGTACTCAATAGCACTTAAAATGTTTCCTAGCAGTTACCATGAATAACACTAAAAAGATATGGCAAATATTAAAAGGGAGACATACTCTGTTAATATAGCGAGGAAAATTATTTCAGTGAGTTTTATCACTCAAAAAATATAAATAAAGTCCTCTACCTTTCTTTCTTATTGTCAATAAAAGGATAAAACAAAAAGGGAATGGAATCAAAATTTGCATATTCAAGATGGCATTCCTTTTCCGCATGGAAGACATAAGCCTAAAACGCGTCACTTCTTTCTTCACATAGAAGATGTGAGCCGACTTTGCACAAAAAATTGCACATAAAACAAGGCATGCAATTAGAAGAGATAATCTAGCTAATATTTGGCTTATGGGTGGGAAGAAGAAAAACCGAAAGCAGAATTGAAGATTAGGAATCTAGGACGAGGAAGGACTATAAGTTCTGCTTGTACTCACCTTTTTCTTTGTCTCTGGATCAATCGAAGGTATCGGGGCTTTTGCAATTGGCAAATCCTTAACAGAAGACAAAAAGGATTCCTCCCAAGGTGCCAATAACAATATGCCCTGCCCTTCTTTACCTTTGCGACCAGTTCTACCAAGTCGATGTACGTACTGCTCTCTGTCGGCTGGCAAGCCAACCTGCAATCACAAATATGATTTTTTTCAACTAGTGGGCCCGAAAAATTAGAAGGGTATCCTTAATTATGTATAAAAGACATCAGCAACGAACTTCGACTACAGATTCTCTCAGTTCAGTATAGCTTCAGAAATGCCAACTCAATCAGCAGGCTAAGGATGATGTACCACAAGATACCACTATACATAAGGAAGTCTGATACCCCCAGTAATACGCTTTTGTAAAAATATGACTGCATTATTCATATATCTAACTTCATTTTTTGCAGGAAAATAATATTCAATAAAGAGATGGCATTAACTGAATCCCGACCGTATGTTAAACGACCACCTGATTAAAAATCTTAGATGCTAGAAAATCGACATGATACCTGTATGACAAGAGTAACATCGGGATAATCAACCCCACGTGCAGAAACATCAGAAGTCACAAGAATAAGCCCCTTCGACTTCCGGAACTCATCTGAGATCCTTGTTCTATAACTCTGTGGCTTCCTAGAATGAATCTCTCGAACATTGAGATTGAGCTCACCAAGGAGGTCAGCGACTAGCCGTGTGACCATTGCAGTTGTGCAGAACACAAGAACCTGCAAAAAAGGCAAAAACAAAAACAAGACTGCTTGAGTGATGTATCACAACGCTAACAAACAAAATCATGGACATTACAAGACTGCAATCTCACCGAAAAATATTACACTCAAATCAACAATCAACTTAGCAAAATGTTTAACTGTTTGAGTTATATAGCATCTCCATTACTTCTCACAAGAATATGAACGAATTCAAAAAAATCTATTTGAGAATAGATTGGCTAAGATATCTCAGTGACGACGCTTTTGGACTGCACTGTACCTTGTAATCTACATCATCTGCAATGTGCTCTTTCAGTAGAACATAAAGTAGAGGAAAATGCTTGTCCAAAGGAGCAACTAGATGCATCTGTCTGACCTGTAATTCAAATATTTTAGGATTCAAGATTACAGAACAAACACATTATTCAAAAAATTTCTATTCAAACAATTACAGATGGCCTTCAGCTTACCTGTGCGTGTGTCTCTTGAGTACCCTCTCCAACTGTATCGATAAACTCATGATCTCTTTTCAGAGCAATATGGCAGATTTGCTGGACCTACATACCAGAAAGCACATTCAACTTCTTCTTTTTTTTGATCAGTGAAAAAGCACATCCAACATTTCTCTCCATAAGAAGAGAGAAACTGAACTTTTTATAACACTACAACAATAACATAACCCATTTAGTCGCCAATAATTGGGGATATGGGCGGGGGATGGATAGGAGACAGACCTAACCTTTGGCAATAAATGCACAAAGTGGTTGTTCCCAAAATACCACTGAAACAGATGGATTTGAGACAGACCTAACCTTTGGCAATAAATGCACAAAGTGGCTACTATCAGAATACCACTGAAACAGTGGTCCCCTATACAATCGAGTTTGTTGAGGAATCATGCTCTCAAATCAAAGCCGAAAGGCATCAGAGAGGGTAGACCCAAGAATCATTTTAATTTATGTGCACATTACCATACTTTTTTCATTCAGCATCCAGAGCATTGGCGTTGCACGAATAACTTGTTCTAACACTAAAATAAAATAAAAAATAAAAAAAATAAAGTAAAAAGTAAAACCTCTTTTGGAACTGTAGCAGAAAACAGAAGTGTTTGACGCTGTTTTGGAACAGAAGCTATGATCCTCTCAATATCTTTGCGGAAACCCATATCTAGTAAATGATCAGCTTCATCAAGCACAAGGACTTTCAAACCCATGAGCCGAGTTGCAAATCCTGCAGTATTCTCAATGTGATCTTTGAGTCTTCCAGGTGTAGCTACAAGAATCTGAGTACATAAAAAATATCAGCTAATATAGAACAAACTATACAAAGACAAAGTTAATGAGTGGGCGGTGTTACAAAGTTGCATGACACGGTATATATATGCGAATAAGTGAACAGTAAAGTTTTTTATTGGTTGTACGAAGGATCCTTTTCCAGTGGCAATAATGGAGTAAATCAACACTAAACTTTTAGTTGTTTTCTCTGCTGGTACTTTCACCATTTTTGCTGGATTTTTACTGATTAAATTGAAATGAGAATCATAAATCATATTTCATGAATGGCCCGGTGGATCTCCTAGCATGGTGCAATAAAAATCAGCATGCAAAATTTAAAACAATTTTCATTGTCTCTTAGAAATTAGTTATGATAAGAAACTCACCTGGCATGGATTGGCTTGCATACGTTTCTGCTCTAGCGCAAGTCTTGTACCTCCTATAACAACTTGGACACCAATCGAAGGATGGTACTTCAACAAGGTGTTAGCCTCTGTAGCTGCTTGACTAGCGAGCTCTCGAGTTGGGCATATTACGAGCACAATAATTGGGGGTCTCTTTTGATCACGATCAATGGGGGGTGTTTTGACAACCACTTCAATTGATGGCAGCTGAAATGCACAAAACAATAAATGAGCTAGATGAAAAAAAAATTACCTAACACATGTTGTATGGGACTAGGATTCACCAAAATAGTCAACGTTAACAGAATATGATCCCCTCAGTAATATACAAGGCAATTGTTGACATTTAACTTCTATGTACAACCAAAGATAAAGCGTTTTACCAAAAATGCTACAGTTTTTCCAGTGCCAGTTTTTGCCTTGGCGAGAACATCCTTACCTACAAAACATCATTGATTAAAATAGGTCTCATGTATCCAGAAGAATGAATCATGAGTTACAATAATTTCAAAGGATACAAGTTCTTTGCATCTACTCATGTTAGGTTCAAAATCACTTTATGTTTAGTACAATATGAAAGCTGCCAAAAATAAGAATGGAACTCACTGGCTGTAAAACTAATCATACCAGTGAAGTCATCCACGTCTTGAAACTACTACTGTTAGCAATCCTCCATAGACTTTCCCTTCCCTCCTTCTTGTTTCTCTTTTGGTTTTTGATTTTGGGATAGGATATGAAACTCCTTAAAACTATTTTAGAGAACAGATTGGAGCTCCCTGTCTAACAAATAAATTTCAAAAGGCCAAGTTCCATTCCATCTTTCATCTCTATCTAAGTAGTAAATTGGTGCAACACAGAAAAAGTAGTATGTACAATTGGTTGGACATATAAAAAAACACTATGAAAAATGTAAAATCAGTCTCCTGAATCAAACTTAATAGTAACATAAATAGAAAAAAGGAAGAATGGAACAGAGAAAATAGTTATAGCTTTAGTTGCAAGCCTTTATCGAAATAATTAGACTGGCTACGAAAACTAAACCTTTAAGAATGACAGGAAGTGTTGCCTCTTGCACCACAGTCATCTTCTTGTATCCAGCATCCTTAATTCCTTTCAATGAAGAGGAAGAAACTGAAAATTGATCAAACCTGATGACATAAAAACAATCAGTCGTCAATAAAACAAGAGCAAAAGAATAGGCTGAATATCAATACGAAACTAAAAAGGGCCTCACATCTAAACTATTTCAAACCTAAACTCCTTGTCATTTAGTTATCTAAATGCCATCCTCTCTGATTCCCAGACAATCGTGCATTCAAATTAACCTCTACCAAACGGAGCAGCCAAAGGTCGTTGGTCCCTAGATAAATTAGATGACTTTCAGTTCAGTACATCCACGATGGCACCTCAGAAATGTAACAACATAATATTATTGTTGCACATATATATTTAATTACATGCTTATACATATAAGTATCTTGTTGGTATTGCCCTTCCTGTCTGCCAACCAGTGTCTTCAACTTGGTTAAATTTACCATGACCACATGCTTCTACTAGCCCAGTATTTTGTATCATACAACATGGCTCTTTGTATCTGTCCTAAAACCTTTCCTTTCACTTGAAATGCAAACCCGAACTACAACAAAACACTCAACTCTATCTTCTTCAACCTTGTTTTCAATCTTCCTTTTACACATACCCCCATGGAAAAATTGCAAGTATAATTGACCGTTTTGTATTCATTATCATCATAAATCTTGATTCTACCTTTACTGATCACATTTCACACATTGTACAGATCTCAGTCCTTTGGCAGCCTTCAAAGCAATGTACAGCAATCAAGTTCCATTTTGGATAAATAAACTAAAGAGCAACATCCCTTTTCAATTAACCAATTGTCTACTTACACCTTAGGGAACACCTAAGCACCTCCCTTTTATAAATTCCTCCAATTCTTAGCATAAAGTTCCTTTTACCTACTCCTCTTTACATTTATGCAGCGCTGATTATCCAATCTACAGTCCTCTACACAGAAAACCAAAACAACCAGCAATAATGGAAAGGCAGGAGATTCATATACCAAAAAAACCTACACAGTTAGAATAGTTCCGAACCAAACCTGGTCTCACTTAAGTATGAATCACTTCTTCCAGGTGAACTAGGCACAGCCTGTGAAGTAACTCCTTTCTTTCCTGCAAAGAGAGAACCCGCATTCTTGAGCATATCATCATCATCACCACCACCACCATCTTCTTCTTCACTATCTTCTTCACTTATCAAATCACTAAAGCTCTTCATTAACCCCCCTCCCCCTCCCACATCATCATCGCCAATTTCTTCGTCAGAGGTCGCCAACCAACCTTTTCTCAAACTTTTCCCACTCCCCTTCAATCCACCACTACCATCACTCTGACCCCCTCTGTCCCGCCCAAACACAGAATCAGAACCCCTCCCACCTCTCTTTGTTAATCTCCCTTCCTTTTCATCATCATCATCATCTGAGGTCACCAAACCGCCTTTTCTCAAACTTTTCCCGCTTCCATGCAATCCACCACTACCATTACTCCTACCCCCTCGGACCCCCCTGTTCCGTCCATAGCTGAAATCAGAACCCCTCCCACCTCTCTTAGCTAACCTCCCTTCCCCCTCGCTATCATTGCCAATGTCCTCGTCTGAGGTCACAAACCCCCCTCTTTGCATACTTTTTTCACCTCTGTTCAATCCTCCACCGCCTCTACCATTACCCCTACCTCCTCCTCCTCCCCGTCCATATCCAAATTCCGAACCTCGACCGCCTCTCTTTGACATCGTCGAATTGTCATCCCCTCGTCGTGACACAAATCCCTCATCCTTCCCCTCAAATTTTCCACCAAACCGCATTTTCTCCCTCGAAAATGAATCCCTACCCATTGAATAATCATCCGAATCGCCATCCCTTTGCCTCTTAAACGACGAAAACCTAACCCCATCCCTCCCACTTCTCTCATCCCTAGCCCTACCCCTGCCCCTATCACTACCTCTACCTCTACTGCTACCGCTACCTCTATCCCTACCCGAACCACTGCCACTATCATCGTCATGAGTTCGAAATGAGTTTGATCTCAACCCACTGACCCAATCACTAAGTTCGGCCTCATCATCAATAAGGCTCTTTGAAGCCCTGATGTCGGCCCCCTGACCAGACCGACTACGGCTGGAAAACCGACGGAAGCCGAGATATTCATTTGGAAGCCCTAATTTTGTGAGAGATTGGTACTTGAGCTTGTGAGGGAATATCCTAGAGAAAATGGGGATGACACGAGAAGAGTTGTGTTTGACGGATGGGTTGGTGGGTTTCATGGTGGAGAAACGGGTTAACGGAAGCGACTGGTTGAGGAAACGGAGATGTGAGAACAGCTTGACGGGCATGCTACGGTGGACTGTTAAACCCTGGATTTTCAGGTTGACGGTGGTGGAATGGGCAATGAGGAGTGTTATAGGAGGAGTTTTTTTTAGAGGAGTTTAGTAGGTAGGGTTTTAGTTGCAGCGACGAGAGAGAGAGAGAGAGAGAGAGAGAGAGAGAGAGAGAGGGGTTTAGCCGTTTAGGGTTTAAGCGCCCCCAGCTCCCGATAAGTGAGGATGAAACCATTAGGGCTGATAAACCAGCTTAACGAGGGATCAAATTTAATTTGAAAAATAATCAAATATTAAAACTATTTACCCGAGTTGTAATTGAGCTAATTTATAGTAGCTCGAGATATTAAAAAAAAAAAAAAACAGTATTCCAAACATGATTTGTCGAAGTTGAACAAATGTCGCCCTTTATAAAACAATTGTCAGTTTGGGTATCAAAATTAATTACAATTTACAAATCACCATAATTTAAGACTTTGAATCTTTTCTTTAAAAAATAACTTATTCGTGTGTGTTTTAAGAGGGATGGCAAAGCATTGAGAATGAATTATTAGTTACGAGAGAATTTTATTTTGTGTTTTATGTGCTCTAGAGTCTAGACAAACAAAACACTATTTTTCGTCAATTTTGAGATAAAAATATTTTATAGAGGTGCATGTTTTTTCGTCTTTAATTTTTTTTAAAACATTAAAATAAATATTATTATTTTTTAAATAAAGTTATACCATATACATCCAAAAAGATAAAAATAGTAATAAATAATTTACTAATAATCCTATAGACGAAAAACTCTAATGACGAACCCTTTAAAAAAAATTGGAGATGCATTTTCTGAAAGAGAAAAAATTGAAATAATGGTTGCTGCAGAACCAATGGCAAATGGCTTATGCATGACATTTAACGTGGAGGACCAAATCACATCCATTTGTAAATTAGCAATAAAACATCATCATTATATACTAATAATACAATTTTAAGGAGACTTTTCTTTAAAAAAATTACGAACAAAACCTAAAAAATAATAAATAAATATTGAAATTATTGAGGGGCGTGAAGGGGCCCGGTTTCGCTTGCACCCTTTGCAAAACTGCCAATCATCGGAAGCATTAGGAGTTGAAACAGTAGCTAAACTAAAAATATGCATCCGAGTAATTAAGCAAGAGAAACAACAAGTTTTCGTTAGATCAACATACATGAAGTACCAAAGAAACAAGAGTCTTTTTTCCCGGAGGTAACAACCATTCTTCAAATACACTTGATGAAATGGAACCCGGTATTGCACTTACAAAAACTTACACTGGATTGAAAAAAAACATATTATACTTCAAAAAAAATAATCAGCCTTTTCATAATTAGACAGCCCAACCATGAAAAACTTGAAAATTTCTTCTCACACATCTCACTAGTCATATCATGATTGGATATGAAAGGATGGAGGATTTATTCTATTTTTCAATGGCGAAAAAAACCTTGGCCCGAAAAAAGAAACAAGTATTTCCCTTTCTACACATTAGATTAGAGTAGGATAGGTTTATGGGCATCTTTCCAGTCCATCATTTGGGTTCCATCCTCTAAATTCAGACACTGCCCCATTCTAAAATTTTTGTTTTCCCCTCTATATTTAGCGCTCTTGTCCAAAGAAGAAATTTTCTTCCATCTAACCAGACGTAACAAGAATTTGTTGACTTCCAACGGATTACGCAGAGAGTATAATGCCAACGTGTCCTTTGGAGTGGATGAAACAACAATGGAAAAGCCTTCTCCTCTATTCCTCATAGCCTATGAATTTGCAATTACAAAAAAAGACAACATGAGAAGTGCAAATGAGGGGGGAAATGGAAAAGGCACCAATAGATTACACATGATCCAACTAATAGAACTTTTGGAAATAGGTTTTCTTCTAAATATACTAATTTGAAGTAGTAAATGATGAAAAAAGAGTTACCTTAAAAGCATCTTCATCAGTTCGATCATCTCCAATGTAGATAGGAAGGATATCACTTAAGGCTCCGAGTCCCAGTGTGTCGAGTAAATAATTTAAAGCATGACCTTTGTCCCACTCCATATTAGGACGTATCTCAAATACCTGAATCCCATTACCAAAAAAGATATCAAAACAGGTCATGGAGATGGTATAAGATGATTTTAATTGGGACTACAATTTGAGATTACAAGAATAACCCATGCCATACCTTTTTGCCCTTTGAAAAGCGAAACTCTTTGAATTCTCCAATGACAGAATTTACCACCTTTTCGAGGTTGGAAAAGTCCTGCATTTTATA
This sequence comes from Vaccinium macrocarpon, assembly GCA_022606695.1. Lineage (NCBI taxonomy): Eukaryota > Viridiplantae > Streptophyta > Magnoliopsida > Ericales > Ericaceae > Vaccinium > Vaccinium macrocarpon. Next base: position 539,474 of record CM040176.1, on the reverse strand, counting down.
CTTTACACGAATCAGCTATACTTCAATAAGGAGCTTGACAAACAGATCATTCAAAATTGCATATTTTAGCACCACTAGAGGCTAAATACCAATTGATTTTTTTTCCCAGTTCCACCTTTTGGGAATGTGAATAATACATACCTCATCACGTACGTGTCTATAATGTACAGAAATGCAGAACTTGTTGTTTTCAATCATGGCGCCTCTTATACTTCTAGTCTTCTCGGTCAACACACCTAATATCTGCCATAAGCACATGAAAATGTTAGATACACATGATAAGAGGAAGAAAGAGAGATGTAACAACACGTTATGTCTATATATATCTTTCAACGCAGTGGATTGATTGTCAGCTAGAGGTTCCCCTGGTAATGAAATGCCATGAAATAAGTCTACCTTTTGAATTGCTGGCAAATACTTCTTTGCCGGTTGGAAGAGAACCACTTCATTACCCTATACAATAGAAACCATAATATTGCTAGTTAGGCAAACTATGGTTGATTCAACCCTATTAACATCACCAAAAGCATTGTAATAAGTTCTTGCTTGTGCTCACAGTGTCTCTTAATAGAAATAAAAAGAAGCAATTCCCACCTTTTTGCCAACAATACTAGTTTGGTGCTTGGGATCTCCATAGTTCATAGACTGTAATGGAGCTGCTATATCCAATCCGTGACTTCCAGCATAGTAAACATTGTCCAGTTCAATGAAGTCATACACCTAGAAGAGGAAAAATGGAATTCTCATTACTTGTGTAATAATACATAGAATATGGCAACTGGTTAATTTTGGGTCCTTGGTATTACCTTACCACGGCCCCTTCCACTTATAATTGCAGTGGGAAAACAACAGGCAACTTCATGGACTGCCATTCGCATCTGTAACGTTTATCACAATTTTCATCAATAAGGTGAAATTAGTTATAGCTATGGCCTTTGAGTCTTAATTGCGTATCAAATTATACCCTAACTTCAAACTAAAAAAGAATAGGAACTTCCACAAGTTATGAGTTCTCATTTGTTGACTATTCACCTCATTGGTCATGAAAGCCTTTTCAGGGTTGTCCACGATATTGGACAATGTTCCATCATAATCCAAAAACACTACTATCCTTTTTCCTTTTGCGATCCTCATCAATTGTTTGAATGTGTCCAACGCAGAAGGATGTTTTAACTGTATGCCAACAAATAGACATATAGATAAGGTCAACTTGGACTGATGTAAAATGGGAGAAAAGGAAAGATACAGGAAACATGGTTTCAACATGTAAAGAAGGGGATATTTGTACCACAACACGAATCAACAAAGAGAATTTGCAGTTTGGTTGGAGATAAAGAGCTGTACTGAACTTATAGCAAACTATGTCACTTTGGCGATTAAAATCAAAATGACCATGCCTAACTTACCAGCCAGGAGTCGTAAGGAACCAAAATAGAATCTTGATTCTCAACTGCTGGGGATTGTGGCAATCCCATCTCTGGACAATCAAGAGCCGAATTTACTTCTACCTGCAAGAACATTTTCGGTTAGATGTTCAAAGTTGATAACAATAAGTTGTTTTCTGGAATAATATTTGACAGATTTCAAGACAAATGATGCTATTTTTAACTTCCTAGAAATCAAGCTATATATTTTTACTTGGCTTGTCAGTAGATTTCACATTATAGAGAAATATGTTAACAAGAGGCTTAAGTTGGATGCAGAGAAAAAAATTGAGGTTGAAGAAAGCCTCTTGATAACTATATCAACCACAGGTAGCTAGCAGAGGTTTTAATAGTTTTCTACTCTTCCCAGGCCAGGGTAGTTGGATTATATACAATTATACATACCCTTGATTTAAAGTTTCTACTTCCCTGGGAGAAAAACTCAATCGAAAATGATTGTATAACTCCAAGAGAATGAGACATCGAAGGGAGGGATATTTTTATACTTCAAGTATGATGACTCATCGTGTGATTGTCTTCCATGCATTATTATTCTCTGACTCAGCTGATATTGATAGATCCTAACTAAAAACTAAATTAAGGTTTGTTTATTGACGCTTCAGTTGGCTGCGCTCAACCATCACTCATCGAATAGAATATAATCGACGTTGCCAACTAAATTTTAAATTCGTAAAGCAAACATCAATAATTGTTGTTATGCCATAGTTTATTCATTTCAGGAGTTCCACATGATTGTTTCAACTATCTTCATGTTAGTTCCAATACTAAAATATTCAACCTGATGTGTTGAAGAGAGAGAATTTTGCAAGGTTGAGTTGACTATACCCACACCAGCTTCTACCAAGGACAAGCCATTGACTCTATGAATCCTATGCAAGTATGCTATGATCAGATTCTGGGGCTTCTACATGGTTACTAACGGTTTTATTTTTGGCCTAGCCATGTAACATTGTTTTCCAAGCTAATCGCAACAAAACATTACCTAAGAAGTTGGTGACAGTGAATCAAAATAGTTAGACAGAATCATGCAACTTCATACGTTATTAGCAGATGCTAAACAAATCAAATGACGGATGCGTATAAAGCATGCAATCTCAAACGTTATTAGCAATTACCAAAAAAATACCACCAAATAATACACTGACGAAGGCATATATTGGATCATAGGCATTACCTGCTTATTAAAAATCAATAAAAACATGCTCCAGTGAATGGAATTTAGGCTCAAGTCACTTTCTATACAATTAATAGTTAAGTCCAAACTTCTTCCCCAACGATGAGTTGACTTGTAAAGAGTGAAAACGCATTGACAGTTTGCCACAGTTTTATTTGTTGCTCTATTTTTTGCCTATTTACAAAATCAGAAAACACAAATGAAAGCTCTTTCTGAAAATAAAATAAAATAAAATAAAAATACATATCATATCTTGACGGATCTTTCTTATGAAGAGTGGAAAACAAGAAAACTATGTTTTTATTTTTTTGTAACAAAGCCACGCATAACAAACCAAAAACTATATAGATTCGGTCGACAAATATTAATTTTGCCCCTGCCCTCTTCTACATCTACGAGAATTTGTTACGGCCCTGTTCGTTTCCCAGTTTAGTTTTAGTTTTAGTTTTGATGACATCATCATTTCTCTCTTTATCTCTCTCCACTTATTACACCTGATGACATCATCAAAACTAAACTAAACTTCTAACCAAACACAACCGTTACCTTTTTATGATTTTTGTTTCCAAAGTAGAGAAAAGGAGAAATAATACCAAACTATAGAGGTTACATCGAGGCGTAAATTGGACCATATATAACCTCTACCAGCCCTATTAAAAACCAATCAAAACATGCCCCGCTGAATTAGATTTAGGCTCAAGTCACTTTAGATACCATAGTTAAGTCCAAACTTCTTTCTCGAACAATGAGTTGACTTGCAAATAATGAAAAAACAAACATCTATAGAAATTATGTTGACATCCAAAGTAGAGAAAAAGAGAATCAATACCAAACTATAGAGGTTACGTTGAGGCGTAAATTGGACCATAACCACTACCAGCCTATATTAAAAACCAATCAAAACATGCCCCGCTGAATTAGATTTAGGCACTTTATATACCATAGTTAAGTCCAACCTTCTTCCCAACAATGAGTTGACTTTCAAAGAATGAAAAACCAATATCTATAAAGATTATGTCGACAAATACTAATTTGTTCCCACCCCCTTCTATGTCAACGAGAATTTGTTACCTTCTTATTTCCATGGTAGAAAAAAATGAAACAATACCAAACATAACCAAATATGGTTGAGGGGTGTTGCTGTTTATAGCCACAGGCCTAGAGTAGTGAATATGTCCACTAATCCCAGAGGTATTGCCAACCAAACAAACCTGACGTCTGTTTTGTGGGCATAAAGTGGCCAGTTCTTGTCTAGAACTTGAAGTGCTTCTCCTACTTCCTCAAAAGAACAAGTGGGCCTGGTTGTGTTGTATCTACATGCTTAATGTTTCTCTCTTTTATAGGTTAAACAACCACGAGGATCTATTGTGGCAAAGTGATCTCTTTTATAGTGCATGGTTTGAATTGGAGATCATATGTACGCAGGGGCGGAGGGAAGTGGAGACCACAGTGGTCACTTGACCACTCTCAATCTCAAATTAGTATAGGGATATTAATAACACACATCCAAAAATTCTAGTTGACCACTCTTTAAAAAAAAAATTTGCTGCAATCCATATACACTTTTGGTACAATAGGAAAAAGGGGTGGCAAATAGGCTGCCCATATACACTTTTGTCCTTCGGTTACTTTCGACCAATTGGCAGCAAACCCAATTTTACGAGAAGATTTTAGGTGCGGATAGGGTACAGTACACGTGGTACCCTTACACCGTATCCGAGCCGTCCAAAAATGCAATGGACGGCTCGGATTGAAACCCATTTTTACTTTTCTTTTTGCTTTTTTTTTAAAATCCATCCGGCACTTTCAATCCGAGCCGCCCGTTGCATTTTTGGACGGCTCAGATGCGGTGCAAGGGTACCACGTGGTACCCCATCTGCACCTAAATTTTTTTCCAATTTTACACTCCACCAAACTTTACTTTCTCTCTTCTATGGAGAAAACGAAGGGAAAAAAAAAGAAGAAACAAAGACAAACAAAGAAAAGAAAGACGAAGAAGAAACTAGATCTTTTGGGTCGGGTTCTTCCTCGTTCGCGAGGGTTCTACTTTCTCCTCCATATCTGATGAATTTGGTTGAAAATCTTATATCTTCTTTGTGAATTCCAATCCCTAGGTAAGTTTCCCCAAATTTATGGTATATTTAATTCTAAATGCGGACCTGTTGGCTGTCCATTGTTGCGTTAGATCAAGAAATATCGTTCTATGTAACTATGTTGATTGTTGCTTACTTGCTTTAGTGTTTTAGTATGTTTTGTGGGCTTATAGCTTATTCTATAATCTGATTTTTTTTCTTGGAAACAACAAACTGGCTGTATTATACTTGTTTGGAATGTTGCTTGTGAAAAGTGGACCAAATCTTGTTGGTTGTATTCATTATTATATGTTATTTTGTATATTTGTTCTAGGATGAAGCGATATCTAATTAAGAGAAAGGAACGTGTCGAATCAACTACAACTTCTACATGTAAAAACGAACCTCCGAAACAAAGCCGTATAGAAATTGAATTGTCTGGTCTTCCTGCTGATCCGGGGTTGTTTCTTTCTGGCAAGGCAAATCAGAAATGTAACTCGTACATAGTTCAAATTTTGACCCCACTTCTCTAAAATTCTGGCTCCGCCTCTGTATGTACGCCGTCCATTTTCCTGTTAAATTGAAATTTTTTTCCAGGAATAATGTTCTGCGCTAGATCTACGAGAGTAACAATTCGTTTGATTGTTGTAGGCAGCTGTGATGATTATGGGTTCTCATGTAGCTTTGGCCTTTGCTGAATTTGAGGCTTTGATACTTGAGGTCCACAAAGCCTAATATAACCTCCCATAAGATTTTTCATGGGCTTTGGCCTTTGCTGAAGTTGTGGATTTGAACATTGAGGTTCACAAAACCAAGTCTCTATAATTTCTGTTTAACAGACAAGTTTAAGCCCATTATTACCGGCATTGAAATCTTCGGCCCGTAGTTCAACCAAGTCTAGTACTGAAACCCCATATTGAAGAACCATTTTCACAAACTGATCTTCAGAGCTTTCAAAGAGTGATTTTCCGAAATTGGAGAAACAACCTTAAAAGAACTGAGGGAAGATTGAAGAAGAGTGTGGTGGAGTTGAAAAAGTATTATAAAAGATATAACAGTTGTTAATATCACATGTGAAGCCAGCTATAGCCTATAAATGGAGCTAATTAAAAGGTCGCGAGTTTACTTCGAGACGGGCACGTACTACGAATTGTGAGACACTTGTAAATGTATGTTTAATTGAGGGCCATGGTTAGTTTCGTGATTCGTTTCTACATTCCTCATTGTATCCAAGAAGTTGATTGTTCTTTAATTTTTGCATCTACTGGACTTTAATTACCATTAGAATGTGAAATTCCTACCGACGGACATGTTGGGAAGCCGCATTATTCAATTGCATTGTTCAGTGTGAATTATAAATGTTAATTTGGCAAGTACTTATAGGTTTCATGTTGTCCTATTACACTATAAAAAAAAAAAAAATGAACAGTTCTTGCATACAAATTATTATACTTATAGATTCTTATTAGAATTACATAGATTTTTATTAGAATTTAAAATTTATAAAAAGAAAAAGACTCGTTCTATCAAACATAAACATCTAGCCGAGGATAAGAGAAGGTGATAAAATTAATATTCTTTAAAATAGCTTTTTAAAATTTTCCTTATTTGTAAAGACCAAATTACGGAGTCGTCTTGTTTTTGCAATTCCACGTGACAAAACACACATTGATATCGAGTTGTAATTGTCTAAGTAGGAATCTGTATATGATTAGAGTGGAAGGAATCTCTTTATTATGTAATTTGAGAGTGAGTGTGTATAGAACAAGAAGATGAATCATGGGATCGATCGGTTTGTTAGTCGCGTATCTCCAATTGATCACAGGTTGCAAAGTTGAACACTAGGCGTGTATTTTCAGAGCATATAGACTGATGAAGGGATCAATCGGGTTGTTAATCGGCAATGCCAAAAATTCTGGATCTACAATGGTCCGATCAATCGGCTTGCAATGCGATTGATCGGATTGTCAACTTTATAAATATATCACGTCTTTTAAGATCTAGGGCAAGAGGGTCAGCCAAGAAGAAAGTGAGCCGTGTTTTTGTTTGTTCTTCAATATACTAATACCAAGAGGGTTGGCAGTGGATCTTGAAGCACTTTCTTCATGGATTGTTAATCAAAGCTTCAAGAGGTTTCTACATCTTCGATCAAGTTCAATTTTCCGGTGGATTCCGGAAGAACATTTGGAAGGCTCGAGGATTCGAGGCAGCGGCAATCAAATACTGGGTGCGGTGAACGAGGAGTCGACAATCGATCTTAGGTCAATTGCGAGGAGTCTCAATTGTGAGTAAGGTCGTTTTGTAATTACACAATGATTTTTATAGTATTTGATTCCTTCCCGTGGTTTTTGCTTATTTAGGATTTTTCCAGGTATATCTTTGTGTTCATCATTTTTCTTCAATTCTTATTTATTTGCGTTAATTAATTGGTAGCAAAATAGGAATTTCATTATTTCAATTTTAGTATTTTGTTTGGAGATTAATAGTATGGAGTTATTTAGTTTCTTAATTTTAGGTTGATTAAGTTTCCTATTTTATGTTTTCATGTTATACAAGAATTAGGGTTGCTAGCTAATATTTTATTTCTTTTTTTAGTTTTAGAGTTCTGCTAGTATAAATAATTGATGTAAGCCTTAGGGCAAGAGAGTTATTTATGATTATTAATGAAAATTTGAGAGTTTTCTCAATATTGTTTGTTCAAGTAGGGAGTACCTCTAGTTCAAACAAAATTCGCGATTGTCCTTGTTGAGCGTTCTTATTTCAACACACCTCCCTGCATCAGTTGGTACCAGAACCTACGCTCGATTCCGGATTATGGCGCAACAAAGAGTTCGTTATGTTGTTGCTGAAGATGTGTATGAAAGAAGTAAAGTTGCACAAGAAGCACGAATAGAGGTGCGATTCCAGCAATTAGAACAGAATGTGTCAGACGCAATTGATGCCCTAGCCGACCAGATTGTTGCCCTAACTGTTGGGGGAAATCCACCTCGCCGTCGTCTTGTTATACCTTGGTTTCCGAAAGAGGAGGAGATGTCGGATGACGTTTTTATCATCAGACCTTTGGCGAGTAACTATCATCTAAGGGAGAGGACAAGAGAGGCTACCATTGAGTGACCTTTCACTTCAAATATTATTCCAGATCCAGTAATGGATTGGAGTAAGTCATCTGATAGGCGCGCAAAATGTTCACACTAGCACCCCCTAATTTATCCTTAGTAAATCCATTTATAATGTTACTTGGGGTTTATTGCTTGATTTTTGTTTGTTATAGGTATTTAAAGGCTTTGATATAAAACGAGCTTGAAGTCCAATTTTACTTGTTATGGAAGAACAGCCATGATCAAATCAATTCGTGGGGCCGGCTAACAATTCTATTGCACTGGATTCACCCAAAGTCCTAAATTGGGTCATCACAAATTGTGGTTGACTAGGAATCCTATTAGATGGGGACAATGGAAATTGGCTCATACGGTGAGTTATGAAAAACACACACTCGGTGGAATTGTAATTACACACACGTGGGAGTTATGGGAGCACTGGTGGGCTAGACTAAGAAATAGGTTATTAAGTCGGTTCAGCTGGCTTATAAAAGAGAGACTTTGGAGACAACAGAGGGGATCCAAGACATCACAGACTTGACGACATCAGAGAGGATTTTCGAAGCATTGCTGCGGTTCCATGGCCGGCTAAACTCTAGCCTAGGGCGTAGATGAAGCTCGAACCCTGAGTAACAATATTTATGTTTTGATTTATGGTTTTATTATTCGAATCATGGTTGTGTGATTTTTTAGGATTTAATTGTATGATTAATTCTTTCAACCAAATCTTGTGTACAAATTCCTAGGTTTTGTGCACGTTCATACAACAGTTCATAATTGTTTTGTGATAACTAGTTGGATGGATTATACTACGTAAGACGAGTCGTGCCGATGAGACGACCCGTGCCGAATTGAGACGGTTCGTACTAGTAAGACAATTCGTGCTAGGCGGAGATAGTTCATGCCGATTGGTGATTCATAAATTATCATTAGGAGATATCGCTAGGGCTTGCAATCCTACGGTATCCGGGTTGATTCGAATAGTGGGTCTGTAATCGAAACATATTTAAGTTACAAGGTGAAGAGTGGATTCGAAACCCTAGACCTTTCTCCCATAAATCTTCTCTACTTTTTAATTGCTTTGTTTTACTTGCGCTTCAATAATTTTAGGAAACCAAATCAAACTCCCTTTTTCTCGAATTGAAGTAGAAATTAATTGAAACTACTGTAACTCGGCTTTATAATCCCTGTGGAGCGATACTCGGAATATTTACCATTATTCGTTAGAGTAGTAGTAATTGTTCAGTTTTATTAAATATTTTTGATACGGAAACGACACGATCAAATTTTGGCGCCGTTGCCGGGGATTAAAAGCACGGTTACGTCATTTCAATTGATTTTTATTTTAATTCATAGTATAGATGGTTTATTTTTTATTTATTTTATTTTTCTTTCCTCTCAATATTTGTTTAATTGTTCTTCTTCTTAGTAAGTTTACTTCAGGCACATATTTGAAGACTTGTATTGCGAGGTGATTGGACAACAAAGGCAAAGTTGCGAAGGTGAAAATCAAGGAAATAACGCCGTGCGTCTTTCGTCTACTTTCTGAGCATTGTGAGTCCTTCAATTTATTATTATTATTATTTTTTTTGGCCTGCTATAGTTATTTTCTTTATTCTTTTTCATTTTTATTTATTTATTTATTTTTAGAGAGTCAGTTAATTTCATAGTGTATGCAAGGTCTTCGTTCGTTGAGTCCTAAATTTGTTGATTTAGATCCTCAAATCAAGCGAATCTTTAGAGTAAAAAGAGCGGAGTCCAAATTAGCATTGTTCAATCCTAAAATTACTCCAATGGCTGAACGTCAAGACCTTCCGGCCCTAAAATCGCATTTCATACCTACCTCCTACACTTCATCATCTTGTATTCAATTGCCGGCCACTACGGCAACTCATTATGAGATTAATCCAAGCCTCATTCAAATGCTCCCATCCTTTTATGGGAAAGACAACGAGGAACCTTACAAGCACCTGAATGAATTGAAAGAAATATGCCAAACTGTAAGAATCGAGGGCTTCACTGATGATGCACTTCGGTTGCGGCTGTTTCCCTTTTCGCTTAAGGATAAAGCCAAGAATTGGTGGAAGTCTTTGTTTGCCAACTCCATAACTACGTGGGAACAAATGCAACACAAATTTTTAAAATGTACTTCCCTATAGGTAAGACAAGAGAAATTCGTCGAGCCATAATTGGTTTTAAAATGCAAGAGGGCGAACAATTTCATGAAACATGGGAGAGGTTTAGAGAATTGATTAGGAAGTGTCCGCACCATAAAATCCCAAAGTGGCAGTTGGTGGAAAGTTTTTATGATGGATTAAATCTAGGGTTCCGTCAAATGGTTGATGCCTCATGTGGGGGCAGCTTCATGATGAAAACTGAGGATGAGGGATGGGATCTTTTTGAAACTTTGAGTGAAAATTCACAACACCATGCCTCCGCATCTCACATTCATAGGAACACATCTGCCTTATCCAACCCATGTGGCCTATATGAGGTAGGTCAATCAAGCGATCTCTCCGCTAAGGTAAATGAATTGTCCCGTAAGCTTGATAGTTTCTTATCCTTAGGGCAAGATCCTTCATATTTCTCTCAGCCTAATTTCTCTTGGAACCAACCAAATCACGGGCAACCTCCTGCCCCATCATTGATGTCACCGTATCCAAATACTTCTAATCTTCATGCCTACAATCTAGCCCCTGCACAACAGCCATACCAACAACCTTCTCCTCTTCCATCCACTCATAGGACACCATCATTGGAGGAGTAGGTGTTGCAAACCATGGGTGAACTCAAGGCTGATTTGCAATTGCTCCACTCCCAATCTCAATCTATCGCGAAGCTAGAGATCCAAGTGGGTCAAATAGTTAATGCCCTTAACTGCAGGGAGGACAAGAAGTTGCCAAGTCAGCCAATAGCTAATCCAAAAGAGGTTCATCAAATTGATAGTTTACCAGCTGACCCGCAAGCGAACATAGTTATTAACTTAAGAAATGGGAGAGATGTAGAGACTAGACCAGAAGAGGAAACATGCAATAAAAAGGGTTCTGAGAGTGAACAAATACTCAATGGTAAGGAGATTAATCCTCATGTCACACCCACATCGATTCCTCCAGCGGAACCATCTTATGTGCCTAAAGTCCCATTCCCGACTTGTCTTAATGCACCTTCACCCTTTCACAAGAAGGGGGTAGAACAAGAAGACATGATGGAGGTGTTCAAACAAGTTAAAATCAACCTCCCACTCTTAGAGGCAATTAAACAGGTTCCATCTTACGCTAAATTTTTAAGAGACCTTCGCACACAAAAGCGTAAGTCTAAGACACATGAGCCTAAGAATGTGCATCTCACCGAGCAGGTGAGCTCTATACTTACACGTAACATACCAATTAAGCGAAAGGATCTTGGTGTTCCTATCATTTCGTGTGTTATTGGAGATCATGTCATTGATAGAGCATTGCTCGACTTAGGGGCCAGTGTCAATTTGCTCCCTTACTCTGTTTATGAACAACTTGGGCTGGGAGAGTTGAAGCCCACACCAGTTACATTGCAATTAGCTGATCGATCTACTAAGGTGCCGCGTGGTATGATCGAGGATGTCCTTGTCAAGGTAGATAAGTTCTACTTTCCTGTTGATTTCATAGTCCTTGACATGGAACCAGTCCATAATCCCAATAAACAGATTCCTCTCATTCTTGGTCGTCCATTCTTGGCTACGGCCAATGCATCTATTCACTGTAGGACTGGAGTGATGGACATGTCATTTGGTAATATGAAGGTGCAATTGAATGTTTTTGATGCCAATCAATACCCTTCTAAGGAGAGAGATTGCTTTGCAGTAAGTGAGATGGACTGTATGTTTGATGGGGTACCTCCGGACATTCGAGTTAAGTGTCCTATAAAGACACATTTTGTGCATTTGGGCTTAGATAGTGCTGATATTGACACGGGCCAAGGCTTTATTGATTCGAAGGCCCACATAGATGAACCTCCATGGAGTGACCCATACATTAAGCTGTGGCCCATATTTCCTAAGCTCTCTGCCTCCCCACTTATGGAAATTGCACTGAAACTTGAGTGGGAACCACCACCATGTGCATGCTTGGGGCTAGATGACATTTTCTATGGTGATTGATATATTTTGCCCGTCTAGCTGAAGGCATAAAACTTAGCGCTACTTGGGAGGCAACCCAAGTGTCATTCTTTTTTTTTTTTTTTTAGTGTCGTCTTTGAGTACTTTCTTTTTCTAATTTGGTTTATTTCTTTTGAATTTTATTTTATTTTTATTTTATTTGGTTGTCTTGGAGGCTAACAATTGCAGGTACTATGCTTCAAGTTGGGGGGTCTCCCTCTCACCATCTTTTACCCTGCTATTTGTTCTCCTCTACCAAGGTGATACCTTTCCTCTCTTTTACTTTCTCGTCTTATTTTTTAGTGCGTGCTTTCAATGAGGACATTGAATGGTTTAAGTTGGGGGGAGGGCTCACTTTATTTTTATGCTTGAGTGCACTTACTCTTGATTGATGACTGCTGATTAGTGTTGTGATGCTTGTTATGTGAGGTGACGTCTTGATACGAGTTCATGAATCGATTCAAGCTTGTGAATGAGACGTTGATAGAAAGCACTTGGTTAGCCTGTATCATCTATAATTGGATAGTGTTTGATCACTTGAACTCATGCCGTTGCACAAACATTGTCCCACTTGAGCATTCACTGGCCTCGAATTTGGTTCACACGTCATTGATATTTTGGTGTGATTTGACTTGTCTATGGATTAATTGGAACCATTTTCCCTTTGAAAAAAATATTTGTGCGCTATATTGTTAATGTTTATCTGGGCGTTCATTGAGTAACCGGGCAATCGGGGTTTGCTCTCACCGTGTTGTTCGCGTCAAAAGATGGATAGACCTTGTGAAAGCATTGGTTAAATGTGGTTAGTTTGGGTCTCTCCCTAAAGCCTTTTTGACTCGAGCAATTAAGTCCGAGGGGTCTCTTTAAACCTGGTACCCTAAGGCCATCTGGCTTGGGGATGACCAACCTAAAGCTCGTTACATGGGTCAACTAGAAAGCCCGATAGATCCAGACATTGCACGACCACAAGAAAAAAAAAGTGGTAAGAAAAAAAAAGTGAAAAAAAAGAAGAAAATAAGATTAATCGTTAGGGGAAGGGGTGAGTTTTTAGAGACACACCAGGCTATTGATATTGTGTGAACTGTTTTCGGGGTTAGTGAATTTCTATTTGTGGTTCTCACTTACACGCATGTTATGTGATAAATCCCTATCCAATCGTAGGTGAAAAGGATAATTTTTGTGGTAGATTGAATACGAGAATTCACTTGTTTAAATCTTTGCATGAATAAAGCATCTTGTCTTTGACTTATAATGCAGTCACTGTGGTACTTTGAGAGGTTGACGGTTGAGATTGAGTTGCACTTGAGTGTCCAATTCCTTGTGTGTTTTGTGGGTGATCACTGCTGAAAACCCTCACGAGACTTCACTCGTCCTAGCTATCGGGGTCGCCCGGGGGTTTAAAAGATTTATCATTCATAGTTTCTTTTTGTTAGTTACATTTATTTTGTTTTGCTAGGGACTAGCAAAGTGTAAGTTGAGGGGTGTGATAGGCGCGCAAAATGTTCACACTAGCACCCCCTAATTTATCCTTAGTAAATCCATTTATAATGTTACTTGGGGTTTATTGCTTGATTTTTGTTTGTTATAGGTATTTAAAGGCTTTGATATAAAATGAGCTCGAAGTCCAATTTTACTTGTTATGGAAGAACAGCCATGATCAAATCAATTCGTGGGGCCGGCTAACAATTGTATTGCACTGGATTCACCCAAAGTCCTAAATTGGGTCATCACAAATTGTGGTTGACTAGGAATCCTATTAGATGGGGACAATAGAAATTGGCTCATACGGTGAGTTATGAAAAACACACACTCGATGGAATTGTAATTACACACACGTGGGAGTTATGGGAGCACTGGTGGGCTGGACTAAGAAATAGGTTATTAAGTCGGTTCAGCTGGCTTATAAAAGAGAGACTTTGGAGACAACAGAGGGGATCCAAGACATCACAGACTTGACGACATCAGAGAGGATTTTCGAAGCATTGCTGCGGTTCCATGGCCGGCTAAACTCTAGCCTAGGGCGTAGATGAAGCTCGAACCCTGAGTAACAATATTTATGTTTTGATTTATGGTTTTATTATTTGAATCATGGTTGTGTGATTTTTTAGGATTTAATTGTATGATTAATTCTTTCAACCAAATCTTGTGTACAAATTCCTAGGTTTTGTGCACGTTCATACAACAGTTCATAATTGTTTTGTGATAACTGGTTGGATGGATTATACTACGTAAAGGCAGTCGCGCCGATGAGATGGGAGCGAACGTAATCGAATTGAGGCGGTCGTATACTAGTAAGGCGATTCGTGCTAGGCGGAGATAGTTCATGCCGATTGGTGATTCATAAATTATCATTAGGAGATATCGCTAGGGCTTGCAATCCTACGGTATCCGGGTTGATTCGAATAGTGGGTCTGTAATCGAAACATATTTAAGTTACAAGGTGAAGAGTGGATTCGAAACCCTAGACCTTTCTCCCATAAATCTTTTCTACTTTTTAATTGCTTTGTTTTACTTGCGCTTCAATAATTTTAGGAAACCAATCAAACTCCCTTTTTCTCGAATTGAAGTAGAAATTAATTGAAACTACTGTAACTCGGCTTTATAATCCCTGTGGAGCGATACTCGGAATATTTACCATTATTCGTTAGAGTAGTAGTAATTGTTCAGTTTTATTAAATATTTTTGATACGGAAACGACACGATCATCATCGGTTTTTGACGAAGAACCAGTAGAAAGAATTACAGAAAATTAAAAAAAATGCAAAAAAAAAAAAAAAAGGTTTCTATGTTGGCATTGTTGGAAACTGATGTAGAAGAATCAATTAAATTTGATTTTATGAAAAACTTGAAGACGGTGAAGTTGACAAGAGTACTAACGAGTATGTTGATCCGTTTTGGGAATTTGTTGAAGACACTAAAAGTTCATTTGTTTCAATCGAGAAGGAAGGTGAATTTGCCTAATTAATGAAAATTATTTCTTCAGAATTTCAAGATTCCTTTATGAAATTTGGGATCGGAAAAATCATCTTGAAGTACAAGATCAATGCGGACAAGATTTGACGATTTCTATTGTATAAACTCGAGGACGAGTTTCTTCAGGTTGAAGAGAATGATGCAGAATGAAAAATTAATATTATTTAAAACAAAAATGATAGGTACACACCTCATCAACCACTCCCCACCACATCCTCTCTCACATGTGTGGTGGGGCTCACTCGGTGAGTCCTAGTGGACCCCACCACACATGTGAGAGAGGGTGTGGTGATGATTGGTTGAGAAGGTGTGTACCTATCATTGTTCTATTTAGAATAGCTTTTTAAAGTTTTTCTTATTTCAATTTTAGTATTTTGTTAGGAGATTAATAGTATGGAGTTATGTAGTTTCTTAGTTTTAGGTTGATTCAGTTTCCTATTTTATGTTTTCATGTTATACAAGAATTAGGGTTGCTAGCTATTTATTTCCTTTTTAGTTTTAGGGTTGCTGCTAGTATAAATAATTGATGTAAGTCTTAGGGCAAGAGAATTGTTTATGATTATTAATGAAAATTTGAGAGTTTTCTCAATATTATTTGTTCAAGGAGGGAGTACCTCTAGTTCAAACAAAATTCATGATTGTCCTTGTTGCGCGTTCTTATTTCAACACGCTTCCCTGCATCAGAAGGGGAAGGAGTAATTTGCAAAATTGAGATACGAATTTGTGAACATCTTGTAGGCTTATCCACCTACCAAGGTCCCAACTTATATTTTTCTGGCCTAACCATATGCGAAACTCGATTAATTATCTTCTTTTTTTTAACGAGTATACAATTTATATATATTAAAAAAACAGTTCATTTTCCAATATACTCTATCCGTTCCAATTTTATAGTCCATTTGGGGAGTTCGTGTCACTTTTCAAAGTGTTATATCTTATTATCTACAATGTTTTAGGTGATTTTGAGCACTTTGTTTTTGGTAGATTAAATCAAGATCTATCAAACAAGATCCATATTGCACATAAAATATATTACCGATTGAAAGATATAATCATTTTTTTATCCGGTTAGGATAGAACGAGAGACTATAAAATTGGGACGGAGGGAGTATTTATCACCCAAATGCAAACAGGAAAAATGAGTATTTAATGTTATGAATGCTCCTAGCCTCATGTGGCTCAATCGTACCATACGTACTTCATCAACATCGCTAACCTACTGTGTTAGGATAAGCTTTTGAACGCGTTTCAAAAATACGCCTTGCAAACACTTTTCAAAAAATGACTTTTCCTCGTCTTTTTTATTTGACTTTTTCTACTCTCTCTATACGTACAACCCAACTAGTGGACAATTGGACGCGATGCAAAACCCAATTCGTACGCATACTCTCTCTCTCTCTCTCTCTCTCTCTCTCCCCTGTAAAACTGGGCAATGGGCCCCCAGTCCAAAACCCAATTCGTATGCATGCTCTCTCTCTCTCTCTCTCTCTCTCTCTCTGCATAATTGGGCACTGGGCCCCCTAGTCCAACCAATTATGCATCTCTCTCTGGGCAAAATTCAGCCGAAATGGGACCCACATATTACTGCTACAGTTTGCATTCGATCACAAATGTTCTTTTTGAGAACAAAAAATTCCACTTCAGTTTGCATCCGAACAATATATACTCGTAGGAGTTATGCCAATGCTGTTAAAAAAAAAAAGGAGTTATGCCCATTGTCTTCGTTAAATGTCTTCGGATGAAAGTAGACTAGGGACATGTAATTAATATCTTATGCATTTTTGGAGAGAAAAACTTGGGTGGCGGAAGGGTACCAGGTGGCGATTCCCATCGCGCATCTCAGCCGTCCATAAATATTTTGAACGGTCCAGATTTTAAATAACTCTTACGGTAAGAGTTTATTTAAAATCCGATTATCGGTAAGAATTTATTTAAAATCCGAATTGTCCAAAATACTTTTGGACGACTATGATGGGGCATTGTGGATACTCCGTAAGGCGTCACATGAATATCCTATTTGCACCCAAAATTTTCCATGCATCTCTGAAAATTTGCAATGAATGGAAGATTCATTTGGAAATTCGGACTGGTTCAAAGCACAGGAAGGGGTCCGAATAATTTGTGGCAAGTCATGTTCTAGGCTCAATTGTTTTAGATAATTCAGTGTCTGGTTTAGTCTTGAGTGCAACTCAACTAATCTTTAGAGGACCAATCCCATTGTTAACTAGTCGTGCCGATTTAAATTCGAAGCAAGATTGTGTTGTATAATTAATGAATTGCACCGTAAAAATTAAAACCGATCAATATCTACAATAAAATCGCATTTGGGCAATTGCTGACTAAAAATGTTTATCACCCGTTGATCTATACATGTCTCTTTGGCAAAAAAACGAATGTTGTATTCTTTGTATCGCGCAAGTACCCACTTTTTCAATGAAAACTTTGTTATGAACTAGTATAGCTAGGTTTGGTATGGAAATTCAAATTTTGTGTCCTTACTCCAGTTCTATTAATAGTGGAAAACGCATCTAGGTTTTGGTCTAAGCTTAGACCAATTTTGTCAAAATATGGCCATTGTTCAAAAAAGTTTCAATCCCAACCCTATAAAATAAAATATCTCAAAATTAAAAACTTGAAACCGGAACTTACCCAAGAGGTGGAATAGGTTCATCTTCAATCCATTTTATTCGACGTGAAGAAAATAGTTGTGCACATGTCCTAGAAGAAGGGGTTAGGAGTGGAGAGTAATTCCACCCGTGGGTTGGTGGGATACCCTTCTTGGAGAGATGAGATGATTGGGTGGGCCTGTAGTGAGGAGACTCATGACATGCGTGTAATGAGCTTCCTTGGCCGTCTGAGCAGTAATCAATGATCTGGGATAAATTGGGATTAAAGTAAATGTAAAAATGTTTTTTTTTTTAAGTTTAAGATGATCCGAACCTTTGATCGCCGATCGAACGACCGAGAGAACTTACTAGACGCATGTAGTGACTACAAGACCCCGGTGCCAAATGTGATGTGAATTTGATGTCCTTTATGTATTTGTTCTTCTATCGCTGCTAATGAGCAATGGAGTTCCATACAAGGAAATAGAACTTTAAAAAAAGTGATCAGACAAATATTCTTATTTTGGGTTTTGATGTTAGAATAGTCAGATGATCGCCTTTTCGTATGATTGCCCATTTTTTAATGAATAGTTTTAGGTCCAATGAACCTGGTCAATTTTGACTAATCGTTCATGGTGGTGTAGATTCATGTACAGGATAGTCAAGTAGTAATTAACCATTCCAGTTAGACCATTCATATGAAGATCCAATTGATTTCTTACACACGGAAACACATATTGGGAATCATTATTTCTTGACCACTATTTTAAAAGACTTATCTTACTAACTTGATAAGACTATAGATTGTAGCTTTCAAAGAAATTTAAGTTTTTTGAGCTCCATCACATCACATGCAAGTTCTGCAAACAATATCCAGATTTTACAAGTCATCGTGAGACCTAGTGCACAGCACGCATGCTGTGCGGCCTATTTGGGTCTTTTATTATTATTATTTTTTTTATCCGAATCGTTAATTTTGTTCATTTCACCAAGTTTGTGATTCTCGTAAAAATTTATGATGATCGGAGTTTGGTAGCTATTTGATTGGTGATCATTTTATCTTATTGTTTTGTAGAAAAAAAAAAATTACCTACATGAGTTTCTTTGAATATTCATTTTCAAGAGAAATATTGTCCGGAAACATAGTTAAAAATCTCGAATCGACATTAATTTTTACGTGGGCCACATACTCGACAAAACAAATAAAATGAACGATTCAAATAAAAAACGGGAACCAAAGTGACCCCAATAGGCCGCACAACACAAATCCTTAACCCGTGAGACACTCTTAACAATTTTTTTTTTTATTTCTATAAGACTCATAAACTTAATCGTATCCATACAAAATTGTGTACTTGTCAAGAGAGTAAAGCCCGGTACATAATACTGGTAATTTCCCTGCATGGTCATTCGTTGGATTTAAAAAATCACAAGCATTTGCAACTCTCTAGTGGTACGATGGATTTATTTGTAAGAGAAATCGAACCCGAGTTCCAAAACTACGAATTTGCCAATCCCTTGGGTTAAATTGTGTTTTTTACCCTTTGTTTGTACTAGTAATTTCTTGGAGGGTTACATGAGCTGCCCCGACGTAACGACTACTCTCCCGCCAAGTCTTCTTTATCTCTCTCTCTCTCTCTCTCTCTCTCTCTCTCTCTCTCTCTCTCTCTCTCTCTCTCATATGGAGTACCAAAAAGAGGAAAATGACGAAACAAGTCCGTAACTACCACCACAGCAGTAGTCTCCATGAAGTTTCTCTAAATTAAAAGCCGACGACTTTACTTGACAGACTCTTGTCAATCGAGTGAATTAAAGAAACCTGTTTGTTACGACATCCACGGAGTACTCCTGTTGTTTTCAGTTTTTCCTTACTCTGTTTGGTTGTCCAGAAATTTAAATCGGAATATCCAAAGCAAAGAGATTGTGCCTTGAATTCTGCAGTTACGACTCTGCTCGTCATCTAAGGTGACAATTTTTCCCACCTGATTTACTGTACATGCTTCAAAAAAACCTTTGGTTGTCCGTTTTTTTCCCCTTTGTTTTCTGTTTTCTTTTCTCAGTAACCAAACGGAAAATTAAATTTGGATTAGCATGGTGTTACTGTATAATTCTTTATTGTAGAATTAAGAGCTTCCCTGTTCCGCCAAATAAAATTCGGTTCAAAGCTGTTGATTAACACTCCAATCAGGATATGCTTGTTTTCAATTTATTAATCTCTCTCTCTCTCTCTCGGATATATTTTATGAGAAATTCCTAATACTATGTGAATTGTTTCACATCTATTTGTGCAATTCCTCATCTAATTATAGTAAATGTGGTCATTTTATCTGTTTCTGATCATCATTAGCCATAAATACTGCATTATCTTGCAGGGTTTAATCATATGATGCTTCAAAGCTGCAAGTAAAGTCCTCCCTAAATCTACTGGCGAATCACTTGTTTTGGAACAGAAACAACAAATTACTACATAGAGTCATGAATGTCAGTAGAGACAAATTTGTGAGGTTAGTTCTTTCGATCCCCCCGTTCCAATGTCTTCGTGTCTTTCCGGTTTTGTTTCTGAAAAAAACTCTATTTTGTTTCTTTACCTTCTTTATATTTCATCTCTTAATTGGAATTGAACGTATCTGCTGTCTCTTTTTCTGATTCTTCTCAACAGGTTTGAGGATTGGAAATCAGACCGATCTCCAAGTTCTGAGCTGCAGTATTCTGCTGAGGATGGAATTTGGACAAGAAGTAGCTCAATGATAGGCTCAGTAGTGGGACACACGCGAAGAGGATTTGAGAAGGTCTCCAAAAGAATTAAAAGCTTTAAAACACTTTCAGGCACCTCTCGACGAGATGATCAGGCAACAAAAAAATTGGGTAGTAGGGTTAAAATTCTCAACCCACAGGGGAAGTTTCTTCAGAGATGGAATAAGATATTTGTACTCACTTGTTTTGTTGCTGTGGCCTTTGATCCATTATTCTTTTATATCCCGGTGATTGACGGTAAAAGGAAGTGCCTCAGTTTGGACAACAAATTGGACATCATCGCTTGTGTTCTTCGCACATTCGTTGACATCTTCTACGTACTTCACATTCTCTTCCAATTCCGAACAGGGTTTATTGCCCCTTCTTCAAGAGTATTTGGGAGGGGCGAGTTAATTGATGATCCTTATGCTATAGCGAAAAAGTACTTGTCCTCATACTTCATTATTGACATTTTATCGATCCTACCCCTCCCACAGGTATGTGTTTTTTCAAGTGAACTGGGCTATAATATGTGTCGTCATGGTCAGTCACAAAATTAAGATTGAAGGCAATTCATTAGTTCTGTAATAATCAATTCTCGTTAACAAATTAAAAAAAATAAAATGCTCATGTTAATGGCAGCGTCTGAATGTTCCAATTAACCTCTTCAGGTGGTGATCTTAGTCATTATCCCCCATACAACTGGCCCCGTTGCACTGGTTACAAAGGAAATGTTGAAGGCTGTTATTTTCTGTCAATACGTGCCTAGGTTTCTTCGGATCTTCCCTCTATACAAAGAAGTGACTAGAACAGCTGGCATATTCGCAGAAACTGCATGGGCTGGAGCTGCCTTTAATCTCTTAATATACATGCTAGCCAGTCATGTAAGTTTCATTGATCGTTAACATTCTTCCAAGAAATCTGACACTTATTAAAACCATTTTCATGTTATGATTGGAATTTTGTTACTTTCCTGGCTTTGCTATCTTCTAGGAGTATCACGTTGTGTCGATGTTGGATTTAGCAATTTTAGTTGTAACACATTACATAGGGGTAGGATTTGATCACAGCTACGGGATCATTGGGACAGTGAAAACCTAGAGATGCAAGATTGATCCTCTCCCTGGCAACTTCCTTAAAAAACTGCCATCACCTTGGAATAAAAGCAGCAAAGCTCGCTTGGCTAACTCATAATGTGGCTGAACCCTATTGTGAGAAACTTTTGTAACCCTGAAAAACGATAGCATTGATACTTCATTTTAAAGTTTCTGCAACAAAACTTAGTCCATTTATTGAGCCTCAGACCACCCTCCAATCTGCAATACAACGTTAAGACAATCAGAGTAGAATCAGTAGATATATGTGCATTAAAATTATGAACGACAGACCATTGACCAGCTAAGTAAAGAGTCTTGATCTCAGAACCATGCAGACGACAAGCAAACATGCCCATTCCACTCCAGGAATTGCCTAACCTGACGGTTTACAACCATAGCTTAATATCTGTTTACTAGTATAAAGTTTCTTTATGCCTTCACTGCATCAGATTAAAAGGAATTTCTACAATCACGTCCATTCTTTTAACAGTGAAATGAATCTTACTAATCAGGTTGTTGGAGCCTTCTGGTACTTGTTCGCAATAGAACGACAAGATAGGTGCTGGCAAGATGCATGTACTGCTGACGATTGCAATCTTGTATTATACTGCAGACAAGGAGCTGAAGTTAATCTAGCTGTAGAACGTTCTTGCCCTTTTCTTGAGCCCAATGAAATAAAAAACCCATCAGATTTCAACTTTGGAATCTTTCTCGATGCTCTTAAGTCTGGTGTAGTGGAAACAAGAGATTTTCCAAAGAAGTTTTTCTACTGCTTTTGGTGGGGCCTGCGAAGTCTAAGGTTGGCGCATGTTTGATCCTTCTGTCCGAGTTCCTTTAGTTCAGTGGTTTGATGCTTTATATTAACCGGTCTCATTAGATCAGAAGGAAAACAGCATAATTGATTGTAGATACCATCTTTCCTTCTCTAATACTTGCTACTAATTTTTTGATGATGTTCTGGATATAAAAAAAAATCTCAGACAAATACTTCAATGCTGTGAAATATGGAACTAAGTGATTTTCCCCGTTTACTCCTCCTACAGTTCTCTTGGCCAAAACCTCAAGACCAGCACTTTTTTTGTGGAGATTCTCTTTGCTGTTTCCATTTCAATCCTAGGACTGGTTCTGTTCTCATTGCTCATTGGCAATATGCAGGTAAATGCTTCATCCCCATTCCAAAACTCTTTTTACGTTTATGCATTCCTTTCCCTTTCACATCCCCACAAAAGTACGATATTGTATTCTTCCGAGTTGCAATTGGTGCTGAAGTGCTAAACTTTTCTTTCACGGACTGTACAGAAATATCTGCAATCTATAACAAAAAGAGTAGAAGAGATGAGAGTAAAAAGGCGGGACGCCGAGCAGTGGATGTCCCACCGTATGCTCCCTGAGAATCTAAGGGAGCGGATTAGGCGCTATGAACAATACAAATGGCAAGAAACCAGAGGTGTCGAGGAACAATCTTTGATTGGTAACCTTCCTAAAGACATCAGGAGGGACCTAAAGCGCCATCTTTGCTGGTCTTTGCTCAAAAGGGTACCTTTGATATCTCTAAATTCTCTCCGTTTCACCAGTATTCTTCACAGTGAGTGAATTGGAAAGGATTTTTTGGGTTCTCTCAACTTATATTTTTATGAATTTTTTTCTTTTTAGGTGCCAATGTTTGAGAAAATGGACCAACAACTATTGGATGCAATGTGCGATCGTCTTAAGCCGGTTCTTTACACACAAGCGAGCTTCATAGTTCGCGAAGGGGATCCGGTTGATGAGATGCTTTTTGTCATGAGAGGCAATATTGTGACAGTGACCACCAATGGTGGTAGAACTGGCTTTTTCAACTCTGTAGTTCTCAAAGCGGGTGATTTTTGTGGAGAAGAGCTTCTGACATGGGCTTTGGACCCTAAATCTTCCTCGCCCAAATTTTCCTCAAGCCTTCCCACCTCAACCCGAACTGCAGAAGCCATAACAGATGTTGAAGCTTTTGCCCTAGTGGCAGATGACCTGAAGTTTGTAGCTTCACAGTTCCGGCGTCTTCACAGCAAGCAGCTCCAGCACAATTTCAGGCAAGTATTACATCTTGTGTATCTTTCTCTTGGGGTTATGGTTGGGGACAAGAAACAAAATTTAATTTCGTTGAAAAGGCCAAAACATTTCTGTTCCTAAGAGACGAACATGATCCAAACAACAAAAGGGAGATTTGCTTAAAACTTCAACCAGAAGAATCCAACTGAAAGTGGAAACACTATCCTTCATTGTGTGATCAGGATTCGATAAAATTTATTGTGCTTAATACAATTTCAGGCTCTACTCACAACAGTGGAGGACATGGGGAGCCTGTTTTATACAAGCAGCATGGCGGCGGCATTGTAGGAGGAAGGCAGAGAAGTTGTTGCGCGAGGAAGAAGATCGGTTGCAGGATGCTATGGCAAATGAGGTTGGAACTTCACCAAGTCTTGGTGCTACCGTATATGCATCCAGGTTTGCTGCCAACGCACTACGTGCCCTACGTCGCAATCGTGCACCCAGTCCCAAATTGCCACATAGGCTCCCGGCTTTACTTCTCCAAAAGCCATCAGAGCCTGATTTTACTGCCGAGGAACATTGAAATTCTCAAAAACATCTCTTACAGTACTCAGCAAGTTGGTCTTGCTCTAAGAAGTACTGTTTTTCCTTCCCATCAATTATTTACGTACTTCCGAATAGAAACCTCACAATAGTTGGTTGTAAATATCACGTTTTCATACCTATCACAGAACAGTTTAAACTACAGGCTTTTGTTTAGCATGTTCATCAAAAGAGTTCCTTATGCACGCAGTCCTACCTGGATCAATAATACAATCTCACCACTTCTCTTCGGAGAACTTTTGCACACATCTGTGATTCTGCGTGTTTGATAAGTTGTAATAGCTAGCCTGTGACAAGACTCGCATTTGCTTTAGTCAGTAACTTCAATGGCCTAAACCAAAAGGCATCTCATTCAGGCATGCACAATAAGTTAGAACGGGGATAGCAACATTGTAACGTTGGCATTTTTGTACATTATTCTTACCATCGAGAGAGAGATGCGCTGATGTTTATGTTTGGTTCTCTGAAATTTCATTGTTGTGATCGTGAACGGTGTTTTAGTCTCTCTGTACTTTTTGGCTTAGACATTTCCTTTTCTTTGCATGATTTGGAGACTTTGGGGGGGAGTTGTTTATGATTGTACAGATATAGTATAAATGTGTGTTTCCAATTTTGTATACCATGTGTCCAAAGTTGCATTATTCTTTTACAACAGAGAGATCACTATTCATCCAAACTTGTCATTGTCTGGGTAAGAAGTAGAATACATCCCAGCAGAAAAAATAACAAGCCAACATATACAGTTGATTTAACGCCTCTGCGTCATCAGATTGCTTCCTTCACGCTTTTGTACATTTTGTCGATGACATTCTGCAATAAACAGTCTTTGGTCAGCATACTGATTCAATTCCAAGCATACACCTTCCACCCCGCACACAAATAGGAGAGGGGGGAGGCAGAGAAGTGCATATCTACATGTCCTATTAGGCATAATCTCATATTTCAGGCACGCTCTCGATCTTGAACACAAACCAATAAATCATATCAGGTATCTATCAGAAAACTGAAGTTACAAGATAGAGCCACCAAGATACAATAGATATAAGGCTGCCAACTAAAATAATAATGACCCTTATTTACCAAAATGCACAGAAAAGAATAAGATTAAGAAACACAATACCAGGTTTCAAATCTTTTCTATTTGTACCAATGTGGGACTTTTGTTTCCCTGGATAGTGAATATGCCCTAAAGGTGAAAAGAGTATTACTGTGGAAAGAGTACAGTTCCCCTTATTAAATCAATTGTCCATAACCAAGTGAGAATACCATCTGTTGCACCATAAAACTTCTAGGAGTGTCTTTCGATAGCACAAACCAGAGGGAAACCTAACTTATCCTGGAAAAAAAATTTGTTGGATTTGATCTGTCCAAAAGCTTAATCGATACTATAAGCAGTTTACGAGTTGCAGCACTTGAAGAGTTTTAGTCTCTTCAAAGCTATCTCAAAGCATTTCGATTCGTATTGTAATGATTTCATTTTTATCTTTACGAATTATGATAATGAAATTTTCTTTTACCGATCAAAAACTATGAGTAGTTAGTCTAGGAAGCTGTTTTGGACATCATAATCTAGTGATAAAGAAGAGGGCACCCTTTGAAGTCTGAACCTAAAGTAGAAAAAAAGGCGCGATATGAACAAATAAAAGAGAGGGCACCTGCTAAGTTTAGCACAAACTTAATGCGTTATTACGCTACAAGACAAAAAGTGAAATTATGAATTTTATAGATCTTTTGAGTGCAGTATGAGGCAGATGACTAACAGCTGTAATAAAATCCTTTCAGAAACTGCAGTGATTTCTGTTATTCACTGATTACGAATAAGCAATGATGCAGTAGAATTAAGGGTACTATTGTCGTTTTAGTGTCCTTAAGGTTAGTAGGGTCTTGAGTCTATAAATAGGTATATTGCCCTTTAATTTGGTAGCTTTTGATTATTAAACATATTGAAATATATTGATTGAGACTTTGTTTCTCTCTTTACCCTTGGGGGTTTATCCCCTTAATTAAGATTTGCTCATTTCTTTTGAATCTTGATTTCCCCCTTTGATTTGGTTTGCATCAAGCAACTGCACAAATCTTTTGTTGTGATTTATCCACTTAAGAAAATCCTCACAAACGTAAAACATCATCCACAGAAGTTCCATCATCTTATGGAATACGGAAAATTAGTTATTGGGTGATCAAACGTTGTTACAGGTGGTACTTACCCACTTGCCTCACAGTCTTTTGCCAATTTAAGTGCAAAGATCACAGGAGCTTACCTGATAGTATTTGAGAAGCTTGTCCCTCTTCTTCTTGTACGTTGGGGTGAGAAGATCTCGGTCCATGTCAAATGGTATTGGGTCAAGGTAGACAGCTTTTATCAACTCAAAACCTTTTAACTGCAAAGAGAGCAAGATAAGTGAGGATAACCAAAATTCCATATAGCTATTTGGTTTCTCTTACAACTAATGTGTGTACAATCACACAACATTATGTTGAGAGAGAGAGAGAGAGGAACCTTCTTTTCTTTTCCAATCTTAGTAAGTTCTTCGAGAATGAATGCTTTTGCCTTGGGATTCTCACAGAGACTACTAAAATTGCCAGTCATACTATTCTCTTCAGCCCAACGTTCCAAAAATTGCTCATTGGGGTTCACAACAGCTACAAGGAAGGACTCATAACTGTTCCCATATACCCATATCTGTGACATATAGGCAGAAGTCCTCAGAGAAATTAAGAAAGCGGGAAGTTTAGCCAAGAGAAAGAATTAGAAAATACCACATTTACAGTACTACCATGTCTGATGCTGCTCCTAGAATATAATGGGACCAGAGATGCTATAGTTTTCTCTTATGAGACTAGAGTGACAGGATGGATGGTGCCAAGCAGGCAATTACATAGAGGGGCACGCAATATCCTGATAAATTTAGGCTTATAATAAGATCTCCCTTTTTCTATCTGCCTTTTATTAATTTTGAATGAATAGTGAAACACCCATTGTACAAAATTGGACAATTCATTCTGATGAGCTGACCGTCCTGAAGGAACTGGGGGTACAGAACTAACCATTGGTGTGTTGCCTTTAAGTGGCAGCCCTGAGAGGACTCCCACTGTAACTTTGGCTGTTTTTACATGGACTTTTGGAGAATTTATGGAGGGAAAGGAAAAGGTAGAGAAAAAGAGAGAAGGAAAATAGTGAAGTCTAGTTTTACCTACCCATTTCCTTTCCCAAGATGTAGCCGTCAAATATGCATGATACAGCTTATTTGAATTTAATTACGTTTGTGCTGTTGAGGCTTGATCCAATGGTTTGATCAAATAAGCTGTATCATCAGCAATCAAAACAATCAATAGTATCCTAGGAGAGAGACTTCCAAAAATCCACAGGTCGAAGGACATGGAAAAGTTGAACAGGAGCAAGGAGGTCAAACTTTATAGGAAGATGCAGTGACTGTAATTATTCATCACATGACGTGCTTCACAAGAGTTGCGTAGAGTTGGAAGGCAACTCTAGGCCAGCAATACTTCATGGTGGAGAATCCAGAGCAGCAAAGACAACACATTTTTTAGGTATATCTGAACTGAGGAAAGTTGCGATGACTTATCCTTTGTTTGTTCAATCATATCCAGCCAAGAAAAATAAAAAGAATGCATACAAAAAAGCCTTAAATAGTTAAATAGCATCACTTAGAACAAAGGAGAACTCGTTTAAGAAGATCATTGTACGGTGTAATGAAGAGATGAATGAAAAAAAAGGATGTAAGGATGCTTATTGACTCCAAGAATCATAATGAAAGGTTATACTGAGTTTATATCCAAGAGTGAGAGGACATACCGAGTCAATACCAGAAACAAGAGAATAGATATTTTCCAGATTCTCAACTGATACATATTCTCCTTGTGAAAGCTTGAATATATTTTTCTTGCGGTCAATAATTTTCATGCTTCCATCTGGTTGCCATTCACCAATATCACCTGTAGAATTTTATTTGTTATGAGCAACATTGTAATAGAACTAATCTGAAACTTGGGGAACATGTAGACAAGATGAACTTTAAGGAAGACAACCTGTGTGGAACCATCCATCAACCAACACCTCTCTAGTGAGGTCCTCACGTTTGTAGTACCCTGTGAACAGAACATTTCCTCGTATACATATTTCACCACACGGGGTGCTTGATAGGGCATCATATCCCATTTCAGGAACAGATTCTAGGCACACATCCACAATTGGCAATGGAGGACCGACTGTACCAATCATTTCGAGTTCATCCGGCCGTGAAACAAAGGACCCCGCACAAGTTTCCGTTAAACCTATACAACAATTAACTAGATGAGCCATCTTTGCAAATTGATACACAGATGCCAAAGTCAGCGAATAGTTTAGTCAAATTCGAAAAAGTTGAAGGTGGTAGAACATTCTAGGCACACATCCACAATGGGGCATCTCTTTTCCAAAAAACTCACATACCGAAGGCCTACTACTACTATCTCTCCCAGAACCTGTTAAGATTGTGAAATGGGGCACAGGCATTTAGCAATTTGCCAGGAATCAAGGTAAAGGATATTATTTTTGACGATAATTGAGGAAATTGGTTCTTCATATATTGCACATACTATTTAGTTATTCCACCATAATACTTGGTACTACATTTGTAGTCATTGAAGTGAAGCGTCAAGCAACAAATGAAAACCAAATTGAGAAATACTCAACAGGCACCCTTATCCTCCATGAAAAAACAATTGTAAATCATTTTCTGAGAACTATGCAACAGAGGTCGATGAAAAAACTAGACGAAGTAGAAATGAGAAGACAGGAAATATAATGGCTAGCTGAAGTTCATCGTAGTCTAACAAAGTTAATGTAATTTGCCAAATCATTGCTGAATGAAAGAGGTTGAATCACAGTATGATCCAAAAGTGTACATACCATATCCTTGTAAAACGTGGGCACATGACACCACTCGTAGAAAGGTTTCTACGTATGTGGCAAGAGGTGCCGCTCCAGATAGAATGAGACGTACATTTCCTCCTAGACCTTCTTTTACCTGACTCCATAATTAGCCGAATTGAAAATTAAATTTCACACGATCCAAAGGGAAACAGAGGAGTTTGAGATGCAGTATTATAATACTTGCACTACCTTGCTAAAAACAATCTTATCAAAGATTGGAGCTGCCTCCACATGTTTGTATCCTTTATTCATGTTACGTAGTTTGCTGCAGATTTTCACATCTAAGATCAGTAAGAGATATGAAAAGGCAATGGCAAGCTTTTTACAATAACAGAAATGCGCTAAGTTATTTAAAAAGCATCATAAACATCGCAAGATCCATAAATGCACAGCCAGGAATATTGCAGACTTTGTGCATTTACCTAGCTGGATGCTCCAAAGGAATTCGTCAAGGCAAATGGAGTCACCTTACTTAGTTAATAAGGCTCATGCAAAGTTATATTTAAGTGGTAAATAGGTCTCTAGAATTACATAAACTCCTAAGTGGATTAATATTCCAAGGATTACATCAACCATATCTTAGAAAGCAAAAAACATAACAAGTTTCTACTAAATTTGAGAGCTTCTTTATGAAACACTGCTAAAGGAGAAGAGGACGAGGCACGCAAGCAAGTGTGGAATAGCTGAATGGGATAGTCGTTTCTCAGAATGTTGTTAAAAAGAGGCTCAGGAGTAAGAGTTGTTAAAGTAAATATAATAGAACAAGTTCCTCACATCAGTATTTCAATGTAATTTTGAATAGGTTATATGAAGCAAATAACACTTACTACGAGTATGCAAGGTTAAACAATGCATTTTTGATAAAACCCGCAGAAGAAGTCTTCTCAATCAAACCTGCAAAAACAAGTAGTAATGAATTTATGCATCAAATGCTGAAAGAAAATGTTGCCTAGTCTCGAGCAGATGTAGTTGCTTCTGGATAGGTAGTCTTTGACCCCTAACTCAGAAACGATACTCAAGCTGCATGTAGAGGACACAGACATCTTTTCAAAAGGAAAAACATTCAGGTCAACCATGTTTGTGACTTTTACCTGAATATATCCTGTCTAAGACACGCGGAACAGCACAAAAAACAGTTGGCTTTAGTTCTCTGAGGTCTTCAATCAGTAGTTTAATATCCTGGACACAAAATTGGAGCAAAATCTTAAAGTGAACAAATAAAAAGTAAAAATATTTTGTTGCCTGTATCTTACCCCACGCCAAAATCCTATTGAGGCTCCAGTGGAAATGAACAGTTCCTCTATAACCCGATCAAATATATGTGCTAGAGGAAGATATGAAAAAAACACATCCCTTTCACTAAACTGCAAAAAAATAGCAAGTTACAGAAGCACAAGCATAAAAAACAATCAGTGTATCATGTCCCTGCCTACATAATATGTCAGGTTCAACTCAACTTTACCTGGTCATTCATGCTCTCTAGTGAGTGATTTACTCCCGATATAAGCGAAAGAATGCTCTCGTGGGATATCATCACTCCCTTTGGGTCACCAGTTGTGCCACTTGTATACATAATTGTACAAATATCCGTTTTCTTCTTTGTCGGAAGATAAAAGTGCTCATTATTTCCCTGTAGGAACATGTGAATTGTGAAATTGAATTAGAAACCGTCTATGGCAGTAATATCACCAAAGAAATAAAATCTATGAAATATCGTTGATAGTACTGATACAAGAGAATCTGTACAAACACAACCAGTTTTATAGTAAGGCAGTTTGAAGCCAATAAAAAATATTTATGGCATGTCTAACATCTCCAAATCTACAAGAATGAAGAAGCTAAAGCCCGTCAAGTTTATAATCAGAGGAGGTTACCATGGATTGCGATTCAGAAATTGAGTTTCATAATCACTGACTCAAAGCTAATATTAATCACATCTTAAGCTGGTTGTTGAAGAACACCGATACACAGTACATTTGGGATTAAGGCTTTATCGAGTTGTTAATTCTAAAGTGTAAGGAATGTTTGGTATAGGATCGAGTAACATTTTGGATACATAATCCAGCAAATAATACATCAAGAAGGGTGAGCATATACGTATAGGTATTTACAACTCAGTGGAAAAGATAGAACTTCAAAGTCTGCAGCTAAAATCTGCCTCGAATAATCTCTCTATGGTCATACATTGCTCAAACATTATATGATGTCCAGCTAATGATGACAAAGGCAGTAGAAAAAGAATATGGAGTAGTGTAAAATGCAATAAGAAAAGGTGTGATACTGTTATAAGACGAAAAAATCTACCTTAAAGAAACAACTATCTGGAAAAAGTACTGTATATTGAAAAAAGTCACCTCACCAGCTGCAAAAACTGATCCCAAGAATATAATGTGAGACCAAAACCATCAGCAGCCTTCTTTTGTTCTGCAGTAACCTCGCCAAAGCTCACAAGAGCTACATAACAGAATGAAGACAAGAGTAAATTCACCTCTCCTTTTATTAAGAGAAGCAGACAAGTGCAACTTACTTTTCAAATACTTCATGGTATTAGGAAAGGTTTTCAAGACCTGGAAGTGAAGGAAAAAGAAATAAACAATTACATTAAAAGTTTCTAGAAACAAATCTGAATTATGAAATTGATCTCAACATTGACGAAAGAACAAGAAGCAAAGAACACACACTCCCAAAACTCTCTGGACTATCATTTTGAGTAATATGACAATGATTGCTTACCTGAGGAATTTTATTTTCTTCCACGAAGGTTATAGAAATCTCTGCATGACAAATGATATATTCCACCGCACCAGCACCTTCAAATATACCAAAATGTTTGTCAAACTTCACAAGACCTAAGCTTTAACACCTTCACATGGGAAGTGGTTAAGGATGTGAATTGGGCAGGACACTTATGGTAACTGATAGACATTTCAACAAAGCTACATCAACAACAACAACTTAGGTTGTTCATAGTCAAGGGCCATCCGTTACCAGAGTGTAATTGAGTTCCAGTAGATGCACAAATTACCTTAAGGCACAATCATAATGTCCAACTCCAAAAGATGTAATTATGGGTTGGCTGGATAGAAAGGATTTCATTGTGTATTCTTACTCTAGCATTTGGCTTCCTCCCTCTCACTTATTGATCATAGATTTACTTTCATTGCAACAGCATTTCCTATGTTTGCGTAGCATTAACCTTACATAAATGTCATGACCTGTCCCTCAGAAAAACATATTAGGCCTTGCCTTGCTTGCTAAGCACCCAACACATCATGATAATGTGAATAAGACTTCAATCTCTTCCACAGACAGGAATAATAAAACAAGGTTCTTTCCATACAGAGGTAACAGATAGATCTCTTCCACAGGGCATGGGAATAATAAAAAAGGATGTCTTTCCGTACTAAGGTAACGTCTACTTATCCCAACCAATGCCATTTCTGATCTTTATCAATGGGTCAATCACAGTAACCGCAAAGATGCTAAGTTTTTGCATTTGAATAATAAAAGTTACCACATAAGTTCTATGCCGCAGAACATAACCACTACACATATGGAGTTAACACGCACACACACAGGCGATAGAAAATGCATACCTAAAGAGTCGTATAAGGGAACACAGTAAAGTCCATGGGCATTGCAGGCCTGTAAAAATACCAAATTATTAGATTCGATATTCTTTAAGATGGGTATGTATTATATCAAAATGTCATCTATATTTCTTAAGTTACTAAGACAAATTACAAAAATTCCCTTCATTGACAGAGGTAGCACAAAATATTTTACACACACACCCACCCACCCACCCACACACACAAAGTAACAAAGGACTGCTTACTGCTTAAATTTACAGGTCAAAAATTAATAAAGATGTCACTTCCAATCTTCACTAATCCTGAAATGCTAAAACTATACGACTGTATAAGTACCTAACCCACCTAGTTTGGCACAAGGGAAGATACAAGGAAAGTAAATGAATAGGTCATTGAACTGTATTTTGAGCAAAATGTAATCCTTTAGTTGCTGCATTGTTATTTACCTGCATACTTACAACCCATTTTACGCAGTTGGCACCATAGATTCCACATTTCGCACCCTTCATAAAGAATTATAAAGTAGAGTTAGCATGCAATCATAAATACAACTTCAAACCATACCATCAACAACATAGTCCATTGCAAACACGTGAAGATATTCATGAATTATGAAAATCCTAACTTATTCCATAGATTGAATCAACTATTGGAAGCAAAAAGTTGATTTGGTTGGGTTCTCCTTCTACCAAATATCAGGCCTCTCATGCTTGGTATGCTTTTAGGGCTCACTATCCTCTAGTCTCTTGGCACAAAGTTGTTTGGTTCTCTAAGAACATTCCTGGGCATAGCTTTATCCCATGGATGGCTGTTAGGAGGAGCCTGAGAACTAAAGACAAACTTCACAGTTGGGGGATCATTGCTAGTTCTATTTGTCCACTGTGTGACCAGCTTCCTGAAACTCTGGAGCATCTTCTGTTTGAGTGTCTGCTTTCAAACCAAGTATGGACTGCCATTGCTAATCTTTGCTGCATTCCCAGAGGTCCTATCCCTTTTATCTTTTCCAAAGCTCTTGGAAAGACTTGCCTTTCCTGCTGCAGTTCATCTCTTACAGCAAGAAAGGAATAGTACAATATTTAGAGGAATTCAAAAGCCCCCCCCAGCTGTTATTGGCCAGGTTAAATTTGCAGTAAGGTTAAAGGCTTCTCAAAGCAGGAATGTCAAGCTCACCTCCTTATCTTCTCAGCTTTGCCAGAATTGGCACATTCCTTCTTCAGTATACTAGCTGTTTTCTATCTTGTATAGGCTTTTATTTTGGCACTATTGGCATTTCTCTGTATGGGTTTTAGTTCGCCAGATCTAGCATTTATCTTTATAGGCTCATGCCTTTGTGTTTTGTATCTCTTGAGGATCTCCTCCTTTCTTAACCAAACCAAACCAAACCAAACCAAGCCTTATGTCTCAATCAATTGGGGTCGGCTACATGAATCCTTTTTCTCCATTGAGCTCTGTCAAATGCTACTTCATCGCTTAAACCCAGTATACTTAGATCTTTGCGTACTACCGCATCTAAAGTCAATTTGGGTCTTCCCCTCCGTTGTGCGTTTCTACCCAAAGCTATCTTATCCACTCTCTTAACTACTGCATCCGCTGGCCTACGATAGACATGCCCAAACCACCTTAACCTATTTTCCCTTAACTTCTCCTCTATAGGTGCTACACCCACCATCTCGCGAATTATTTCATTTCTAATCCTATCACGTCTAGTCTTACCACACGTCCACCTCAACATTCTCATTTCCGCTACACTTATCTTATTCACTTGTTGCTTCTTAATAGGCCAACATTCTGTCCCGTAAAACATCATTGGTCTTATGGCAGTTCTATAAAATTTTCCTTTCAATTTTGTTGGTACCCTCTTGTCACACAGTACACCAGTAGCGCTTCTCCACTTAAGCCACCCCACTTGGATCCTATGCGTCACATCACCTGCAATCTCTCCATCTTGGCTAATAATAGAGCCTAAATACCTAAAGTCCCTCTTTGGTATCATTTTAGGTATTTAAAAAAAAAAAAACTATTGGAAGCACAAAACTCAAACCTTCCAATGGGTACCCCGTACCCTAGTGTTCGAGAATAGAACTAGAATCAGAAGCAGAGAATCCAAAGGCTTACCACTCTGGAGAGTCAACTATAAGGAAGTTGTTGAGCTAATTCAAATTTTAAAGGTGCAACCTTGGCACATAATTGGCACACCTTTTAGGTTAAATTAGAAAAACTCACCCTGCTTGACAACTATAATTGATAGAACCAGTGAATACAACATTTAAATTGCTTCAGACCAAATTACTTACTTGCTTAACACCACAACTGCGGATGGAAGCTCCAACCTTTGACACTATACCATATACATCCTCGTAAGTTAACCACACATATCCACCAGCCTGTCGAGACAAGAAGAAAATTCCCATAGCTACATGTAGTTATGTGCACAACCAACAGAAGAGAGGAAATAAAGAATCAATCTTGAAGGGCAATAGTCAATGCACCTTTCCGTTAACAATCTCGCGCTCTCCGAGCATCTTGTTTCTTGGATATTTCTCAGCAGAAACGCTGCAACAAGGTTACGAGTACATTAACCTCCCCACAAACTTCTGCTGATCAGTTCAGTTTGATTCACTAACATCAATTTTGGCCAAGGTTGTTAATCAAAGAAACACAACATTAACAAAAATATACAGTAGAATTTTAATCAAAATCAAAGACTGTTCAATCAAGAAACAATATTATCATCGCAGTAATTGATCGCCATTGCCATTCCCAAGCTGGAAGTCTCGTCCGGAATTTACGTCATGCACGCGTCTATACATACGGTGCGGCTCGTATCAGAATGGATGAGATCAGTGACTGATTTAAGCTCCGTTTGGTTTTTCCAAAAGAAAGAGGAAAAGATAGGAAAGTTGTTCGAAACGAAAGCCATAGTTTTGCTTGTGAAGGAACAATGGATGGAGGATGGTTGTGCAGTTGCAGCACGGGAGACAGCAGAGAACAGAAGATGAACAAAAAAGGCCCCCGCGAAAAATTGGATGGGCTAGTCCTTTTGTATCGGGCTTGCACTTTGGGCTTTTGATAGATTAGCATAAACAAACCAAGCAAAACTAACGATCAAAAAAAAAAACCAAGCAAAACTTACGCCAAGAGCGTCCAACAGACATTGGTTATTAACCCAAGAGATAGCTCAGTTCGCAAGCTGTAAACTCCAACCCTTTGAGTTAGAAATTTTCAACTGGCCCAGAGAGGAAAATAATCGAGGTGTGCATAAATTCATCTAGACTTTTGAGTCCCAAAAAAAATTGTAGCTAGTAACTGGGCATTTTAGCATGTTTTAGATAGGTTAACGCAGAAGTTAATTTACCAAAATCATAAAAGTATTTTGACAATTTTGACCAACTTTCCGGCCATCCAAGAATGGACCCTTCCAACAAATAATGTATGATTTTATTTTTTTTGATATCATGCTTGGTAAACCACCAAATTCTTCGTTTGCAAACTCCTTGCAATTTTTATAGTGCATAATTTGTTCAATTGCATGAACTATCCCATGTGAATAAAATATCACTTGCCGACCAAAAAAAAGAAGGAAGAAAGCAGTTTATGTAGTAAAGTAGCTAAATTTAATTGGTGTAGTTAAATTCAATATTGTACATTTTAGATTATTCATTAAACTGTTTTATGAACTTAAACCTCAACTAAGTGAAGTATACACAATTTTACAGGTAAAAAATTAGCACTTGCATAGTGGATGCTCTAATATATGTGTCACGAAGGGTCGTTTACTTGAATAATATGAGTAAAAATTTAGCGATACATTCAATTAGATTTACATAAACTAAAAGAATATACTTATTTCTTCAACTATTAAGGTCGGCATTAATGATCCGATCTTGACTAATGAAAGGACTGTTTGCTCAAACGTCAAAAGTTATTTTATGAACATTTAATGGTCTTCGGTAGTTTCTGTGATACACTTCAATGAGGTTGTGTCAACAGAAAAGGAGAGAGAGAGAGAGAGAGAGAGAGAGAGAGAGAGAGAGAGAGAGAGAGAAGGTGGTTTGCAAGCGCCAAAATATATTTGAAGTTTATGGATGCATGATGTTTGCTATTGAGCCAATCTTCACCTTTTATATGGATCCAAACAACAAATGCCACACGTACATAAAAATTTAGTAAATCGTATGTATGAATGAAGGATCCGGAATGGGTCGCATATCACGCTACGCAGCACCTCTCCGGTTTCTTGAATGAAGGTTCTGATCTTTTTATATCTCCCCAACCTATGGTGAAAAAAAATATTAACGAGCTTCTACCTCCCGAACCCATGTTTAATTGTTCTTCGTAATTAGGTGTCTGGATCAGCTTATGCACACCTAGACTAATAATCAGTGAGCAATCTCACTCTCACCATCCACTAGCGGTGGCCCCATTTAAAGCCAAAAACCACAAACATAGATGGTGTCAATTAAATAACTTAAAAAGGAACCTCACCGAAAGATGTCCCAGCAAGTCTCAATTCCAGCAGCTGGTGGCTTGAACCCATCTTTCGCTAGCACGTTACGGTAAACTGGTCCGACAGACGGCCTCCCACCGGTCGCCTCCTTTGCTTTCTCGATCTCGACCACAAACTTCTTCTGTGCCATTGTTGTGATTAATCAGCAAGTGCTCTCTGGTCTACTTTGTTTTCAATGGAGATGGAGTACTTGTACAGAGAAATATATATGACCAATGAAGCCAGTTACTTGTGCTATCTCTTTTCTTTAAAGTATAGTGGGGTTGGTTTTGGTGGCCCAACTAGAAAAGCTTGGATCAGAGGCAACCATTTTGTTGACCACACTGATAATTAAGAGTGAAGAATATCTATCGTTAGAGCGGTATTGGTGGCCAAATATTTCTGGAAGACAAAATAATTTTAAGTTTTCTTGGTATAAGTTGGATAACCAATCTTCATTTGCAGTACAAGCAGTTGAACATTTAAGGCTTTTCTTGCCCCACTACTTAAAAGGATGTTTTTTGTCTTCAAAGAATTAGTTCTCCTCTCGAAAATTGTCTAACTCATTAATTACGTTTTCAATTTTCAATACATTATTAGCATATATTTTCAATAGATCATTAGCATAATGTCCTTCGGGTGACTACTTGTTCATATCCTTGATCAAATACGGTTTACGATAAGGAACAAACAAAACCTAAACGGCTAAACCTAAAACTATAACCCAACAAAAATGGAAAAAAAAAAAAAAAGATATATATGAACTACTTTATGCAAAATATAAAGTCTCAATCAGTTACAAAAATATTGGAGGACAATCGAAATTATTGTATCATCCGCGTGAATTGCAGATAATCACTCAATAGTTATCTGGTACAATAATGTCTTTTTACTTATGCTGTAAACCCTAGACATTGCAAGAGAGAGCGAGTTGATCATGGCCCGTGGATCATGGATGAATAATCTAAAATATGGCTTGGATAACGAGACATATTTTCCTCTTGCAGGTGTACATTGTGATTATTCTGGATTTCATGGTAAAGCTTTCAGTGAAGGCGTAGCCAGAAAATTGAGCCAATGAGGGCATAATTCATAAACGTCAGTACTTTTGTTTGAAAAAAAAAATATCTTCTTAAAGAGTTTATAACATGTTTTAATTTTCATTTGAAATGGGTCTCACTTGACTTACATTTTATGAACAAATGTGTCTCTGAGTCTATTTGGTTGTACTCGGCTTGCAAGGGGGAGGTGTAGGGTTCAAGTCAGTGGAAGTCTGGATTCGTAAACATGTAGTTTTGAGGCAAAAATTCAGTGAATTGAGACTTGTTTGTTGGTAATAAGATATTTAGTGGCTCTAGGGCGACGGTGATGCCCTAACTCTCTTCTCCATCACTTTTTCTTTTTGAGCCTTCATCACATATTCACGTATAACTCATAGATTTAGTCTTAAGTCCCACATAAATATGTATAGGAGAATTATATTATAACACCAAGTAATAACTCTCCAAGAGCACTAATTAATAAATAAAATTCCTCCTCAAAAATCTAGTGTGGGCTTGTGCCCACACTGGTCCCCATGTGGCTCTGCCACTGCGTGAAGGAACCCAGGTTGATCAGCAGGGAAGTGGGGGGCCTGTGGTGAACCACAAGCTGTGTGGTTTTGATACCTATCGATGTTCGAACAAGATAATTTTTCTACTAAATACTCTTCTCAACGAGGCCTACGACTCTTATGGTTCAGATCAATGATTTTCCAAGCACACAATTTTATAACTTTTCCTGAAGGTTTTTTCAAATTGGTAAGGTCCTAAATTCTAAATGAAAATCAAAGAATGAATTAGTAATGTAAAAATATCCAATGGTCCTGATTTTCTCCGAGATCACCTTAATAATTATTTTAAAATTATTAAACGGTTCAAATCGTTTGTGTGGGACTCGAAAGTGGGCCCCACAAAATTACATTTTGCAAAGACTTTGGGTGGGCACCAAAACGGTGCAGTTTAGACCAACTACACAGCATGTGGTTCAGGCCCCCCTGCTTCTGATGAGCAGTGCCATGGACACAGACACAGATACACAAGTGAGATTCACAAACCGTTACAGAGACTTGCAAGAACATGTGTCCAAAGCATTTTCCGTGATAGACACCCCACATTCCTTGGCAAGTAGTGGGATCTTTGACAGATCGTGTGATCCGATTTTACCTAATAGTATATGCACTCTTGATGCAGTTGCAAATGGATCCCTATCTAGTTTGTCTTCACCACTAAGAACAACGCCCATTTGGTACATTAATGTGTGTATAGGATGGAGAAAGTTGAGGACAAGCCTAATCTACATAATAAATTACATTTCGTCGAATATTTGCAGGGTGGGGCCAAGTAATTTGATACACAATTCATTGCATCCGTATATCAAATATTTGGAGGGTGGGGCCAAGTAATTTGATACACAATTCATTGCATCCGTATATCTAATTGCAATTTGGTAAGTTGCTTAAAAGGTACTATCGTATTATTTTTTTGGTACTATCGTATTATTGGTTCAACAAACTTCGAGATTCAGGCTTGGCGTCAGAAGTGCGTGTTGAGTATGAAGATCTGGTGGGTGGAACGTCATGTGAGGAAACTGTCGCCGAAAGAGGCTGAAAATTTGTGTTCCCAACGAACCAGTATAGAGCCCATTTCAGATTGCAGAGTGTGTACTTAAGAGCTTTAGTCCAATTCTCCTGCTTGTTGAAGCTCTGTGTGATAGAGAAGCTTTCCACCCTATCATTCTCGATCCTGTAAGAAGCAGCTCCGTTAGGAGGCCAGCAAAAGCCAGAAAACTACTGCTTCATCAACTATACTTTTCAGTAGCAAAATTGTATCAGACTAAGATCTTTCATTCAGCCAGTTTTGTGTGTGAAAATCGCACGGCCAACGCATGAAGCTATTATCAACTATTGAAATTTGCATCATCCTAAACAAAAATATATATATGAGCAGGAAAAAGCATTTAGTAGTCTTAGATCTTGGCTAAGGCATAGATGAGCATATTCACCTAATCACCAGTGTAGCAAATATACATGCAAAGCTGTAAGTACTTTTTCAGGTGCATAGAATTACTTACTTATAAGGCAGCTTGAAACATTTCTCAGGTGGTATGTTGTTTTCCTTGTCCTTGGAATTTGCAAACTGGGCAAATTCCTTAAGACAAGCCAAAAACAATGTCATTGCTCTGTCATAGCGAGTGCTCCAAAACAAGTTCACCGGACCAAACCTAAGAAAACCCACATCATGCAGATAATTCCAGAGTCAAAGAAAGAAAAACCAAAACTGGAGAGCATGAGAGGGCCAAATGTCCAATTCAAAAGCCAGAAAGAAAAGTAAACTTGAATGGTCAGTTACGCTTTCCTAATCAGCCACAAAAAGTGGTCACGACAATTAAAAAACCATAATGACAGAAATATTAATCCCAGAATACGGCCCCTGATAGATGTGGATGGTGTAGCAGAATTCATGCCCCCAGTAGTTGGGCTTGTAGAATAATCAAGCCCAGGCCACTCAATAACCCAAAAGCAGATCAAATTAACACTTCATGCGCGATGTACTACAAAGTACTAGTAATTTATTCAAATCTAAGCTGCGCATTCAAGTTCTGAGTGAATTCCAATGGGCAAATGAAACAAGTGGTGTGCACATACAGTTCATAGGTGTTGTTGCCGCTGTCCATGATTCGAGGATAGCTCCCCATGGGAAGGATTTTTATCCGATATCTGAATGCCAGTTAATTAAGTACGCAACATGAACCAATCAATACAGATTAATTGTGTTAGATTGATGTAGATAGGTTTGGCTTCACATCAACAGGTGTCTCCTAAGTGTTATTCAACATGACAAAAATAAGAAGTAGAAGCTTTTCCCGAAACACTAATCCAAGGGGACAGAGCAAAAATTTCAACGGGAAATTTCCTAGCATACCTTTTCCGGTTACAAAAGCAACAAGAAACATCAAAAGGAATTAAGAGAATGGAAAAGAAAAAAAGTAAAAAGAAATATAGTTTATTCTTTCTAGGCATTTTATAACATAATTTAATACCCTCAGTTGTACCTACCAAGCAAAATTATATTCCACTGAAGGCTTCTTACAACCAGCAGGCAACAGTAACTAAGCTTTCGGTGGAAGTTTCAACATGAAGAATAGTTAAGAAGTATATAGAAAAATAGCTAGATTGCAATGCTTACCTCTTAAAAACCCAAGTTAAGGTCTCCTTCTACTTTTCAAAAAAAAAAAAAAAAAGGTCTCATTCTACTTAGTAGCTAGTAAACCCAACATAATTCCAGCAATCTAACAGAAAGATGTATTTAGATGACAATGGAAACATCACAAAACTTACACAAGCTCTCCAACTAGTTTTTCTCAATCTAACTTTTAGGCTCAGTTTGGATGACTCCTATCTTGAGAGGAATGGGAATGTGATGTCATGTTTCCATGACTCCAACGTTTGGAAGAGACAACAATAGGAATGTGATACCATACTTCTATTATTCCAACGTTTGGAAGAGCAAGGACTAGGAATGTGATTCCTGATGACACACTCAACCAAGAATCACATTCCCAGACTAGTGGGAATCTGATCCCTCCTTTACCCAATAGGAATCTTAGATTCCTGGCTCAATCATTAAAAAAAGAAAATGTTGACTTTGATAAATTTCCAAAATTAAAGTTTCCTGCGTAAGATTTTTCAAACACCGGAATGAAATTACTCTAGGTATTGAATTCCAAGGAATTTGATTCCTAGAAATCATATTCCTAGTCCTACTCAAGAAAATTCCAAGGAATTTGATGACTAGCAATCATATTGCTATTCCTAATCAAGATTCCAGTCATCCAAACATAGTATTAGAAGTGAAATTCTCCTATGTAGAGAGTGGCCTACTCCAGTGTGGAGGCCTATATCAAATTATAAAGTTGAACCACTATAGACTATAGAGTGTTCTAAGCAGCTACCAAAAGAAGAGCCTTCATTTCAACGAGAGAATCACCACGAAGAAGAAACTCTCAAAGACAAAAGGATACGGGAATCTCGGCCGAAAATATTGAGACATTGTGTGGAGAAGAAGACATGCTTGGCCCCAAGCTGCATTTATCTCATCCCATTCAACCTAAGCATTTCCAAAACAAGGTAGATGCTGTTATAAAGATAACAATAAAGACAAAGAGATACATAATGAGTTTACTCCGAATAATGATATGAATAAGTGGGATAAGAAGAAATCATCTCTGCCAGATGAATGGTGAATGAATTGTTGGTTTCTTGGGAATAAATGCACAACAAGAATCCCACAAATCAGCACAAATAATTTCCAGATTTAGGTACTTTATCTTATCTACCATAACACCGCATTTCTGTAGCGTTTGCCATCACAATTTCCCCTAGTTAACTGCTCCAATTATTTTCTTCTACATGAGACCCAATGTCCCTTGCTTACATAAACACATGGCATAAAAAAGAGAGAGATTAGAAATTTAGAAAAAAATCCAAAAGTATCTGGAAAAAAAA
This sequence comes from Vaccinium macrocarpon, assembly GCA_022606695.1. Lineage (NCBI taxonomy): Eukaryota > Viridiplantae > Streptophyta > Magnoliopsida > Ericales > Ericaceae > Vaccinium > Vaccinium macrocarpon. Next base: position 496,962 of record CM040176.1, on the reverse strand, counting down.
AAACGAATTTGTCAAAAAAACATCCATTCCCTAATTCCTAACACTTTTTCATTTATTAGGTGCAGATGACACTGATAGAGACATCTAAATTGGCCATCCAAGGACACTATCTGAGTAAGTTCCCCATTTTCGTACCGGAATCTTAGGAAGTCTTCCCAATCTGAAGTTGTTGATTGTTCCAAATTCTCCATCATACCATATTGGGAAGGCATCATTGAGCACATTAGTGCGCTTCAACAACTCTAAATGTGCTTGTGAAACTTCAATTTTGGCCAAAATTGCATCCCTCTCTTCCTGTTGAGCAAAAAACCAAGTTAACATGCCAAAAAGATGTATTGACAAATGACAAGTCAAATAACATTTTCAATTAAAAGAAGAGCAATTGTACTAAACTTAAACCACATTTAACATTTAGAAGAAAAAGCCCCACTGTAGATAGCCAGATTGGTAAACACCAAGACACATGAGAATAAGACGTGCCTAGGTGACACGGGTTACCGTGATCCATGCACAATTGTCCCTTTCTACCGAGTAATGGAGTTTTTCGTCGTTCATGTCACCGTCCATGCCATCAAGCAACTTCAAGGATCATGTAGTAGGGTCAATTATGTAATTTTGCTTAAGGGTCCAAATATGTAACCTGTTTGAGTCTTCTGCCAGTATTGTAAATAGTCTTTTATTACACTTTGTCCTTATAGTTTTATAGCGCGTGTTTGGCTTTATCCCATGTTTCCTCCTGCCACATGGGGGGAAGTCCATTTTGTATATATAATAAGAGGGTGAGGTATGTACTCTTGTCTTTAAAATCTAGTAACTTTGTAGCTGTTGCCTACTTTGTAGAGTAACTAGTTTTCCAGCGATTGTAATACTTGAGTAGTTGAGTTGAATAGTGAGAATGAGTTCTTTTCTCCAAATCTAGTGCATTTGCTTGTTGCTTTATTCGAGCCGCAGTTTACTTCTTACTCGATAAATTCAGTTACTTACTTGATCTTGTTTCCTTGCATTGCAAACACTTGTGGGTTGAGCTTGGCGGGCAAGCAAAGAAGTTTGTCTAGTGCCAAACACATTGTTAGAGCTGTTGTGTGACACTAGGGTATGGTATCAAGGTCTAATGCAGGCGGTAGTAATATGTATCTCATGCCCAACATGAAATGATTCTCCTCAAATGGATATTATAACATACACAATTCATGCGCGTTAAATCATCACCTTCCCCAAATAAAACACCCAAGCACACGGAAAAAGGACAAAACAAAACCACTCTTATGTTTCAACAATAAAAGGTTCACTACACTACAGTAGTTGGCACGCCAAGGGATTAGCTGAAGACCAATATATGCCAGGTATATATTGCAGCAGCAGCAGCACTCAACAAGCAAAAATATCCCCAATTGAAAAATCTTCAAACTCCAGGATAGGGTATATGAGGGCAATAAGTAATAGCCATGAAGGAAACTAAAGAAGAGGGTTAACAGAACACACCTGATGTGAAATTAACTGAAATTGAAAATTATTGAACTCGTGCCAATACCTGATACAGACGAACAACAGGAATGAATTAGTAATCAAGGATTTTGGTGCATAGGAACTACGAATATTTATTGGTTATCACCACATCATACTATTTACCATTTCATCAGAGGCCACATATTGAGGCCACTTTACTAAACATTTTCATGTGAAGAAACTCACCGCTCTTCTAACTCTTTAAAGCGGCTAGATTTTAACTCCAATTCCTTCAGTTCTGCAGTCACTTGAGCACATTGCTTTTCCGTTTCTTCAATAGCAGCTTCAAGTTTTTGTTCTTCTTCTTCAATCTTAAATAGCAACCACGAGACTATATGAATATCTTGAACCCCAAAATGCACGTTTTCTAATTAGAAGTTCAACTACTAAGTGATAGGCATATCTATAAGAAAATACACAAAATGCATGCGTGACCTGCCCCAAATGTTCCATGAACCATGTATTCTAGAGACATAAAGCCAATAAGTCTCACAGCCAACCTCACCATTGCCAATATTGCACCCTTCTAAAGGTAAGTAGCCACCAAAAATGATGTGCCAAAGCAGTTTTTGTTCAATCATGTTCTTATCATGATTGGACAAAAACTGCTGCCTAGAAGTGGTCATGCAATTGGATACCAATACTTCCAAAAAGCAACATCTCCATGCATCTCCCAGATTTTGGAAAATCTTCTCTAATTAAAACGAAAGGCCGTACATTGGTCTAAAAGAGTTGGGAGACAAATTACCATCTGCTAATTCATTTGACCATTTATTTCATGGACAGAAAACCCAACAACGTATTTTATGCATGAAACTGGTTACCAATAAAATCAATGCACCTTCAGTTTCTCCTTGAGAAAATCAGCCTCACTAAGAATATTTCGAGACTCCCCCTCCAAGCGCTGCCGGCAGGCTTCATATGCTTCAATGTCTCTGTTCACATCCTCAACCTCCTTGTCCAGTTTATCAGATAGCACCCTCATGCATTCCAGGCATAAAGGTTGCTCAACCTAAAAGGGAAAAATAAAATTATATATACCAAAATCTTAGGAACCAACTCTTCAATCTAAAAACCAATGTAAACAACTAGACATTGATATTGCAATAGTAAATTCTGATTCTCTGAAAGAAACAACCTTCAAAGGTAATTGCTTTACTACTTTGAAGTTCGTACCTGTGTCTGGGTTGTGGCAATATCAAATGCACGCTTTAGAACAGTTATTGTCGTGTGAAACCCAGAATTGTTCGGTTGCATGGGAACACCAGTGGTACCGTCAGATGATGGCGATTGAGCCACCCCTCCTTCAGATATAGAGTCACTCTTGTAGACTGAAGCAGCCGGCGGAGGCAACACCACAAACGACTCCTCCATTGTTTTCCCAGACTGGCTTGAATCAGGCTGCAACCCTCCAGCACGCAGACGGGGAGGTACCCCTGGCACCTGATTTCTTTGCTTTGGCAATACAACAAATGACTGGTCCATTCGTGTCGACGCCAACACACTGCCACCACCATGCATTGAAGAAGCCTGCATTCCTGCATGGTTTATCGCCTATCGGTGATTAAAGTTGGACAATGAAAGCAACATCTAATTCTCTAACATTGTGATCAGGTCCTGACAACAGGTCAATTAAAGCTTAGTGAAGCTTTATTGGGTTGTGAGGAAGTTATTGAAGCTCAGGGGTTCGTGCCAAGATTGGGTGAAATATGTTGTAGGCAATGGCAAACATACTTTCCTATGGACTGATAGGTGGCATCCTTTGGGTATCCTTTATGAGAGATTTTGGGGAGTCTGTTGTAATGAACAGGGGTCAAGTTTTGAAGTGTAAGGTCTCTTCTATTATTGACCATGGAGTGTGGAAGTGGCCTAGGCAGAGAAGCAGGGAAATTTGTTGATATTATGAGGCATACTCCAGCTGATTTTCTCCCTTCTCCCTCTTATTATGATAAAGTTCTTTGGAGTCCTTCTGATGGCTTGTTTTCTGTGAAGTCTGCATATGAAGCTTGTAGGCATCGGTTCCCTATTCAACCTTGGCATGCTCTAGTCTGGTTCAATCAAGGGGTGCCTAGATGGAGCTTTATAGAGTGGCTGGCTGTTTGGGGAAGGCTTTCCCCTAAAGACAGAATGGTGGGGACAGAACTGTAAACGAGCCGAATCGAGCCAAGTTTTATAATGTTCAGGTTCGTTCATTAAGTTTTTAAACGAACTCGAGCCGAGCTCCAACTCTATTTAAATTTGACGAGCCGAGTTCGAGCCAAGCTTGCCGAGGTTTGGATCGAACTCGAACTTGTTCACGAGCCTTACGGAATAAAAAAAATTAGATATATATGCTCTCATACAAGTCTGGAACTTCAAAAAAAAAATATTTTGTTCATAAAGGAGTCTATACATAAATAAAATTATAAACACATAAAAATTTAAGTATATATTACTTTTTAAAGTTTATATATGTACAAATTATAAAATTTTCATTATGTATATGCAAGTTTATACATGTTCAAGGTTATATTTGAAATTCTTATGAGATATTCATACATATTCCAAGTTTGCAAGCCTAATTGAGCCAAATATTGTCAAGTTCAGGTTCGGCTCATTTATTAAACGAGCCTAAATTTGAGGTTCAAGTTCAATTTGTTTAGTATCTGAACTGAACTCGAACGAGCCTTTACCGAGTCGAGTCTTGAATAGTTCACGAATGGCTCAGTTCATTTATAGCCATGGGTGGGGTGGGGTTTAGCAATGAGCCCTGTGCGTGCGCTTTGCTTGGATGGGTTGGAAGCAGCTTTTGGTCAAGAATGGGATTGCTAGAGCTGTTCTTCCTTTAGAGCAGGAGCTGAGCTGGGGAGTCCAGCATCGAAAAGGCAAAGGCTTCAGGGATATCATATACAAACTGTCTTTGGCAGCTGTTATTTACTTCTTGTGGGGTGTCCAGGATCAGTCAAGGGATGTGGCTCCGGTTTCCTCCTCCATTCTTGCAGCTGTTAGGGCTAAACTTAGCTCTTGGTCCTCCGTGTGTTTCACTACTCAGAACAGGCAATTGCGTGATGATTGGTTGCTTGATTCCAGACATTTTCGGTTAAATAACTGTATGTTGTTTAGTTTTGATAGGATGGGTTTTTTGGCCTTCGGTTGTTTTGTTTGTTCAGGGGATGCCCCGGTGGTTTTGTAGCTCGGTGCTCCTTTTGGTTAAATAAACTTTACTCCCAAAAAAAAAAAAGAAAAAAGAGTATAGCTTTACAGATGGAAGAATACTTGCATGATTGCATCAGACGAAACCACCTAACAAAAAGCCATCCAAATGCAGTGAGGTGACCAACTTATCCATGGAAACCAAGCTAGTGCAAGAACTCAAATCTATATATGCATGCAGTGATGGATCCTGGTGAGCGACCGCACCTCGAAAAATTCAAATCCCTTATGTAATACGTATTACTTGCAACAGAATGTGAGGTTATAAATATTCTAACACCCAAATCGTACGAGTCTGCAACCCAAATCATATGAATATTCACCCCAAAGTTAGAATTCTGGATTCGTCATTGTCGACATAGAACTCAACTGACCCCTTACACGGAAAAAGCTATAAATTTCCCTAAAGTTACAAATCTTCTAGATATAAAATCGAAGTGAATGCTAAAATGTTAAAACAAATCACCATACACTTGTACGTTTATAGATACTACACAATATGCATGCATACGCAGGAAAGCAAGCAGCCGCAATACATACAAACGAATCAGATGCATGGATGAATTTCCATTCAAACATGCGCGTTAAGGATAAAACCACTACTTAATTCAGCTCACGAGCAAACTCAAGCATGTTTCAGCAGTCAAGCATGTTTCAGCAATCGGTCAATTTGCAAACCCAAGACAACTCTTTCATAAAACTTTATTAAAGCTCGAAACAACTTGGACCCAATAATAAAAAAGGGGCAGGCAAAACGTCGAATAGATTAATTAACAATTGGAATCACGTAGATAAGTCATCTGTATTCAAATCTAGAGAGAAAGAGAGAGACCTGAGCGAGAGGAGTCGTTGAGGAATTTGTCAGCATAAGACTCGACGCCGACGATGCAGAGATTGTTGCGACAGTTCTGGCAGGCCCATCTTGGAAGGTTGGGGTCCACCGGCAATGTCCGACCCTTATCGCCTAGGTTGTTATTGCTCTTCATCGGTTGGTTTTGCATCGACCAACGACCAATTTCCAGTGTTTATAAATGTGTGCAGAGAAAGAGAGAAGGAGGAGGAGTTGTTCAGTTCTGCAAGGTAAAGACAATCGTGGCGATTCCTGGGATTCGTGTTTCTCAGATAATCCAGACTCTTTCGGGTTTATTTCTGCGTAACAGGACCCGAGCCCACACCCGTACCCATCTAATAGATTTGTAGAGTACTTATTTGACTAGGGCCTAATTTGACTAAAAAGTGGATTGTGATTTTTTGATTTTTTTGGTTTTGTATTTATTCAATTTTTTCTTTGTATTTGTTAGTTTCGCATAAAAAATTTGTGGTTTCTGGATTTCTCTCAGCGAAATAAATCTAAAAAGTATAAATTTATGATTAAACCAAATATTTTTTCGAATAAAGCTGAAATACTTTGATTATTGGCCAACAATTCAAGTATTTCGACTTTATTAAAAAAATTGAGTTTTGACCATAATTTTATAGTTGTTAGATTCGTCTCGCCGAGAGGAATTCAGAAACCACAAAATCTTGACGCGAAACTAACAAATGCAAAAAAAAAAAAAAAATGAATAAAAGCGAAACCAAAAAACCACAATCCTCTTTTTAGCCAAATTAGGCCTAGATAAGAACTCAATTTAAAAATAAGCTATAGAATTTTACTTCTAATTTGTAAACAAAAACATTAATAGGATGAATTGTTGGGAAAAAATACAGATCTTCTGTAACATCAAGATAGTTATTAAGGGGCAATTTAAAAACAAAAGAAAAAAGAGGAACCATTAAAATAAATAATTTATACGAAGCATCAAAATCTTTCTATTTTATAAACCTGTTCGAATGTATTAAAAATATAGCATTAGTAATTTTGCTTATGCTATTGTAATTTCCACTTTTTAATTGTCTAATTAAACAATAATTTATGTATATTCTTAGCGAAAATGATGCTCCATTTGTTTCAAAAAGAGAGTCTGATTCGCAAAATCAGAACTTAAAAGATATATGTTTCATCAAAAATTCAAAAAAAAAACACACAAATTAGATGATATCGATGAATTCTTTCAAATTGTAGAAAGAGTTTTTGAATTACTTTGATAAAAATATATTTTATGGAAGTCCTAGTTTTTTTGGTTTGGACTCTCGTTTTGGAACGGGAGGAAGCATAAACTTATATTTATTTAGTTCCAATTAGTTAATCGCATAACCAAGTTTGCTGCACACAGTAACAATTGTACCAACAACTACACCAATTCCCTCGCATGGAATATGTAGAACCTACCACTCACATATGGGTCTCATTTATTACATGTGAGAGAGTTGGTGCAAAGTGTTAGTGCCTATATTTTTTCCCTTGCACAATTTGGTATTTAGATAATCCTTATGTACTCAATTAGCTAAAACAATACTCTAGAATCATACTCCTATGTTTATTTACTTTCTCTTTATAGAATTATAAGGATTAGAGCCGGCCCAAGAGGCTTGGACTTAGGACACTTCAAAAAACCTAATTTTTGGGACACTCCAACATTTCTTGAAAATAGGCTTGACTATAACTCTTTTTTACCAAAAATATAAAACAAAAAGGCCTAATATTACTTACAAAAAAAGGTCTAAACCATTCTAGCCCAATCTAAAGACCCTGATAAAAAAAAATTCTGAAATATAATCTTTATTGGTTGAAATTGGAACGCTATTCACAAACACTCAGACTTTTGTGTTACCCCGTGTGCGTTGTTTTTTTGTCTATTTTTTCCTTTCCCATACCAGGCATTAATTTGTGTAAGCTCTTTGACAACTTTTTTATTTCCTTTTGAGAGGACTCAAGGGGATCCCTTGAGACTTTATTTTTTTGCTTTCTGTTTTGCTGAAAAGCGTTTCCATAACATCACCCATTGACCCCTCAATCTGATTCTGTTTCACTGAAAATTAATTCCATTTAAGGGTGTTTTTCAAATGATTTTAGGAGACAAAATTTAGTTTTTATACAATCTAAGATCCTCAAATAATAAAAGCAAAAATAGGTTTTATCTGATAAAGACATTGGGTAGAGTTTATCAAAACTAGATTTTTTATCATTTGGGAAGGAAATGTGATTTTATCACACATCCATAAAAACTCAATTTTATCAAAATTATATCATTCGGAAAACACCCCCCAAATAACATCATTAGTAGAACATTTTTTTGGTTTCCTTATATTGTGATTGTTGCTGGAAAAATTATTTAAGCATTGTGCTCGTAGGAAACATTTTTTAGACTAGGTCTAGGATGCTTCAAACCCTTGGGCCGGCCCTGATAAAAATTATACGAGGTTTTTTGAGGAAATGAAAAGCAAATCTAAAAAACTTCACCTCATAATTGAAGTTTACATTTAACCCAAAAGAGTTTTTCTATTGTCAGTCCATAAGAACACATAAAGACAAAAAAAAAACACATTCATTTACACTTTTCACATAATTTAATGTAATTTCACACTTTTCTATATACTTTTCACACATTTTAAGTACATTTTTTAAACCTTAATGACTTTAAAATTTTCCAACCAAAAAAGGGGAAAAAAAAAGAAAAAGAAAAAAGAAGTTCCTTGTGTTCTTTTTTAATTGTTGATTTGCTTCACGACCGACCCAAACCTTCACGGTGCGGAACGGACATCCGATTTGATTTTGACAGGGTCACCCGTTTACGTCCGCGCACGGAGATTCTAGGGCTTATATATATCCGAGGAAATCGGTGTTGTCCCCCTCCTACCCTGTTCCGATCCTTGTTTCAGATCGAGAGAGAGAGAGAGAGAGAGAGAGAGAGAGAGAGAGAGAGAAATTTACCGTCGATCATGGAGGAGACGTACCAAATCTACGTCAAATTCTTAGACGGCAAACACAGAGCCCTAAATTTCCCCATCCCATCGATCCCACTTTTCTCAATAAAGAATCAAATCCGCCAAATCACCGGCGTTCCAATTGACCATCAGAGACTACTAACAGGCACTAAACAACTCGATGACTCATCTTCCATCTTCGTCAACACTTCCAACGGGCCTCACCCGACGCTCCACCTCCTCCTCCGCCTCCGCGGCGGCAAGGGAGGGTTCGGCTCCCTCCTCCGTGGCGCCGCCACGAAAGCCGGGCAGAAAAAGACCAACAATTTCGACGCGTGTCGTGATATGAGTGGGCGGAGGTTGAGGCACGTGAACGCTGAGAAGAAGCTGGAGGAGTGGAAGGCCGAGGCAGAGGAGAGGAGGTTGGAGAAGATGGCGGAGGAGTTTATCAAGAAGAAGGCGAAGGCGGCGGGGAAGAAGGCGGGGGCAGTTGGGGAGGCGGAGAAGTATGTGGAGAAGTATAAGGAGGTGTCGGAGAAGTGTAGGGAGGAGGTTGAGAAGGCGGTGAGGGAAGCAGTGCGGGATTTGAAGAGGAAGGGTGCGGTGGGTGGAGAGAGGGGAGAGGATTCGAAGAAGAAGTTGAAGATATGGTAAAGAACTTGAACTCTTTGTTTTCTGATGTTTTTATTCTTGGTTTATTGTTTTTTGTTTTAGAGCATATCCAGCCCTTTCTCAGATTTGAGCTGCAGTTCAATAATATGTTACAATTACTCTAATGGACAAACCCTAATATGAGTACACATTTGAGTAAAGCTTCATTAGTGCCATAGTCATGCATTGTGAAGAGCAAGAAAAGCCTTCAAAATTTAAGTAAAAATTGGTATCTCCCTTGATTTGACGACAATTGTGAGTAATGAGTTTGTGTCCAGGATTGGAGTAAGTTTAGAGGGTGTTTTACTCAGAATTTGGTTACGAGTCAATTCAAAGAGTCAGGGCTGGAGAATGGAGATGCTCTTATATGGGTAAAAGAGCTAATATAGCATTTGAAGGGATTTGATAATACTCATAGTTGCAGGAAGTTATAATCTAGGTTCTTATGATCTGCTGAAACAGATGCAAATGTTTAACTGTATTGATACATAGGTTAATGAAAAAGTCATTTGGGTAGTTTTATCTTCTTTGGTTCTAGAAAAATAGGACAATAGTTCTTTGTTCACTGACATGGAAATGATAGACAAGAGAGGAAACAAACATTGTGCATCTTTTGGTGTTCTTCGATTAATGTAGATTTGAACTTGGATTTGATGAGAATAACTCGAACTTAGATTTGATAAGTTACAGATGGATTTCTATATTGAGTTTGTGGCTTTATCACAATATATTGGAAGTGACTATTTACCATCTAAAATCTTTCAATGTAGGATAATGGTTATATGAGCATGCCAACAAAGTATTTTCTTCCTCCTCTAATCCATTTTCCGCTTTACTTTGAAAAGCCATATATAATGGACCTTCTATGGTTTTATAGGATTGACCATCAAATCCCTTTGTTTGAAATCCACATCTATACAAGAAAAACCTTAGCCTGACCATATAGATAATTAAAAGATCCAAAAGCTTTTTTTGCTATGCCTAATGAAGCTCGTAATTATGAATATTATATAATTTACTCTAAACAGAATTGAAGCCACAATATTTCATCAGAAAATGCCCTAACTCAACTGTCTAACTGGAAGATATTGCATATGAGTTGTTAGTTTGTGATATTTTTATTTGTTCATTATGTTAGGATGGGAAAGAGAACAGTTGGTGATAGTAGTAGTGATGATACGGAGGAGGATGACAGCGATGACAATGAAGAGGAGGAGAATGATAAATCTGTTATTTTAGATGAGGAGAACCATTTGGGCTCAATTAAGGAAGCAGAGGGTAGTCTTGATTCTGTTACGGGCCAGAAACTGGACGGAGAACCTTCTGTTGGGGGTTCTTCTGAGAGTGGTTCTGAGGGAGAGGATTCTGCTGCAAGGAGTCTGTTTTTGGTTAATAATTCTGATTCTGGCATGGCTGGCAGTGAGAGCAGTGGTGCTAGTGAACCGACCTTAGAGACTCAAGGAGAAATGATGGTGGCGAATGTGGATACATCTTTCACCGAGAAGGCAGCTCTGGTTGGTACTGAAGCCTTTGAGGCTGAGAAGCAAGAATGTAATGGATCCGAGTCTGGTAATCTCGAGGCTGCAGTTGGTCAACCACTGAATATTTCTAGCTCTGAAGATGGGGTAGCTTTGGAATGTGGAACAACTGATGCAGAGGTTGGTCTTGAATCAGAATCTAGAAGAGTAGTTCACGAAGCAACTTTGGTGATGAGCACAGATGTCTCAGATGTGATGAAGCCACTGAATTATGAGGAGATTAACTCTGCAGCGGAGTTGGAGGTACGATACTGAGAACTAATTTTTTGTCCTGGCTGCAGTTTTTTTATATTGGTGCCAAGTACATTCCTTTTAAGTGCTCTACTTTGGAGTTCTTATTCAATTTTCTGAATTGTCCATCACTTTGCGAAGAGTTATTCTCAATGTGTTATGTGATCTAATATTCGTGCCACGAATGCTGATAATAATTATCTTCCAAAATATTAATACTTGATATCTTTAAGAATATACTATTCATAAATGGTGTGCTATCTTTCTTTTCATATCATCTATTTTTCCCGTTGAAGTGTTTCGAGTCTCACTACTAGCCTCTTGTTTTAACCTTGTTCATATAGGGTTAGTCCCCTCGTTGAGGGGAATATTTAGGCATAGAGATTTTCTGCTCTCTCTTATATCTTTGTCTCAAAAGTCGCGGCCCATGATTGCATCGATTCATCCGTGATCCACTATTCTTTCGTGTTTTTTTGGTGGGATTTTTTTCTGCCACATCCATGGATTATTTTCTCTCTTTTTGTTCTTTTTAGAATAAAATGGTATGCTTTTCCAACTCTTTTTGTTAAGTTTTGTGGATTGCAATTCCAACTTCTCTAGTTGTTGAAGTCTTTTGCACAGGTTCAAGATTAAGTTCTAGGTAGGTCTAAATTTCAATGAATATTGGATTCACTCTATAAAGTGGCAGGATTAGAGGCTTAGAGCTTGTCCAGCATCTGCATAGCAATGCGTCCTAAGTCACACTATGATCCTATGCTTAATTTTTTGTGTAGAGCTTCAACTTAGGAGTATCAAATTGATGTTTTTCAAAGCTTTGGGCAAAATCAAGTCATTTTCATGATTAGTTGTTCCTTGTTCCTCCTTTGTTGCACCATGAGCTGTCTGTTGTGAAGAATTTCATTTGGAAATCCATTTCTAGGTAATCTATTGAAGGAAAAGGAAACTTATTCTCTTGTATGTGCCCAATAAGATGACAGAATTTGCAAGAAAATTAGAAGTTGGCTGTGTAGTTGGGGAGGGAACTAGTTATTGTCTGTGGATTTGGCTGGCGCAAGTGCGTATGTTCGTTTCTGTTGGACAATTTTCCTTCCCTGAAAAGTTAAAGTGAAGCTGTGGCTGGGAAGCAGCAAATAATTCCTTGCAGTCTTTAACATGAGCAGCATTACATTGAGAACACATCACCTTCGTAAAGGTTTTTCTGTCTTTAGCTAATGCTGTCAAAATATCTGGTTTCAGCTTTGATTCTTTTTGGTATTAGCTTTTATTCCTTCAACAAGCGACTGCGTCTTTTTATCTTGGAAGTTGTCGGTTGCAGTGGATTAGGACCAATATTGTAATTGGTAGTTGAAAGTTGAAACAGCACTTTGTTGTTGAACCAAACTGTGTTTCTTGGATGACGTGCTCCTGCTCCTCTCTGCCCTTGTGTCGTGTATAGAAGCAAATATTATGAATGATAAACTTGGAACAAAATTTCTTACTTCATCAGAATACCTGTCAACGCTATAGTTACGATGTCTTGTGGCCTTTTGTGTTGTGAAGCTGACAATAGAACCTCTTAACTTCCGCAGAATGGATGACTAATGATTTTCGCCGTATGTTTGTAGGCTTTTGGCATGGAGAGGTTGAAATCTGAGTTGCAATCACGCGGGTTGAAATGCGGGGGTACATTGCAGGAGCGCGCCACCAGGCTTTTCCTGCTCAAAACCACACCTTTGGAGATGCTTCCAAAGAAGCTGCTTGCCAAGAAATGAATAATGTTTGCATTCGATGCCAAATGATTATTTACATGTCTTCGTATGCTTCTCTTTGGAAGTAGTTCGTTTCGTGTTCCAATTTATGGTGACTGCTCACAGCTTAGTAATATATAACGGATGTTGCTTTGAGGTGTCCCACAGTTAGATTCCATCTGTTGTAGCACACATCTTGACTATTACTTCGACGTTTGTGTATATACTTGTGACTTTGTTAGATATTACTTTTTTCTTTTTTTTTTTTCTTTCGGCAATACAATTGTTGACGATGCTTGATTGAGAAAAGATTGTCAATGCCTCAATTTCAAGTATGAGCTATTGAATGTCAAGGTTGGTGTTATGTACCATTTACTTTCTCATTGATAACATCCGTCTCTGTACGGTATTTCTCTGTTAATGAACATTTGGCGTATTGTAGCCTTTCAAAAAAAAAACAATGGCGTATTATGCCAAAAAAATTCTTCTGCACGGGATCTTGCTATTTGTATACTCAACGCCGCTATTTTTATTTTTTTTGGGTAAGTTCAGTAATTTCTTATTGAAACGCTCCATTAAAAAAGAAAGGCAAGGGAATGAGAACCCCAATACAACCAAGCCAGAACATATATAAACGAGACAAAAAGAAAACTAGGCATAACGGCCCGACCTAGCTGAAAAATGAATAAGAACATCAAACATTCCATTTCTACTCAATTCAAAGCCAATCAAGAGACTTCGTTATCTTTCACCCAGGTGCTTAAGCAAGCTCTGATATCCCCCAGAGCTATGGCACCATCACCTCTAGCAGCCTTGAAAATTCTTGCATTACGCTTCCCCCAAAGATGGTAAATAGCAGCATTCTTCTCCTGCACACATCCCTGAATAAACCAACCAAACTCCTGTTCAAAGCCCATTGGCCTTCTGAATATCCCACATTGAAGCACAAGCTATGCCAAACCCAACCAGAGAAGGAACAATCAAAGAATAAATGAGACTGAGTCTCCTCTGCAACATCATCCGGACGACAAGACGTATCAATGAGAGTGCCTCATTTAGCCAATCTGTCCCTTGTACTGAGTCTTTTTTGACATATCATCCACAAGATAACAGCCCATCTTGGAACAGAGTGCTTAAACCATACCTCTTTATACCAGCTAGCTAACTGGAGGTCTAGCAGATCGAATAGCCTCCGAAGCAGACCGGAAAGAAAATTCACCATTCCCAGTTAGAGTCCATTGAACCCTATATCCTCATTGGACAAACAAGGCTTTCTGGAAACCCCGCTACTTAAAAAGAATGCAATTAAAACCACACCAATCTTCTGCCTAAGAGAAGCGAAAACGCAGTCCAAAACATTACAAAAAAGCATCAAACTGGTTGCTGATTGCCATGAGCAGGTGGCGGGGAATTCCTGCAAACTGGGCATGATTTGTTCAGTCTAAGCCACTCATCGATGCAACCAGCGTGAAAGCAGTGTTGGCACTCTGGTATACACCTGACAACCTCTTCCGCCCTGTAATCTGACAAGCATATTGGGCAAGTTCCATCATTAGGCCCCATGGGAAGACGCCGGCTTTCACCGAGGACTACTTTGGTGTATGATTCAATGGTGGATTGGTCTAGCCCCGGAAAAGAAGTGTTGGGTGGCTGCGGTGTTACTATTGGATCAAAGTTTTGCTGCCCGGTGGTGCCATGGCTTCGCCTTCCATGGACTAAGCATATGCATGCTGTACAGAGAGCGCATATGATGGTTGGAATGGCTATGGTGAGGGAGATCATCTTGATCAATCGGAGATGGTTGGTCGTGCCTGTCAATCAAATAAGTTTCATCACATTTTGCACTCGCAGATGGGTCGTTTTGGAGGTATTTAAAATGTTGAGAAAGCCTTCGGCTACATATTGAAAATACCATACCATATAGAGCAGGTTGTAAAATATCTTAATACATAGCTATTAAGCTAAAGAAATAAGTCAGTCTGATATTGGAAGAAGGGTGCCCTTCGTCTTCTTCTTCTTCCTTTTCCTCTTTCCAAGTGCAGCCTTTCATTTTTAGATTATCTATCACTAATCTGTGGCTGGCTTACAGTTGCGGTGTCGATTTATGCGACTGATATTTGACTTCAACTTTATTCAAATTTGGTCTCCAAAACCCCTTCCATGAGCAGATATGTGATTTTTAACTAGTGCATCTTCACTTTTGGCGACTTTTTTTTTTTTTTGTAATTTGTTGATATTCCATCTGTTTTTATTACTACTTTTTTTTTACAAATCAATGTAACGATTAAGGAATAAGAAACAAATATAGTATATGTGTGCAATGAGCTGCTACACTAGAATTGATTTTGGAGGGATTAAGAGGAGGTTTGGGAAGTCAACGTCTTGCGCTATGCAGAGGGTAGCTAGCCTTGTTGGGGATCTTTTTTTGGAACCAGATCCTTTCTTGTTTCCCTCTTTCCAATTTGCGTTTTTGTGGGCCCATTTTGGGTCTGCAACAATGATCAGAACCAACCATGTTGTAGATCTCATCAAGAACTTCAACCACCAAATTAAAATCATCTGGATTGGATACTGATTGACGCCCGATCAGCACATACTTATATTTATAAAAAAACACACACACACACACACAAATGGATTGGAATGCAGTCTGAACGATATATATTTTTCAATATAAATTTTTACTAGTCAGGCATCAATCCGTATCCCATCATGTCAACATGATATTTGGTGTGGTTGAACTTCTTGAAGAGATCTATAACATCAACATTTTGAATTATTATTGTGGGCCCGGGATGGATGAGCTAAAAATATGCAAACTAGAGAGGGACTAGAGAGAGGAAAATAAGAGAGGAGCTGGTTCTTTTTTTTGAACAGGAGAAAATGTAGTTAAATATGGAAAGGGTAGCATTGTTGGGGTGGAAAATGCAGTAAAATATGACAAGTTGTTGATTAAAAATTGTAATGAGAAGAAGTTGACATGTTGATAGAGGTTTTATTTGTTTCATTAAAGTAAAATAAATGAAGTTCCAAGCAATATATATATAATTAAAGCATATAAAATTAATGAAAGTCAGACATTGGGCGGGGGGTAATACCTGTTCCAGGACTATCAAAACATATTACTTGTTGATTTGTAATATTCTCAAATCCACACACAGCCCCCTCCGTTTCACAATCTTCACAATTGGGGTCCTCCCAATACAGTCGAAGATCACCATTAAGCTCAGATGTAATCCCAGAGTCAGACTCTGGCATTGGCCAAGGCACCGGTATCGGCATCGTAACAAGAACTTTGCACCTTGATGCCATTCTTTCCACTAGAGTATTCGAAGTCGTCGCCAGGGTCGAGTTTGTTGAGTTACTTAAACAATCAATGACAGCGAATCTTGATTGAGTGAACTCTGTTGGACAGAGCATAAATGTGTAGTTGGGATAATAAGAGACCTGGAATGGAGTCCCGGAAAGATTCAGGCCGTCCATAAGCCGCCTTGGAAGGCAGCTGTATGGGTCGTGGAGCTGGATTTCTTGTTCTTGGTAGTTGATACCGCGAACGAAAAAATCTCCCGAATAAGGGAAGCTTATAACCGTATTGCCATGGTTGTCGCAACTTAGATAAAAGCCGGGGTAACCGCAGTTTGAAGGGGCTTGGAGGATTGCTTGGAATGGGAATCGAATGGCGAAGCTGCTGTTGAAACAAGTGGAAGATGGGCAACTAGGAGGATTTGCTGCAGAAATGAAAGGAAAGAGGAGGAGAAAGAGAGGGAGGAGGAGGAGGAATTTGAAGATGTCCATCTATGTTAAAAAAAGGATTGAGTCTAAGGATGGGAAGGACTAGTATAAATTTTAGAGTAGGAATATTTTTTGATCGTGAAAGACCTTCTTTTTTTTTTTTTTGAGCAGACTTCAATAAATAAATAGGAGGAGTACTTTGATCGTGAAAGACTTCAATAAATAAATAGGAGGAGTACTTTTGGAAAGTCAGAAGATCATGCCAAATTGTGTATTTTTGTCTTCTCTAATAAGATATTGAAGGAGGCCATTAATTAAGCAGGCCTCACAGAGTCAGGAGCGAGAAAGTAAAACTCCTTGAATCACCCTAAAAAAACTTTTTTTTTACGAAAAAAAATATTTGAAATTAAGTTGAAGCTGTATTTCATAAACCCATTTCGTTGGATAACTTATTAATTTGTTTGCTTTCATAAGGATAAACTGAACTTTGGTTGTCATCAGTTTACTTGCTTTTGTTTCTTTGACGCAAATAAATAAGGTAGTAACTTAACTGAAAATCATCTTAGGTATTTATATAAAACAAAGAT
Source organism: Vaccinium macrocarpon (assembly GCA_022606695.1). Classification (NCBI taxonomy): domain Eukaryota; kingdom Viridiplantae; phylum Streptophyta; class Magnoliopsida; order Ericales; family Ericaceae; genus Vaccinium; species Vaccinium macrocarpon. Next base: position 479,991 of record CM040176.1, on the reverse strand, counting down.
CCAACAAAGTGTCATGAATTACAAAATAAAAACGTTAGCATTTGGTTTTTTTTTTTTAATAGACGTAAGTTATTCTTCTTTTCTTTTTTTTGGTCTTGTTCATTTTCTTGTTTAGTTTTAGTTTTAATTTTGATGACATCATCATTTTTCTCATTTCTTTCTCTATCTCTCTCCACTCATTATACATACTGACATCATCAAAACTAAACCAAATTATCTAACCAAACACAACTACTCGAGCTCTCAAAAGTCATACCTCTCATATCTATTCAAGAAGGGAATAATTTAATCCATGATGCGTGACACTTATTTGTCATGTTGGTCAACTCTTGTATTAGCAAGTTTATCAACTATTTTATTACCCTCTTGAAAAATGTGAGTAAGGCTGTTTCCATAAGGCCTAGTTTGGCCTAAAAGTAGTTTTTGGATTATTGGTTTTTTTGTTTTGTTTTTATTCAATATCTTTTTCATTTGTTAGTTTCTCGTCAATATTTTGTGGTTTCTGGATTCCTCTCGGCGAGACGAATCTAACGAGTATAAAATTATGGCCAAAACTCAATTTTTTTTGAATAAAGCCAAAAAAATCCACCTATTTTGGCTTTATTCAAAACAATTTGAGTTTTGGTCATAATTTTATACTCGTTAGATTCGTCTCGCAGAGAGGAATTCAGAAACCACAAAATTTTGACGAGAAACTAACAAATGAAAAAGATATTGAATAAAAACAAAACGAAAAAACCAATAATCCAAAAACTACTTTTAGGCCAAACTAGGCCTTACCAAGTAGCTACCTGTGGAGCTTTGCATTCTTTGATTAGTATTAGATGTGGCAAGTGGTTAATGTGATCAACAAAACTTTTTCTTTTTAAGGCCTCAGACTCAAAATTTCGCCTCATGCTTCAAGAAAGGTTGGGCCGCCTCTCATTCTTAGGGTTCGAAATTTCGTGAGCCATTTCGTAAGTATTCTTAATTTTTATCAGGTTAGTAAAATGAGTTTTGTCCCGATTTTAATTGGAACCTTGAAAATGGATGACTGGACAGTGAGATTACATTCCAATGAATTAATAGATGTGTATAAATTGATCCAGACATTCAAAATTATTAATAAAAAAAGTAGATTACATTAAATAGTGAAATGTAAAATTACATTAAAGTGATATGTAAAACTTTCTATTTCTAGTTTTAGTTATTCTCTCTATCCGGATTTGTTTATCTCTCATTCTATTGCAGTCGAATAAAAAATTAGTGATATTTTTAGATTGGGTAGTTCCATAGACACAATGAATAACACAACAATTGACACAACAATAATTGTTGGAGCCACACGCTTACAATTGGACCCGTTCAAGTTGTTTAAAATATGTTTTTAAAGTTACCTGTAAAAAATCAACTCATTTGGATATTTGTAAAGACTTGATTGGTTCATTCAAATTTATTCTGTAAAATCTGATAGGAATCAACTAAATGAATTGATCAAACCGTTATCGATATTCAAATAAGTTGATTTTTTATTGGTAAGCTTAAAAACATATTTTAAATAAATTGAACTGATCCGATCATTTGCGTGGGGTTCAGAAAAAAAAATTGTGTTAAATGTTGTGATTCGTTGTGTTAACGAAACTGCTCCATCTTTAAATTAGTAATTATACGTCCAATATAGAGCTTGTTTAATCGATTTCAATTAGTTCTATAAAATAATATTTTTTAAATTACATAAAATATTATAAAAATATATCATTTAAAAAGTAACACAAACTCAAAAAAAATACTATTGAGCCTGCTACTACTCATTTGTGATGAAGTCTGCACTGTGTTCGGGATGTTTCAACCACGTTTGGTTCGGGAAAAAAGAAAAGAAAAAGGGGTCTATGAGTTTCACGTTATAGACCGTGAGTTTCATTTTCGCCAAGTAAATAAAAACCCTTGGCCATTTTGTAGGGCTTTGTACAACGCCAACAAGCCGCCTCTCATCAGAAGCTTGTGCTATTGAGTAAAGTAGGCGCAGAGTATTGTGGAGGAAGACAAATCTGAAAAAGCTATCCAATGTCGAGATCTACACTCCCCGGCGCCATTGTCGCGTATGCACTTCTACCAGTGCTTCTCACTTTACACTCGCACTGCACGCATACCTAAAATGACACGCGCACAATAATTGTTTGGCAATGCGAACTGATTTTCTATTGTTGTTGATTCTTCTAAATTACACTGTACGATTGTGGAAGTACGCGTATTCTGGTTGGAATTTCGTGAATCATTTGTGCGTGTTTACAGAATGGAGGTTTTTCTTTTACCTTTGGTTAGGATTGGATTCTAGGGTTTCGTTACGTGTGATGTCTCTCTGTTCGCTTGCTCTAATTGCTTTCAAGTTTGTCTCTTTTCTGGATTGAAAGAATCTCATAATATGCCTATGTTTGGTTTGTTTAGGCTTGTTTTATGATGAAAGATGCTCGGATGAATTTGTGAAATCGGATGCTTCTGAGAACTGTGTTTTTAAACTGGTCATTATTTAGGTCACAGACCAAATCCGGTGTCTTTTATGATCTGTTGGTACCTGTAAATTGTAACGACTGGCCTCTGTTTTGTTTTTACTGCGAGCCGTAGGCAAGTGTTGATACCTCTCATGAATTCAGGGTAGCGTGTGTTTTACATGGTTACTTCGGGTACTCTTTTACGTGGTTGAGGAGGTTCTGTTGAGGCATGCCGAAGTAACGGGTTGCAGGGACCCTGCATTTGCAGCTGCGTTTTTATTTTCTAACATGTGCTCAGGATAAACAGGTACTTGTGTGAAGGGTCCTCTGCATTTTTTTGCCAGTAATGGTGCATATTTTTGTTCTCATTGATATGATCCATGTTTTATCTCTCTTTCTGTTGGCGCTTTAAGTTTTTTTTTTTTTTTTTAAAGGCAAGGCACTATCAGTTTGTAACGATCATTATGTTACTAAGTGCAATAAAAGGCCTTTGTATTTTAATATTCAAAAGTTTGTTTTATTTTATTTATGATATTGCTTGAAGTGAACATGGAGATGATGTCAAAAAGTAAAAGGTCTGAGCAGGATGCATTGGTGGTAGTGTTGAGATGAATGTGGGGAGAAGGAAGAGGGCCCCTGTCCTTGTATGAGTCATTACATTGTGACTTTAGCAACCTCTTCTACAGAAATCATACCATGCTTAGGCTTGGTGATGGGTCGAAATTAAAGGCGTGGGTTGCATTCTTGTATTGAATGGTAACTTAGACTTCTCCCAACACTACACCCTCATTCTTCCCTCATATCTCAACATCCATCGTGTTTTCCTGCACTGATCAAACCTTCATACTGATCCTACCACTATTTTATTCAGTATCTCTCTTTCTCTTTGAATTGACTTGAACAGTTACACATGCACTGATGCACACCCATGCACGGGCACGCGCTCACAACCAAGTGAAAAAGATATAGAAATCTGCATCATGGAAATTTATTTCCGTGCTTTCATTTACCTAGTTTGTTCCAACTGTCATATTTCCAAGGTATAAATAGTACTAATTCTCAGATATGTATTTGTCATGGCTAGTGGATGTGGACATTCGATATGTCAAGGGGCGTCTGAGAATTGGCATGTTTGTGTTCTCTATTGTTTATTCTCAAATAAATCTGTGATGTGCCTGGTGGTTGAGAACCTTGGATCTAGAGCTCATTGTCCTTGAGCCTGTTCTTTATGTCTAAGCAGCTTGTTTCCCATGTTGTGCTGTTTTGCATTCTGTTTTAGTTTTTGCTCTCTTTCTGGGCCTTTACATATGATGCGGCGGTGCTTAATTTATTGTGTTTGAACTTATTATGTTCATCAATCTTGAATTTTATTCCCAGACTTGATTATTGTTTTGTCACCAGACAGGGTTGCTAGGGAAAGCTATAGTCTTGTTTAACATTTTTTTAAAGTTTTTTCTTCGTTATTTTGTCATTCTCCTTGCGTTGCAAGTGGTTTAATGTCACTGTTAAGCAATCTTGCTTAATTTGCAAAGGTAAATTTTCTTCATGTTTCTTCTTGAATGTCAAGTAGACTGGGATGTTCACCAATTTTTGGCTATGCAAATGGTAAACATTTTTCTTGACAAACTGCTGTATTGGCAACCGTAACTTATTTAGCAGACCATTGGTGCAGCTCTTGTTAAACAATGCTACTCTCTTTTATGGGATTTATACTGCATTACCTCTTTGGCAAGTTATAACCGCCCACCATTTTGTCGTGTCATAGTTTGGTAATGAACGTTGTTTTGTGGAGCTAAACCAGATAAATTTTCATCTATGTTGAGCATAGCATTTGTGATGTCTGAGATTTCCATTTAAAATTCACGCTAGAGGAAACTGAGCCACATTATAACCTGATTTTTTTTATTTACTTCCTCTTTGTTGATGGAGAAATAGATTTGGAATGTTCGTGGTACTAATCAGCTTGGTATCTTTCTAATTGTTCGGAATTTCTAATGCATCTGATTTTGATATTTGCGTTTTCAGGATCCATGGCCATTGTGTGAGTCATTGGGCAAAGAATTAGCACTCCCACATCCAGCAATTGTGAATCTCTGTTGGCTTACCACACTTCAGACCCTGTTTGAAACAATTTCTTCGAACCTCAAAACAATAAAAATAAGTTTCGGGGATTATGGTTGCTTTTATTTGGCTTGTTTAGGCCAATGATGCCTTGATATAAAATGAGCTTTGACACATTTTTTTGGCAAATAAGGTAGCATGAGAACCAACCAACCTGACACTGTAGGAGACACCAATCACCATCTTACCTTATAAGTAGTTACACAAAAGAATATTCCTTCAGTCCGAATTGAAAGCATGCATGGCCAACAGAAAATGTTGTGCTGCCCCGCTCATTCGGGCTTTGGTTGGCGACAATGTCCTGAAAATTCTTGTCACTAAGTTGACTAAGGTTTTTTTTTTTTTTTTTTGTGTGCACTTAGAGCTCTTTTGACTTTGTGTCCGAATTTCTGAGATAACTGTTGGAACATGGAAGGAGAGGTGAAGTTTTGCAATTGAATTGCTGAAATTTTGCTGATTGATCGCTCTTAAGTAATTAAGTACACGTATCATGTAGTTTTCGTGTCTCCCATATACCAGGTAATTGCAGTCATTGGGGTGTGGTTTAGTCATTCAGGATCAAAGCCTATGTGACAACCAACAATGCCTCTCTCTGAGATTATGCCTACGGGACTTGGAAGTTAAGAAGGAATTTTGTTATCTTCTGACTCTAAAAATTGGCTCCTTCACAGGCTTTGTTAAAAGGCCCTTTGTCATCAGGTAAACCAATTTCTATGACCTTCCAGTACTGGTGGGCGTCAGTTAGCAGGAATCGTGCTATGAGAAGCGAACACAATTAAAGGGAGTATGTTTGGTAACTATCAAGTAACCATAACCCCTAAATGGTAAATTCCACAGACAAATCGAGTGAAACAAAACACAATAACAACCACCGGAATGGGCTTTGGGAGAGTTGAATGTTAGGGAAAATGATTAAACCAAGTGACCTAAAATTGTTAAAATCAGGCTATTTTGTTAAAAAAGAGAAGTTGTTGAGTGCAAGGAGCCAAAAGAATGGGTGGTGCAAATCAAACTATCCATCAAACGGTCATTTTCAAGGAATATGGTGGTGGGTTATCTACCCACAAGAGACACAATGAGCACCTTGAATCTCAATTCAAACATTCTAACTTGCACCATTAGACCACTCCTCTCAATCATCCCATTCTGTTTTACTAATAATAATATTCTTAGATGAGCTGCTTTCTTTTTCCTTTTTTTTTTTTTTTCTTTCTAAAACGTTATTTTTCATTTTTTGGATATTTTTTGGGCTTTGGAAAATAGGGTACTTTTTTAATCTCACCGTAATTCCGTTTGAATTGCCTAGGGAGAAGATGCACTGTCCACTCCTCTTTGATAACTCGAGGTGTCTATTCAACATTTTTTCTCTTTGATAACTTGAGGTGTCTGAACATTTTGCTTGCACCTAAACTACTCTCCGACCATTTTCTTTGTACACTGGTGGAGGCATATTGGGGCAATGCAATTTTAAAATTTTGCTAATAATATATATTGTATAATTGTTTTGATACTTAGTATAATAAATTTCTGAAAATTAAAATAGTTTTGATTTGATATAGTCAAAACTAAAATAATTATACGTTGTCATGTAGTAATGTTTTCTCAATTTCTTTCATAGATGCATGCAATTAGTTATACACAGGTGTTGTAATTGTCGATCAATAAACAAAATAATGTCATATACATTAATATACTACACGATGCCACTAAAGTATTTTTTTGGTTGAAAATATTTTCTTTATACATCAATTAATTAATACTTTGATGGTGTATTCATCATTTATACTCCTAGTTGTGGAAGGATCAAAAGTGAAGCATGGAATCTTCAAAAAAAAAAAAAAAATTGTTTTTTTCAAAAATCGAGACAATTCATTCTTTCAAAATACATCACATAAAAATCGAGAAAAACTAGTTTATTAAAAAAACTACCTTACTGTTCATTTAATCCTTAGCCAATGCCCATCTAATCCCGTGACTTTGATTCTTTACCACCATGTCCGATTAAGTAAGTAGCAGTATAAAAACCACAATGTTTTATTCCTATTAAAAAATTGAAGGTTTTTTCTTTTTTTGAGTGACTCAAGATCCCGACAAGGCATATCGGGAATTAGCAGTACTCTAACGTGAGATTTATAGCGTACAAATGCAAAAATTAAACAAATAATAAGCATAACCCATGAAGTTATAAAGTAATGTGGTCTATCCATTGCAAGGTATATTCACAGTAGTTGCAATTATTTTCCTAATCCTAATATGACTAAGAATACTACTCCATTTGTCACAAATTTCTTGTCTATTTTTCGGGATTTCTGCTATTTTTAAATTGCTTATGTTTTTCAACTTATATTGTTTTCTTTGATTTTTAGGACTTTTTTTGATAGAAATAGTTAAAATCTACTACTGCCAAATAAGATTCATATGACATATATATAACATTATGCATTTAAAAATATACATAATTTTTTTAAATGTCATGAATAGTATAAGTGGACATCTAAAACGGAGGGAGTAAAGGATTTACCTCCTGGTTGCGCTATTGCTCTATATAACTAGAATAATAAATAACTGAAAATACCGAACACAACAATTAATCCCAGGTATTTGGTCGAATGGACATGAGAAAAAAATGACTTACTCCTGGAGTACTACTTAAAAGTGACAAAGTCAACTCTTTTAATGCCAGACATTCCAAATCTTAAGGCAATTAAAGATTTGTTTAGTCAAAACGGAGACAAACCAGATAATGAAAAATGGGAATTGCTACTATACATACTCATTAAAAGTGTGTACCATATAAACTTATTGTATTGTCCATATTGTGTCATTTTATTGATAATTGTAACATTTTTAGTGTTTCATAATAACTTTTTAGTAATGTGATTCGTAACATTTTCTGTAATTCATAACATTTCGATACTTCTCATAACTTCTATATAAAAAAAATTCGTAACTTCTATTAATCGACTCATAACTCTTTTAACTTTACAGAAATACATATGATACACACCAAATAGGGTGCGTAAAATATATGATTTGGTAAATAAACCACTAGCCTTTCCTACTTGTACAGGCTACTTTCCCAATCGGGATGCAAATAATAAAAGGCTGGGGATTTTATAAAGTACGATCAAAGCTTGTGATTGTGAGATTGCCAAGTGTGCTGTGTGGATCCCATCATCCCAATGACGAAAAATATTAGGGAATATGAAAAAAAATAATCGAAAATGTCAAGGAAAGAGAATTAATGGTCCAAATATACATAATTGTGAATCCAAACCATTAATTTCACTTTCTTATACCATTTCGGGGAAAAACTTTTTGGCTATGTTCGTTTGGTAGTTTAGTTTAGTTTTGATAATGTCAAAAGGTGTAATGAGTGGAGGGAGATAAAGAGAGAAATGAAAATAATGATGATGTCCTCAAAATCAAAACTAAATTAAATCTCTAAAACAAACAGGACCTTTATGTTTGCTACTCCCTCCGTCCCAATTTTATAGTCTCTCGTCTTATTCTAACCGGATAAAAAAATGATTATATCTTTTAATCGGTAATACATTTTATATGCAATATGAATCTTGTTTGATATATTTTGATTTAATCTAATAAATAGAGTGTTCAAAATCACCTAAAACGTTGTTGATTATAAGATATAATATTTTAAAAAATGTCACGAACTCTCAAAATGGACTATAAAATTGGGACGGAGAGAGTACTATCCTCTCCCAATTGTTAAATTAACAAGTGGCCCCCCTCAATCAACTGACATGCAAATTCCTGCAGTCGAAACAGCCTCTGCATTTTCATACAAAGATTATAACAGGTATATACAGTATTTGAGTATGTACATAATACAAACTTTATTTTATTTTTTATGGACAAAATATCGTCGTCAAGATAATTACTGTACAGGGCAGAAAACTGGCATAAAATGCCATATAAACTGTGACTGCTAAATCTCCACCCTTCCTTCCTTATCGCACTAACATCATCCTCTATATCTCTTGCTCTCCCCCTTACAGCTTCGATTTAAAACCTCTTCAATGGTAAAGTACTTCTCTTCGTTATCCTCTCTCTGAACTCCACACCCCCCCTCGTACTCTTTCAACAACCCACTTCTTTTTCTATACGTGTACTTGCATATCTGGCTCTGGGTTCTTCTCTGTTTTTTATGATGTCTCTGTTTTCGCTTATTTAATGCAGCATTAAAGACCCTTTTTCTCTCAATTCTCCATTTCTCTGAAATCTTTTTCTCTGCTATCTGGTAATTCCTCCACTGAACTAGTAATACTCTTTTTCTGGTCATTTTTAATGTTTTCCATTGAAATCTAATGTTTTATTTGATTCATTTAGTGAGGTTATGACCTCTTATTTCATGGACCCGGGGCTCTGCTCTCTTTTGAGGGACGGCAGGCCCTGCGAACCCATTCGAACCGTCCATCTTCACAATCGGACGGTTAAATTCGCAGATGGACAGCAGAGTCCCCCATTCCTCTTTTCATTGGGCATTCAATTTATAACTCTTAGTTTGCTTTTCTTGAACTGGACACTGTCTTTTCTTTGTTTTAGTTTAACAAGGGAATGATATTTGGGATTAAATGAGGTAAAGTTTTGTTTTGTGAAAATGAATCTTATCATTTTTGTGGGTTTCTTGAAAAGGCATAATATATAGCTGAGAGAGCTTGGAGTTTTATCTGAGTTCATTGAACTGAAGCTGCAAAATGGCACCTAAGAATGGACGTGGGAAGACGAAAGGGGATAAGAAGAAGAAAGACGAAAAGGGTATTCATGACTTTTTGTAGACCAATTAATTAACTAATCTTTTTTCAATTATTTTCCTACATGAATTTACAGTGCCATGGTTTTGGACAATCTGTTAATTTCGGTTTTGTTTTTTTTTTTTTTTTTCCCATTGTGAATTTGCAGTTCTTCCAGTGGTTTTGGATGTAACTGTAAACCTCCCCGACGAAACTCATGTTGTTTTAAAGGTTGGCCACTTCTGAACTCATACCTCATCTTATCTTCTTATCTTTTGAGCTTTCCTTAATTTTCATTTCTTTTCATAACTTCTTACATAAATTCATAATTCAAACATTGTCTAAAAATGTTTGAGGGTGTCCGTGAATTTCTCATAAGCATATTCATTATTCACTCATTTTTTATGGCTCAACTCTGTGGTTGGGTAAAAAAATTCATCTTTTCGGGTTTAATCTATTTCAGGTCTATAGTTTTATGAACTAGTTCAAATCTAGTGCAGTGGAGAATAATAAAAATAAATAGCGTTGGAAAACAATAATTTGGAAAGTTTATGTTCGAATAGAAGGGTCAAAGTTTTCCTCAAAATTTTCAATAAATAAAAATTGACTCGTGCAACGTGTTTGACATTTCTGGTAATTCACATAATCAAAACGGTATGAACATGCTACCCGTAAATTGAGTGGTCACTGGCAATTGCGTATGCACATGTAGTTGGCCGTATTCCAGAGATACTGACAAACAAGTTTGGTGTATCTTTGGGGCTAAGATTTTCTTTAGTACATCCAATTTTTCTAGTTGAGAATTATCTTCTTCTTTTTTTCTGGGAGTTGAGAATTATCTTAATATATCCAATTTTTACAAATTTTTGAATTTATAAAATATTGAAGAAGTCGTTATTAACTGTGTGAGGTTACCCACAGGCCACAACGTTACCTGTTCATTTTGTACCCATGTTTCCTTTTTGTGTTTTTGTTATGTTGCTTCCACTTACTAGTCCCATACCATAATGTTAAAAGTGCTAAAAACGAATTTCGATCTTTTCTCCTCATATTCATTAGTAATTATTTTTAGCACTTTTGGAAATTTCGCCCCAAATGTGAGATAAAATTGTAATATCTTTGGCAGGGAATATCAACGGACAGGATCATAGATATTCGTCAACTATTATCTGTGAATACGACGACTTGTAGCATCACAAATTTTTCACTATCCCATGAGGTAATTATACCAATAATGTTAAACTCCATGCACTCGTTTTCAGCAAATTTATATCATTTTTATTTTTATTTTATTTTTTTTGACCGGGGATATCATTTTTATTTACACAATTTTTTGCCATGTCGACAAAAAAAACAGGTAAGAGGGCCGCGGTTAAAAGATACGGTGGACGTTGCCGCACTCAAGCCCTGCCTCCTCACTCTGGTAGAAGGTACCCCTTCGGTCAATACGACATCGTTTTACTCATCCACAGCATAATCTTGTAATATCCCCGTTTTACCCTCGTTTTATTTTTGCCCGCTATTGTCGGAACAGAGGACTACGACGAGGAAAGTGCCACGGCGCAAGTTAGAAGGGTGCTGGACATTGTAGCCTGCACGACGAGCTTCGGTCCGTCGGCGATCAAGGACTCCAAGGTCGAGTCCTGCAAGAATGCGCGGGGTGCGCAGGATACCAAGACCGGCAAGAAGTCGGGAAAATCTCCAGCGAACAACAAGCAGTCATCGCCGCCTCAGTCGCCGTCGACACAAGCTTCGAAAGATGCGTCGGTGGAAGGAGAGGGAGAGATAAGCAATTCTTGCCCCAGGCTGGGTAGCTTTTACGAGTTCTTTTCTCTCTCTCATCTCACGCCTCCTCTCCAATGTAATCTCTCTCTCTCTCTCTCTCTCTCTCTCTCTCTCTCTCTCTCTCTCTCTCTCTCTCTCTCTCTCTCTCTGTGTGTGTGTATTTGTGAATTAACTGCGAGTTGTTAAGTTGAGCACAAATGAAGATGATGAATTTATATTTGATCCGGACTGTGGATGTGATCTAAAACGCGATAGTTGATTTCTAATGAGAAGTTGGCTTTAGCTATTTAGGTGACTTTTTGTTGAAATAAAGAAAGAAAGTGAATTTGCGAGTTCTTTTGGTGTTAAATTAGCCAAAATGCTTGTCTTTTAGCTATCTCAACAGTCAACACAACGTATTTACCTAGATACTATGTTCATGTATGTGTTTGAGGAGGTCAATTTGTCATTTCACGGGGTGGAATGGGGTTTAAGCCATCACTTTTCTTGAAAATAAAGAGATCATAGTAAAGCAGGAAAGAACGGCTTCTAGCTCATGTTTCGCAGTCTGTGGGAAAGTCGTAATCGAAATGGGGGTTACTTATGGGGCATCTGATTTTTTGCAGTCATAAGGCGATCAACAAGAGAACAAAATGATGAGATTTTGGTGGATGATCATCTTTTCTCGCTTGAAGTAAGAGCTTCCTGAACTGATTCATTTTCTACATACTGTATGACCTTTCACTTTGCACTATTGGCAGTGCCATTAAAACCTTTGTAAAATGCATTGTGGATGAGCAGGTAAAGCTCTGCAATGGAAAGCTGGTTTTTGTTGAAGCTTGCAGGAAAGGATTCTGTAGCATTGGGAAGCAGCGAATACTTTGCCACAGTCTTGTTGATTTGTTGCGACAACTCAGTAGAGCTTTTGATAATGTTAGCTTTGCAGACTTGCTTATTTGGGGTTCATTTCTTTGTGTTGATTTTGCTTGATCGTTCTGTTTATGTATTTCATGTGGGATTGTTTAATGTTTTCATGTTCTATATGTGATGGATGCTTACTCAAAAGCTTGGGTTAACATGTTTATCATCTTTTTACTCCTCCTTAGCTTGCTGAAATCAAATGCTTTGAATTCGAATATTCTTAAGGTGTATATTTTATGTAACTGATATTGCTTTTCACTGATAAGCTTGAAACGGAGTTAATCCTTGTTTGTCAGTATCCTACTCAATGGTCAATACTGTCATATCCAGCTACCTTGTGCAGAAAACTTCTTCTGCACCATTCTAAGAAACAGCCTTTGCTTGAAAATCTCAATTGGTCATGTCTCGGGATTGATAAGACTGTGAAGGCATGTTTGGACAGTGTGCTGCTAGTTAGTCTTAATCCATAAAGGGTATTATGTTAACAACTAGTACTAATGTTGGTATTACTTGGGGAGATTTGCAGCTCTCTAAGAAGTCAAAATTGCTGACAGTTCTGGGATCTCGTGAAGATGACATTTTGGCTTCTTAGTGGCTTTAGCATTATTCAATGTGTAGTCTCTGAATGCAAATAATGTACTATTGATCACGGAACACGATGCCTTGACATAACTTACTGGAGACAACATATTCATGTAGCCGACCCTAATTTATCGGGACTGAAGGTTCATTTGGTTTGATATTTACGTCCTGGATTTGAATTTAAGATATGAAATTGAACAAGAGAAGAAATTCAATTTGGGTTTATTACCTATGACCAGAATAGAGAGATGTTTTTCACCCGTTTTTTCCTTCCGCCACATGTTTCTTCCTTTGGTTTGTCGAAAATCTTGTGGAAGGTTAACACAACTGACTTCTCATTCTCAGGCCTACGATGATCTCATGAAAGCATTCACAGAACGAAACAAGGTAAATGACAGAGGCAGTGAATTTATTCTGATTTATGACCCTAGCTTATTGCAAACTAGTTTTGCCAGACATTGTATGTGATTGTGCTGCATAATTATATGGCCATTGTTCTGGCTACATGGGTAGACAATACTTTAACCAATTCGTTGGATTCCTGCTGCAGTTTGGTAATCTTCCTTATGGCTTCAGAGCCAACACATGGCTCATCCCTCCTGTTGCTGCACAGTCACCATCAATATTCCCACCTCTCCCTGTGGAGGATGAAGCTTGGGGAGGAAATGGGGGTGGTCTGGGAAGCGATGGCAAAAGTGATTTATTGCCTTGGGCTAAAGAGTTTTGGTCTCTTTCATCCATGCCTTGCAAGACAGCAGAGGAAAGGCAGATCCGAGATAGAAAAGTTTTTCTTCTTCACAGCCTATTTGTAGATGTTGCCATTTTCAGAGCAATTTCAGCTGTGCGTCATGTAATGGGAAAGTCAGAACTAACCCATCTGTCCATAAACGGTGAAATAATATACAAAGAGAGAGTAGGAGACTTAAGCATAAGTGTTATGAAAGATTCTACTAGCGCAAGTTGCAAAGTAGATACTAAGATAGATGGAATTCAAGCAATTGGATCAGATCAAAAGAATTTGGTTGAACGAAACCTATTGAAAGGAGTCACGGCGGATGAAAACACTGCTGCCCAGGTACTGTTGCATATGAAAGCTTAGAGTTTATACAGAAAAATGGTGATAGTCTTCTTTTCATATTAAGTTCATTTCTGTTAATATGTTTGAAGAACATTGAACATTTGCACGCAGGACATTGCTACTCTAGGTGTTGTTAATGTGAGATACAGTGGTTACATAGCGGTAGTCAAAGTTGAGGGGAGAGGGGATATTCAAATGGCTCTTCCACTGGATAGCTCCGAACTTCTTGATCAGCCTGAAGGCGGTGCCAATGCCCTCAATATTAACAGGTTTTCACTGATCTCTATTACTTTGCTGGTTCGTGTTACTTTGTTTTTGACAATGCTATAACAAAGTATAATCCCTTAACGCTGCTTGTTCTGGTATCATTTTTCGTATATCTATGAAGGGGTAATTGTGGTTTGATGTGAACCTGTAAATGTGCTTATTATTTTGAAAAACTCTCATTATCTGTTTTTCGATGGAACGAATAAACACTTGAGAGTTGGGCACTGTCCTGATTTTGGCTTGCAATATGCTGTATGAGATGACTAATTCATGGTTGGGGTGTTTTAAGCTTCATCTCTTCAAATTTCAACATAGATTTGCACTGAAACGGGAATTTAAATCTTTGTCTTCCAATGGAAAATGTTCATTTGGCGGGGATGCTTAGATATGCATGAACTTTATGCTTGTTATCTCAATTTGTCACCCCATACCTCCAGTTACCAAAATTTCAGTATGCATTTTCTAGGGCAAGAACATGCTCTTTCATACTTGGTGTTTTTTTAATATCTCTCTTGACTAATTATAATTGTCCTTCCTTTTTTACTACAACCTTTTGTCACCCCATACCTCTAGTTTAAGGCTGCTTCTTCACAAGAAAGAAGATTCAGAACACATTAAAGCAGTACCATGCTATGAAACTTTGGAGCGCGAAGAGCTTAATTCTTCCCGAGCTTTTGTGGAAACACTATTGGAGAAGAGTCTAGCTAAGCTTCAGGAAGAGGAGTTAGAAGGGGACATTTTTGTGAGGTGGGAACTTGGAGCCTGCTGGATACAACATTTGCAAGATCAAAAAAACACTGAAAAAGATAAGAAGACATCAAGTGAGAAGCCCAAAAAAGAGATGAAGGTTGAGGGACTTGGAACACCTCTTAAATCCCTTAACAGCAAGAAGAATTTGGATGGCAGTAACATGAAACTACAATTGGAGAACTCAAAGTCAGCTGCAATTGTCAATGGGGAAGCAGAAAATACTGTATCGCTTTCTCTACAAGCTCAGCTAGAGATAACTGCCAATGAAAATGAACTTGTTCTAAAGAGTTTGTTGTCTGATGCTGCTTTTACTCGTTTGAAAGAGTCAGAAACTGGTCTTCACCGCAAGGTAGTGTTTTTGAAGTGATTATGTTCAGGATTCTCTCTCTCTCTCTCTCTCTCTCTCTCTCTCTCTCTCTCTCTCATGCCTTCGATGTATTGTGTGCTGACCTACTTCTCGTTATTGATAGTCGGTGCAAGAGCTGATTGACTTGTCTCAGAGATATTACAATGATGTTGCTCTTCCAAAACTGGTAACAAAAGAAAAACTCTTTTTATCAAACTTTGGTCCATCTTACATGGCTATTTCAACGATTTGATGCAACTTCTAGCAATTGATTGTGTCACAGGTTGCAGATTTTGGTTCCTTGGAACTCTCACCAGTTGATGGTCGAACTCTGACTGATTTCATGCATACCAGGGGACTTCGGATGCGCTCTCTAGGACAAGTGGTAAATGCCTTCTGGCTATCCAGGCTTTTGATTCCTTGATTTCTTGTTACCAAACCAAACCAAAACAAAACATACCAAACAAGCCTTAAGTCCCAATCATTCGGGTAAGCTACACGAATTTGTTTTCTTCATTGAGCTCTGTCAATGGCATCGTGTTCCGTAATATCCACCAAATTTAAATCCTTTGGAAATACCTCCTCTATAAAGTCAAGTTTAGTCTACCCTCCCCTTAGTGCTACCTCTACCGAAACAATATCACCTCTAAGTCCTAACTACTGCATCTACCTTGCTAAACCACCTTAATCTACTTTCTCTCTTCTTATCTTCTGTTACTGCTACACTGCTACCCTACCTTTCCATAAAGGTTTTCGTTCCTAATTCTATCTCGTAAAGTCTTGCCACACTTTCATCTCAACATTCTCATTCCGCGAAGGCTTCCTTGAATTTCGCATTAAGTATGACAATTGTGCAAGGGAAAAGACACCACGAATACGCACTTATATAAGTAACAAACAAACAAACAGACAATAACATTACCCACGAAGTCCCAAATGCATCCAGGTATGGGCAGGGGAGGAATGGAGACACATCTAACCATTGGAAATATATGCACATAGTGGCTGCTCTTAGAAAGTTTTAGCACTGATGTAGCAGCCTCTCTATTCCTCCAATGATCGATAAACTCAAAGGATGTTATGCCGATGCAAAAGAGGGGGAAAAAAACAGTCACCCAGACATCATACCTATTCCAAAGACTCCATAAAATCTGGATTTTGGTTTTAGCACTGATCAACTTCACCCAAGAATCAACTATGATGGAAAACGATAAAAATAGGATTGCCTAAGCCATTACAAGTTTTCTGATTGGGTTCTCTGAAATAGACCGCATCTAAGAAGAGCAGACACGTGACCTACTGTAGCCCCTCTGGTTCCCTTAGAGCACTCTGTAACTTAGAATTGTATCCAAATTTCACATGGTTCGTTTGGAGAATAATACGCCTCAGTTCTAAGCTGAATAAATGAGAACTAGTGGACTATATGTTTGACATTCCCCATTGAGTGATCATTGCTATTTCCTTTTTCTTGGCCAGGTTAAGCTTTCAGAAAAGTTATCGCATGTGCAATCACTCTGTATCCATGAGATGATAGTACGAGCTTTTAAGCACATTCTGCAGGCTGTGATTGCTGCTGTTATTGGTACTGAGGAAAAGGCCCTGTCAATTGCAGCTGCCTTAAATCTGATGCTTGGAGTCCCTGAAAATGGGCAATCAAATCAATCCTGTAATGTCCATTCTCTAGTCTGGAAATGGCTGGAAGTATTTGTAAAGAATAGATATGAATGGGATCTCAGCAGCTTAAACTACAAAGATGTGAGGAAATTTGCAATTCTCCGTGGGTTGTGCCACAAGGTACATGGCATTGATCTTTGAGTTCCCAAACTTTGGCATTAGCTGCATTGTAGAAGGAATTTTTCAGGATCCTTATCTGTGAAATAAAATCCAATCTCTTAAGAGTACTAAAAGCCATGACTAGTGCCTAGTCTAAAAAATACGTTTAGGATAATTTGAAGTTGGACTGTTGGAGCCTGCCATTCAACAGTTTAGAGATTGGCATCTAAAGTAACTAAATTCTGAGAGGAGATTTTCGTTGGAGAACTGCAAATGTGTGCAATGAGATGTTGTCTTTCTTGATTCAGTAATTTTTTATGTCCATGTTAGAGTAGCAAGAATTATGACGTGTCCAATGAAAGAAATATCATGTGTTTAAGTAGCATAGAAACAATGACACTTTATTTCTGTTCCAGGTGGGTATTGAGCTGGTTCCAAGAGACTATGACATGAATTCCCAAGAGCCTTTCCGGAAAGTAGACATTGTCAGCCTGGTACCTGTGCATAAGGTGATGCACTGTTTTACTCGGTTAAACAAGGACATATTTAATTCTGTTTTGGCATGTATGAATTGGACAGGAATCAAACCCAATGACCCTTATGTCCAAATTGATTGCCTTTGGATGCATGTTTTCTCCATATCTGTTTCAGTTGAATTTAGTACGTTCATCTCGCTTTTTAGTGCTTCCCCCCTCCCAAGCATTCCCAGTAACAGTGATGCTGTCACTTTTTCTTCTCGTTGCATCTGCCAGTCTTCATACCACTTGGTTGAACCATATTAGGATCTTGCTTCTCAACTTATCTTCATTGGTGGAAGTCCTGCTTTTCCTGAATGGTTCATGTCGAATAAGATTGATTTCCTGGTTTTAGAACAAAAAGCCGCACAAATCAAATCCAAACATCGTTATTTCAGCCATGCTGAAGTGATTTATGTGCTGTTTCTTGATGGCCCGAGTTTGGTTTCATAGAGCATTTGCTTCCTTATGTTTCTTATATTTTTAGTCCAAATTGTTGGTGTCCATCAGCCGGATAATATGCCAGAAGAGCACCCATCTTCTTCAGCCAACCTACTTTGGTTATGGATTGTCTACTGCAGTAAAATCTTGAATTCTCTGTTTCTTTGCAGCAAGCAGCTTGCTCATCTGCAGATGGAAGGCAGCTTTTGGAATCATCAAAAACAGCATTGGATAAAGGAAAACTAGAAGATGCAGTCAGTTATGGGGCAAAGGTACTTGATAACAAAAAATCTTGTGATCTACTCCATTTCAGTATCACATAGTAGGCGGTTACTTCAACAAATCTGTTCCTTTGATTTGTCCACTGTGAGTCATGTAGTATGGTTTATTTCTCTGATGTTTCCAGGCTCTTGCAAAGCTCGTAGCAGTTTGTGGTCCCTACCATCGAATGACAGCTGGAGCTTATAGCCTTCTTGCTGTAGTTCTGTACCACACGGGGGACTTCAATCAGGTTTATTATATATTCTTGTTTTCGGTTTTTCTGGGGATGTCCAAGACAGAAAGAAGTATCTGATGTTGAGCTGGTAGCAAACCCTTGGTACCCTGTGCCTAAGGGTGAAACAAATCCTTTGGAATCCCTGTACCTAAGGGTGAATTGGCATCCATGTGCCAACCTAGGTAGCACAGATGCTTTGTCAGAGCCGGCAATCTCTGGACACGTATCCGACACTCAAATTCAAAGTGTCTTATTTTTTTCCAATATTTTTTGTTTAGACACTCCTAGGACACTCTAAATATGATTCGGCCACTCTCAGGACACTTGCAAGACATAACAGGGGTGTTGACCAATATAGTAGACACTCGTTAAAACTTGGAAAAGTGTCTTTTTTGTGTGTGACATGTAATGTTTATTAATTATAGGGACAAGTAGATGGTGAAATGCTTTTTGTTGGAATACTTTCGTGGATGATGTAATGATAGATAAGATAGTAGGTATATATGGTGTTACTAGGGGTGAAAGAAAAACCGAAAAAAACCGACTGATCGGTTCGGTTTTCGGTCGGGGAAAAGCTGTGTCGGTTGACTTCGGACCGAACCGAACCGAACCGAAAAATTATCGGTTCGGTCTCGGTTTCCTGGAAATTAGTTTGGACCGAACCGAACCGAAACCATGCCAATTTGGATTGAAATACCCCGAAACCACCCCTATTTGGACCGAAAACCGAAAAAAACTATCTTGACCCCCCAAAAACAACAAATCCTAGCCGTCCATCTCAATTTTAACGCCGGAACGAAAAAACCGAAAAACCGAAAAAAAACCGAACCACCCTGAACAGATCGGTCCATTGTTTTTTTCGGTCGGGATCGGTTCCCAGCAAAACCACCCCGAACCGATCAGTTCAGTCCCGGACACCCCGAAAACCGAACTGACCCGACCGATTTTCACCCGTAGATGTTACATATTTATAATTAGAGCCGTTTTTATTCATACAACTTAATAAATAAATATTTTTTAAAACCTATCCCCAGCGCGTGTTGGAGTGTCGTTGTCATGTCCGGTGTCGTGTCGCGTGACCATGTTGGTTTTACATAGGTGCCAACTCAAGAAACAATATTTGTATTCATTCAATCAATGGTCCAAACAATGAGAGTTCTTATAAATAGGTTATTAATAGGCTCTCACAAAGTTATTACGACTATGTAAGATAAAGATAACCTAACGATACTGATTTTGTAGAGAGAGTCCTAGCAAGGTAAAATTATGAGTAGCAATCATCTAGATAAATACTAAATAGACAAATCTAATAAGATATCAAGTTGGACCCACTCATGTCAGTCATCCAACCACAAGGACACTGGTTGAGCTATCTCCAGCGCCGGCACTGGTTGACTTGCGAGAATTGGGCCCAGGCTCTGGTCCACAGTGGTATCTACAAACTGTGTCGAATACTCTTGAACCACTTTCAATGGTTACAGCTATTTGTTGCATTTCAACATTGCTTGAGCATCTTTTGTAGGAGGAAAAGGTACAATGCAAATGCAACACACCCATAAAAGAAGATTAAAACAATAAGAGGGGAATCAGACAGCTAGAAAAGGCTAAAAATTAGCTTAAACACCTATATGGCTACATCTCAGTCCCAACAGAGATGGCGAGGGTGAGGGCATTCTATTATCCACAGATGATCAGCCACAAGTTGTTGTAAAGCTGGAACAATCATTTCCCTTTGTAAGATGCTATGGTCTCGATAAGAAAATCCTTGCCTTTTATTTTAGTCTAATGCGCTAGTATTCTGTTTAGCTAAATGAAGATAAAATGACCAATCTGCCTTCGAAGTCAACTCAAGTAAAAATCACAAACACGGAAACACCACTTGATGTCTTAAGATAGCAGTATGATGACCAAGTACCTTAACTAGAACTGAAGTGACTGACCTCAAACTAATTATCTAAAATGAATATTCAAATAAAAAAGAAAAAAAGGGCTCCAAAGAACTAAACAACGCACAAAGTGACCACAAGCTGATTTGAGTAGGGTCTATTCTAATATTGTTATTCCTTGACTTTTAATACTGCATGATTTGCATAGTAACTTGTGTTATAAACCTCGTTCCCAAGAAATACATGCTGGTTTTGCTTCTAGACTTCTAATTCTTGCCCAGTCATCCAAACTTCAAGTACATGTACTGTTTGATTTTTTAATTTCATGTCATTAGAATTTTTACAGTGAGATATAGATTCATACATCCCCATTTGCAGGCCACAATTTATCAGCAAAAAGCATTGGATATTAACGAGAGGGAATTAGGACTTGATCATCCGGACACGATGAAGAGTTATGGCGATCTTGCTGTGTTCTATTACAGACTTCAGCATACAGAGCTAGCTCTTAAGTAAGTTTTATTTGTGATGTAGCATTGTGTTCTATACTTATAGTGAAGGCTGCCTGTAGAATTCATGGTACTTTTTTGTGGTTCTGGAGTATTGTGTTCCATATTTGTAGTTTTCATGGTATGGGTATGAAGAATTAGTTGGTTACTCTTTATATTGTTAATTCTGTGAAAGTAAATCCGGTGCTGATTTATTTTCGTTTACATGCAATGAATGACCATCGTATCTGTCATCAAGATTATGTTTTCCATTCTTCTAATCAATAGAAATTTCTAATGGCATGTTTAGATATGTGAAGCGTGCTCTCTATTTGTTACATCTCACTTGTGGACCATCACATCCAAATACTGCTGCAACATACATCAACGTGGCTATGATGGAGGAAGGCCTGGGAAATGTGCATATTGCTCTCAGATATCTTCACAAAGCTCTGAAGTGTAACCAAAGGTTACTTGGCCCAGATCACATTCAGGTCCTTATTCAAGGCTGGTTTCCATAATCAGTTATATGCTTGTGTGTGATATGCTCAATTAGCTATGAGTTGATCATGGAAGAAGACTAAGGGATGTTATCATTCAATTTGATCCAGAAATCTTCTTTATTTAGCTGGGGATATAGATAAATACTATAGGACTATTGAAATGCACACGACTGTTCCTTTATGGCACGTGCTGTTCCCCAATCAAAATAACACATGCATACAGATGCACAAATATCTTAGTACATTATTTGACAGAACTATTTGCGTGTTAGTTTTCCCTTTCTGCGGCCATATAGTTGAATTTGCATCTGTTGACATAGTTACTTCTTTCGTAGTTCTGGACTGCTCATTGAAGCTTTCTTGCATATTAACATTTTTACGGTAGATCGCTACCTCGAGATTAATGAACTCCTGCTTGAGATTATTTGAACATGGGTTGACAATTTGGGTGAGGTCAATTGTGCAGAGAAACAGGATAATTCTTGGTAGGTTTTGTAGTTCACGAAAAGGAAATAGAGAAATGAAACCAAAAAAAAATGATTATCTTTTTTGGGTGCAAGCCCGGGTGCCTAACAACTTTTGGCTGGGGGGCTCCGGTTACCAGACAGAAGGGTGGATGTGCAATCTTAGCAGTTGACAATCAATTTGTTTACAGGCATAATGTCTGGGACTGGATAGTGCATATTCTGTATTATGATTGTTTTTGCTTAATATTGCAAAGTTGAGCACTGGTGAGTGGTGATGCTTGTTCAGTAGCAGTGTTAAAGTATCATTGAGGATTGAAATAGATTCAGTTTCTGGCATGTCATCAAGACCTAATCAAGACCTAATCAAGACCTAATTCTTTTCTACTATATTTATTCAGACAGCTGCAAGTTACCATGCCATAGCAATAGCACTCTCATTGATGGAAGCCTACCCATTGAGCGTTCAGCACGAACAGACAACCTTGCAAATTCTCAGAGCTAAGTTGGGCCCAGATGACCTACGTACGCAGGTATTCCTTTTCCATTGATACAATGGACTGAATTAGTGATTAACCATTGTGCATTTTTGTTTCCCTTTGCGATCCTTAGTTGTATGCGGATAAACTCATAAATCATAACGTGATGTTCCCAGTTATCCCACCCCATGAATTTTCTCCGGTGTATTGATAGAATGTAAACAGAGTATTTAGAGTTAGTTCGTTTGCATTCTTCAATGTTTGGCTTTGGTTATGTCACTTATTTGTCTTGAATCAAAGATTTTGTCTACCAAATAATTGGCAAGGCTGGTAATGGATTTTATGTTTTATTTATTTATTTATAATCTTTTTGTTTTGTTTCCCAACTCTAGATGAATTTTGTTTCAAATTTGTTCTATTCAATTTTTTTTCTATCCACAAATGGTTGTGAACTTTCTATCTAAATTTCAGGATGCTGCTGCTTGGCTCGAGTACTTTGAGTCCAAGGCTTTTGAGCAGCAAGAAGCTGCAAGGAATGGGACTCGAAAGCCTGATGCATCCATAGCCAGCAAAGGCCACTTAAGGTATACCAGTTTTTGCTGGCCATATGAACCTTCATCCAGTTGTTGGTTACCGGCACTTAGCTAACGATTTAAACCTTCATCCGCTGTTGGTTCCCATCCCCTGTGTTATTTCTCTCCATTATAGTTTGTTTGAGCTGGGATCATTCTCCTACCAATTGGAGATTTATAAAGTAATTGTAGTAGTAAAACATCAGTTAATTGTGACATTAGAAAGTAAATTGGTTCTAGAGTATTGTATGGAAGCACAAAAATGCCATGCAAAAAAAGGGCCATAGTAAAATGTTGTTGGCGTTGAGAGGATTAACATTCAGTGGGTGTGTCGCAAAAAATGTGGACTGTAATCTTCCTGCCTATAGGACTAATCAATTTTTTCGATGATTGATTTAGTTAACTTACATTCTCTTTTCAGTGCTTTTGACCTTCTTTCATGTGGCAGTGTCTCAGATTTGCTCGACTATATTAATCCAAGTCATGATGTCAAAGGCAAAGATGCTGTGGCTATAAAGAGGAAAGCCTACTTACTGAAGGTATGCTCATTAATCTCCGTTCTTCTATTAAGTTGATATGTCATCTCTTTTGAGTGAATACAAACCTTCTTCGCCTAGAGAGATACAAGTTTTAAACCTTTTTGTGTATTCACTTTTGTTTTTGCTGTTCACTATATGAAGCTGAAGTTCCATGTTTTCTGTGTGTATGGGAAGCTAATCAACTTGTGATTTGAACCTGAAGGAGAAATGTTACCAAAACTTCAACCTTGCAAGTTCTGACGGACCTCTAAAAGATGCCCCAAAGGATGCAGAAGATGATGGGAAAATAATTCCCGAACCTGAAGCTGATGCAAAGGCGAATGACAAAACCATCTCTCCACCAGTTCAGTCCACCAATCCTGTGAATGAAGAAACTAATGACAAACTACTGGTTCAGGTCAAACAGCCTGTTGAGGAGGAAACTGCTGCAGAAAATCCAATAGTTGCTGTTGATACTTCGTCTGAACCACATGGTGAAGGAGAAGATGGATGGCAGTCAGTTCAAAGACCAAGATCAGCTGGCTCATATGGGCGGCGGTTAAGACAGCGAAGGGCAACTGTCACCAAGATGTATGGTTATCAGAAAAAAGATATAGGTTCTGAATCGGATATTGCTAGACCAAAGAGTATATATCAAAATGCTAGGTATTACCTGCTAAAGAAACGAACAGTGTCCCCAGGAAGTTATGCCGAGTACCACACAACAAAGGGCCCCTCCCCACCTACTAAATTTGGGAGAAGAATAGTCAAAGCAGTGACATACAGGGTTAAGTCTGTATCTTCATCTACGAAAGATGCTGCTGCTCCAAAGGTCTCCATAAAGGAAGGGGAGGTATTAAGATCACCTTTGGAACCCCATCCAATTTCTTCACCCAAGGAAATTGGACATATATTGCAGAGAAGTTCAATAGTTAGTCTTGGAAAATCTCCATCATACAAGGAAGTAGCGCTGGCCCCACCAGGGACTATTCCTATGTTGCAGGTTAGGGAGTCCCAGACTGATATTCCTGACAACAAAGAGCTCGGTGTTGAAAAACATGGATCAGAAATGGATGCATTAAAAGAAAACCCTGAAGTGGTAACAGAGACTAAAAGAAAATCGGAAGAGAAAATTGAAAATTCTGTGATAAATCCTATAGATAAGTCGAGCGATGGTGTCAAAGTTGATAATGAGAATGGAGAAACCGTCGGCGCAATAACAGGTGCTGACAAAATAATAGGAGGGAAATTGGAGAATCATGAGTTAAATTCCACAGATGGCTCGAGTGATCAAATTGAAGTTGTTGAAAAGAAGGAAGAAACTAAGCTAAACAACGTGACGTTGGATCAAGATCCTGGGACTGTGTCTGGAAATGTGGCCGTGATTAATTCTTGCTGTGTGGACGTTGATCGAGTGGAAGTTGTTGACATGAAGGAAGAAACTAAGCCAAACAACGTGACATTGCATGAAGATTCTGAGAATGCATCCACAAGTGTGGAAGTGATTTATTCTCGCCATGTGGAGGTTAATCAAGTGGTTCAGAAGAGCATTCAAACCGATGAAGTGCCGAATTCAGTTGATGCTCCCCGAGTTGAGCTCTCTGACAATGATGCATCTAGTGCAACTTCTAAATCTGACAAAATTTTGGATTCCGCTTTGCAAGGAGTTGAGGATCTAAAAGAAAGATCATCAGTTTCTTTTTCAGGTGACGCTCTGGAATCCCCCAACAAGAAGTTGTCTGCATCTGCTGCTCCATTCAACCCAACACAGGGAGCTGCACGCGCTGCACCAATGGCGATGAACATTACTCTTCCTTCTGGTCCTGGAGCTGTGGGCCCATGGCCGTTGAACATGACTTTTCACCCAGGGTCTCCTACTGTCTTACCGGGTGTTAATCCAATGTGCTCCTCCCCTCACCACCCATACCCATCACCTCCACCTACTCCAAACATCATACACTCAGTGCCGTTTTTGTACCCTACATCATATACTCAAGCCCAGGCAGTGACAACCACTGCGTTTCCTATGAGTGGTGGCGGCTCCTTTCATCCTAGTCATTTTGCATGGCAACGGAGCATGAACCCTCACGAATACATGCCTGGCCCCGTTTGGCCTGGGTTCCATCGAGTGGAGTTCTCTGTATCACCAACTGTTGTTGAGCCGTTTGCTGATCCCATTTTGGAGCCAAAGGAATGCATTGATACTTCTGAGAACTTGACTTTGGCTCCAAACTTACCGGTGGACATTACCAATGGTACTGAAATTAAAGCAGAATTGGATCTTCCGGCATCAGAGATAGTGGAGAACATAAATGATGTCGCTAGGATTGAATCAACAAACGAGAAGGGAGATAATGATTCGAATCCATGCTTGGTGAGTTTTGGGAATCCAACGGATCATGTGAGCTCTCTTGGTGGAAATTCTGGAAGCAGTTGTAATACTCAGGTGGCAAGACCACCTTGGCAAGTTGACAGCGAGAAAACCATCAACATTTTGGTCAGGGGGAAAAGAAACCGAAAGCAGACTCTGCGAATGCCAATAAGTTTGCTCAAGAGACCGTATAGTCCGCAGCCTTTTAAAGTTGTACATAGCAGAGTGGTCCGAGAGAGCGAAGCTTTCAAGTCTACCAGTTTTCCTCCAAATGAAAATGGTACAGCTACTGCCATTACTGGTTAAGAATAGTGGAATGACAGAGAAAGTGAAGAATTTGTCCCTTTATCGCTTACGAACAACTTAGTGCACGTTGTAGTTTCCTGGTTCCATTATCCAAAGTTCCTCGATCTGTCACATCACTTCATCGACTATTGCAGGTTAGTCCTCTACAAGCTAAACCTTTCTTTTATGTTTCTTTAATTGTAAGGAACCAGTGAAGATGTAATGTTTTGTCCGAGAAATCAATTTCCGTCATCATGTGTTACAGTTCTCCGTTGTTTGAGCTTTTTGAGGATAAGAAGCCGAGGAGGAGGAAAAATGTCCATGTTCAATTTTAGTTACGAGATCAGAATAATAACACGAGAAAGGAATGATAACACATCTTTGATTTCAGAATACTACGGTTTCCTAAGCTCTGTACTGACACTTCCCTAGCTAAGCAGCTGCCAAACATTCACGTGTTTCT
This sequence comes from Vaccinium macrocarpon, assembly GCA_022606695.1. Classification (NCBI taxonomy): domain Eukaryota; kingdom Viridiplantae; phylum Streptophyta; class Magnoliopsida; order Ericales; family Ericaceae; genus Vaccinium; species Vaccinium macrocarpon. The sequence continues at coordinate 453,686 of CM040176.1, read as the reverse complement.
TTGAATTTAACAATGGTTGAATTTTGGGCCCTTCTTTGAACATGAGGGCCTATCTTGTTATTTCAGCTTTGAATCTCTCTTCGTAGCTATTCCACCAGAAAGTTATAAAAATGCATAATTAGGTGGCGTTTTCTAATTTCTTATGTACCTTTACAGTGGCTCTATTTTCTTACTTTGCTTGTTTCTCTCTTGTATCTCCCACCCTCCCTTGTCTGTTTCTGTCTCCGATCTCCACATGTAATAAAGACTTGGGCATCGAGTATTCTGCAAGTATGCGCCATATTCTAGATAAAGTTTATAGAAAGGCAGGTGTTAGTATGTTTCATTTTTAGCAATCAAAGGATTCCATAAAAAAAACAGTTTTGAGTATGAAGTAGAACTTATTGTTTAGCTGTTTTGAGTTGCATTTTGGAATGTAGATACCAAATTTTGATCCAAACAAATGACCTGAAACAAACTGATTCAGTGTTTCGTCGCACTTAAAATCACTATCTAGATCCTTTTCTATTGCATCGCGCAAGATGGAATCATCAAATCCACTACTTAATATTTAGCGTCTCATGCGACAGATGGCTGATCCATAGTTTTCTTGCTGTGCAGGTTTACAGCAGCAATTTGGTTTTTGGAATTCGAAAGGCGTCTGTTTAGTCCATGACTCTGATTCATATTTTAGTTAGGAAGTTTTGACATTCTGTTCATGAAGAAAAAATATGATAACAATGAGTTTTCTTTTATTTCCGATGATCAACTTGATTTAACTGTATACAACGGGTTGCTTTTTTTCCCTTCAACTGAACGCTGGGGCTTTATTTAATCCACCAGCAAGTTCACTCTCTGTTACATTATTGGTTATCATTAGAAGTATTTTGGCATAATCCTTGCATTCATTTTTATGTACACCTTAATATTGCTGTTCTGTTTTTGATATAAAGATTAGTGCGCTGCGTGAAACTCTTAACTGATCATGTTGGAGAGTTATATGGATGGCAAGTTTTGCTTCTGAATGGCGTATTCAGTAATTGACTTTTAAAAAAGAGCTGTTATGCTCCTCAGACGACATTAGAAGGAAGATACAGCAACACCATTATATTTGTTATGTTGAACTAAAAAAGAGTCGGACCGCTTAAACCCTTGCAACAACATAATGTTAAGCTAAGTTTTGGATTTCCACTACAAGGTTTTTTCTGCAAGTGTTGCAAAACGTTGATCATCTCCACTGAAGATTAATTTGCAGAAGCATATCCACTGCCGCAAATATGCATAAAGAAACACATTCTTCACTACTGAAGCAAGTACTAGGTAATCACTACAATTTGACAAGAACAGGTCTTAAGAAAGAATCGCGTTCTCAATCAACTAAATAAACATCCCAACAAAAAAAAAAACCTTCAGTACCATGTGAAGCAGTAACCTTTTTTAATATGAAACAAAGATCTCTCTATCAACTTGCCCATGAAGAGAGAGATGAGGCAATAGACACATTTTGCACACGGATATAAACTTCACAACTGATCCTTCTCATTCGTTTTCACAGTTTTCAAACTTAACTCTTTTGGAAGAAGGACATTACAAAAATTCAAGAAACAGTCCATAGATAAATTAAGTGATTATAAAAATATACAAACAGTCCATAGATAAATCAAATGATTCTAAAAATATGTTCCTCACCACTCTTCTCATCAATCTTGATAACCCATTTGCTTTTACCACCACCTCTCTTCCCTGAACCACCTCTTGCTCTAGAAGAATAACTTCCTTTGCTCTGATTTCTCTTTCCCAGCGGCTCATTGCTCTTCCCAATCAAAGTAACCTCCATTCCTTTCCCAATCGGATGCTTCATCGACCGCACTTTCCCTTTATTTTCCATTCCTTTCATATGCCCTTCTAGCCCTTTTCTCCCCTCCACCAAATTATCTGCCACTACAACTGATCTCGTAGGATTCACATCCAACAACTCAAGAAAATTCGTGTAATTGTCGGTTTTGCAATCGACGAGGGAAAAATCTATGTTTTCGTAATTTGGCAAGACATCAACTGGGTCGCCTGTTTTGAATTCCACCATGTCGTTTAGGCCCGAATCATCGATTACTTTCTGTGATTCATCCAGTCTTGGCTCAGGAAGAATGCACACAAACTTGCCCCCAGTTTGTCTAGCTGCTGCTGCTAATGCTATTGTTGAGGAGGATGCCTGAGGTGTGACTTCAACAATGAGCTTTGCATTCATGCCTGCTGCTAATGCTGAGATGAATTCCTTGCTCTCAGGCTCCGTCGTTGAACATGAACAGTTATGTTCTTGTTGATTGCACTGCAAGGACAAAATGGGAAATAGAATTGGCCCCTATCCATCCACTAGATATGCATAGTATGTTCAATAACACAATCAATTGACAACACAAGCGAGTATATTTTTGAGGCATGGGATCTTGTTGCTTGTCCCATGAGATACTCACGACGAAATTAGGCTGGGAGTGCATTTAGAAAGATCAAATAGCTGCACTAAGTCTTGGGCCACATGATAAATTTTTGAAAAAGTAGAACGGCCTAAAGCAACTAGTTAAAGCCAGAATACAATGGTAGAACATTTCTTCAAGAGTAAGTAGCCTGTGGTTATGTGTACAGATAATGGATTCCCATTACGAACTGAACCCCTTCTTTTACTTATTTATGTCATCTTTTGATCATTGAGTGCGGTGCAATTTATCAAGAGATAACAATGGTAGGGAAAGCCAAAGAATTTCCGTAAATCTCTACACAATCCTTGATCCAAAAGTGCAAAACTTGTTCTTTCAGAAGAGCAAAATTGTTACCAGAGACGGGGGAAAAAAATGTTATTTCTGGATAGGAAACACCATAGCTGGCACATTGCAAATCACAGCACCTCAGAAAATCACAACTATGCTGCCTTCACAGCTTTGCTTTATACATGGATATGTACCATATCATTATCAATGCAAGTACAACGAAGAGGAATATATCAAATACCCAACATTTTCCTACTAATTGATAGACGAAGTTATGCCTCGTGAATTCTTCTACTTTTTACCCTGACAAGCTACAGGAAAATATCTCGAGGATCATCAATACCAATCAATCAACCATAACGTGATGTAGGCTACAACTTTTATCCAAGATGGAGACCGCTTGGTATAGTTCCTGAGGCTAGAGATGCGGAGAGAGTAGTTCTATCCTATCTTTTTTGTTTCCTTTCCTCCATGTGTGTAGGTTTCTTTTGTGTTTGTGTTGTGATAATACCTTCATGATATACACTTGTGGTTGCTTTTCTCCTCTTTGCATGGAGGTTTATGATCTACCCTTGTGGTTGCTTTCCCCTCCTTCAGAGACCTTTCTTTCTCTCCTTTGGGAGTTTTCTTTACACCAATGTAATTTATTGTCTGATATTAATATTGGTAACTCAATATAATTAGGCTTCATGTCTTTTCGATGAAAAAAACCACCATAACGTGTTCTTTTTCTTTCTTGGAAACTGGAAGACAATACAATCTTTCTACTCACAAGACCAATAATCAAAACTCATATAGTCAGGTACCAATACAAATACAAATATATTCAAAAACCCACAATCTATTATCTCTTTTGTGCATGAACGAATCGGCATATCAATACAAAAAATGAAAAATGACGGAAAGAGGGACATACCAGTTTAACGGTATCAAGATATGCATTTCTAGCACAATCTGGAGACCAATCCATTTTAAAGATTGTGATGACCGAGAGAAGTAGGAACATTAAATGAAACTAAAAGGTATGAATCTGCCTAGGATTCTATATTGATGAGGAGAAAGGATTTCCTTTCGATCAGAAAAAAGAAAGGATTTCCTTATACTGTGCTGCGTCTGGTGTTTCTTTCTTGTTTTCTTTGTGTAGGGTTTTGTGCTTTGAAGAATTCCTGCTTTGTTGTTCGTTTTCCGGGGTGAGAAAATTGAGGAGCACTCCACAATTCTGTGGGGTATATGTAGAGGTGGTGACAATGAGGTGAGTCGGATGGCAGAGTAGAAACCGTGGCCGAATCCCAAGGAAACTAACTTCCCAATTTGGAAAAATCATATTTTGACCATTGATGCCCCCCAACCCCAATCATTTTCTTCCATTTCACTATAGGCCCTTCTCTTTCTTTAAACAAAACAACCACAACAAACAGATCACGTCCAAATCTACTTCTTGTAGTTGCCACGGCCACGTGGTTCTGCACGTCATCTCTTTCGATTCATTTTTTAACTCAAAATCTGTTGCCTGTTTCGTTCTCTATTACGGAGTAATAAAGATTATGTCATACATCTCCAAGGTACGTCAAATTGTTAACCCATTTGAGTCTTTAGATAGAAAATTGAAGACACTTGAAGGCTGAAGGATGTAAAGATATAGTTGTGGAAAATGCCCTTTCTCAGATCGTCTGCGCATTTGTTTGTTGGAAAAAACTTGATTTTTATCAATTTTAAGTAATTGTTTTAGTGGGTCCCACACGTCCACTTGGACAGACCCACTTGATTGGTAAAAAACAAGTCAAGGTGAACGAGAAATTGACCTTTAAAAGTGCCTACATGAACTTGGTAGAAAGGAAAAAATTCTGTTGTCTCACATTGGTTGTGAAAAACAAGTTGAGTGGGTAGGTTTGACTTAAAGGGTTAGGCCCTTAGGGTCATGAAAGTTTAATAGGGGGAGAAGGCATGGACAAAGTGGGCTTTAAACCCCGCGCGCGCACCGCCGACCGACCCAACCGGATTGGGTCATTAGATAAGATTAGGCTTGGCCCAAGAGGCTCTTATCTTTTTGCTGGAAATATGTTTGGACCGGGTCGGGTCAAACATTTAATTATGTCTCTCTTCTCTTCTTCCGAACCAGTGCGTTTTTTCCCTTTCCATTGTTTCTGTTCATGAACCGTGTAACAGTACCATTCATGACTGTTCGGTTCTGAATAGTCACACCTTTCCTAGTTCGTGTCTCTTCGTTTGGGTGTCTATTATCCTATAAATAGAACCCTCCTCTCTTCATTTGTTTCACGTTTTTCCTTGCATACAATCTGGATCATTCCGTATAAAATATCTAAGAGTTGTTGCGTAGTTTTTCTGGTTCGTCTACCGTACAGATTGGAGTGCTAAATCCGTTCGGTGAAAACTGGGTAGTCCTGGGAAACAGATGTTCGCATAGTCCATCAGCACCGTAGTGGAGGACAAATCTGTTTTAAGGACAGAGTATCTTAATACTTGCCCTGGTTCGTTTCGAGTTTGTTTCGAGTCATCTTTTACCAAATTCCGGTGTACTGAATTTGGTCCAGTAAGTTTCTGTTCATTTATTTATCTACATTGTTTATTGTTTTTCCAGATTTTACACAACCAATTTCTAACATTGTTTGCCTCTCGGTTAATATGCTTGAGCTTGAAATCCCTAGGGAGAATATTATTTGTGTTTGTTCTCTCAATAACCTCCACTATAGTTAACGCACTGATTTTAACTTGAGATTTTTTCATCTCGCCACTCTTTCAAATTAATAGTTGAGATTTTATTTTTCACTTCTTCTTGAGTGCACTATAGTTAACGTATCCATTTCAACTTTAGGTTTTGCATCTCACTACTCTTTCATCAGGTTAGAAAAAAGACGTTCTTACAACGATCGATAGTTGAGATTTTATTCTTTACTTCTTCTTGAGCCTACCTCCGCGATTTAAATTGATTGGAACATAAGACTAGTTTGGTTTGGTTTATTGTGTTCATGGTTTGTTTTTCTAGTTGGCGCTCATCACTTCTTGTAGGTTTCAACAAATGAATGAATAAACCCACACATGCTCTGGATTAAAAACTCCCACGTACATCTCTTGATTGCACATCACAGACAGCTATTGATTGCTTACGTCCATTTAACCATGAATTTCGGTTCAGTAGCCGATAAATTAATATATATATATATATCGGTTCAGTATTGTCCAATTTGACCCCTTATCCATGCATGCATCAAGATGTCATTTGGAATTGAGTATGCTTTTAGTTTACTCTCTTCCAATTTCATTGATTGCCTTCACATGGAGTTCTAAGAGTAATCGTTTCTTATTCCGGTTTCAATATTACCTCGATGAAATTTATGATGGGATCCACCAATTATGCAAGAGTAAAAACATTATTCTCGAAGTAATAGACAGTTTCTCCGTCGGCAGGCTTGTACCACAACCATCTTAACATAGCTATGTGCACACAGCGTAAAAAGACTCAACAACTTCAATTATTTAAAGGGAAAAAGTATGGCAAAAGCTTGTGGAAAGATCAAACGTGGAAACAAGAAAGACCACCACAAATAAGGACAGAATCGGAACTCCCATTCACAGGACTCGGGCCACATATCAATACAACAGAGTGGATACAAAAGAGTTCAGTGCACCATATCAATAATCTTCGAAGTTTAACAAAATGAAAAGGCAAATAAGGTATCACCCCCTCCCTCGTGTTGATTTATAAAGAACTACAAGTCGCGAATCAAAGAATCTAAGTCCTCGTACTGACATGTATTAATGATTGAAGGAAAGTGGGAGAATGGATTTCTCCCGCTATTTAGACCAGGCAACTGCATCAATCTCTGATTGGGCGGATCTGTATAGCTCCAGTCTCTTAGCGAGGTTAACACGCCGTTGCATTATTGCTGGATCCTCATCCAACAATGAGCCCAACTGCTTCACCTGCAAGGCAAATAGGAAACACACATAAGCACCATTTTATAGCTATATTTTTCGTTCTCTCTTATTCCTTTTCAAGGCGAGGGATTTGGAAGGAACCCTCACCTCCTTTTTACCCAAATCAGTGAAGAAATGGTCGAGTAAGCTACGCTTGGCCTCACGCACTTGACAATAAACGATGGATTTGGGAATGGAGTTCCTTAAACTCCCACAGACCATGTGGACATAAGACAGCACAGTTGTTCCTGTTTGATAGACAGAGAGATACAGCCTTGATTAGAATCAAGATATGTTAAGTGGATAATGTGAACTAGTCTACACAATCATTTCATGCGTTCTTAAAACTACATTAACTTTCTTAAACCTTTCCACTTACCAACTCGTCTAAGGTATGACTCATTGTATCTATCAAATATTGAATGTGTTGGATTTCCACCCTTGTCAATATCTTGAGGAAGCTTGCGGAAGAAATCAACCGTCAGATAACTATACTCCATTTCTACTAGTTGCAAAGTTGCTCTCCTGCTTTCTTCCTTCATCCTGTCCAGTGCCTCGCAGGCAGCATTTGCAACCTCCACTCTAAGGGTAGGATACTGCTTGAGTTCCTGCATAACATGAATTCATAGGTTTAAATGATTGAAATTTCAAATCACTTTTGCACACTCCCCCTCCATCAAGTTTATGATCATTTTCCTATGCATTTCGTGACTCTTCAGCATAGCTCTGAAAAGCTAAAACCAGGAAATCAAAACATCATCCTAACACTAATTAAAGTTTTACCCTTGTGTATAATGAAAGCAAAACCCAGGAAAACACCATAAATATTAAATGGGGAAGATCTAGGGACTTGCCATGGTCTCATTGATTGACTTGTGAACGAGATCCTTCAGAATGGCATGAACCTGTGTCATAGCAGGGGAAAAAAAAAAAGAAGGAATCAATTTGTAACTTGCAGCCTCATATTTAAATCAGGCTTTTGGTTTAGTCGCAGAAAACAACTCCATACACCTAATCAATTCCCACAAACCACCCTCTTACAAGTACCAACCAATCAGCATTCTCCCCTTCATAAAGAATTGCCTCTAGAAGAAGATCTTAGGCAAAATCCCACAACAAAGCAATACAAACTGAACTAGCCTTAACAGAGGCACTCAGCACTCAAAAAAATTAAAAACCATGCCAAGCCAAGCTCAATCTCTGCCTGATCTTGACTAAGCTCAGCATAAAGAAAATGGTCAAAATGCCAAGGGCAAAATATGAGCAACATAACATAGTATAATTACATTATATGTTAGCGTAAACATAAACATAGTATGCTACATACCGCATCAACAGCTGCCTCAGCAGGGCCTTTAATGGTAACTAGTGAAGATTCAATAAGACGACGATATCCTTGTTCAGGAGCTATTAAATGAGGTTGATAACCATCAGCTTCAGTGATTAGCTTTCGTACATTTTCCATTGAAAGCTGCTTGTCAAATTGCAGCCTTTTCAAAGCAGCAGGAAGTTGATTATCGAACACATTGTAGATTTTATCACCGCCAGGGCGTCTGTAGAAATCAATGGTCATGATAAACAACAAGGTAGGTCAATTTTGGACATTGTACATAGGGAACAATCCATAAAATGGATAGAACACTTCAGTGTACGTACATGCCATCAAGATGTTCTTTGAATATTCCATCAAAACCACGGCAGATTTCCATACTCATGTACAATTTGCCCTGCATAATTGAGACATAGAAGGCATCACGATAAAAGCTTCTTACAGCAAGAGTAGCCAGGGAACAAACACAAAGCATCTTAAAATACTAAATGAGCATGTCAGGTCAGAAACCTCCAGCTTATTCTACTCTGCTAACAGGCTGATATGAAATATGTGAGACCAAATACTTATAGCCTCGTAATGAGCCATTTCCATGAAAGCGGTGGGTCTCATATTACCTTTATGCATTAAACCAACATAAAAACATTCTAAAAAAAAAATCAAGAGTGCACAAAAGTCCTTACCCCAGCATCAGTGGCGACAGGCTTCCCAAGACGGCTCAACTCTGTTTCCAGTTCAATAATGGTTTTGTTAATCAGAGACTGAAGGCCTGGGATTCGAGACTTGATAACTTGTTCTAAATGCTGAATCCATGCACAGAGTATCAGACACGAAACTATGAGAACAAATTGTACCAATAACCAAAACAATCACCAAAAAACAGTGTACAAAATTGTTAAAACCAAAAGAAACAGTGTAGGAGTTTGTACTTTTGAAAGCATCTTTCCAAGATGCTCAGAACCCATCCTGTGAGCAAGATGCTTGTACTCCGGGGTGTTGGCAAAGTACTCCCGCTCTCTACGACGAGCAGCAATCATATCAGTGTTTTTGTTAATGTCGGCTTGAGATCGATTAACAACGCCTACCCAAGGAAACTGTAGCTTAAATGCTCTTCCTTCCAAGATCTGAATATAAAATAAATTGGTGAGGGTAATGGTCTCAATCAAATTTAAAATACAATTCTAATTGTTCCAAAAAAAGATTATAGATGACACTATGAAACTACATTATTCTCTCTCAAATCAAGTTTACAGCATGAGAATTCACCTGTGTATGAAGTAACCATTGATTATTACCCATTCAATGAGAGTAGTATAGAAGCATCAAGATACTGAAATAAAAATGCAAGACACACGGCAGCGGGAAAATTATCTAATTTCTCGACAAACAAAGCCAGTGTGAAACTTTAGGTCGTAGATGAACAGTAACCATCACATTAACAGTAACCATCACAGTCTTCTCATTTATGCATTGTAACAAAACAGAATAGACGGAAACAAAACCTCATCTCCGCAGAAAATAGAAGGTTTCATCATATGATTAAATTACCAATTGCAACAAACTTTGAACTGAAATTCGAATTGTAAAATCATTCTGTCCGGACAAATCTAAAAGGAACTTACCTCAACAGCATCTGTACCCTTGTCCATGAGATCAATCTTTGTCAAAACTCCAAATGTCCTGTCCCCTGAAAAAATGACCACCACACCAACTGAAATCCACAACTATTCCTCTTTTATCGACTAGACTAAGCGGTGTGCCAGTTCCATCATCAGACAGATGTGCTGACCATACAAATATCATCATCTTCCCAAATGATCAAATACATTGAATCAAGGGAGTAGAAGTTCCCAATCTCAAGAGAGTCTGCTATACGGAAGATTGATGCAATCAAGCAACCTAGTAGAACTATAGACATGCAAATAGCAGTTGTGCATACACTCACATTACAAATGCGCAATCAAGGGCGCACCCAGTGCACGAACTCCTACATATGCGGGGTCTGGGGAATGGTTGATGTACACAGCCTTACCTCTACAAACAGAGAGGCTGTTTCCAAGAATCGAACCCATGACCTACAAGCCACAATGGGGCAGCTTTTGCTGCTGCGCCAAGACCGCCCTTCAGGTAACTAATTTTACAGTACTGTATAAAATAGCTCAAAGTATCCATTTCAAAAGTACGATGAAAAAAAAAGATCTAGAATTTTGCATCTCTGTGACCGCTACAATCATAACACTTACTTTCTCTGAATATTAAAATTGATTAATATTTCAAGAGGAAGTTGTTCTTTTTTGACAATTGAAGTTCTCCCTACTCACTGCTCAGTAGACAAGAGCACCAATTCAGCAGTAAGCACACTACTTACACTAACATAAAAGCACCATCAATTTCCAGAAAATTAAAACATGCACCTCTTGAATTAAATTATAATTTACCTCCTGATTGATTGGTTGTAAGTTTCTCTTTTGCTATATGGTTGCAACTTCTCCAACCATAAAGTACAATCAATTCAACTATACAGCAAGTCCATAAAATTGCCGAAATTGCATCATACGAGGAATCATACCTTTGGGATCTACTTCACGAGAAATCTTAATCGCATCAGACGTAGCAAGATCTTGATTCGCAGGAGAAATTGCCAGAATTATACAGTTCGGCTGCAAGGTACGAGACAAAGATAGACCAATAAAATATTTTGTTTCACGAAAGTTAATCCTGCTAAAGGCACCAAACTCAAAACCAATTGGTTGGGAGTGAAGAAGCTGCTCACACTCATATACTAGTTTTGAAAGAATTATTTAATTGATGTGGGACAAGATCTAAATGCCCCTAAATGTGCAAACCCCAACTTGCCCATAGAGAGGTAAACTACAAATGCATACCATAGGTATCACAAGCACATGAAGTGAGCTCTGCCTCTTTGGCACAACAAACAAGAAAAATATAAAGCAACCAAAATCAAAATGAGCAAAGAACCTGACTAGGGCTCCTATAGTAGCTTTGGTAGTGTTAGTATCATATGAAATAGTTCTCAAGAATGCATGCCACTTCTTCAAATGAACGCATGCACTAGTCTTCTCATTATCGAATCAAGAATGCATGCCACTTCTCAAATAAACATATCAATTAGTTCTCTTGTATTGTTTAACTTCGAACTAAACTAAAACTCCTTAATACAAGAGCATTGCTTCCCAAAAGATAAAGAAGACGTTCTAACTTCTAGCTGAACTAATACATTTCTCTTTAAAAAATTTATCTACTTCATATAATCCCAAACAAAAACCAAAAGAAATTAGAATATTAAATTACCTTCTCAATATATGCCCGAACCATATTCTCAATGTCTTGCACAATACTATCAGACTGACCCTCTACAATGATCCACAATCAGCAGCAAAGATAAGTCATTGAAGAACAAACTGAGTAGAAATTGAATAGGAAGGCAAAAGAAAAGCTATCCTCAATTGATTTATGCAAAGAAAAGAAAGACATGCAAAAGTTGAGACTGCTCTCTCACCTACAGCTACTTTTGTAAGCCCAGGGAGATCAATCAGCGTCAGGTTCACAACTGCAAAGCCACAGAATCACAACAATGAGATGAAGTAAATGCACATTTCCACATTTAGCGATTAGGTGAAATTCCAAGGTGAATCCCAAATCTTATGCCAGGATTATAGGTGGAAGGGTTGTAAATAAGATTTTAAAGCACTCACTGCGCAGTCATTTGACTATGAAATGAGATGATAATTTATAACTGTAAGACAATTATTTAAATTACTAATGCAGTAATTATAGACAACTAACTATTTTCTTAATCAAAACACCAGTGTCAGTCAGAAAACAGGGCTGCTAATACCATTGCCCAGAATGCATCACAAATAACCTAAGAAAATTTCCGCTAATCCTGTTGTCCAACATTGCTAACGTAGGAAGAAGCCCATCTCGAAACAACTACCTTTGATATAAGGGAATTTGCAGACCAGTAATATTATTTATTCACAATAAAGTGGCCCACAATTGAAGTACAGATAAAAACCTCTTCAATAGATTAGGAATGACGAATGACAAAAAAAAAAAATCTTCCCTCAATATCCCTGTTAACCACAATGTCCACAATTGGGTGTTCTCAATTCATCAATTCCTGGTTCTCCCCTAACATATGTGGGACTGACCATTCAAAATCTTATCCTCCTTTTTATTATACACTCTAGCCCAAGGTTATGAATACCGTGCCGTACTGGCCGGTACGTACTGGTTTTGTATAAAAACAGTACCAAGGACCCTCAATACCGTACCGTGTTCAATACCGAGCGGTACCGGCCGGATACCGGCCATATTGGAAAATAAAGGGAATACTGGCTGGTACTGGGCAAATACCGGACAGAACAAAACTGTCAACGTATTTCGGCCATAACTTTTTATTCCGAACTCCAATCAAGGCAAGTTATATATCAAAATTTAAGAGAATTTCAAGATCTACAACATTGAAGTTACACATTTTTTCTAATTTCGTATCGGTGTGACCCAAAAACTATGATTTCTGAATAGGGAGATTATAAAAAAAACACGGTATGTTTTTTTAAAAAGGTTTGTGATGCATGGGTTCAGCTTCTATCACTACCAAACATCAAATACAACAAGTATGTACTAAATGTACATAGATTAAGTGGGTTTAAGGGGGGTAACTTGGTTTTTAAGAAAATGAGATTGAAAATGTCATATTCTGTGACAAATTGTGTGTCTCTTCTCTCTCAATATATATAGAGTTGCGGCAAATCTGATACGGTACCCAGTATTGACCGGTACCGGTACCGTACCGTACCAATAGGAAAACCGGTACTCATGCCGATACGGTATTCAGAACCTTGCTCTAGCCTAAATTTTTGGTATTTACCTATACTGTCATCTCCCAACTTGATAAATCAACATCGATGGTATTTACTAGATTCTTTCACCTATTCTATTAACCTCCAGCATACAGGGCTCAAATGTTAACATATGAATACCAATCTAAGCATAGCTTAGCTGTATAGAAATTCTTTTCTTATGCGATTAGATAGTGCATGTAGTTGTTTGGCTCTCCTTAAACCATAGCATTGACAGATTAAATAAAAAAACACTTCCATGGTCAATCTCTGCCACATAAAACCAAATCTGAAACGTATTCTCAAATGCTTTTAACTGTAACTCCTAGGGTTTTCACAAGTATTCTATGACCCTTAATTTCAAAACATCATTTATTACATGAGATGAGAATTTTTGCTGCGTAGAACACATCTAATAGAGAGCATTAAGACAGAAGTGGAAAGATTGAAGAGCACGACAAGCATCCTATCTCACCATTAGGGGAATAGATACTGAGATAAATTGGAACACTTGAAATTGCTTTGGAACGGCCAGTCTCCCGATCAGTCTCATCAGCAATCTCCTTCCTCACAGCAGCTGCACAAGATACAACTAAAATTTAGCATCTGAGATGTACCAGTTAAAAAATTAAACTTGAAGCACTGAAGATACACAGTAAGATGGAGAATAGTTTCAATGAACTACTGACTGGCAGAAAGGAATGATTTTGAATCATGTCAATTAAATCATGATAAACATAAATAGCAAGCGTTCTAAAACGAACAAAAAAACAAATAGGAGCAAAAGTGGCTGGGAGTAAGCTAATAAACTTCACAAAAAGATCACTTGCGAAAGACATACCAAAATCAGTGAACCTCTTTCTTGGTACGTGCATGAATTCAGCATATTCCCTTCCTTCATCTATCCTATGTAGCTGTAGCACAAGAGGCCGTCGGGTAACAATTCCTACATGCAAAAATGCAACACTCCCACATTATTTCTTGGGTTTATTGCATATATACGTTAATGAGAATCAAAACACTACAACCATGTAGTGGCAATAAATACGAACTGTGAAATCATTATTACCAGATCCACGAGGCAAAAAGTCCTTCCCTACAATGCTCTCCAGCACCGAAGACTTCCCGGAACTCTACAAACCATTAAAGAGTGGGACTATAAATGCACAACGTGCGCAAGAGGCGGCGGAAAAGTAATTAATTTGCACAACACAGTTTACACTCAACCCCAATATACCAATTCGATTGATTCAAAGATTTGACCAGAAAAAAAGTAACAATCTTCCAACTATTCATGCCCATACTAAATACACAATGCGGCAAAGATACCGATTACTGCAAACTGCCAACAAAAGGGAGACTCCTTATTTATTGAAATACAGATGGTGGTGGATAAATAACAGTTGAACTGAGATGTGATTTATAAAGTTTTGATTTCTACATACAAATTCCAAGCAAACAAATATATGCGCTTCCACTGTTTGACTTCCCTAATTTTGAAAGTAATTATCCAGCCATTTTCACAGACAATATCCGAACTGCGAAATACATGGGAAAAGAACGAATTTAACAGAAAAACGAGAGCTTCAGCTCAAACGTCCAATTTTTTAGCAAAACCAGAACCAAATGCTATAAGAAAAAAAAAAAAAAGACTAATTCCGAACAGAAATAAAGATCTAAAAAAAGACGATAGAGGAACAGGATTCTCAAGATCTGTATTTTATATACGTAGAGAGAGAGAGATGCGGGGTAATGATTGTGAGATCTGACCTGGCCACCGACGACGGCGATGGAAGGAAGAGCGTCCCAGAGAGTAGGCAAAGCGCTCTCTTCGCCGTGATCTCCCAAAGCTGTGCACGCTCTCTGGAGTTTGTTAACCAGAGCTATCAGATTCTCCATTATCGCGAACCACGGTTTTCAGAAGCTGTTGTCGATCCCTAATTTGAAACGTAGGGCAAGGATATTCTACGATCTTGAGGATGGAGACAATCTTGGAGAGAGAGAGAGAGAGAGGAGGAGGGTTATGGTGACGAGGGTAAGGAACCGATGTGGAAAATTCAAAAGAAGAACCGCCTGCACGATGGTGAGCGCGTCTGGTGGTGAGTGTCCGTCACTGTTATTATTTTGTTATATATATAGCAGGACAAGTTTTCTACCAGCCCCCCGCACATAGAGGCGCTCAAATACACGCTTAACAGAGGCCCGAATGAAGTTTTCCCATTAGTTTTCAAAAAAAATTACTCCTATAAAAAACTGTTTCAAAACTTTATTTTTTTGAAAAATGTTTTCAAATAAAACTGTTTTAGAACAAACAAAAAAGCAATTTTTTAAAAATATATATATATTTATTTTTAAAAAACTTTATTCATATTTTTAAAAAAATAGAGTTTAAAAAAACTTTTTTCAAAAAAAAATATCAAGTAAAATTTTAAAAATTACTTTTTGAAAATACTTGTTGAAATTAGTTTTTTGAAGAACTAGTTTTGAAAAACAATCATATAGAAAAAAAAATTTAAAAATAAAATATTTTGAAAAAAATTCAAAACAGTTTTTAAAAAAATTGAAAAACATTTGCTTGAAAACAGTTTCTTTTTAACATTTTTTCACAAAAAAAGATTTGGATATAGTTTTTTATAAAAAATGAAAACTAACAGAAGTTAGGAATTTGAAAATAGTTTAAATGGTAGGGGAGAGTGGTTTATTTTCAGAAACCCCGAGGGAGGTCAGTGTATTTGTCAGAAACTTAAAGGAAGGTCATGAAATTTACATCAAAAAATTAGCAACTACGAATATTATTTAGAATAGTGTGGGTGGGACCCATTATATGTGAGAGGGTGTATGGTTTAGTGTGTATGACTCTAGCATTTTTTGTATTATTTTGAAGCTTCAGTGATAAATAGGATTAGGAAATGGTCAACCTAGATTATTTGTCAAAGCAACACAAGGTGAATGGGAATTGGAAAGATTTAGGGACAAAGCAAGACAATACAAAAACCTCCCAACCTTTTCTGCGTAAACTAGAGTTTTAGTCCTTAACGCAAAGATTTTTTTCCTAACATAATTGTTGCAGCGCAATATTTTTTAGGCTTCTTTTTTTATCCCAAAAAATCAAAAAACAATTATTTATCTAAAAAATGAGTCCAAAAAAAATTAATGAGTGCATAAATAGGTGACTAGATGTATAGGGTGAGTTATTGAGTGATAGGCTAATGTCCCAATTTATCTAGTCCATTGGAGTTAAATTTTTTTATTTAATAGCTGATTAGCCATTTGCACTATTCAGTGTTTTACAAGGTCTATTGGAGATGTTCATCATGTAAGTGTTACT
The DNA here is from genome assembly GCA_022606695.1 of Vaccinium macrocarpon. Taxonomy (NCBI): domain Eukaryota; kingdom Viridiplantae; phylum Streptophyta; class Magnoliopsida; order Ericales; family Ericaceae; genus Vaccinium; species Vaccinium macrocarpon. Next base: position 437,483 of record CM040176.1, on the reverse strand, counting down.
CTTTACAAGGTCCATTGGAGATGTTCTTTTTGTAAGTGTTACTCTGTCTATTTGTGCAGGATAACTTTTTTGATACAGAAAAATCACAGGCTTATATATTATTTTAGTCCCAATTGTTTTGTCTAGGTTTTAATTTGATCCTTAAAGGTTTAATTGAGTCGATTTAGTCCTCAAAAAATTACTCGAGTCTCAACTTAGTCTTCAAACTTTATTTGATTCAATTTAGTCCTTGAAATATTCAACATGTGTCGATTAGGTCATTTGAAAAAATATCTGTCAAATTTATGAATTGAAACCACAAAGACAAAAGTTCTATCAAATCATATGAAACCTGCTATGATTATTAACAATCTCATGTTACGTTCCCTTTTTGGAATTAAAGCTTGGTTTTAGCTTGATACTATAAAATAATTTATTGAAAAATAAAAATTAGACAATTTAAATAATAGCACCTTTTCATATATCATAATCAAATCAAAATAATAAAAGTAGATTAATGGCATTGTTTTATCAATAAAAAAAAAGTACGTAGTAATTAGAAACAATAAGCAAAATAAGCCATATAATTGTTAGAAAATAAAATTTTAAAATAAAGTAGAAATCGAATCAACACTCTACATACTCTTCTCGACTCACACAAAAGAAATCGGTAATTCAACATACCAATATACATTGAAGAGGTGGAAATTATGTTTACCTTTAACGAACTACAAGAATAAGTCATACTTGAAATAGCCATAATAAGTCATTATTGCATGCATATCAAGAACAATTAGATTTATTAGGTATAAATAAATATTTATCGGTTAGTAAGACCGAACTTTAACCCAAAAACCTTCAAAGTATTTAAAAACCTAACCTAGGAAAGTAAATATATATATATATATATATATATATATATATATATATATATACAAAGTGATTTTTTGTCACAGTCATATTTTTTGTTTTAATCATCATATTACATTTTATCCCTCTATCTTTATCGTTTTCCTCCAACAGCCCACCACACCCAAAATTTCAAACCACATTCTCTCTTACTACCTCCTCCCATTCCCCTCTCTAAAATTCAAAGGACCATAAAGAATGGGCACTAGCATGAGCATAGGTATGGGGGCACGTGCGTCGATTGCTCAAGTCATGCCTTCAAGCACGGGGCATGCACTAGTAACCTTATAAACTTTAGCAGCATTGTGTATATTTATATAAACTTGAAGGACTGCTTTGTAATTAGGAAAATTCAAATTGAAACAGATAATAAACTTTAAGGACAAAATTGAAATATTTAAAGTATAAGGACCAAATTGAAATCTACATATAATGATAAGGAAGAAAATGAGACATTCAAAAAACACGAGGATGAAATTGAAATCTACCTAATTATAAAGACTAAAATAGTAGATAAGCTAAAAACTAGCTTGAGAACTTGTTCCATAAAATGGCAAAAATGAGGTCCTTTTGTGATTAATGTTAGTAGGAGCAAATTATAGTAGCTTTGTTCGTTTAGTAGTTTTAGTTTAGTTTAGTTTTGGAGACAATAGTAATAAGTGGAGAGAGATATGAGGTAACGAGTATAAAGAGATAGAGAGAAATGAGTGTAATAATTACAAAACTAAACTAAAACTATGAAACGAACAAGGCCAGTCTTTTTGTCCAAAATAGTTGCAAGTGTGTAGTGGGCCTAACCATCCAGATTCTATTGAGCCTAATGCTACAACAACCACAGCTTTTTAAGTATTAGACCGGACCGAAATATTGGGATTGATCAGACTCAAATGCCCCATTTGAATTGTCTGGGTCAGTCGAGATGGTCAGCGCGTGGTCCTGGTCTGAACAACATGACTCGTGTGAAAGACAATACAATGAGAGCCTGTTTATTAGTGGGAGTGGGAGTGGGAGTGGGAGCGGGAGTGGGAGTGGGAGAGGAGGGGGGAGCTTATCCCCACATTCATTCTCCCTCTCCAAAAGGTCTTAGCTTATACCACCGAGCTCCCACCCAGAGATTAGCTATTTAGGCCAAAAAGACCTAATTACCCCTTAATGTATTTGTCAATACAATGTTTTAATAATGGGCAATCAAGTAATTTATCACATTATCTGTAAGGACTCGTGTTTTTAAATAATTTTCCGGAAATGATATTGGGGAAGTGTGATGAAATGAAAATAGAATAATATAGGGTCAATGTGAGGTTAGTATTGCATTTGGGTATTTATGAGATGTACTATGAACATGAGGGGTGTAAGTGCATAAGAGGGGTGTATATATGTAATGTATGGATGGAAATTTTGTTTAAAATGCACTTCTCTCTCTCTAAAAATCAGCCCTTCCTCCTCCTCTATTAACACCACTCCAGGCTCACAAATCTCCCTCTCCATCAAACCTCTTCACAAATTGACCTTGGAATATTGTTTTACACGTGATTTGAAGCCCGAAACTTACTCTTTTTGCACCTTGAAGCTCAAAAACGGGATTTTTCAATTTGGGGATCTAAGAATTCAATTTTCTCAAGTTTGAAGCTCAACCTTTGAGGTATGGAACTTAATTTTAATTTCATTAATTGTATATATTTTGAATCATTGCACTATGTTCATCTCTCCTCTTTATTTCTCACCAAGCTTTTATTCCTCCATAGAAGTTGAGTTTGAACTTGATTGATGCTTGATTCTCCACATTTTTGTTGGATTGATCATGAATTAGTGCTTAGACATGTTTATTTGATGATTTGTTGTGTTTTGGAACCTCCCATTTGAGTTGGATTGAAGCCCCCATCAAACTTGAAAAGCTGTCAAAATCTGGACGAAGCCCGTTGGTATCGATACCCCTGCAATCTCGTATTGATACCAGCGCGTTTTGTTTTTTTTCTGGTCGACTGGTATTGATACCCCATTTTGGGGTATTGATATCAGACAGCTCTGAACCTATTTTTTTGTTTAGGCCTTTCCTTGACTCTTGGATTTCTTAGGACACCTTCAAATGTCTTGTTCACTTAAATTACTACTTATTACTAATCACTTTGTCGATCGGATTGTTAGCTTGGCTCTCCTTTGACCTCGGGTCGGATAGTTTGACATTGTACTTACCTTATTCATCTATTACACTTCAAAACTTGTTGGAAAACACCTCTCTAACCTATTGTAACCTATTGTGACACAAATTATGTTTTGTCTTGTCTTCTCACACTTTTGGACACGAGTTATCTTCACAAAAATCGATATGCTACGAGTTTTTCGAACTAAACAAATTACATGGATTTTTGGATACTTGTTGATTTAATGAACTTTTGAGAATAATGGTTACTTATTCTAGGGCCACCATTTAGTGCGTCCCTAGCCATGGGTTTTCGGAGCCCACGAAATCCGGCAGGGGTTTTCGGAGCCCACAAAATCTGGCAGAGGGATTTATTCCCTATTAAAACAAATGGTTATTTGTGATGAGTTGAAAAATGGAATGTTTGATGAAAAATATGATGTTTTGAAGAAATCGAACACGTGACGCGAATTGTAACTATTTTGAGGAAATTGACGAACATTCGGGGATCTTGTGGACACTTCTTCATCGAGTCAATCATCCGTAGTTCATTCTAGCCTAATCATTGATACGGGCGCAAATGTGCCCATTGGCGGCCCGTAATTTATTGTTGTTACGCTCGTTTAGATATTATTTGGAGCTTAATACTCGTTTTTATCTATTTCAGGATTTGTTGAACTCGTGAATAATATTTGGAGGTAAAGCGCAAAATTATATTTAACTTTGGGTCGAAACAAAGCCGGTGCCGATCAAATTAATTGAGATTGGACCAAGTCTATAATGGATTGCAAAGGCAAAGCACTGAATCATATTCCTAGGTGTAAAATTGACAGCACATGGTGTGTGAATAAGTTATGCACGTGGGACCATGGCTTACTAAGTCACCAGCAACTAATTGGGTTTTGAAGATTCTAATACATGGGCTCCTTAATTACAATTCAAGAGGTTTTGTAGAGGTCTTATGCTGGCCTTATTATAAGGTCGGTCGGGAAGTATTATAAAAGAAGGAACAAAGGGCTTTGGGAGGGGATTTCGAGGCTGCGGCTCAATACCCATACCAGATCCCGGACATAACAGAAGAGAACGGCTGTGGCACGCAACAGGCTATCATCTCTCGAAGCCGCAGAGAACAGAGAGGCATTGGGCACTGCAGTCAGTGACCACAGAGCAAACAATGGAGTTCGATTATTGGATGATTAATATGTTTTTCTCCATGATCGGCTAAATCCTTCGACTGGGGTAACGAGGAAACTTTCTCCGAGTAATGTAATAGTTTAATTTCTAGGGTTTTTGTTCAACAATAATTGTATGACTTTGGATGATTCATAATCTTTTTTATGAAAGAGCATATTTTTCCTATTAATCGTTGTGTTTGTATTCCGGATGTCAATCACTGTCATGCAATAGTTTTCACTGTTTCAGGATAGTCTCTGAGATGGGTTATACGACGTTAGACGGGTCGTGCCGCCCGTTAAGTCCGGTGAGACGACCCGCGCTATGTCGAGATAGCCTTTACGGTGTATGAATCCTGTGAATCCTCTTGACGATTGTCGATAGGGATTGAAAGCCCTAGCGATAATCTTATTTTTTCTATGTTGAATAATTACCCTGGATTTTATTCGATTATACTGCAAGGGGAAGGTGGAATCGAAGCCCTAGTCCTTTCTCTCCTTAGCTTTCGAAACCTTTGCTGCTTTCTTAGTTAATTTTAGTATTAATTTTAGTTTCACCAATCAAATCCCAAATTTCTCTTGCTCTCATAATTAAATTAGAAATTAATTGAAAGTACCGCAACTTAGCTTTTTACTCTCCGTGGACGATCTCAGACTTAACCACTGTTCTTCGGAATAATAGTTAATTCTCTGTTTTATAAATTTTATTTTTGGTACCAAAAACGACATACCAATCATTCATGTGTATCGTATTATCACGTGCATCATTCATTCTCTATACCCTTAATAATAGTAGAAAAGTTTCCTACGAGCTAGTGAGCTCACCCTATCATTTTCAAGTACTTGGCAAGGCACATAATTGGGATGCTTGATGTGTGGATGCATATCATGAAGCCTATTTGACATGGAGTTATTTTATCCTCTCCATAGTTTATGTATTTTTGGGAGATGGTCTTGTAACTTCTACTTTCTTCAATTTTTTTGACAAAACTTGGTTTGTGTAATACTTTTTAACTCTTGATTACCTATGCATGGGTACAGGTACCTCAAGTAGGAACTCATTGTACTTTGAATTGACTTTTATTAGGAAGTTGCTTGACTTTTATTGATCCCACGTAAATTTTATTTCTATTTGGTTTATTAAATTTGAGGGCGTGACATTATCCATCCACTCTTAACCACTCATGTCAACTAGTACTTAAACCAAGTATAAGTTAGCATCCCTCGTTAACAAATCCACATCTTATCCATCGTTTTTCTTTATCCACCCATTATCTCATCTATCCAACAAAGAAGCCGTAAATAGGTATGCCGTCCATAGTAACCCAAGAGCTCTGAACTTACCTTTTTTCTGTCAAATGCTTACTTAACCATCTAAGTGCCTTATCAGTCGTCACGAGCAAGTTAGGTGCTACGGTGATTTCTTACCTTGCAAGTTTAGCTCAGGAGCCATAGCTTACCCCAAATTCAAGTTTGAAGCCATATTGAACCAGATTCGATTAATTTACCACCCCACAAAGTGCATTTGACTAGTTTTGCTAACGCAACAATTTACGGTACATCTGTTATACTTTACCCCTTAAAATTTTGGTTTCGCCTCACACTCCCTAAGAGCATCTCTAACCGAATACTCTACTTGAGAGTATCAAAATAACGTAATTATTTAAAAAATAAATACGAAGGAGTTCATTATTCATACTTACTCGAACCTAAAATTATATTTTTAGTTGTATTTTCCATAAATACACTTTAAAACTCAAATATTTCACTCTTTACCTATAAATTTTGAATTTTTAGCATTTGAAAATATTTGAGATTGGTCTCAATTTAAAAATAATGAGATTAATTATGTTTTGAATAGCATGAACTTTTTAACACAAACAATAAATATACATGCAAAGTACAAGTTATATTAATTTTTGAATATGAAATAAAGTAGTATTTTGGAAGTTCTCCTCTATATTTCTCTCATCCTCTAAACATAGAGGATTAAAATCTCATACAACCTGTTTGTTAGATGAATATTTTTGGAGGGGGATGAGAATATAGAGGTGGATATGATTAGAGGAGATATTATTTTAGAAGGGAAGATTTAAAGTTACTTGATTTGTTTTTTTGTTATAGAAGTGAGATACGACGGGTTAGATAAGTACAATTGTCTTTATTCATATTTTGTCTCAAAAAAACAAATCACAAAAAATGAAAGTGGTAGTCTCTCTCTCTCTCTCTCTCTCTCCCCCCTCCAATGCATCTCACACACATAGTCTCTCTCCCTCTACATGTGCACTTGTGTAGAATGCGGCATGGGTGGGGCCAGCGAGGATTAAATGGCAAAGGGGAAGACAAATGTGTTGTTGGAACAGGGTTATTCATATCCTGGCCAAATAATATCCGGGAAGCAAAACAAAAACAAATGCCGGATAAAATCAACCCAGTTTGCCCAGATGTGTATATCCAGTTTTTTCTATATCCCATTTCTATATACCCATACAAATAGATAACACTCTATGATTGAGGAGGAATAAGGGTGTGAGTTCGAGATGCTGTAGGATACAGTAGAGAGTGCATTAGGCCTTATCCACTATTGAGAATTGAGATGGGACCTGCACATTTTGTTTTGAAATCATAATCTTTTGAACTGCGAAATACGAACCTAGAGACCGCGTAATTTAATATATCAAAGCATACTGGTAGAGCATATTCTTATGGCCTAAAAAGGGAATCCGAATAGCACATGCGGATATCGACCCCACTATAGTTTCATTGTGCCGATTGGGTACAAACGGTCTGCAGGACTTTTACGGATTCTACACAAATGATTCGAACTGTTTAAAAATTTTAAAATATTATTTTGAAAGGTCCCGGAGAAATCAACTAAAAAAAATGTCTGTAACTAGTTGATCCGATGCACCCCGTTTTTTTTATTTTAATTACAACGCATTGTAACCTAAATAAAAAAATTGGTACATGAGATCAACTAGTTGTAGGCCTTTTTTTGAGCTGATTAATCAGAAGGCACTCAAAAAAATATTTTAAAACTTTTGAACGGTGTGGATTATTTGTGTAGGATCCGTAAGTGAGCCCTGCGGGACCCATCGGTACAATCTGCAGCGGTACCCTTCGGATTTCCGTGCGAGATCTTCGTAGAAGTACTTACAAATCGGTAATTCCAGGGGTACAACTTGAGTACCAGCCAAAAAATGGTCTCACCAGAAGACAACCTGAGTAGTCTTTGGCACCAGCCGATTCCTCTCCTCCACAAACCTGAAAGCACCTAGCGCTTACTAGTAGTTTCCGTCCAACCTCTCTGTCTCTCCCTCTCTCTCCTCCGATTCAATGCAGACTGAATCAACCAAGGACAGGGGCCTCGTCTCATGGACTATGTCGTAATAAAACCATCCATTAAAGCCCTCAACTTCCACTCCTCCTATCTAAAACCCACCAACCTCAATATCCCCAAAAATTCCTTCCCCACTTTCCACTTCACTTACCGAAAACGCCCTCCTACTTCAATCTCTGTTTCTTCTTCCCCCAATACCAATCCGAACCCCCGAAACCCAGTTCCAGAAATCAACAACTGCACCAAACCCATCTCTCACTTTTCCAATTTGACCAAGAAATGGGCCTCGAGTTTGCAAGATCCAGATTCCAAGTACTTGCAAAACGGAGGATTTGGGATGGCTTTGTTGAGCTTGACGACTACTGCGAGGGTCAGATTAAGTCCGTTCATGGCCACGCTGGCGGCGAATCCGACATTCGTTTCTGGCTTTTTTGCTTGGATGGTGGCGCAATCATTGAAGGTGATGCTGAATTTCTTTGTGGAGAGGAAGTGGGATTTGAGGATCATGTTTGCTTCGGGAGGGATGCCGTCGTCTCACACGGCGTTATGCACTGCTCTGACGACGTCTGTGGCGATCTGCCATGGAGTGGCGGACTCGTTGTTTCCGGTTTGCTTGGGGTTTAGTTTGATTGTCATGTATGATGCAATTGGTGTGCGGCGGCACGCCGGGATGCAAGCAGAGGTATTTTAATTGTGTTTTTCGTTTTTAATTCACTGGTTGTTCTGTTGAAATTTGCGGATGTTCAGTTTATACATCTGATTGTCGAGTAATCGGCCAAACCGAACAAGTAAAAAAAGGCAAACAGAAAAAGACAGTTTTTTACGTGTAGTTAAGTAAATTTCCGGCGCATACCAATTTTAACTATTTTCACTATGTGTGTAATGAAGAGAGGACATGCGACGTGGGCTGTGGCTTATAGCAATTAGTTATAATTAGGATTGACATCGCCAATATTGTTGTCATGTGCTTACCTGCCGAACCACGTATATCTGGTGTTCTACCAAAGCTTTGAGCTCCGAAGTGGTGCACCCTTGTCGGGTCACGAGTTCAAGTTATGGTATACACACATATATCCGATGTTCTCTTGTGTTGTGTGCAAGGCTGGCCCTGAGGGTAGGCTGGGTAGGGTTGGGCCTAGGGCCCACCAAAAAGAGCCCATTTTGAGTGCCCCGATTAGGTATATATATGTTCATAACAAGTAATAAATATATAATGTTGCACTACAAAAAGTAGAGAAGCATTTGCCCTAGTGGAAAGGCTTATGTGTTTCGTAGTAAATGCCAGAGTTTGATTCCCATGGGCTCTTGTTTTCCTTTTCTACCTTCTCTTCCCCAATCTTTTTTCTTACCCTGGTAAGTTTCCTTTTCTACCTTCTCTTCTTTTATTTTTTCTTTCCTTTTCTACATTCTCTTATTGTTTGCTTCCACTACATCCTTATTGTTTGCCGACTTTTTTTAAAAAATTGCCGGTGTCATAATTAGGAAATAAATAAATAAAACACTCCATGCGTATTCATAAAATGTTCGCATCAATTTGTCCATTTCAATTAATTTTCTAATTCTTGCAATAAGAATAAACAATTACAACCGAAAACTATTTTTTATTAACATGAAGACACGAATTACAAAAAAGACAAAATATGGAATACAGTATTTATTATTTGATATAAATGTTGGTTCTTTAATTTTTTTTTTCTTTTAGAAAAAACATAGGGCCCTGGTTTATATTATCGTCTGAGGCCACAAAAATCTCAGAGCCGGGCTTAGTTGTGTGGCTATTTGTTTTTGTTTATGTTTGGGTGGATTGAAGCTGCATTTATTATTTCATACCTAACTCCGTCTAACACATAATGGCAGTTATGGGTTTCTGTCATAATGGGTACCCTTTACTGTTTGTATCGAAATGAAACTAATAGTAGTTTGTTGGGTGATTCTTATGCTAATATGGAAGTACTTTATTGGTTTTTATTAAGCATTCAGGTGATTCTTTAGTTTGTATGGATTTACTTTATTGAGTTTCTATTAGAAACTTTTCTTAATTCGAGGGTGAACATGGTATCATTGAAGAAGGCATTATACACTCGTCACTTATTTTGGGAGCCTTGATTGCTTCTCGAAGAGAAGCCCTAGGTTGATTGGGAGTAGTGCTGCATACATACTGAGTTGTTCATGAAGGGCTCATATAAAGCCCCTCACGCTTGGTTCGTTAATTAACTAAACATGCTCAAGCGTCATATCAAGGTCATTTCATAAACAAGCCAATCCAAAGCTATCAAGCTAGCCATATTTCTGCCTGATTTTGTTAGGGAGCTGAATCAATTTAAGGGGTGCTTTGGCAAAAAAGTGCAGAACTGGTTTTTTGGTTTTTTCGTTAGGAAAAAGTAGTAGTCACCCATCTGCTCTTTCTTTGTTAGTTTTACAAATTTTGTTTTTCTTGACAATTTCCTTTCACATACAAAACTTGCATTTCGTTAAACAACGTCTCCACCACAATCCTTTCACAGAGCTGGGAATAGTTAACGCATGCGGATTTTGTGGACGTGATTGCAAAATACTAATGAATTCATACAAACAGAAACAATGTTGGCTGTGATGTATACCCCATCTTTACATTACATAAGTTGTCCGATGCTGTCCCTCATTGTAGTCGGTGTATATCGTGTGGTTATATAACACAGAGGCATTGGCAAATCCAGAATTTGGACTCAGGAGTGGCATTGTTCAATGGAAGTCTACTAATGTTATTGCATGTGGTGCGTAAAATTGTGAAGATGAAGGTTAAGAATAAAATAATAAAATTGGACATCTTCGTGGACTTTCTTTTTGGTTAGAAGGAATAAAGGCTTGGTCTGACTATGTTATGGTGTTCAAATGAAAGTCATGAGACATTATTTTTCTGATCTGAACCATTCATTTTTTACGAATTGTGAGTTTTATGTTTGTTGTGTAAAATATTAAGTTGTTCGGATACTAGTAAGTACCTAATTGAATTGCATCTTCATATAAACCATTCTTTGTTTGAAATGGGGTGGCTTCTACGGTACCCGACCTCCATGTGGTTCCATGTTAAAAGGGGTCATTCATGTGCTAAGCCCTGGACGATTTTAGGAGTTGGTTAATTCAAGCCAAACTCAGGCTTCATCATCGAGCTCGAATAATATAAAAATGTAATGAGCCGGGCTTGATCACATTGAAACTTGGCTTGACTCGTTTCGTTTGTGGCCCTAATTGAGGTATTGATACGTGCATTTGATTAGTAAGTGGTAAGACTTGAGGATTCTTCACGAAACAGATTATTGTTTGTTGCTGCAAGACAAGAGCCTAGCCAAGTGCATTCAGTCTTTATTTTTTTGGTGCATTGGATACAAGCACCCAGTCTCCATACATGCTAGTTTTAGGGGGGATTTCTACCACCTTTTGTTTTCTTGTTTGAAGTTTTGAATTTCTTACTGTTTTCTTACCATTTTGCTGGAGATGGTCTTTAATGGGTTATTAGTAGGTGTCTATTTTAGTGTTAATTGGACGTATAGGTTGGGATATTTGTCCACATGGTTATTCAACTTATTTTGTTAGCCAGGTTTGAGCATCTTAGACATAACAGAGTTTGTTACTTTCCAACACCTGGTTTGGTGGGAACATGGGAAGTTGCTTACATACCCTATTTCATGAGTTCAATGCTGAAGATACTTAAGATCATACCAGATGCATTTCTGGTAGATCAAGAATTGTTTCATGAGAATATAACAAAACCCACTTACTTATAATTTTATCTTTCCAGCACAGATATTCATAATGATTTTGAAGAGAGTTCCGTTTATGATGAATAGGTTGTTACTCCTGTAGAAAGCAAGTGGAAAAAAAGTGTCTTCCTTGGAAATTAATTGGAAAAAACTCTTATATGTGATATATTTGATCTTTTTGCACAATATGTGGAAATTGATGGCCATACTTGCGATGTCCCGTACAGCGTAATTTTGTTTCGACTTTTATGCACCAGAATCTCGTAAATGATTCTCCAGATTGTCATCAATGGTGTAGATATTTTATATTCCTTCTGATAGAGGATATTCGGTGGTTTGGGTCAGAGCTTATCTTGGACTCTTAAGTCTTAACTCCCCCTCTCCACTTTTTAGATGGGATCTTGTGTGACGGTCTGTTTCTTTGATTTGCACCTCTTCTTAGCTTGACTGGGTTCAACCGTTCTCTTACTGTTCCACAGTTTCAGTGTTTCTCTTGTTAAAATATGCTTGTACTGTTCAGTTCGACCAAATGTTTGATGTTTTCTGTGCTGTAAATTTATGCTAATCAACGCAGGTTCTCAATATGATCGTTGAGGACTTGTTCGAAGGGCATCCAATCAGTCAAAGAAAGCTCAAGGAACTTCTTGGCCACACTCCGTCCCAGGTCGTTGCTGGAGCTCTAGTAGGCATTGTGGTTGCTTGTGTCTGCTGTCAGGGTTGCTTAGTTGCAATTTAATCTTCTGCTGCAAACAAACAAAACTTTGTGAATGGAGCATGAGTTTCATATTTAAATTTCCCAGGCTCATTGGGGATTGGGAACGTAGTGAGTATTTGTATTGTATTCTTTTGACTTCTGAAAACGCTAGGATGTCGAATGAAAGGAGTATTTTCTTTTCTTTTTCTGTGACTTCAGCGTAAAGATCGAAGTAGAATTTGCTGATTTGCCTTTTTGTTACTGCATTGTGGGCCCGTATTGATTCCACTAAATTATGAATCGAAAGGGTCTGAATTATTACTCGAGGCAGTACATGTTGGACCCCAGATTCATCCTTCGGCTTGCAAACGAGGAATAGGCAGAAAGAGTCGGGAACTATAGGCGACTCTTCTGGTATCCTTCCAAGTAGAGGAATCCTTGCTGCATTTGTTTTTTTGTATGTTTGTGTTCTCCATAGCTTCGGTTTTTTGTTCCTCGTCACGTGTTACATCTACACCAACATTTTCTTGGAAGAATCAGATCGATTGGTTGATCGGCAAGTTTTCAGTGGTATGGAAGTCCATGGTATCAGCAGGAAGCCAGATTGGGTAGCTATAGAATGTTGTCTCTGGTAAGAGAGAAACAACCCAAGGCCTGCATAGAGAGTTCAAATCACCAAGAAAATAATTCAGAGGGTTCAAATCTCACATTCAAAATTGTTTGATTTTTCACTAGTTGATTTTTGCACATTATTTTTAAGTGTTTAGTGGATTATTTTTCCAAACCTGGTAATATAAGAAGTTAAAAGTAAAATATAAACTTTTAACATTACAACTGTATACTATCATTGTACAATACGATTAATTTGGCTCCAATGCCAAGAGAGGGAGAGTGATGAACGGGGCAAGGCCTGTTTTGGCAAAAGAATTAATCATGGCTTATTGAAGTTCAATAATTCAACTAGTTTGGATTTATTGGCTAAAAATGGTAGAAAAAATATGTTAATTTAATTTGTTTTATTGGCTGAAAAATATGTTAATTTAATTTGGCTCCGTGTTCTCCAATAGATTTTAGGTACATAAAATCTCACATTTTATGACACTCCAATCTCAACACATAAAATGTAAAAGTGATTTTATGAGATTCTCATAAAATCTTCCTAAAATCTATAGGAAAACCACTACATTTTATGAGTTGGGAAAACAACTTCATTTTATCACTCTTCCATAAAGTGTCCATTTTATGAGATTTTCATAAAATTTACCTAAAATCTATTGGAGAACGAGGTAATCTTTTTTAATTGAAACAAGCCCAAGTCTAAAAGGTAGTATAGGCTAGCAGTGTAATTTTTTCCACACCCCCTCTCTCCTATTGGCTAAGAGAAAAATGTAAATGAGTTCTTCTATTGTCAGCCAAGGCAATAAGAAAACAAAAAAACACAAACTCCAATGTATTTTTTTTACTTTCATATATATTTTTACACATTCCTATACATTTTCCACATATTTTAATACATTTTTTGAGCCTTACTGTCAGCTTAATGGGCTGATTTTAGAATTTTCCAATGTATAATCATGATGGCTTTAAATTGAGGGCTCCTCGTGAAATATCTAACAAAGGAAGGGATAATGTAGTCTTTGTATACTAGACAAAATGAGATTGCAAAAATACCTTGAGGGCTGATTATAAAATTGTGTCACCAATATGTGGTTTTGTGAATGCATTATGGGAAAATGCATTTTACAATAAGCTGCCAGGTAACCATACTGCAAAACAAAAATTCCATGCTGCCAAACGGCACTGGATTTTTGGTACTTGTTCATGAGGTTCAAATCAAAATAGAAAGGGTTCGGTCAAACCATCCGTAGTTTGCACTTCGAATTTCTAATAATTCCACGGGTACAAACGAAAGTACGTAGAACATCATTTTGGGTTCACTTCAAAATCGGATAATTTTAAGTATTTGGTTTAATGTTCCAATATTTCGTTCCGAAATTAAGATTTTTGGAACTCTAAATGAAAGTTTGGGAACATGGGATTTGCCAATTTTCCGTTAACCAAGTGGCCATTTGTTGTTCACAAAAAATCCATTAAAAAAGAGCCTGGTTTCTCATTTAATTAAATAAGAATTTCATAAAATCAAATGATTGATTTCAGTAAGTGAGCTCACTTTCATTTGCCAAAATGAGTTAATTTTTATAAATGATTTTCTCATTTGCTAAAATCAACTCATTGATTTTATGAGATTCTCATTTTATGGGAAACTAGCCTTTGAAAATGGCATTTGCCTTTCAAATTTGTTTGGTTTGAAAACGGCATTTTACCTAATTCAACCATTAAAATCTTATCTGTGGTGTCAGATGATAGGACTAAGGGGGTGTTCCGCTAAGGGTGTTTTTAGAATAAATTGGTTTTTCACAGTTTTTTATGTGATGTATTGTGAGAGAATGACGCGTCTCAGTTTTTGAAAAAAAACTGTTTTTTGTTAGTGGAACACCCCCTAAGATTTTGAGTGAGACCTCCTCCCTACCTACGCCCTCAGCCTCACTTTCGGTTGATTAATCGATTTGCGTTTTTTTATTTATAATTTTATTAAATAGGACATGATTTTTTTAACTTTATTTCTGAACTACGTGAAAATGTGGTTACGTTTCAAGCTTTCACATTGGGTTAAGACGGATTAACCGAAAAAATTAAGTTAATCTTTGAATCCGGTTTGAAAGCGTGTTTGGCAAACACGTCTTTACAAAACGTCTCTTAAACACGCTTTCAAATATAAAAAAAAATAAAATAAGGAAAACGTGTTTATAAAATACACCTTCTGAAAGCGTTGTTATCAAACACGCTTTGAGACGTGTTTACGGAGTACACTTTTAAAAGACGTTTGTACAAAGCACACGCTTATTTCCTTATATCCTTCCATATTACTAAAAGAAAATCCTCCTGTGATTCACTTTGACGTTCTCACTCTTTGCTTCCAATATTGCCTTTGGATTTGACGGCTGCTAAAAGGAGGATACGGTTAAAAAAAAATTATGGTAATATGTTCATGATTTGAATTATTTATGTACATGGGCACTTTCAAGTTGTGTTAAGTTTGGGTTTTGAGTTTTTTTAATTTTTGTAATAATTAGAAGGAGAAATATGGATAATAATTAAAAAATAAGTATTAATGATTGGAGAGAGATAGAGAGAAAAATAAAAATAATACTTCATCCGTCCCAATTTTATAGTCCCTTTTGGGAGTTTGTGTCACGTTTCAAAGTGTTATATCTTATAATCTATAATGTTTTATGTGATTTTTAAACTTTGTTTATTAGATTAAATCAAGATCTATTAAACAAGATCTATATTTCATATAAAATGTATTACCGATTGAAAGATATAATCGTTTTTTTATCTAGTTAGGATAGAACGAGGGACTATAAAATTGAGACGGAGAGAGTATTTAAAAATATGAGTAATAATTGAATAATAATTGAAAAAACCGGTTCTTAAAAATCAAACCAAACAAGACCTCAAATTGGAATCTTCTGATTATTAGATGGCAGAGAGGCTCTCCCTCCGCAAAAAAGAAAGGCTGTATATGGTTTAAAAAGTTCAGCTGTTTTTGGATGGATTTTCAAAAGAAATTTTTTAGAAGAATTTTTGATAATGTGTTTGGTTGAGTTTTTAAAAATGAGAATAATGAGATAATGATTAGAGAGAGATGTAGAGAGAAATTAAATAATAATGTAATGAGTAGAGAAGGAATATTTTTTAATAGAAAAAATATTTTCGAATTTTTTTTAAAAAGGGGGAGAAAAAGGAAAGAGAACAAGGCATATGTTTTTTCCACTGAGACTCCATCGCCTTCTTCTCTCTCTAGGGCTCTGAAACTCCATTGCCACCACTCGGCTCTTGGCACTCCGATCGTGACCTCCGACTGCTTCACCGCTGCCAGTCACCACGCTGTCTCTTCGCTTTCCACCTTCCTTGATCTCGGTTTGGAGATCTACAAGTCAGCTATGTCTCTCTCTCTCTCTCTCTCTCACACACACACACACAGTGGTGTGTTTTTCTTGTATATATATGGCTGAAGCCGAAAGTTTTGTTTGTGGTGTATTTGCATTGATTTGTGGGGTTGATTTGTGGGCATCGTGAAAAACATAGGCTGTGTTTGGAAGTTGTGGAAGAGATGAGAAAGAGAAGAGAAAATAAAAAAAGAGAAATAGGAAAGAAATGGGAAAGAAAACATTTTTTTTTGTTTGGTTTGAGAAAGATTAGAGAAAAATTTAGACTCATGGAAGAGAGAATAAGAGAAAAAAGAGAGTTAATTTTCTCTTCCTTTTCCTACTTCCCTTTCCTTTCTCCTTCTATTTGGAAACTAAACAAATAAGAAAGAATTTTTTTTTTAATTTTCTTTTCTTTTCCACTTCTTTCCTCAACTTCCAAACACAACCTTAGAAATTCTTTAAGGGCCTCACGTGGGAGAAAATTTTTAGGGGTGCGGAAGCGGGCACCACGCAGTACTTTGCACAAAAAAAAAAGAAAAGGGCGACGGCCGGATTGAAAGTCTTGGGAAATTTAAAAAAAAGCAAAAAAGAAAAGGGAAAAATGGGTTTTCAATCCGGAAGCCGTCAGTTGTATTTTTTTTGACTTTCAGATCTTTGTCTGAGGATACCACGCCATGCATTGTCCCTTATCCAAGACCTAAAAATTTTCTCCTCATGTGGAGTGGTGGTATTCACGTGGCCTCTCTCAACAATTTGAAATTGCTGACCCATACTCTTTTTGTATTCTCTTTTTTTTAAAATTTTATTTATTTATTGAATCTGGACTGAACTGATGGGTTAATAGAAAAATAATCTACCGTGTTGCACACAAGGGTGATCACATACCCATACGGGCCTTTTCTAATACGGTAACTGTGTTACACGTGGAAGAGGAAAAAACATTTCAAGTACAGACCCATAATTTTTTTCCCGAAGAATGACACCAAGTTTTCCCCTTATGTGTCGCCCTCGAAACAAGTGTTCTTGGCATATCCGAGTCGTATCTCCCCCATTAAAATTTATCACGACTTGGTTTTCAACATATTTTCTTATTTATTATTGTCAAGTAACAACATTTTCTCTTTATCTCCTACCTTCAAAACATAATTGTTTTATAATATGAAGCTACAGTTCTTTTATAATATCTCCCCTGCTATGTGGCTGCCATACTACTCCAAAACGGAATTTGGTGAGACACCTAGATATATGAAATTTGAAGAAGAATGCTGAAAGAGGCACTGATTTGAGAAAATAAATTTTTGGGAAATTATTGATAAATGAGTAAAATTTGAGAAAATCGATTAAGATTGTTGCGAGAAATGACACGTGGAAAATTTTTGAGATACTGAAACGAGATATTGTTCTTTGCGCATGTTTACTCTGATCCGCATTGACACACATGGTGCATTATATGGTTTTACCGCTCATAAGTTACATGTACTGTTTTTGCACATATTGTTCTAGAATTGCTAATTAGAAGTTTAGTGTAGTGAACTTCTGGGCTTTGCTTACGGTGTTGCACTCATGTGACCCTGCCATAATACTATGATGTTGCCTGTGCGACTCGGACGTATTATGTCAGATTACCTAGATGGATATGGACAATATTGTAGAGACAGGTCCTATGGAGCAGGGAATGCTGCCGGAGTGGGGGATGGCCCGGAGCAGGAATAGACGTCGACCTAGAATCACCCCAGTTACTATTTAAATAATGATTATGGATATTGTTATTTGGATTGAAGTTTAAGGATTAAACTTAATTATGGTTGTAATAATACTCTTCCGTCCCAAAACTTTTGACCTTTTTGGGATTGCGTGCCATTTTCAAATGTCTATATATTTCAATGTAAATGTCAAAAAATATGCAATATGGATCTTGTTTGATATATTTTAATTAGTTCTATTAAACAAAGTTTTCAAAATCACATAAAATTTTATAAATAAAAAGATATAAGCAATTTAAAATGTCACGTAATCCCAAAAATGTCAAAAGTTTTGGGACGGAGGGAGTAATATTTAACGTGCCCAAATTTTGGGGGTGTTACAAAGAAGGTAAAAAGAAAATCTGAATGAATGGTTGTAATTGAAGATAAGAAAATAAGAAATAATTTGAATATACCAATTAAATAAATAAGATTAAATAATTAAGAAAAAGATGTAAATAAAAAATAAAAAATAAATGAATAAATAAATTAAAATATATAAAAGAGAAAAAAAGATATTAGAGCATATTAAAAGATAAAATAGAAAAAAGATATTAATGAAAGAGATAAATAAATAATTTAATAAAAATTGAATTAAATTAAAGAATTGAATTAAATAATTAATTAAATAAATAATGTAATTTATATAAAGAAATGAAATAATATAAATAAAGTAAATAAGGTAATTAAAGGAAATAAAGTAATATAAATAATAAATTAATTAAATGAATTAAAGTAATATAAATGAATTAATATAAATAACATATTATATGGTAATTAAAGGAGAGAAGGAGGGATAAAACAGTAAATATGGAGTGTCAACCTATCAAGGAGGCGGGGGCCCAGGCAGGCGCGTAACAATTTACTTTTTTAACACATCACCACTCAAATAACTCAAAAGAGAAGTCACCCTCCAAACTATTATCCAACATTGTTTGGATATATCTTTACAAATTACAACCCATTGATATGTTCCTGCGATAGCTTCACAAACTCCTGTCCCCCAACTGGTTCAAACTATAAACGAGAGGTGCTTTGCACCCCCCAATGATACCCCAGGGCCCCACCCTCTCCCCCAATTGCCCCCAAACCCCCACCCCCTTTGCCAGGCCTTTTTTTTTTTTTTTTTTTTCTAATTTTATTAATTTCATCTACTAACTTTATTTATTTAATTAGTCATTTAATTTGGTTTATTTAAATTACATTTGCAAGTAAATTATTTTCTTAAATTTGCATTTAAATTTGACTTTATATTTAGAAACTTTATATTATTTTAATTAGTTAATTAATTTGTCTTAACAATGAATAATAAATAAAAACATCTAAAAATGAATAATAATAATACAATCACGTTTTAAAGTGAATAAATATTACAATCACGTTGACAAGTGGTCAGCCCTAATCTATATTGCCTCCAAATTGTGGTCCCGACACAACACCCATTACCTGGAACCACAAATCAAGACGTGTGTCATAACTTAAAGCCCATTCTTTAGCTTCATCCGATGCATTGTTCCACCACCACATTGGGATGGGTGGTACAGGGTGATTGGGGCGCAAAAAAAGTTGTACAAAGTGATTGTTAATACGAGCAATAGCTATTTCATGGCGCCGCTTTGGATCTCGCGGTAAGTGAGTAAAACAACCTCCAAAGATTCGCGCCAAATGTGTGTAGTATAATGTTGTACCGCGGATGCGATGACTACCCCCAAACTCATAAACCCATCCATTTCAGATATGGAGTCAGAGGCATCCAACATCTCAATTGACTCTAAAGTATCTCATCGCCTTTTATTTTTGTTCTAGATAAACCGCATTGTAGAGATATCTATTCTGATTAATTTCTTCGATAAGATCATGTCGTACCTGAGCCCAACACTCCTCAGTGTCATAGATTTGCGTGGCTATCGCCCTGAATTCACAATGTCCATCACCTTTGACGTCTACAGTGTGGGACATATACTGCTGAAATTGCCAAGGTAAATGTTGAATGTAGTGGTTGTGCTCCCTCTCCCTATCCGCTGTCTTCCTTTCTGCATTTATCCCTTTCCCTTTCCCTCTTAATGTAGATGTAGCCCTAGATGATGACGTAGATTTTTTAGGTAAAGATGGTATGTGTCGCCCACTGCCTTTTTCAAGCGAGTTGACCTTTGTGTTTCAGATTATACGATGGCCCCGAACAACACCTTTGTTGGATGGATCTGGCATATCAACAAACCTGCTTATCATATGCTTTCGCATACATGGATCCATCCCTTGCAATATGTCAACCACACAAGATGTCTCGTCGGCTTGTTCTCCCTCGGCATTAAACCCGTCCGCGTGCATAGAGAGCGTACTCCAATGAACGTGGATACTGGATAGCGGAATTGGAATGCCCTTGGTACGGTAATCCCTCAGATCGTGCATGCATGGCAACCGGTGTGACGTTTTGATCGAACAACCGCAACTGCCGCTTGGGAGGGGGTAGGCGTCTGCGGTGGATTCTAGCTGCAACCCGATCAACTCCATTGCATACAATGAAATGCGACACCTTATTTCATCAAAAATGGCGTCACGTAAATGTATGCGGCGTGGAATGTTGAGAGATTTCTCGAAGGACTTCTTAATTTTTCCAAATTGATTTACTAACATATTCTCTATGCCCTCAAAAGATGTTTGCAGCGATGACATAGTGGTACCCCCCAAATATTTCTTTAGCCTTGCATGTGCAGACTCGGCCCTGTAATAGAATAATACATTTTGTTTAAAATATGAAAGTTTAACTAGTATAGTACAATATAATGCAGAAAATTTAACTCGTAAAGTTATAAAGTCACTATACCTTTGACTTGAGTTGCTTCCGAGGTGCATACATGTATCTGTCCATGCTGTAATAAATCACTCTTCGTACGGCCTTAACCATGTATCTGCAAGATAAGATATGACACGCGAATATTGGCTATACTCCTCGCACATGGCAACCCACTTCTGTTGGTAAGACGAAGTGCTCGATGAATGAATAAGAGACTGCCATGAAATGTGAAAGTCTGGATACTTTTGACCAAGCACACCGCTGCAGTTCTTCATTACACACTAATTTATGCGCCAAATTCAAAGGATGTGACGTGCCATGGGGAAACATGCTTCAATGGCATTAATAAGTGCCAACTCCCGATCTGTAACAAACACTAATGGCAACGATGCCCCCTTTCCAACCATCCACTTCTTTAAGGTATTCAAGGCCAAGGTACATGTATCTTGCATTTCATTATTAAGATATGCGAACATAAGCGAGTAAATTAGATTTGTGGATGTCATACCCACAACCTCCAATAGTGGTTTCAAATACTCATTCATTTTGTATGTGGCATCAATTACCAGCATAGATGGAAAGTTGACAGATAGCTCTAGACTTGTAGGATGAACCCAAACAATATCTGTGATTTCATTGGTCTCTTGATTTGTCCCAAAGTCATGGAGGTATCATTTTTCAATTAATTGGTCTAAGACATATTGAGTTTCAGTTAGACCGCCCCGTTTGGCTTCCTTGCTTGTGAAAATAGCGTTGTTTTAATTCCTATAGTGTTTGACGGATCTTTTTTCTTCAAAATACTAAGAATTTCACGAGGTGCGGTGCTGTTGGCCATCTCGATCACAAATTGTTTCTCCATTGGTTTTAGCCTTGATGGGTACTCGTGACCCTCAATATTTTCTGCTGGTTCATGGTTGTGGAGACCACAAGAAACCCTTAAACCCCACATTGCACCGTCTGGAGGTATTGGTATACCTTGCAACGCAAATGGACAGTCACATTTTTTAGTCCCGCTATTTCTATTCAAGATTTTCCCTTCTACCCCACGGTGCGGTCTATACTTTCCTCCTCTCTCATAACCAAGAATGCACTTCGGCAGCTTGCCGCCTTTTAAATTAGCAGATTTATTAATAACTACCACAATACCGTTTTCGAGACCAACTCTCTTCGCCCAAGCTAACATATCTTCTCTACTTTAAAAAATCTATAAAAAAAAAACAATGAAAATGTATAAGTAAAACATTATAAGTAAAACCGACGAATATGCATAAGAACAACGAAAATAACTAACCTGGTCAGTGGTAAATTCTGGTGTATAGTCCCGACTGCTATAGGAGATGCTCTCCTGACTTGGCACATCATTCTCAAATGACCAACCATCTGGATCTTAGTAGCCATCCATAATGTTTTTCGATGAATTACGAAAAAAGAAAGAAAAATATTGGGAGGTGTTCTGTGAATGTATGTATGAAGTAGCGGGAGAATTAAGAAGACAAGGTGTGAAGTAGTAGAAGAATGAGTAATATAAATAGATAAGGCATTGGGGGGGGGGGGGGCAGGATCAAAGAAATGTCTGATAACGAACACGTGGTAATCAAGTAAAACAAAAATAAAGTAATTAACAAAAAAAAGTAAATAAACAATATTTAATAATTAAAAGACAAAAAAAAGATATTAGAGCATATTATAAAAATATATATAAAGAACGAGAAGATTTATTACATATTAGAAAAATAAGATATTAAATAATTCAAAAAGAGAAAATAACATATTAAAGATTTCTAAAAAGATAGAAGAGAAAAAATATATTAATAAAAGATATAAATAAATATTTAAATAAAATAAATGAATTAAATAAAAAAACTATATAAAAAAATGAATTAAATAATTAAATGAATTAATATAAAGAAATGAGTTAACTAAATAAAAGAAATAAAGAAATAAATTAATATTAATAATAAAAAATATATATTAATAAAAGATATAAATAAATATTTAAATAAAAGAAATGAATTAAATAAAAAACTAAATAAAAGAAAGAAAGAAAGAAAGAAAGAAAGAAATAAATATTAATAATAAAATTAATGTAATTAAAGGAAGGGAGAGGGGTAAAATTGTAAATAGGGGGGGCGCGGGTCGGGGGGTGGGGGGACGCAAAGAAATTTGCAACTATAAAACCTACTGCTCCAACAACAAGAAGCAGTTGAGACTTTATGACTACCATACACAACCTTCCATTTCCATCTCTCCAAATGAAACAACAAATGGTGCATGCTACTAGTAATTAACTGGGTTTTTTCCCGCATGGGTAATAAGAAATGGTAATGCAAATGAGTATCAATAGTTCGGGGATTACATTCCATAGCCAATGATCCAAAAAAATAGGGGCATAATGCATCAACTTTACAAGTCTACCAACTGCCCACAAACCTCGTCTATGGACAAATCCTCACAAACCATGTCCCCATTAGCTTCAATTTCATCTATATCAAATTCAAGTGGTTCTTCCATTTCCATGCTGCTGCGTGCAAATGACTAAAAGTCAGAATGCAAAGAAAAATACAAATTTGTATAAGGAAAAATGCAAATTAAAAAACAAAAATACAAATTACAAGAAATATCAGTATGTGGTGCTCAATAATCAGTATGGCGTGCTCAATAATGCAAACTATAAAATTATGAGGTGCACATAATGCTATACTTGGAAGACTAAACTACGGAGTAGTATATTTGTTTATTCCAATCCGTGACTTTATAGCTCCCATCTGACTTAATAGATTATCATTACTATACAATAAAGTATTTTTCATAAATCTATTCTAATTCTTGACTTTATATAGTTCTTAATTATAACACAAAGATGTTGTGGTGGGCGGTGGTCCCAAAACCTGAACCCACGTAATGTGTGCAAGAGCATGGGATGAATTGTTTGGACTCACGTAGTAGGTTATTCTGTAGTAAAATCGCCATAATTTTTTTCTTAAAAAATGAATTTAATTTGCTACTAGCAATGAAAGAAATCCCGAAGTTTAGCCCGAAGTTATTGCCCTTGGCCTTCTTCATGATCAACTCCATCAGCAGTTTCCAAAGTAATAAAGACCCACCATTATCAGACTTTAATTAGCTCAGCATATAAGAAGATTTGGAATTAAAGCTTACAAAAATGGTGGCCGACGGTGCTCAGTGGTCGTGAATGGCGGTCAAAGAAGATCTGTTGCGCCTCACATGGTGGTCGGACTTGTCTCCAATGGCCGGTGTTAGGCGGTGGTGGGTGGTTGTCGGACGCGTCTCTGGTGGCCGGTGCTTCTTGGGGGCTCGGCTTCAGTCAAGCTTTAGAGGAAAGAGACTATGAAAACAAAAGTTTCAGAGTTTCAAAATGGATTTTTGGGCCCACATATCCCCCAAAATTTTGAATTTGGAGAGTAATTTGTGCACCAAAATTTTTGCCAAATCTGGAGAGAGCAGAAGAGGAGGGAGACTTATATGGGACCCCTCCATGCCAAGTCAGATCTATGCATGGTCGGTCCTTTCTACTGGTCCCAATAGAATTGTTCGTTGCCAACACCTGATTGGAGGCTATTTTTGGCCCCTTCACGGAATCTCTGACATAAGACAACTTCATTTCTTACTTTTTTTTTTTTTTATACTCAAATTCAAAAATTGAGTAATAGTTTTTAAAACACTCATCCACTCTTTACCTAAATCTATACTAAATTGAATTTTTATTCAAACTTAAATCTGAATAAAGTTAGACTCAAATTTTGAAGACAAATTTAATACTCTCATATTTATAAATTTACCATTAATAAACTTTTTACTTAAATTTGTGCTTACATTTGAGGATGCTCATACAATATCAAATGAAAGCTTTCACTCGATGCTGTAAAGAAATGAACTGACTACAAAAAAAAAGAACTTTCTCGTCCATTTCTTTCCCTTCCAAATCACGAAGGAAATTTCCGTAAAACTGACTACAACGCCTATAAATAGCCTACCGCTACAGCGCGCTTTCCTTCTCCAAAATCTCTCTCTCTCTCTCTCTCTCTCTCTCTCTTTCTCTCAGCCTTCCTTACCAGAGCTGAAAAATCGAACGACAATCACTCCGAATTCACTCCTTCAACCAGTGGAAAGCCTCTTCCCAATTTATCGCCGAGTAATCGCGCAAATCTCTGACTATATCTGCTCCTCATCGTATCCCCTTCTCGTTGGTTCTTGCTCTCTGGTAAGAATCCCCCTCTGTTCCTCCTCTTCGGTTCTCTCTCATTTTGGTGTACCCAAATTGACTACAGGCCCTAATTGCAAAGCGAACCGTCTATGACCTTGTTGTGATTTCCAGGCTTCAGATTAATTTCTGGGGTTCCGGATATCACCTCAAACCCTCAATGACCTAATTGTGGAATCCTGTTCCAGTGCCAAATTAATTTCTAGCGTATTTGGTAGCTTTTGCGGAAAATGATGGCTAGATTGTTATGGGGTTTGAATTTTACGATTGGTTTATAGAATTTTAGGTTAGGCTTGAAAATTCGCCAAGTCTTTTCTTAGGCTGAAGGTTTGTTAGAATTCGATCCAAATTGAGCGGTAAGAATGGCTGTGGGCGGTGTTGCGATTAGTCCTATTCAGAATGGGAGTTCGGTCTGCCCTGGTTACATGCTTGACCAGCCATCAAGCGAGGCGATTTTGATATATGTGGCTGTGTCGGGTTTGATGATTCCATTGAGAGTTTTGGAGTCTGATTCAATTGAGTCTGTGAAGCTTCGAATCCAGTCTTATAAAGGGTTTGTCGTGAAGAATCAGAGGTTGATTTGTGGAGGTAGAGAATTGGCCAGGAGTGATAGCCTTGTGCGGGACTATGGGTTGACAGATGGGAATGTCCTGCATTTGGTTCTCCGCATCTCTGATCTCCAAGTCATCAGTGTTAGGACATCTTGTGGGAAAGAATTCACGGTCCATGTTGAACGGTGTCAAGATGTGGGCTATGTGAAGCGTCAGATAGCTAGAAAGAAGAAGGGTTTTGTTGATCTTGATGATCAAGAAATTATATGCAATGGAGAGTCTCTTGAAGATCAGAGGCTTATTACTGATATCTGTAAGAACAACAATGATGCTGTGATTCACTTGTTTGTCCGGAAAACTGCCAAAATCAGGGCTAAACCTGTTGACAAAAATTATGAATTGTCCATTGTAGCATCGCAATTGAATGATAAGAGAGATGATGAAGTTCGTAGGGAAAGTGGGTATTCCTTGGAATCTGAGAAGATTCTTGATGTACCTAGAAATCATCCTGACAGAGATTTCTGTTTGGAACCAGTAATTGTTAATTCGAAGATTGAAATACCTTCAATTCTTGAGGATTTGGTGAAGTCTACATATCAAGGGTTAGCTAGAGGGCACTACCCAATCAGGTCTGCGGAAGGAACAGGAGGTGCATATTTTATGCCGAATGAGTCAGGTAAAAAGTATGTCTCTGTATTTAAGCCTATAGATGAGGAACCTATGGCTGTGAACAATCCTCGAGACCTGCCCTTGTCAGTGGATGGTGAAGGGTTAAAGAAGGGAACCAAGGTTGGGCAAGGCGCTTTAAGGGAAGTTGCTGCCTACATTATGGACCATCCAAAGAACGGCCATCGCTTGATTTCTGGGGAGGAGAGGGGCTTTGCTGGGGTCCCACCTACAATGTTGGTCAAGTGCTTGCACGGTGGGTTTAATCATCCAGAGAGTTTAAATGTCAAGATTGGGTCTTTGCAGATGTTTGTGGAGAACTATGGAAGTTGTGAGGATATGGGTCCTAGTGCTTTCCCAGTGGAGGAGGTACATAAGATTTCCGTTTTAGATATAAGGATGGCCAATGCAGACAGGCATGCTGGGAACATTCTTGTGAGCAAAGGTGAAGACAGCCGGACTGTGCTGATTCCAATTGACCATGGCTACTGCTTGCCTGAGAGTGTGAGCCTTCTTTTAACAACTTCTTCCTCTTTTCTGTTTCATTTTGCCATTCTTACGGCACTTATTTTTTTGATAACCAGATGTCCTGTCTAGCTTGCGCGCACCTTGACTAATTTTGGGGCCCCAGGGGTAACGACCGGGCATAACCCCCAGTGGCCCCAAGAGTTCGCTGGCAAAGAGAGTCGAACCTCATACTTTAGGTGGGAGCAAACCCCTAGGTCCAATTCTGGACAACTTTAATTTGCCAACCCTTGGGGTCCATTATTACAGCACTTATGGCTACTTACCGTCATATTTTTCTCTTGCTATTTGTGAATGTAGATCTTGCATGATTTAGTCTTGAGTTAATGGAATTGCTTTTATCCTTCTCTTGCTTCTTCATAGATTGAAGTTCAGAAATTGAAACAATATTTTTGGACTCAGCATTTAATTTCTGGTGATGGTTCTGTTTTGGTGGCAATATTGTTCATTCTACATTCTCACTTTTTCCTGAAGGATTGGCAATGCACTTTGAATGGTGGCATTGTGTAAATATATTGGCGTCATGTTTATCTAGTTGTTCCAATTAAATTTAGCTACAGGTTGGAAGAAAATAAAGAGCTATAAATGAAGGACAAACAATTATATCTACTTTTGAGTTGTGAGATATATAAGACGAAGACCAGAATTACTTCGTCACATTCTGATCATGACCTTCGATGTAATGGACACGAGTAACCCTTCCTGGAGAATTCCCATCCTAACCTTGAAATCAATCCCTGGATTCCTGCACTCCGGTGGATTTTAATAAAAATTCATTTTTCAAAGGTCTCTTTTGAAACATGTGATAACTATTGCATCATCAAGAACACTGGTGTGCGTGAGTATGAGCTGGGTGTGTAGATTGTTTCACATTTACCAGTTTGTCCTCATGATTTTCTTTTGTCACTACAGTTCGAAGATTGCACATTCGACTGGCTGTATTGGCCACAAGCTCGCCAGCCTTACTCTGCTGAAACTATTGAGTATATAAAATCACTAGATGCTGAAGAAGACATTGCCCTCTTGAAGTTTTATGGGTGGGTTCTGCCGCTTGAATGTGCTCGTACACTCCGCATATCCACCATGCTTCTGAAGAAAGCAGCAGAGAGAGGGCTCACCCCGTATGTAATTGGAAGCATCATGTGCAGAGAGACCTTGACTAAGGAATCTGTGATTGAGGAGATTGTCCAGGAAGCTCTGGATTCCTTGCTCCCAGGGACAAGTGAAGCTGCATTCATGGAATCAGTCTCCCACTTTATGGATCGCCGCCTTGACGAGATTGCCAAATGAAGTTCTCTGGTACAATTTGGATATATGCATGTCTATATGTTCATATGTTCCTCACTACATTTATGTATAATCTCTGTTGTCTGCGTACTTCAATGCTGAATTTCTTCAGTTTTGTCTTATTTTCAATTCTTTCAACAATTAGCTTTGAATCTTCTAGTGGTTAAACAAGAACTTCCTTCTTGTTTAATTTGTCCGTTCACTGTTCATGTTGCTTGATATACAAATTCTTGAACTTGTAAAGGGAACAATGTACTCGTCCTTAATAACATCAATAACACTGAGATGTTTGATATGTGTTCTAGTACTATGTTGCTTGCAGAATTATTTTCACGTCAGTGTTGTGTTTTTTTCCCAAGTGTGTGACTGCAGGTGGTGGTGCAATTAGATAACCAGCTGATGCAACTTTCTCCATGGTGTCTATCCTCTGTCCGTGTTGTTGGTTGCTTAATAAGGTAGCAGTCGTCCTCTGCTACCTCTAAAGCAATGGGAGCTTGAATTTGGTTCTTTCTCTACTGGAGGAGTAGTAATTTGGGCTACTAGCTCTATGTGTTACTTATGCAGAAACGAAGTTTTCTTTTCAGTTGCAGCCTTGCAGGTAGGAATGGATTCAAGTGATGACTCAATTATCTTCACAACAAATACAACTGAATTCTGTGATATTGGCATGATTTAGCAGTACACAGATAAGTATGTTTGAACAAATGGAGCTACATCTGGTGATCTTTGTAGTGTGTTACATCATAATGTTCCTGAGATCTTCATTTTCATTTTGACCTCCCTACTACCATCCATAACATTCTCCTTGTCAAGCCCGGGCCTTTCAGCAGATGTCATCTATTACTCCATTTCCTGAATAACTTCCATTTTATCTTTGAGCACCTCCTCCTTTTCCTTTCTTGCTTTTAACTTTCTATTCATCATTTCCTTATGCAACCTTTGTACTCAACCTCACCTTTTTCACCAAAGAACAATGACTTCATTGTGCACAACACAGAGAAACAAAACTCCATCCCCTTCCTGAAACTACAAACATAGGTACCGTACTATTTTTCAAAATTGCAGAATTCCCGCTACGGCACTACCCATCTCTCTAGCTATAAATTTAGAACGAGAAATTTACGAATTCAGTTCTGTTAAGTCTTTCAATTTCAATTTACACAAAAAAAAATCTTCAATTTCACTCTCATACAAACTCGATTCCACTTTTTTACAAGATTTCATATAGGACAATAATGGGTACCCAAAAACTCAGAATCATTCTTTTACTGATCAACCCAATTCTCTAATTTATTCTGCAAATCAGATTGAACCAAAGGTTTTGAGTTGATTCCTCTGCACTATCAGAATTCACAGTACCTTCATTGATCCTATCCTTGTCCAAGTTTGAATAATTAAGCACTATTATCGTGATCATGAACTGGGTTTTGACGCATTTGTTGTTGTTCGGTGAGCTTCTTTGTCAGTGGTTTCAGAAATTCGGAGTTTCTGGTGGTAGGTTGAAAATGGTTGGTAAAGAGGGAAATGGGAATAATTTTTTTTTTTTCCCCGATTGGATAGGGTGAATTTGTATTTTTTCCCCTCAATGCAGTGATAGAATAACTGGGAGAGCGGATTGAAAGCGTAGAGAAGAATTGATGTCTGGTCCTCAATGCGGTGATAGAATAACTGGGAGAGCGGATTGAAAGCGTAGAGAAGAATTGAGGTCTGGTCCGGATGGTGGGGTTGATTAACTCCATGGACGGGGGAGACTGCTAAATCCCCTAATAAAACCTTTTGGTGGTTGCAAAATGTAAATATCTTATTGGTATTCTGTACTTTATGGTACATGGGCCAATTCAGCAATTTTCGTGGGGGCCCTGCAATTGCAAATTCATTATTATCATGTAAATTTTCAAGAAACAAAGCAATTTTCATAGTGGAAACTGGGTACCTCTACTGATCCAAATTTCTCACTTGTTTCTGATTTTGTTTTGATAGGTTTTGCAAATTTACCTCCACATGGGCGGATCCAAGATTGTTTACATTGGATCAACTACCTAAATAATGTTCGAAAAATTAACAAACTGCTGTAATCCTAATGAGATTCTTGGACAATTGAAACATTACAAGTGAAGTGACCCAGTGGCCAGAATGTGGTTCCACCCTTGCTGCCATGTTTTTGACGTAGGAATATTTATTGTGATCTCTATTTTTATTCCCTTACTTCGATGTTAGTATTTCTTTTTCTATCCTCTCGACTCTGTCACCCCACCTCTTACAACTTTGCGTATGGTGTAGGTTTGGAGTAAAATCTCACCTTGCATACAAGTTACGGTGCAACCCTGATTTTGCTCCAGTTGATGTCACTGTTGAGTACAGTATTTTTTTTCTTCTAAGTTACTAGGTTCTTGCATTTTGTCCTCAAACAACTTGATTGCTTATTCTCAAGAAAAGGTGATTGCTAATTCTCAAATGACGATATCTCGTTACTTATTTGTGCTTAATGTGGTAATGACAACTGTTTCTATGAGTATGATTGCGTTAGTCGAAGGAGCAGAACAGCAGTAGTTATTGAAACACTCAAAGCTGAAACTCTCAGCCACTATTCATATTCATAACATGTCTCAACATCTCTAATCAACTAATCACATTATCAGAAAAGTCGCCACACTAGGGGAGAGAGAGAGAGAGAGAGAGAGAGAGAGAGAGAGAGAGAGAGAGAGAGAGAGAGAATGCTAACTACAGAGGTTGGGGATGCACACCCCACCATCCGGATTCTGTTGCTCCTTCCATATTCGCCCTGTGACTCGGAGCTTCAGTTCTTTCCTTTCTCCTCCTGAAAAGAAAAGTGCCATATTTCGCTGTATAATAAGGCCATCGTGACTGTCTCTCACCTTCCTGTGACTATCCCTTATACTCCGAGGGGTGCCCTCAAAAATGAGTTTCCGGCCATTTCCCCCTACCTCCAAACTGTAACTGTAGTTTCGGGCATCTGTCTCGTCACCCATGAATCGTAGAAATGCCATGTAAACAGGAGCCATTCCCAGTTGAAAGGCTTCAAAATGGAGACAGAAGTACTGACCAAAACAGTTAAAAACCTAAAAGAAAGGCCAGGGAACAAATTTTCAGGGGAAAACATAAGTGAATATGGGCAATAATCAAGGATTTGTCTATATAACAGCAATTGGTCAGCGAACAGAAAAAAAGAAACAGATTAACCTAGTGGCCCATAACCATTTGCCCAAGGATTTGTGATGTAGAAAATCAGCAAACTAGAGGGAAAAAAAATACTAGCAAGACAAATATTCCAGCATTATCACATTTAAAGCGATTGCATTTGTAAGTTCTATTAAGATAGCTCATGGTGATCGGGTCAGCTTAGTGCACCTTGACTAATCCTTCAATCCCACCATTTGTAATAATTGTTTATATAGATAAGATTCGATAACCACTTCAAATTATAGATGACAAGGATGCTAATGGTGAAAACTGACAATGTTTGCTTTTGTTGTACGGATAAGCATTGATATGACAATCAATTTTGTTACAATTGGTGTTATTACTGGATGGTAGCCATATCTAGCCCAGTGGTAGGGGCGTAGGGCATTACAGGAAATTTGTTGAGTTGGGAGTCCAATTCCCAACCCCTCCCCCTACCCACTACTTTAGA
Source organism: Vaccinium macrocarpon (assembly GCA_022606695.1). Lineage (NCBI taxonomy): Eukaryota > Viridiplantae > Streptophyta > Magnoliopsida > Ericales > Ericaceae > Vaccinium > Vaccinium macrocarpon. The sequence continues at coordinate 406,075 of CM040176.1, read as the reverse complement.
AAATGAACTCCTTATCTATTCAAAACTTAATCAAATGTTAAAATGCATAGGCCATAATTTCATAAGTTATTCATGCATTTGGGCCTATTTAGCTAAAATGTTATGTGGTTCATTGAGGAACATTGGTTGATCATATGTGCAACTGATCCAACCAGAAAACACCCATCACATAAACTAGACATCATTAAAAGACTTGTATATGTTGCATAATCCAACTTAAAGATAATTTAAGATTAAGAACATGTACTTACGGTTAACATCCATGTGGCATTCTCAACTTCACGTGGATTAGACTTGACATAGCGATGGTTAAATGTGCATCCAGAATGCATGTCTACTTTGTGATCGTCCCGAAGATGAGTAACAAGAAATGGAATATCTCCTACAATTGAGCACTCTGATCCAGCATAGGGGCAGTTGTATGGTCTGAAGTTACAAATGGCCTCGTGTTTGAGCTTGCTGTAGTAGGGGAAAATCTCAGGGCAACCCAGAGTGCAATACTTGCAAGGCAGTTCAAGTGATTCGGCTACCTTTTCTAACGCTAGGCACCTTATATCACCGAGCTCCTGTCTACAAGTGGGACAGCGATTGTGTACCCTCTCTTTGCAGGTGGAGCACAGTGTGTGCCCGTTACGACACTGCCAAATTAAAAAAACTTATTAAAATGCTAGGCAACTCACAATTTAATGCGTAAAAAAGTGGCCTGCATTTATTGGTCAACAAGTCATACTAACACAGACGTGTACATACACATAAACTATCAGATGCTTATGCATATACATCCTGACTCCTGATATCATATATACATCTAAATCAAGACACTGGTATGCGGATGAAACTGACCAGCCGGATGTTCTAAAAATGAATATAAAGATTTACAAAAGACACCATCTTGACTTCCTTTACCACAATTGAGAACACATCTAAATACACCAGCCAGTTTCACTCAGAGAAGAATTACATTTCCGTACTTTTCCCTTTTTCTGAAACTAGATATCCACCCACCATAATGTTCAAATGAATAGAATTCCAAATTAAGCAATTCGCTGAACACCTTTTATGCTACTACTCAACTACAATAATTTGGTAAAGCAAACCCACAAAATAAATATCAATTGCATCAATCCATGGCTCAAATCCCGAAAGGAAAATAATGCTAAAATAGTGGAAGCATCTTAAAAATGCAGCATCTGTGCGAAATTAGAAGCCCCCCAAAACCAAGGGGAGGTTTGACACCCAACAAGCAAATTTCAAGGATGCATAAAACATGTCATCCGGTTGGGGTCACAAATATCAACATCGCATACAACGAACCCAGCAATAAATCAGAGAACAAACATGAAGGAACAAGGAAATAACAATTATAGAACCCATCAGACATGATTAAGACAAACCCTATAAATCAGATTGAAAAAACAAAAAACAAAAATGCACAATTGAAATAGCAATTAAACCCATGCGACGAAAATAAGACAAACCCTTTCCTTTAAATTGAGAAAAGAACAAACCTGGTGTATTGGAGGGTACATTGAATTGGTGCAAACTGGGCATTCGAGAAGCTCGTGGACACTTGTTGTGGGGTGAATCTGAGGCTTGGCAGAGGCAAACTGAGGGTGAAGAAGACGATGGATCTCATCCTCATCCGTAATATCCGATATGCATTCAATGTTATTTAATTCCATTCGAAGGATTATTTTTGTACGAATGACCGAGTACGAATCTGTGCGTTGTATAGGTGGAGAGAAAGATAGGAGGAATTTATGGCGTAATTTTCATGGGTTTGATTCTTTTGGTTGTGGTTGGGGTTCAGAGTTCTTCTGGTTTCTTGACGAATGAAGAGGACAAGGGGAGAGCGAGAGAGAGAGAAATTGGAGAAATGATTTGGGGAGGAGAGTAGATGAATTGGACAGAATACTAGTAATGAGTAATGCTATGTATACACAAAAAATGCACTGTCATGTAATGTGGTAAATGGGGAATCGTTTATATTTTTGGGTGAGCTCCCACATTGAGCTTCTCTCCACTATTTACATTACTTGGTGTGCATTTGAGATGCATTTTTAGTAGAATAATGACAATGACATAAATTTTGTGTCACAACCAATCGCAACCACATTCACATATCATGTGGAGCCCACACGTGGAGTCCATATAAGACCCACACACCCATGTTAGTGGGATTGTGATTGATTGTGATACAAAATTTATGTTACAATCATTTTTGTTTCTAATATACCCATAACATTCTTGGAATACTAATATTGAGGGACGGGGAGGGGACCTTTGATTGATTTTACTTTATATGGGAGTGATTTGATTTGCCGGAACTGTTACAAATGTTTATCACTACCATGATTGGGGAAAATAAAAACAAAAAATATGGGGGTATTTTCACCACGCAAAAACAAATGAAAACAGTAGAAAAATGCTAATAAAAGTCCAGTGGCCTTTTGTTAAAGTTTAAAAAGTGGATAAAAGTGTATTAAAAAATGTATTGGATGCTGTGTTTTTTTGTCCAATGAATTTTCTCTAGCAGGACCGAAAATAGAATTAGCTCTTGTTTCATTTCCTACATCTTTAACCATGACACATATTTAAAAAAAAAATACTATGGGTACACCACTTGGTGTACACTAAATATACACCATTTTGTCTAGGTATTTTGGGGTCTAACTGATCGGAGCTGTTCAATTTGTTTTATATGCTCCATTCGTTTTAGAATAATAATCCAGTACGAAAAGATGTGCAATTGATGAATAAAAAAATGCTTCTGAGCATAATTTTTATTTTTATTTATACCAAAATTTTAAAATTAGTTCTTTTTTTTTGATCCATTAAAATTAGTTCTTTAATTTGGTGTCAAAAAATTTAAAAAATTATGCTCATAAGAATTTTATTTTTTGATTCGAAAATTGCACGTCTTTTCTTAGTGGACTATTAGGGAGTATATTTTTAGGAGTCTCTGTAAAAAATCGACTCATTTGGATATTGGTAAAAGTTTGATCGATTTGCATCCCAACATTTGTAGAGTTAAAATTAAATGAATCAAATATTTGAATGAATTGATTTTTTTTACAGAGGCCCATAAACAATATGTTGAATAAATTAAATGGTTCCGATTATTATTGTGTGATCCGAAATAAATCATATAGTATAAGGTGGTGTAGATTTAGTGTACACCAAAGCTTGGTTCTGAAATAGATCATATGCATAAAGTTGGGTTCCTTTTTTATAAAAGGAAAATGCTAATGTGTGCCTAACTAGACACACGTTAAGGTTGAAAAAATGTATTGAAATATGTGAAAAATGTATAGAGATATGTGAAAGTGCATTAAAAAGTGTAAAAGGTGTGTTGGAGTGTGTGTTGTTTTTGTTTGTTTGCGTGTTTATTGTGTGCCTATTGGGCACACGTTAACAAGACCATTGATAAAATAATGTGCTAATCAAGGTTTTAAAATCGGGATATGTATCTTGTATCATTTTTCTTATTTTATATATCATATCGGGATAAATATCGTGTAACGTAAGATACATTAACCATAACCAGTATAAAATTTACAATAACCATAATATATATATATATATATATATATATATATATATATATATATATATATATATATATATATATATATATATATATATATATATATGCACAATGTACAAGTATTTATATTTAATAACACTAATGAACTAAGTTTTTAAGTTAGCAACAGAAAGTGCTCAAGCATCTGTTAAGCACTTTATCTAGCGTACTTGATGGACATAAATTGCTTGAGCAACTTCGGCGTTTTTCAATATAGCGGTATAATTATATGTTGGGGTTTTTACTTTTTAAGTCAGCCTCAGAAACGTTTTTGAAGGAGGGATATATTAAGCAAGTCTTTACTTTGAGTCCAAAAATGCTACTTGTTCAATCATTTCGGCTCCAACCATTTACAACCTTCTCACATATACATGGGGCTTACACCCATAATTGTGTGTGGGCTCCACCTGTATGTGAGTAAGTTATAAATGGTTGGAGCCAAAATAATTGTACATGTAATGATTCCTTTGAGTCTTGGAGTATCAGTGAGATCTATGGATCATTGAGTAACAATTACATACAACTCCAAGAAGTTTTTGAAGTCATTGATTCAACTAGTATAGTCAACTGTTGGTCCATTTCTAGAAGTATTTTGGAAGGTTTCAGGATTCAAGACAGTGGCAATCCCTATTATATTCTCTCAAAATACGAGAAATGGTTATTCTTCTATTCAAGTTCTACATTGAGGTTGGATATCCTTCATATGGTTTGAATGTTGCTCAAACGACTTAGATTAATGTGTTTGAGGTTCCTCTTTTTATAATAATGTTTGAGTTTCTTCCATTAAGTAATTGTAGGATACGTACTGAATCGGGATACGCACACATATATATAAATACAGTTCCCTTCTAGTCTGGGATCTGGATTTCCGGACCACCATGATCCGAGTATTTTTTTTGACAATCTGAGCCGTTCAATATGTTCAGAAGGTATTTTTGAGGATTCACGTGAGAAATCTTAAAAAAAAAATACCGGGAAGAGCTTGATCCAAATAGTTTTTCGCAAAAACTGTATATTTGCAGTTTTGCAAAAAACTGCTTGGATCAAGCCCTTCTTGGTATTTTTTTTTTGAAGATTTCGCATGTGGACTCTTGAAAACACCCTTTGAACACATTGGACGGCTCGGATTTTCCAAAAACAATTTGTAAAACAAAAAAAATACGATTTTTCTTAAATCTAGGAGGTCCGGATAAGAAAAATAATATATATATATATTATATGATCAACTTCTAATGATGGATTTCTCATTTTATTTAAAATGAGGACCAAACAATTTTTCTACTTTCTGAACTGAATTTTGACGATCTGAATCGTTAATTGTGTTTAAAATGTGTTTTTAAGGTCCACCGCGACGATTTGTCCAAAACAAAATACTCGTAAGGACTTCATCTGATCATTTTTTTGTTAAAAACGCTTTAAAACACATTTTAAACACATCTAATGGTTTGGATTGTCAAAATTCAATTCGGAAAGTGGAAAAATTGCTTGGCCCTCATTTTAAATAAAATGAGAGATCCCTCATTAGAAGTTGATCCTATATATATAAGGTGTATTTTCTAGTCCACACCTTCCGGAAATAAGAAAAACATGGCTTTTTTTGTGTTGCAAATTATTTTTGGAAAATCTGATCTGTCCAATGTGTTGAGAAGGTGTTTTCATGGGTCCACGTAAGAAATCTTCAAAAAAAAAATACCGGGAAGGGTTTGATCCAAGCAGTTTTTGCAGATCAAACCCTTCCCGGTATTTGTTTTTGAAGATTTCATACGTTGACCCTTGAAAACACCTTCTCAACACATTGGACGGATCGGATCGTCAAAAAAATGTTTAGATCATGAGGTCCGGAAATTAAAAGTCCGGATTAGAAGCAAACCCTATATATACATTTTTTTGACGATCCGATCCGTCAAATGTGTAAATATATCTTTGTGTAGATATAATTGTATTTATCTATCTTTGTGTTTCCCTTTTCTTCCTAATATGCCCTCCTCCACCAAACCGATTCAAACACAACTGAAACTTTCTTTAAGTCAGATTATCCTGATAGAGTGGGTTTGAAGGAGACAAATATGATCTTCCAGCAAGGATATTGGGAACAGGATTGGATGATAGCTGTTCATGCTATGTGGTAGTACACAACGTATTTTTAAATCTTCTGGGCCACTTGTTATCAATTTGTTTCTATCTCAAGTTTCATAAATGAGCACTTATCGCACCTCGAATAGTAGACTTGTATGTAAGTTGGCCCAGATAGCTCGGATCATCGAACAAAAAAAAAAAGAGCACTGAGGCCAAAAAGAAAGGATGTGATTTAGAAGCTTAAAGTGTGAATGTTAAGTTTGTTTTAACCATTTTATTTTGTTAAAGTTCAAGAGGCAAATCATCAGAGCTACATGAATTGAACGACCTTTCTTCCCATTGGTGATCTATTTGAAGATATCCATGATTATGCGAATTGACAATAACAACTGTCTTGAACATTAGTTTATTGTTTCTTAAGTACCCTTTTTATGTGGAGCTCAATTCACCATTAGGAGAATAACAATTATATCGTTTTGGTGTCCCACTTAGTTTTTACATAACAAGTCTTTGTAACAAGTATATGTTGGGAAATCGGTTCATTGATTTAGTGGAAGAAAGAAGGTTTATAAGGGAAAGAAATTACATTCCATCCAAAAGTTCACCTACTCCACTTTGTCGAAGAACTTGCCGTGTCTACTTTCCCAACATACAAACTCTTCCCTGCCTTCATGTAGCATCAATGGAGTTAGCAGTACTTCTTTTTCTGTATTTTATAAAATTCGACTAGACCGTACATGGTGAATCCTTACTCCACAAAATTCACCTCAAAACACCAACAGTGGCGAAATATAACGTTTCCAAAAAGAGTTAAAACACAAGACCTACGAGTTTATATTGAAGCCAGGAACCGCTGGCCATTGTGTGAGAGTTTTCTAAATGCTGTCCAGACAAAGATGTAATCAAGTTCTGTAACTCCTCTCAGGACAATTCAAATATACAGGTGGATCACAATGTCTCTGCATGTGCGTGTATGTATGTATGTACAAAACCAGAGAAGAAGATGTCGACTTTAAGGTTGTCACTTCTGCAATCAGCAATTGCCCATGGAGTAATCATCATCCTTTGCAGACTAAGTATGCAAGGCATCAACTGCACTTTATGGTTTTGTGTATATAATAATTTGGGCGAGGAAAGAATATTTGCAGGAATAATAATGGCATAAAAGATGACTTGGGTTAAAAGGGACTGTAGTGCTTCCCAGAGTACACTAAAAGCATAAATCACTTTGTCAGTTGGCTAAAAAAAACGATGCTTACTTTATCTTCATCTGTTGTGTGCTGTTGTAACCAATCAAGAGATTGCCTGAAACTTGGTAGCCCTAAAATGGCGAATATATCATAATGTATACTCTTTCCCCTTCCTTACCTAGAAGGAAAAAAAGTAAAGAGAGGGAATTTCTTCTCCCTGCTACCAAACAAACCAGAGAGCAAAATATTCCAAAGCCCACTTCATCACTACCAGATAAAGATGCATACAGGTCTCTATTTGTCGCAAGCAAATATCTTACCTTCTGCATTGAATTGTAGGGTCGGAAATGGTCACATCCATCATAACATGAAACTAAACTCAGAATGGAGGTCATGTGTTTAAATGAGCACCAAAATATACACATGTCCAAACCACCTTAATCAAATCAGCATCTAATTACAGAAAAGTCATGGTTTTCAATCCACAAAACAATGAAAGCACTGTGAGTCTGTAACCAAACCTAAATTTACAAGGTCAATACTACCTTCATGAGAATTCATAACTTACAAAATGACAATTCACCTCATTACAAAATCTAACCTTCCCTTTCATCACACTATCTGCTGAGAAGGAAATGGCTAGGAAAAAGGAAGGAAAATTACTCTGTATATACAACAGAACTACTATCAAAGAACCTCCCAAGTTGGATTATTTGCTGTCGCCAAATCCCTATTAAACGGGAAATGCATCAAGGGCTCAAGTCTAAATATTGTGATAGCTGTAGTGTAAATCCATCTACCACTGATTTGGGAAGGCTTCTCTGTATTTTGAATCCTCTCCCAGGGTAAGCTGTCTTACGGTAGAATCTGTCGCCTGGGAATTCAATAACCTCTGGGCTAATCTATCTTTAGAAGTAACTTTCTTTTTCAGCATTGCAGCTAGAGTTTGCTTCTTGTTCCTGGCCAAAGGCCTCCCTCCATTGGTTCTCTCTCCAATAACTGAAGACCTTGAAGTTGAAGCCATAGCAGCATCACGTAAGACAGCTTCATTGTGTTGTCGAACTTTTGCAAGCTTTGCTCGCTTCAAGGCTTGTTTATCCTGTTCTCTCTTCTCCTCCTCCTCTTTATCCCTAACCCTAACATTCTTCACTGCCTGTTCCGCCAATCGCTCCACCAAATCAGTCCCTAATTCTGGAGTTATCTCCTCATCTATTAAAGTGGTTTGCACAATTGGTTTCCCATCGTTGTCCCGCGGTATAACAGGCCCATGAAATGGGCAAACTCTCAAGTCTTTCCTCTGACACAATCCCCCTTTTCTCAAAGGAGCACGACATGGTTGGATTTCAACAGGATCTTCTTTGTAAAGAGTTGCTTGAACGTTCAACTCTGCGATTTTCTCTGCCGGAATAACTGCATCATAGTCTACCCGACCCCAATGGCCTTCAAGCTCCAAACCCCTTTGGTTTGCCAAAAAATCCCTTTTTGAACCCCAATTATCCAAGAAAGTACCCCAATTCATAAGTGGAGCTTCAGACAGAAGCTTATTCCTCAAGGGGGATGAATCAGTTCCAGTACCTTCACAATCCAGCTTTTCACGGTCATCTGTTTCTTTGATTCTGCTTTTGGGAGCTTTCTTTTTCACACCAATGGAAGTTGAGGCAATGACGGAATCATCACTTCGGTTATTGAGAATAGAAGTCCTGTTCTCAAATGATTCGATAGTACCCTCTTCCCAAATATCTTCTTCTTCTTCTTCATGATTTCTGATGTTGGGAAGAGAACAGCCCGATTCTTCACATCTTTTCTTCACCAACTTGAGATGATTTCGAGTATCGATCAACTCTTTCAACATGGAGTCCCTGAATCTGTTGTCTGTCACTTCAACCCTTGTAAGAACTGAGATCCACTCTTGCACTGAAACCAAATGCTTGGTAACTAGGAGCTTGTACAATTCCCTCAGTGCATCAAAAACCACTTTATTGTCACTTGTTTCTTCAACTTTGTCCCCTTCTTTCAATGAATCAAGACGTATCTGCCGAAGCTCAGAACTACGAAACTCTTCCATTTCTTCATCATCAACTATAAGATCCACTGGCGTAGTGTCATTTTTTGCAGTAACAATATCTAAACATTCTCCAAGTTCATCAATTGTTGACTGTAATTCTTCTTTAATTGATGAAAAAATTTCCTTGAGAGTTTCGAACTTTTTTTGCAAAATTGCTTTTGTCCTCATCTCTCTCTCCCTTCTCTCTTGTTGAATCCGAGCTGCATTAGCTTGTAGGTTAGGGAATTGAAAACGCAGTGTGTTTTTCAGGTAGTCAAACCCCAACCTCAGCTGTCTGTAATAAATCCCATAAGAAGCATTCCACTTTTCCAAGAATTCGATTGCCTTAGAACGCAAGACAGAAGCAACAGCTGGAGGAGCCGGAAGCGGCAAGTTTCTTCGGAATCCTACACTAAGAGCCAGTAACTGATCCATGTTCTCAACAAGAAGGGTTCTGAAAAGTTTTGACCGCATGAAAAGTTCATCTATTATGAGAAGTGCAAGGTATCTTACCTGCAGAAGGCACACCAGAATGACATTAATCCAACAGCATTAATATTTCCCCACACAGAAAGAGAGCACAAAATCACTGGTGTACATAACAAAACAAAATACTGGGAAATCACAATGACCAATAGAAAGCCTTTAATAACAAGTTAAGAGCTTGTTTGGCAGGTGAATTTTCACATTATGCATTCTGTCTTTTCACATTTTAGGTGTTTGGCAGCATTTTAGAGAATGCAAAATGCAGTCTCAAAACCACCAAATGAAGGCACAATTTGATAATCAGCTCTGCAGGTACTTTTGCATTCTCATTTTGCATTATGGGTAAAAAATCTCATCAAACACTACTCTGTTGCATCTTCCAAACACTCTACAGATTAATAATCTATTTTAATCATAATTCAAAAATCTACAATTCACAATCCAAAATGGAAATGCAAAAGATAATAGGCTCCTAAATGGGCCCTAATTGATTCCTCTGGGAGGAAAGTCTTCCCAAATGCAACCCCCTAAAGCTATTCTTCCATAACAGCAAGTTTGGCCAAACTTTCTGTTCAAAGTCTATACCTGCAACAAATGAAAACGAGGGCCTGTTCCAGCTCAAATTTTCAAGGTTCCATTTTTCCATGACAGGAGTCCTATCAATCTAAAAACCATTAGCTTCGCCCCAGTTCCTACATACTAGCTTTCGTACCACAGATATGTATGTGCACAAAAGGAACGTTGTATCAAAGCAAATACATATACATTTATTCCCACATTGTCCTATGAATCAATTCCAATCGCCATCTGAGATATGCCTAATATTTCCCAAGTCAAACTGACATCTAACCAAGTACCCCTAAACCCAACCTTATTTAACCAATTATTCACTCACACAAACACCCAAGTATATCTTGCTCACTCACTCGAAAATAAGATGAACATTACCTACTTTATTTGAGGTTCTTACCGGCTCCCACTTCAATGATCGGAACCGTTTGTTTTATAAGCCTTAATCTTTTAATCATTCCTCAAAAAATCATATCAATCGTATTTTTGTAAATGCTAGATCAAAATGTAATTTTTTTGGGGTCTAAAATCACGTGTTATTCGATGAAATACTTACCGATATAGAAATGAACTAATTTTTTGCTTGACATTGTTTAACAATAAGCCCTACAATTCAATTATTTTACTATCGAAGTAAAAACTCAGAGTGTACTACACGAATTTGAGTAATGTTCACTTACTTTTTAGGTGGGTAAACAAATAACGCTCTACAGAAGCCTTAAACTCCCATTCGTTTCTCATGCTGCATGATGCAAGTCACTATTGTATCTCTTAGAGTTTGTCACATATTGGTTAATTATAACCTCTGAAACTAGTATATGAGGCTGGGTAGCCTCTCCACTCATTGGCAATTGGTTTTGAGTTGAATGCTTTAACATGGTGTCGGGGCTAGGCTTTCGGAGGCTTTTGGACAAGACTCTATTAATTGGTTGCCCTGTTGTTTGTGCCTTAAGTGCACCTTGTTTCGTTGTTTGTTGTGATTCTTATGTTATGGATCCATTATTAACCTCTCCATGTGCAAGTTAGGGGTTACACGTGCGTAGAAGTATTAGAGCTCGTCACACATAGGTTAATTGTAACCTCTGAAACTAGTTTACGAGCTTGACAGCCTCTCCACTCATTGCCAACTGTTTTTGGGTTGGATGCTTTAACAATATTGTCAACAATCATCGACTCGTGGATGTGGTTGTCGAAGCCTGGCTATTCTTGGAGCTCTTGGTTAAAGTGCCCCACCAATGCATAATCTTGGCTACGCCACTGGAAGGGAATGCTCGAAGTTACTACTTTGAAATGTTGGATTTCAGCATTATATTTTCAATAAAGATAACGTTTAATTCACTTTCATTCTTTGGGCCAAAATTACAAGATGGATTTGAAAGTTTTGTCTTTCTTGATTTGAAATTACTAGGTGAGTAGGCGATCATCGGTATTCACTATACTGCAATAGATTATCCTACTTGAATATGAACTTTAATCAAGTGCATCTACTCTCTCTATTGAAACCTTCAGTTTCGAATTGTTAAACCACCACCAGTTGGTAAACTGCCACAATTTTATCAATCCAACCTCAAAGCCCTTCATTTTGAAATCCATTCATCTAAAGAGGGCATCAGTTCTCAAGTTCCCAACAAAAGTCCAAACCTTTGGGTGCCAAATTATGCGGAAAAGAGAAACTAAGATGCCATTCCCATTGTTTCATTAAATTTACGACGATGGGAAACCTATAAGGGAAACAGAGAACAACATTGGACTAGTATACGTACCTGGGAGTGGTCTCGCTTCATGAGTTTCATAAGGGTTTGGAGGGCTAGGCGGAGCTCGGAATCAGAACGACGGACGACCGATTTGATGGCTTTGAGGAGACGTGGGTCCACCTCTGCCGCCGTGGAGTTGGTTGCCTCCTCTATCAACCCTTCCACAACCACTCTCTCTCTCTCTTCCTCCATCATCGACCCGGATTTCCCACAATCCTATCCAAAATAATACAATAAATGCCCTCCCAATTTGCAAATTTCGTAACTCAAGAGGCAAAGTCGACGACGGAGAAACAAGAAAATTACATTAATGCCCTATTGGCTAGTCCGACTACTACTCCCTCTCTCTCTCTCTCTCTCTCTCTCTTACTATTTATTTGTCTTCCGCGAAAAATTGTGTCACTTTCCAAATGAAAAAATAAAGTGTTTTGTGTATTACTCCCTCCGTCCCTTTTTAAATGACCACTTTCACTTTTTGACTTTATTTTTAAATTCTCTATAACTTTCAATCTATAATATATTATATACTTTTGAAAAAATTGTACTCCTTAGAACTCATTGATTTCTATAAAACAAGATCCATATTACATGTTTCATGTAATATAGATTGAAAATTATAAACAACTTTCGAATCCAGCTGAAATAGTAACATCATCACTTAAATAGGGACGGAGGGAGTATTTTTTAATTTTTTTACACTAAATTAAAGTACTATCATGTACTTAAAGTACTATCATGTACTTTAATTTGGTGCGAAAACATTTGAAAAACGATATACGGAAGTAATTAATTTTTTTATTTGAAAAAATACAAAAGAGAGAGTGTGGAACAAACAAATAAAAACGGAGAGAATACTTTAATATATTAACTGACGTAACGACTTAGGAAAATGAAAACGACATCGTTCCCTCCCTCACTAGTCAATAGTGCTCTGCTGACCCCATCATCAGTCATCCCACCTAGTAGCTTTTTTATTTTATGGAATTTCTTTTGAGGGAGTTTCTCAACTCGAGAAAAACTTGGTTGCAGATAGGGTATAAGTAAAGGTGGTGCTCCTTCAACCCATTCTGGACATCTAAAAGTATGTTAAACGTTTTGAATTAAAATACTCTCTCTCCTCTCCCTCTCTTTTATTTCTCTCTCTTAATCCGGACCATCCAAATACATTTTGGACAATTCAAATGTGTGGAGAGGGTATCCTATTTGTACCCAAGTTTTTGGATGTTGTTGGTGTCAAAACTGTTTTTGTTCGTGCCAAAACTGTAGTGCTTAAAAATCTTGTACCATGTGCAAATTACAAGTCTTTTGTGCACTATAATTTTGACACAAGCAAAAATAATTTTGGCATTATCATTACTCAAGTTTTTCTCAACCCAAAGAGTTGGTGATAGACTTGAAATACTCGCAAGTTCCACCTTCTTCGTAAAAGAAAAAAAAAACAAAAATAGTTTGCAGAGAGGCCTCAAAACCTACAAGGCCCTTCAAGATGGGTGGTCTCGAGTTTCAGGTGGGCGGGCCTTGATTAGTTGGCCCAACCCAAAAGTTTAACAAACCATGGCCAGAGTAGCATATGACAGTCCGACTTATTAGCACATGTTATATCACATTCGTTAAACTCGTAGTACTACTACTACATACTCCCTCCGTCCCATAAAATTTGATCACTACGAAACTATGTGTAATTTTCGAACTACAAAATAATGTGTTTACGAAAATAATTTTTGAGTCAATATGGATCTTGTTTGATACATCTCATCTAGAACTTTTATACGGTGCAAGAAAATTTCAAAAATTATTTTGGTAAATACATTATTTTTTAGTTTGAAAATTACACGTAGTTTCGTAGTGATCAAACTTTGGGACGGAGGGAGTAATAAATTAGGAAGATGTCTTTTAGCATAAGTGGCCGGGGAAACTTTTGAGAAAGGAATGTCTTTTGCCTATTGCCACTCAATCAAATATTTAAATGTCCTGGGGTTTGCGGGTTAATTAAAAAGATAAGCATTTTGTTTTGTTTGCGGGTCCTACACTGATGCACTTTCAAGAGACTAATACTCTCTGCACATGGATCACCATGGTAACACACACACACACATAGAGAGAGAGAGAGAGAGACCATTTGATTATTCATAGATAAGAAAAGGAGAAGAAGCATAAAGAATGGTATTAGTAGTTTAATCTACGGATCTTAGAAAGACCAATCATGATTTGGTCCAACTTTCAATAGGCAAAAACAATTGGCTCCCACAGAAGATGTTTCGTAATTGACATATACTTCTTCTGAATATAAATATATGTAGGATCTAGCCAAATTTACAAAATTCCGAGGACAAGTTAATATCAGCAGAGCATAGTTAGTGTTAATTTATTTTCACACTCATTTTTTTTTTATTTTTTATAACCATACTCCTTTTTTTTTTTGTTCTATTATGATAGTAAATTCATAAAATTAACATTCCATTTGTATATTTTTTCACACTTTGGAGAATAACATCTTAATTAATTCACATCGCAAGAAGATAAAATGATTTGGGCCTAGTGGTGAAGTTTCACTTACAATTTTTGCTACTGACTGGTGCACATGCCCATCCAACACCAATAATACATAGACAGGACTGGAGTTATTAATGGTGAAGTTTCATTGATGTTGCCTTTTTACTTTTTAGGCAGTGGTTAAATTACACGAATAATACCGTCACCGAAAGCACAAGTGGAAGGAAAAAGCAAAAGATGCTGTAGTGTTAAAGCATGGATCCCAACAAACAAACAAACAAAGTTTTGACTCGAACAATCTTGGCCGTGATCCTCACTCCCTCCTCTCCTCTCCTCTCTCACAGGCTCAATCATCGGTGGGTTTGTTGGATCTTTAACTCACTCCTATCCACCTGCCCAAATTTACACGGACCCCCGCTTCACATCACATTCTCCGAGTGACAAGAATTTGGGGGTGCATATATAGAGTGCCACGCCCGTCATATCCGTCCACCTAAGTAATAAATGGTAATTTTTACATAAATTATATATTTATTTAAATTTGGATAATCTAAAATTTTTGTGGACGATTAGGATGTTCGTCTGGACCGGTAGTAACACAAGGGAAAAAGATGAATACAAAAATGATTGTGACACACACACTCACATGTAATGGAACCCACCCCAATATGTGATGGGATCCACCCCGATGTGAGGTTCCATCACATGTGAGTGTGTGTATATATCACTATTCAAATGAATAATAGCAGCATTAAAATTTCACTACTACCTTTTCTACGTCTGGATCCAACAGTTATCACTCTATGGGTTTCAAGCGCTTCTCCATCTTTTAGACAGTTCTGTTACTTTTGTTGCAAAATGCTCAAGGAAAAAGGAGAGACGGTACAAGGCAAAATATACTTGGCTATCAAATTTCAAGACAAGTCATTCTCTTAAACAAAAGCTGTCACGCCCCACCCCGCTAACGGCACCCGTTGTGGGCCTGAATCGGTGCGACCACGTGACATTCCAACACAAGACCCAACATCACCTTACAAAATCTCAGAATAAAACACAGCGGAAGACTTCATTATTTAAATAAAAGTGTCAACGTTAACCACAGTTTCAAACACCAACAACCATCTACTAAAAAATAACTTAAACACTACATGTGCTCAAAACACTCTCTCATTACAAATCATTAAATACTCTCTTATGACAACATGTTTAAAATTCACTCGACATCAATTGAACACCCCAAACGTTGACTGGTAGTGGACCCCTTCTACAGCCCTTGCTATCTGGAAAACCATAAAGGAAAACCATGAGTGTGTGAGACATAGAAATGCTCAATAAGATACAACCAAATCAACATCCAAAACATAACGGTATTTATACAACAACTTTCAACATGTATATAACTAATCACATGCAAGTGGCACGTCTGTCACATCTTACGTATCCTAAGTCACTGTGGGAGCACACCCCGCTCGTTGTCACCAGTAGCTAGCCGACTTTCACACACAACATACATGCATATCCACAACAAAACTATCTATTAGCATGATATACATCCATCTTCACAACAACACGTCATCGTCACATGATATACATCCATTTTTACAACAACACATCATCAATACAGTTATATGTCCGTCTTCACAACAATACATCATCAACACAATTATATGTTATTGAACATAATCATGTCAAACACACTCACCTCTGATTCGACTGGAGTATGCCAAACTTACGGTTTTGGCACCTCCCGATGACCCGACTTGTCACGTAATCACAAGCTAAACACTATTAGTATATGATTATCTTCACACATTAACACAAACGCTTAAATAGAAGTTACACAACAAAACACGAGATTATAAATTCTGCGGAACTGTCCGCCTTCAACAATTCACTAAAAATCACCTACTCAACATTTACCAACGATTCCAACTCCAAAACATCACCAACTTATCAATACATAAGACCCATGAGAACCCATATCCATTAATCATGCTTAGTTATAGCAAACTTCAAGAAAAACTCAGCTCAAAAGGTTGCCCAGATTTCCAGAATTCTTCAACCATCAACTTCAAATAAAAAACTGTTATTGCCTATAAGAAATCAAGGCACAAACCCTACATAGAATCGAAGATATACGAGTCTATTTTTCAAATCAAAAAGCGGTTCACAAAACGGATACTCGAGCTATGAGTTATGCTCATTTTCCCAAAGAGAGTCGATCTTTGCTGCTTGTGACCTTGCTGAACCCGACAGCTGGCTTCGGTAGAACATTTTTCATATTTTCTGTGTTTCTCATAAATTCTGAAAATTTAACACAACATTCAAGACATGCATGGGTAGTTACAGTAAAAATTCCAAAAAATTATGAATTCAGGAACAACGTCCATAAATTCACCAAAAACCATAGCAGATTCAATTTCAAAAAAATCTGTCAGGAAACCCCTCACTTCCTTTCCACGAATTTTACAAAACCAAACCCCAAATCACTCTTATAAAAAGCAAAAGACTTCATTAACTTGTAAAAGAACAACATACTCAAGAATTTTGGTAATTAAACACCAATTCATACCTTAATTTGGGGTTTTCCCCAATCCCCCCTTCTTCTTCTTCTTCTTCTTCTTCTTCCTCTCTCTTTCTCTCTCTCTGATTACAATCAGCCAAAAAGAAGGAAAAGAAGAAAATAAAAATATTTGATGCCATATTGCACTTCTCCCCTCAACTATCTTTGCTATTAACTTTAAGCCCAAACCCCATAACAACTCTAAAATGCGAATTAAACACTATTTATCCGTGACGGGTATTACAAAAGCAGAGCACAGGCCTGTAGTGGATAACTCAGTAACTTGCTACAGGGTTTTAGTGAGTCTCCTTTAGCCGTCTATCTTGCACTGACTGCTCGGATTAATCCAAACTCTAAATGATTTAAGCCCATTCATTGTTTGAATTACAATCCGAGCATTCATTATCAAAAAAAGATGACCGGTTGAATTCACTACAACCACATAGTAAACCCCTCACTATAGGGTCACCGTACCTCACCAACATCTACGCCTAAGACGCAAATCGCATCCACAATTTACACAAAACATTACAGAATAAAAGTTGATGGATAACCACGAGTATTTCTTCTAACAACAAAGTTTCTCCTTCCCACGAGTAAGCAGATATTGAAACTGAAACGCAACAGGCAACAACATATTGATTTTGTTCGTTTCTCTGTTTAGTTTTAGTTTTAATGACACCATCATTTCTCTCATTGTCTCTCTCCACTCATTATCTGCTAACATCATCAATACTAAACTATCTAACCAAACACAATTATTCTTATTGATCTCTTATTATTATTACCAGCATAACTTAAACATTGTTTTGTCAATAACAAATGACTAAAGAAAATCCCCCAACACTGATGTGAACTCCTTTAGGACAGATACCTACTAGTACTGCGGAGGAGGAGGAGTACTATTTTTGACATAAAAGCATTTCAAAGTTACTGTTGGTTTCTCTGACCTTCTATTACACCAATAATAATAATAATAATAATTAAAATGAGACAATACAACAAACCACCACGTGAAAGATGTCCCGCCCTTTACTCCTTTTTTATCTCCTCCGACGAAAACAGAAAAAAACAAGAAAAAGAAAAAGAAGAAGAAGAAGAAGAAAACCAAGCAGCAAGGGAAGGGGAAAGAAGTTTTCCCTTTCTCCCAAACAAACAACCCCCAGCCAGCTAGCAATCGATCCGTCCATCCAAATCAATCGCACCCACGTGGAGCGAACCCGATCCGGGACCTGGCCAAATCATACACAACCCGAAACCCCTGTTGCTGTATATTCCCAATTATGGACAACCCACTCATGGTACCCGCAAACGCAAAGCAAAAGCTGCCTTTACTATCCACCGGAATCAAATAATTTGACGCCGGCAACGACACGTCAGCTCCTGCGAAATGCATCACCACCGTCGGCACCTTCACTACCGTCTTCCCACTCAGATCAAAACAAGTGTCGAATAGCGAGAAGTCCGCCGCCCTCTTCAAATCCCTCGCTCCTGCCCGAAAAGCGTCCCTCAAGGCCACATAAGCGGGTCGGGTCAGCCGAGTCACCGACGTACCCGAATCGATTATGACCCCACCGTTACCGGTGTTATCAAGCTTGAATAGAGACTCCGAGATCCCCTTAACTTTAATACCTCCGACGCTCATTCCGGTTAAACCCAGGTAGTAGAAAGTGTCTAGTTTCGGGTTAGTGAGTAACGGCGTGAACACGGCGGTACGAGAAACCGCAGATTCGCCGAAAACGACCGACGACGGTTTCGACGAAGCGGACCGGTCCACCAAACAGTAGGAGAATTTGTTACCGAAACGGCGACCGGCCTGGTTGGGAAAAGATAACTTCCCCCGGCCTAGACCTAACAAACCGGCTGCACCAACGAACAGCCCTTCGTTGTCGTGGCCGCAACCCAAGGCGATGTTTTTGACTCGGATTCTACGAAACGTCAGCGTTTCGGTTGAGAACTCACCGAAAGTGAAGGATCCGTCGCCGTAGGAGACTTGGTATAAGCACATCTGGCGGTTGTTGCAACCAGGGGAGTCGAGACGGCGGCATACGGGGGAGGCACAGGAGACGCCGGCGAAGGTGGTGGATTTGGTGGGGTCGAAAACGGGGTCGGACTGGGTGTAGCACTTCTTGCAGGGGGAGCACTGGATCCAGACGACGTCGCTTCCAGTGTCTAAGACCATATAGGAGTATTTGGGAGGGGTGCCGATGCCTATGCGGGTGAAGTACTCGCCGCTGCCTTGGGCGATTCCTGATGTAACTGAGCTGCTGAACCCGCCTTTGCCACGCTCTCCACGACTCACGTTGGGGGCTGCTGCTGCTGCTTGAACGGCGGCTGTAAGGGTTTTGGCCCTGGCGGCGTCTCGTTCGAGGCGGCTCGCGAAGAGAGTCTCAGGGGTGGAATCGAGGGAGGAGAGAGAGTCGCGGTGGTGTAATTGAACGGAGAGGGTGGTGGTTTGAGATGGGGGGTCGACGATGAGGGATTGGTCAGAGTCTTGTTGGGGGGATGAGAGGGTGATGGGTTTAGGGAGGGGAGTTAGAACCAGGGTTTGGTAATCTAGGGAAGTGGAGAAAGCGGTGGGGAGACAGAGGAAGAGGAAGGAGAAAGAGAAGAGAATTGGCATGGCTGTTTTCTCTCTCATGTTTTGGAGAGAGAGAGAGAGAGAGAGAGAGAGTGAGTGAGTGTGTGTGCTTGCTTATTGGGAGCATAAATAATGGGGAGAATAAAGAGGGGAGGGGAGGGTATGTGTGTATAGTGGGGAGGATAGAGGCAGGTTCTGGTTTTGAGTTATGTTGGATTTACCAACTTTACGAGAACAAGTTGTAATGTTTGGATATCCATTTGGGTTGGTTTGGATAAATTGAAAAAATTAGTTTTTTAGTTTTTTTAATTTTTTCCTTATTCAATTTTTTTTTGTATTTGTTAGTTTTTAGTCGATTTTTTGTGGTTCTTTGACTTGTCTCGACAAGAGAAATTTAAAAAGTATAAAATTATTAGTCAAACTTAAAGTTTTGTGAATAAAGACGAAGGTGACATCCAAAAAACCAGTTTTTTGAATTATTTTTTGTCTTTATTCACACAATTTTAAATTTGGCTAATAATTTTATACTTTTTAGATTCTTTTTGTTGAGACAAGCCAAGAAATTACAAAAAATCGATCGAAAACCTTCAAATGCAAAAAAAAATTGAATAAGGACAAAACTAAAAAAAACAATAAAACTAGTTTTTTTCAATTTATCCAAACCAAACCTTAATGTGTGAGTCCCCATCCGTACCAAATCACTTCCTATTTTCCAAAATAAGTGTACCTTACGAATAGTCGTGTCATTTTTCAAATAAAAAAATTGAGTACTTTCGTTTATCGTTTTTCAAACTTTTTTACATCGAATTAAAGTACACATTGAGTACTTTAATTCGGTGAAAAAAATTTAAAACACGATACACAGAAGTACTTAATTTTTTACTAGTTTGAAAAGCAGTAAGGGAGAGAGAGAGAGAGAGTAATAGACACTTGTTTTTGGAACAGAGAGAGTAGTATTTGTGGTCCTAATGTTTACTGTTTCGAGGTAACTATGAGATGTGTTTGAGAGTCCCATTTTTAATTTTGGGGAGTGATTTTCACACCTCCAAATTGTTAACCACACCCCCTTTTTGTCTTTTAGTAACATTTTCATGTGTAAAAATGTCACTAAAAGACAAAATAGGAGTGTGGTTAACAATTTGGGGGTGTGAATATCAATTACCTTAATTTTTTATTTTTGACTTTTTTGTTTTTTGGCTTTTTATACTATAGTCAGAATGTATTTTGAATTTGGTAGGAGTGTGTGGAAGAAATGTGAAGAATACATTTTGCAAAAAAAGTAGTGTTTGAGAAATATATGCAGAATACATTTTGCAGGTCTTTTTGTTAATCAAAATGGAAAAAATGAAAAATGAGAAGTCAAATAGCTCCTCTCAACCTATTTTTGACTTCTCTTCTCTAAACTCAAAAATCAGAAACTCATTTTCACATAATGTGTTTTCTCCATGATGTGCCAAACACCTAGAAGTAGAAAATGTGAAAACCAAAATGTAAAAAATAGGTGGCCAAAACACCCCTTATGTTTATGTACAAATTTGTTGTTATTAGCAACGAGCAATTTTTTAGTCGAAAATTCTATAGGTACATCCCAGCTAATGGTGTCCAAAATCGAGGAGGATCAATTGTTCCACGGTTTTGGGACACTATTAAGTTGGTGTGACGACACTTTTATTCATCATACGTTGTAATGTTGGGGTATTATGTAGCTGTATCCCAAGACCATTAAATAATTATTTATCGAGACAAATGTTATGTCATTGAGTGGTTAATCTTTTGATGGAGGGCACCGTAAGAAAAGTGATTTTAAAAATATTATGCTTGTAACGGTCTTGATTTTTTGCTAAATAAAAATTTCATTTATTTAATGATTTCTCTTTTTAAAAAAATTATTTTCTTTAATAAATTACTTAAAAGATACTTTTGGTAATAACTATTTTGAATCAATAATAATTTTCTACTGGTATGTGTGTGTGTGTGTGTACTAGTTTATTTATACTACTAGATTTTTACTAGATTTTCTTTCATTAATTTCTAGATTTTCCTAGGGTTGTTAGTCATGTGCCTGCACATGTAGGAAAGAGGCAGGAAACTTCTCGCTTACTTAGTGTAACGACCCGCTTGTACGGGGATAAAATCCACGTAGCCCTGAATCATGTACTTCCTTAACTCAACCATAAATCTGCAAGACAGAAAAAGGGATAGAGCACATTTGCCTCTCGTTTGCAAAGACCCTCCAATGCCTAAGTTAGTTTCTCGTACTTGAACTCTCAAATCACAATGCGTATAAAGGGGGGTTTCACAGCATACCTTTTGTCATGGTTATTGCCTTGTATTTATAGGTGCAGATGTCCTTCACATTAGGCATCTCGTGCCCCTATTTCCTATTCTCTTTAGGAATCCTTTTCCTAATAAGACTTGCCTATTAGGGACGAGCCTTCATATCCTGTTAGATCTCGTCTAGCAGAGGTCTTTCTTTCCATATAAGATTCTTTCCTATATGGGGCATACTTCTAGTCACATTAGGACTTCTCATATCAGTCCATCACTTTAGGGGATTGCTCCTTATCACATAAGAAGCCGCTGTAGAATATTCTGGAATGTCTCACTGCCTTATTCGTGGCGGTGTCGTGCTTTTAGATAGCTCGTCATGACTCGTACATAACTCAGCTCATCACGCTGAGCTGAATTACATATTCCAGAATGTCGTTTAAGCTATATTCGTTGCCTTTCTAGCTTGGCATGTCGGGGGCACCCCCTCTATGCCTTTTGCCGAGCTAAGGTATTCTGATGTATAAACTTACTTAATTATTTTGACCTTACTCATGGTCAGTATAGCTCGACAAAGGACTTATAGACTCCCTATGTGGTGCCAAGCTATTCACCCTCTCGTGGTGACTGCCATAGGCACGTGATACGCCTATCAATAGGGTAATCAGATTTTACCCACTCCACCGCCCACATCTTGCACAATATTGTCCGCTTTGGCCGCCCAAGCTCATTGGACTTCCCAGTAGATCACCCATCCCTAGATTGCTCCAGGGTGAGCGCGTTTAAGTTTGAAGTACCAACGAGCTTTGATGCCCGCACAGCTTTAAAAGGCCTTGGGCATGATCTATTCTCTTATATCATAGACCTCTGTTGCATTTAGGTGGGTCCTGGGCTGTCACATTCTCCCCTCCTTATGATGCAACTTCCTCGTTGCATATTGGCCAAACAACTTTCCCCCGGGAGTTATAGCACTTTGTTCCCACTCTGGGATTCAAGAGGTGGCTCTTACCCCTTAGTCTGGGGTTGTACTTTGATACCAACTCTAATGACCCGGCCACGCCTTGCACAATATTGTTCCATTTGGCCGCCCAAGCTCCTTGGACTTCCCAGTAGGTCACCCATCCTTGGATTGCTCCAGGTTGAGCATGCTTAACTGTGAAGTACCAACGAGCTTTGACGCCTAGATGGCTTTAAAAGGCTTGTGCAAGTTAGGGCATGATCTATTCTCTTATATCATAGACCTCCGTTGCATTCAGGTGGGTCCTGGGCTGTCACACTTAGTCACCAAGTATAAATGCATGTGCAAGAATCCCATAAAGTTGAACCCATAGGATTTTCCCCTATATTTTATTTAATGGGAAGATTTCCTAAAATCTTTTCCTGGATTGCCTAGATTTATTAGGTTATTAGACTTGTGCCTATTTAGTGCACATTTATGTCTATAACTAGCACCCAAAACTCTGTTAGTAGGGTTTTTCTCCCTTATAATTGAGAGAATATATTCTCTATTTAAAAACCTAGATTTCCTAAGATTGCATAGTCCTTAATAGCTAGCCATGTGACTCCTAACTTGAGTTCTAGCAACCAAAACTCCCTAAAACAAAGGTGGTCATGCAAAATTATACACTACTTAGAGCCAAGGAAATTGCCTAGAAATTTCCATTCATTTAAAACCCTAAGATTTACTAGCTAATTAAAGCCTATGATTTTTAGTACCAAAAATAGGATTTCACCTAGGATTTTTATTCCCAAAATCCCTAGAAATCTTGTACTAAGATTTAGCTAATAAATTGGGGAGATTCTGAGCACATGGAGGGGGAGAGGGAGCGGGCCTAGAGAGGAGAGAGGGAGGGTCACCCTTGCCTATAAATAGCAAGCCTTCTCTTCATTTGTTCCTCACACCCAAAGAGCTCACAATTTCCTCTTTCTTGTTCTTGAGTTCTAACACTTGTTCTTTTCCTCCTCCACCAAAAAACACCACACTCCTGCACCTAGAACCACCCACCAATTCAAAAGTAGTAAGAAAGTTAGAAACCTAGGTGTTCATAGTTCAACTGGAATTCTACCTATCTTGTTTGGCTTCCGCCTAATCATCGGAAAACAAAGTACGTAGCTCTACTACCTAAACTTTAAGTAGCTTTTGTACTTTTAGTTAGTAGATTATTTATGTCATAATCATGCATGATTTACTACTAAACAGTTCCTTAAAGTTATTTACTTAGCATTTTTTCCCTGAAAATTAGTCATGTTCTTGAAAAGCTTATGGTAGAAAGTGAGTTTGTCTAAAAGTAACTTTTTCATACTCATGTGTAGTTGTTACTATGTCCGAGTTGAGTCAGAATTTTCAAAATACGCAGTTATATTGCCTAATTGAAAATTGACTTTTCAAAATACGCAGTTATAATGCCTAATTGAAAATTGACTTTTCAAAATTATGCCGTTATAATGTCCGTTTGGTTTCGAAAAATGAGATAAAAAAGGTTTTCTTAAAGTAACAAGTAATAAGTAATGTTTTGACCAGTATTTGGACTATGAGATAACACAAGGCTAACACCCTTGAGGGTCTGTCAAAAGGACAAGTTTCGCGTTGTCTAAGAAAATAATGGTGATTCTAACTAGACTCTTTCGACCATCCGACTCGGGACTTTCCTGGTTATCTCATTTGTCTAAAGAAAGTCACCAAAGAAAATTAAAAGTTTTGAAACGACTTCGTAAACAATCAGTAACGATTTTCTGATAAATCTAGACTGTTATGAAAAAGATAGCCCATAGAAAAAACCGTTATTTTATGTGACACTTTGCGTGTAGGAAAGTTGTTATTTTATGTGCCATGTTTATCAAGATGCATGTTCACGACACGATAAGGTTTTCAAGATAATGATTGAATAGTTGTTGATGAGAAAAAAAAATGAGAATGAGAATGGATTAAACGGAATTGAAAACAATAACGCAGTCTTAATGCCGCCCATCATGTTAGTGTGCGCCACAATGTGATTGGGGCTAAGGAATACAGTAGTACAACGAGAGTGCCGCCCCATTTTCATGGAGTGAACTTGGTGTTTAGGGCTAAGTGTGCATAACACATAGTGGACGGACCTTGAAACGTGTTGTGGGGATCAGTAAAACAAGGCAGCTGGGACTATGTCACACATGTGTGCGAGGTGAACAGATCTTGTATCTTGTTATTGTGTGCCTGGATACAAGCAGCCAGGACCTTGAGCGGAAAGGTTGGTGACTGTCAGTTGAAAGGAGACGAAAATGACACAATTACTTTCGAGTGATGGGAGATACTGATATGGTTGAAATTTGAAGAAGAATGCTTGAAATTGAAAAGATATACGAGACACTGTTTACTTGTGCACGAGATACGCACAAGATACTTTGATCTGCATTGACATTGACACATCTGCATTTATGGCATACACTGTTTTCAATGAACTCAAGTTTTACTTTTCTAGTTATATATATTGTTCTAAAATTGCTAGTTAAGGTTTGAGTAGAACTGTCTACTGGGTGTTATCGCTCACGGTGTTGCCCTCGTGTAATCCTTGCATAATATCATGTTAGACCATATAGATGAACAGGAGGAGTACTATGGCTTGAAAGCCCATAGAGCAGAGCAGGATACCGCTGGGATGGACGGTTATGCAATCGAGTACAGAATCCCTAGTCAACCCTGTAAAGAGTGAATGTATTAGTAGGGAGATCTATAATTTTCTTTTGGAATACTGTTGGAAACCCTATTTATTATTTATGTATTATTTATTAGCAAACCCAAATTTTGGGGACAATGCTATTTTGGAAAATGTTGTGCATGGTATGGAGTAAACGTTACACATTCTTTTGGTAAAATGTTATGCCATTTTGTGGGTTTTGTTACGCCACTTGTTTTTGTTACACTTTAATATGATTAATATTATGTCATATGTTGGAATTGTGCCACGAATTTTTTTTTTTTGGAAAATTTTAATTGTGTTTTGGATTTCCTATTGTGTTTATGATAATGCTTTGATCGTGTTTTTTATAAATATGAGCCTTGTGGTCTCCTAGGGCTTTAGACTTCTTGAGTAAATCTCTTTGAGGGAGCCCTCATGGGGTTTCCCTTAGTGTGTTAGGGTTTCTTAATCGTTTCATTGATAGTTTTTAACTCTTGGGATTGGATATTAGGTTTTTTTTTTTTTGCTTGTCCCTTTAATGTTCTTGAGATGTTGTCCCTAGATATCTGTTTGCTGTTTCAGTTAGAGTTACGAGTATAGCCGGCTCTTTGTATTCTCTCCTGTTCATAGTGAATCATCTCTTGCTCTTCGCCTATGGACGTTCCTCTAGGGCTTTGTGCTTGAGGGGGAACCACGTAAATTTTGTGTCCTTGATTTTCGCTTGTTGATTTGTTTTCTCTACTTCGTGGCTTGTCACAACATCATTGAATGGTTAATGTTATAGGAGGATGTGCTAGCACTGTCCTTTCGTAGTGACCTCGAGACACCGTCATACATATGGTGTTAAAGCTCTCTTTAACATTACACTTGTATGTTTTATTTTAAAAGACCATGTGACGGCATTTGAAGAACTTTATGTATTCCTTTTTTCATTTGCAGTAATCCTATGTTCCTCTTCCAAGGTGTTTTTAGTAGTACAATTTAAAAAACTAAACATAAGAATAAAGGAAGAAAGTCAGACTTCAATTTTACTGTGTCGTTAAGATGTTCTAACCAGTACCAACCAAGTTGTGATTCTAACTTAAAACTCAAGGACAAGAAATCCATTTTTTTCTGAATGGGACAACATAATTTGAAGAATTATATTCCACAATCAAGAATGTTTTATCAAAGTACAAGAACCACAGAAAATATCATTCTACGTGAAACTTAGTTCAAAATTTTGATTAAAATATCCTAACCACACATCCTCGAAAAAAAAAAATCCAGTCCAGTAACCATTTCACACTTTTGCCTTTTCATTTGAAAACAAAATGGTGGAGTATTATGCAGTAGTTATAAGTTGAGTACGCATGCAGTATTAATACTACTTCATAGTTTAATCTCATAAATTTGCAAATTTTCAAGTCTTAATGCAAGGGAAGACGCAATTATGCGCGCATAACAATGAAATATTGCATGACAGTTCTACTAATTAAGTAATTTGTTTTTTCATTGAAACATGTTACTAGCTTTTATTCTTCATAACGAACGTTTGAGTCAGTTTACGTGCACTTTGATTAATTTCGGAGTCATAAAGTTAACAACACTACAATCCCTCCAAGTGGCATTAATAAATTCGGAGTACTCCTTTGTTGGGCTAAGAAGGCATGAGAAATTTCATGTCCTCATTCATTGAGAAGATGGAGTGAACAATACAACAGTATTAGTAAAGAAGATGACAAAGGTGGAATTCCGGTGAAGTGCGTGCTTTTGTAGTGATCCCGGCCCACCACTACAATGGGGCATGGCCCTTCCTCGTGACTCTTGTCTACTCCTCTTTATAACCCCACAACCTCTTTTTCTTTAAGCCTTTTTTTCCGCTTTACTAAATAGAAATAGATAGATAAATAAAACGGAAAAAAAAGGTTTATATATTGCATGTCCTGAGCAAGAGCTAAGGCCCCGATTGGATGGAAGATTATTTTCAGGGGGATAACTTATAGAGGAGGATAAGATAAGAGGGGGTATAATTTTTAGAGAGTTTGCCCACACTGATTTGATGTCTATGGAGGGGGGTAAAATTTGACTAGATTTGGATGTTTTATGAAATGAGGGGGATAAGAGTGGATGGATAAGGAAAAATAAAACTATCAAATGACTATTTTTCCCTTGTGCAATGTTAAACTTGATTAAGTATTAAATTAACTATAGGAATGCAAAACTCAACATATTTAATTAATTTTGGATAATTTGAGGTTGGGTATTCTTTTCAAAAAAAAAAAAAGGGAAAGAAAAAAAAGAAATAGGCTACGTGTTGGGCGTGGCCCTATTAATGATTGGTTTTGGCTAAAACAATCCCACATGTTCAAACCCTCCACCATCTTCACCATTCTTCCCCACCAAAATAAAACCCCTAAAAACAAAATAAGGCCGGCCAACATTCCAGGCAGCTTTGGTAGTGCTCCAAACAGCTCCGGCCATTGCAATAGCAGGTTTCTCTCTTCTCTTCCTCTCTCCAATCATCTATTTCTTTGTTTTTTGAAAAACGGAAAAATTATAGAGATGGAGGCTGAGGTTGGGGGAGGGGGATAAAAAAGGGTATCATCGTCCAATTAACACAATCTCCACCTGGATAACTTTTTTTTTTTTTGGGGGGGGGGAAGTTATCCCCCTCAAATTCTCCCTAGCTGGATAAGTTTTGAAGGGAGGAAAAGTAATCTAGGAGCCATTTTGCCATTCCAAACAATGAATATGGAATAGGACCCACATTTATCCGGGGCTAATCCCCCATTCAAGCAAGGCCTAAAGTGCATAAGAGTCCAAATCTTTAGTTCGTCCAAGTGCATTGGACTTTATCAACTTTGTTAGGACTATCATTTTCCCATCTCTGGATACGTTAACAACAAATTCAAAAACATTGGAGGGGACTAAACTCCCATTGGAAACAATAAAAATTATTTGAAGTGGTAAGGTGATCAGTCACCATCAGTGGCGAGCCACGTATAAACCAGTATGGGCATGCGTCCACATTGGATTTTTGGGAGGATTTTTTTTTTTGCAATTTTGTAAAAATATAGTATATAAATTGATACATTACCATTTTTATACAAGAAATTAATTAGTGTTCTTGAGGCACCATTACTAGGTATTATAATATCATTCTCCAGCGCACGTTTGTGTGAGACCCAAGACTAAATAAATGTGTTTTACATGAATATGTGATGAAAGCCGATAAAAAAAAAGTTATGGAGAAAGGTGTAAAGGCATCATGTGACAATGCCTCAGAACAACAACTAATTACTCGATCACAAACAAGCCTTAATTCACTAAATTTTTGTCTTGAAAATATAACATGTTTATGGAACCCCATACCTCAATTTATTCAAACCCCACACCTCCCCTCTTGGAAGCCAAGGTGTACAACCAAATAGATTAAGAGACAAATTTGTACATAAAATGTAAGTTAAGCGAGACTCATTTCAAATGAGAGTTTTGAGAAGAATATTTTGAGAATTTTTTTGAGATAGTGTTTGAATAAGTTTTTAGAAAAAAGTAATAATTAGAGAAAAGTGTAATAATTGGAGAGAGATAGAGAGAAATTAGAATAATAATTGAAGAAAATGGTATGAGTAGAGAAAAAATGTGATTAATGATTGGAGAGATGAGAGATGAGGAAATAATCTTTTTAATTTTTTTTAAGAAATGTGAAGTGAACAAAAATTTGCTAGATTCTTTAAAAAAAAGTTTTTTTTTTCACAACAAACGTACTAGNAGGCTGGTTTGGGTGAATTGGGAAAATTGGTTTTTTGATTTTTTTAGTTTTGTCCTTATTCAAAAAAAATTGCATTTGTAAGTTTTCGGTCGATTTTTGGTGGTTTCTTGGCTTGTCTCGACGAGAGGAATCTAAAAAGTATAAAATTATTAACCAAACTTAAAGTTTTGTGAATAAAGACAAAAAATAATCCAAAAAACCGATTTTTTAAAGAAACCACAAAAAAATAAAACCAAAAGACTAGTTTTTTCAATTCACCCAAACCAACCCTAGTCACTATCATGATGTTGAATAGATATAATTTTCAAATGCATAATTACCTAACAAATCCAATAAATGAACAATTAAATAGCAATTCGCACCCCAATTGAAAATACTCCTAGAAACAAGTACAATAGGCCAATAAAATCAAAACAAATACAGTCCAGTAAATCAATAGGGACAGACCAAAGTGCATAGATCGTGCACAGATGGGTATCGATGACCCACATTTTGGTCCCACAAGAACAATCAGAGTCGTTAGATCATCTTAGAATAATTTTCAGAGGGGTCCCGCGAGAAACAATCACCTCCAACGGACTTGTGTAAGTGGTTGATCCAAAAAGCCCCCATTTCATTCAAAATTGTTTTGAATGAAATGGGGTGCTTGGGGACAACCACTTACACAAAGCTCTGATGGAGGTGATTCTCGCTCCCCCCGGAAATTTATTAGATCTAAGATGATCTAATCGGGCCGTTAATGTGAGGTAATCTAAATCCAATCGCCGATCCTCGGCATCAATTTTTATCGATCGATACATGCACTATGGCCTGTACCAGTAGAAGGGTTCAATACAATCCACTACAAGTATTTTGGATTCAATACTTCGAGATATATGTTTGTACCAACTAATGACTTGGTATGCATGGGCCAACAAAAATGCATTTGATATGGCTATGAGAAGAGATGTGACACATTCCTTAATGGGGCATTTGGCTGGTGAATTTGTAATGAGGGCAGATTTAAGGGTGAATTTGTCAAGAGGGTGGATCCACCGCTTAAGAAGGGTGAATTTGTTAATGAGGTGTTTGGATGGTATTTTGAGAAGGGAGATTTGGAGGGTGGATATGATAGGATTGGATGAAAAATGACGGAATTGCCCCCACTTTGGTATTTTAATATAAATAATCGATTAATGGAATTAAAATTACAATAAATACAAAATAATTAAAAATAATTGCATAAAAATACATAAAAATAAATAAACAATATTTTGACAAAAAATAATTTCAGATATATATTTTTTAATTAATAAGGCAAACAAATGTAGTAATTATTTAATAATACAAAAAAGGAGGAAAATGCTTATCTATCTATCTATCTATATATATATATATATATATATATATATATATATATATATATATATATATATATATATATATATATATATATATTGGTTGAATGGAGAGTAGATGGTGTATGGTTGATGAATGTTTGGTGGCTTGGTAGATATGTTAAAAAATGGTGGGTTTGTATTTGAATGGTTGTTCAAAAATTCCCTATAAATACCAAACATTAGTCATTTGGTTATTTACTCGGTATTTTCTAAAAAAAAAGTGTTATATTTGTACAAATTTCCTTGGTTTCAATGGCATGTCGGGCTTGAAGCGAGATTGAGGAGCAAACTTTGCTCCAATACCTTACGACCCTTGTTGATGAGGGTGTTTGACAAGGTGATTTTGGATTTCGTCCATCATATTCGGAAGTGTTACAAAATCTAATGCAAGGTTGTTTCCCTGAAAGTGGTATTACAAAAATTCATATTGAAGCTAAGATTAAGGGTAGGGCACGGACCTATTGCTCTGTTAATCAGCTACTTGAACGTGATAGATTTGAATGGGATGAAAGTGAAAACAGATTGGTGGTGGAAAAACGTTGAAGTTTGGAATCAAT
Organism: Vaccinium macrocarpon; assembly: GCA_022606695.1. Lineage (NCBI taxonomy): Eukaryota > Viridiplantae > Streptophyta > Magnoliopsida > Ericales > Ericaceae > Vaccinium > Vaccinium macrocarpon. Next base: position 375,118 of record CM040176.1, on the reverse strand, counting down.
TTGTCCAAATACGAAATCTTCAATATTCATTAGTTTTATATTTATTATTGTTTATATAGTGTGGATTTGATATTTTTGTCAAATTTTATTAAATGTAGGCCCATCGAGGATTTGCAAATTGGAATGGAAAACAATTTCCCTACTACAATCAATGGCGCTATTGCTTCACACTTCAAAATGGTGGAGATGATGAAGATTGAAGCCAAAGTGGGTCGTTTGAAGAATAAATTTTTATTTCTTATTGGCCTATGTTTTTTTGATAGAGTTTGTTTGTTGTGGAGTCTTGTAATGTATGTCAACTAAATCCTCATATTTACTTGACAATCTATATTATTTTTTAATAATAAAGTGTTCATTTTAATAAATACATAACACTTCCATAATTGTCGAACATACAATTTCATTTAGAATCGAAAAGAAGTGCGAATAAAAATCAAGCTACAAAACCTAAACAAAAAATTACAACAAATGAGATTTTTTCCACTCTCATTGTGCCCACTGTATTCATCTTCATCTTGCAATGCACTTTTGGATGTCGAACCACCCAATAGTACTCTGTATCTAGACTTGCCATTGCTTAAAACTATTTGGAAAAAAAACAATGATCACATTGTAATGTCAACAAATAAAAAAGGACTTTGCATATATAAAAAATTACTTGGCTTAGATTATTGAATCATTGGCAAAATTTGCATAAATGAAATAACATATTATGTTGCCAAACGGTTTGTAACCATTGGGCATCATAATTTGTCTCCCACCAAATTCTTTACCTTTTAATTTCCTATCATCACAGCCTTTAACGAGGATGGAACATAGTTATGCCAACTAAACAAAGACAAACTAACCAACGTTGCACCAGCTACCAACATCCACAGCATCTACCTACATAAGCGGCAGATGCCAGCAACATGTAGCAACTAGGTACGAGTTTTGCATGATTTCTGTGTTGAGTTAATGCGCGCGCGCACACACACACACACACTTTGCTCAGAAATGTTAATGCTCGCAATGGACCATACGACTACAACTTATGTTGCCAAATGGGTTTAAAACTTTAAATCCATTGGCCATCATAATTTGTCTTGCCCAGAGTACCATATCACTATGTATTTGTCCTAATTTCATCATTGCCGTAAAGAAATAACAAAAAATCAACACAAAAATCAGCCATAACTTAACACAGAAACCTGCAATAACTCAACCCAGAAACCTGCAATAACTCAACCCAGAAAATCTACCAAAACTCAACCCAGATTTGTGCAAAAATTGAACACACAAATCAGCCATAGCTCAACATAGATATCTACAAAAACTGAACACAGAAATCTACCAAAACTAAACACAGAAATGTGCAGTTAACTCAACACAGAAATCTGCCAAAACTCAACACAGAAACCAGAAAATCTACCAAAACTCAACCCAGATTTGTGCAAAAATTGAACACACAAATCAGCCATAGCTTAACATAGATATCTACAAAAACTGAACACAGAAATCTACCAAAACTAAACACAGAAATGTGCAGTTAACTCAACACAGAAATCTGCCAAAACTCAACACAGAAACCAGGCATAATTCAACACAGAAATCTGCAAATAAATGAACCCATAAATCTGCCAAAACTCAACACAGGAATCTATCAAAACTCAACATAGAAACCTAGAAAAACTCAACCCAGAAACCTGCAAACGTAAAACACAACAATCTGCAATAATAGAACATAAAAATCTGCAATAATAGAACACAGAAATCTGCACTAGCAGAACACATAAATCTACACTAATGTACAATAACAGAACACAGAAATTTGCAGTAGCAGAACACGGAAATCTGCACTAACAAAACACAGAAACCTGCACTAACAAAGCATAGAAATCTGCACTAACAGAACATAGAAATCTGCAATAGCAGACCACAAAAATTTGCACTAACAGAACACAGAAATCTGCAAGAAACCCAATACAGGGACTACAAAACCCAATATAGAGACTACAAAACCCAATAATGGGACAACAGGACTACAATATGTATGCACACACTTCAACATGGCTATATAAACTACATAGTAAGAAGACATGTTGCCCTAATTTAAGAGATTGCATATACAGAATGGCCTATAGGCTCATAACATTATCATCATTGCCCACTTAATTCTAGGTCTTCAAATACAATGTTTAAAAATTGAAACAATTAGTTCACATAACTCTAAATTGGCAATGGGTTGCCCATGAGCTAACCAATCGTTGTACATTTCAGTTGCCAACTCATCGCTCATTTTGGTCCATTCGTTTGTGGTTTTAACCTGTGTTATGTACTCTTCTGGTGGTACATCATTTATGTGCTCTTGCTCCCACACCGTGTATTCATGTTCAAAAGGGTCCACTGCCATTTCTCGCTTAGTCAAGTTGTGGAGGAGGCAACATGCAGTGACAATACAACATTGAGTCCTAATGGGATAGTAAGAGTATGATCGCGAGATTCCAAATCTCATCTTCAAGACCCCGAATACCTTTTCTACCACATTTCTTGCCGTGGAGTGCTTCATGTTAAAGCACTCTTCTCGGCTCTGTGGCATGTGTCATTGCCTCCAAATGTTTATGTGGTATCTCTGACCCCTATATAGTGCCAATAACCCTGGGTCATCTGTGTATCCATCATTGACAAGGTAGTAATGACCTGCAAGTTGGGGAACATGCTTAAATGAGTAAGTTTGGTAAAATGTGGACTATACACACACACACACACACACACACACTATAATCGAACATTTTAAGGGGTGCATACCGTTTGGGATTTTCAAACCATGAGGCCTCATAAGGGTGTTTCGGAGGACTCTCGAGTCTGTGACTGACCCTTCCCAACTAGACAAGGCGTATATGAATTATAGGTTTCTACTACCCACTCCTAAAACATTTGTAGCATAGTCACCCTTTCTTGACCTATTTGTGCCTTGTGTTCTATTGGGGGAAGGACAGGTACAAATGTACCGTCTAAAGCCCCCAAACAGTTCTACGAGAGATGAAGGAAATTCGTTAGTATTGAAGTTATCATTAAATATTACAAAATATGTGCATTAAATTCAATATTGTACAATCATTTACCTCAAACCACTTCCACCTAACATCCGGCTCATTCGCGGGAACGGGTTCGGGATGATGCCACAAGACATCGTGAAGCCGCAACACTTTTGACAAAACTGCGTTGAAATGTCTACTCACTGTCTCCCCTGATCCCCAAAATTGGAAAGTGGTATGCCTATTTTTGGTATGGTGGGACAAGATCCACAAAAATATCGCAACTTTCTCAACAACAGTGACATTCCTAGAGTCCTTTGGTCCTCTTTGCTTAAGTAGAATGGACAACTTCATGAACACATCCCTATTTACTCTCAATTGTTTATGATAGTGTTTGTCATTACCATTTACTAACCTATTAAGGCTCGAAAGTTGTTGTTGGTAGGGGTGAACAAAAAACAGGCTAACTGAACCGAGTAGGTTGATTTTTTCGGTTTTTAAAATATTTAAATTCAGTTCGGTTCTTAGAATTCAAATTTTTTTGAAACCAGTTCGGTTGCCGGTTCAATAGATGTTCAGGCGAACCGAACCGGTTATATACGCATATACTAAAAATTGTAAGAGGTGGGGTTCGAACCCACAACTTAACACAAGGCATGCTTAGCACTTAACCACTTGGCCAGCCAACGTTGTTGATTCAATTCACGTAATAAAATTATTTATTAGTTATTTCAAATCCTTTTACCAAAATCCCTACCTACCAGAAGAAAACTCATCTCATCAGTCTACTCTCATATTTTTCAACATAAGCCGCCGCCTCCTATCTTAGTCTCTCTCTACCACCCACCTGTTTCTCTCTACCACTCTGTTCGACGCGGTCATCACTCATCATCGTCATCGTATTCAAGCACCTGACGCCGTCATCAAGTGATTGATGCAATCGTCGTTGTCCGATGTCGTCTCTCCGTTTTGTTCAGATCTGTTTTCTCTCTCTCTCTCTCTAAGTATGTATACATGTTTGTGTATACATATATAGATAGGTTTGTATGTGTAATATCACAGAGCTATATATATGTATGTATATATGTTTTTATACATACATATGTATATGTGATTGTAGATCTGTAAATTTTCTTTCCTCTTTTTGATTGTAGATCTATCTATATGTTTTTATGTGTGTGTGTATATATATATATATATATATATATATATATATATATATATATGATTGTAGATCTGTATATTTCCTTTCCTCTTTTGATTGCAGATCTTTTTGACGCGATCTCCTCTCTTTGGATGTGAACCGAACCGACTTCGAAATCAAACTGAACCGGGACGAACCGAACTGACCTCTAAACAGCCGGTTTTGGTTCTATGTTCTGTCCGAAATGGTTTTGTCCAGTTCACTTAAAATCACCCCTTAACCGAATCGAACCGCTTACACCCCTAGTTGTTGGTATATATTAGGTTGTTCAATTAGAGGAGAATTCCATTCCCTTCGTCGAACCATTTCATCAATGCAGTCCGTAATTAACAGGTACAATTGGAATAAACTATTCACAATTCTCATGAAACATATTACAACTATCATTGCATCACGTTTGGCCTTCTTTCTTCGTTCACGTATCGTTAGTCTAGCCATCTCTGTGTAAATAAAATGGGCTCAGATTATGCCAAAATCAAATCATAATAAGGTGTAAACAAATTTTAGGGCTCAGATTACAACATCAATATTATGAAAACCACAAAATCGTACAAATTATGACATAAATGCAATCTCCAACGAGAGAAACATGAAATCCCTCACTAATCATTTCAACCCCATAAATTAGGGGATAACCAATCTCTTTCAGATCCATGAGCCAATCAACAAATTAGGGCGACTTATTCATAAACTTAAACCAATAAATTAGGGCAACATGTCTCTTTACTTTGAAGTTTTTTATGAATAGGTTGAAGTATGTGCAAACTCTGAAACAACGAAATCGTCACTGGAAAGTAGTGATCGATTTTCCCACAATTTATGACAAGATGAAAGAAAATCGTAACTAGAAACCAATAGATTATGGCAAATTATTCCTCCATTTCAACCTAGAAAGTAGGGAAACATGAAACATTCATTGGAAACCCACAAATTAGGGCAAAATCAAGCAAAATTGTCACTGGAAACCAAATAAATAGGGCACTGTATGGATCAATTTGAACTCGAAATCAGGGAAACATGAAACAAGTACTGGAAACCGACAAATTAGGGCAAAATTTGGTTCGATTTCAACCCATCAACACAAGATGGTTGAGATCGAACTACAACACAAGCATAAATATTGAAACCCACAAGTAAATAATCACTGGAAACCACCAAATTACGGCAAAAATCTGTTCGAAATATTAAGAACCATACCAGATCGAACTCGTGTCAAGCATTTTTACCTCAAATGGTGGAGATTGAACTCGATGCAGATTGAAAATGGAGCCACAAGGACAAACCAGCGACTGCCTTTTCTTCTCCCTTATCGTCAGTTGAAAACCCTAACAAATGATACACGGTCGAGATACTACATATAAGAAGAGGAGAGGGAGGATTTGGAGGGGCAAGATGATAACAAAATCGTCCGAATTAGCTAAAGACGGGGGTGAGGCTATCATTAGCAAATCCACCTACGGGTGGATTTGTTCTCCCTACAGTAACCATATCAGGGGGGACGAAAATGATGCTAAACACCGGAGATAGAGTAGGACTAGGATTTGTTTGGGGGGGCGCTTGGCTAAGGAGGGCACAAATCCACCAGCCAAACAGGCTCTAAGGATTCTGTTGAGGATGCACTCTTGATGGATTTAAAAATTTTTGGCGAGGTGCAGCGTAACTTGTGATCTTGCCATCACGACACTCAAGATGTGAGGCCTACTGAGTCTATGTTAGCGGGTGGCCCTACACAAATTCACATGTTACTATGTTTGGTTAGGGTCTCAAATCCATCATTCATGGTCCTTTATAAAATTTTCTTTTTATTTATCTCTACTCATTATTCCCAAAAACCTTCCTCAAAACTCAAATCGAACAAAGTTGTGAGCCTTTTTTTTAATTTTTAATTTTTTGACTTTTTGATTTTTTGGATTATTGTCATATTGTTTTTTGGAATCTAAGAGGACGTCACTGTTTGAGATAAATATGCAAAATGCAGTTTGAAACAAGAGTAGTGTTTCAGAGATATGTATAGAATACATTTTGTAAGTATTTTTGTTAATCAAAATGAGATAAATGAATAATGAAAAATCAAAAACTCCTTCCAACCTACTTTTGACTTCTGTTTTGAGAGAGTGAATTCTAAGTATATTCAGAATTGAAAAAAAAAGAGAACGAGAAAAACACCCCTTATTTGCTTTTTTTTTGGAAAATAAAAAGAATTTGATAAATATCGATAGTGCAACGGCACAAAGATCTGAAGGGGACACAAACGTTTTGAAACAAAACCACATCATCAGCCGTTCTGTCGTCTAGGCACACCTATATTGAGGGGGAGTTTGGCTAAATTTGGTTTTTTGGTTTATTGAATTATTTGGTTTTGTCGCTATTCAATTTTTCATTTGTTTTAGTTTTAGGTTTTCGATTTTTTGAGGTTTTTTGGTTCATACCGGTATGAGAGGAATCCCAAAAAGTATAAAATTATTAGCCAAACTTAAAGTTTTGTGAATAAAGACAAAAATAAACCAAAAAACCAAAAACCAATAATCCAATTTGGTTTATTTTTGTCTTTATTCACAAAATTTTAAGTTTGGCTAATAATTTTATACTTTTTAGATTCCTCTCGTCGAGACAAGCCAAGAAACCTCAAAAAATCGACCGAAAACTAACAAATGCAAAAAAAATTTGAATAAGGACAAAACCAAATAATCCAATAAACCAAAAAACCAAATTTAGCCAAAGCACCCGTGAAACTGGTACCCACTTTCCACTGTCCCATTGGTGATCATCATTGCTCTTCCTCCACTGCCACTTCAGAGCATTCATTACAACTACACAAAAATGTATAGACGCTTTGCTGTGGTATTTTTTAATTTTTTTAGTACAATTTTAGCGCAAAAATGATTCGCGTACACCAGGATGCGTACACCACATGCACACAGCACATCCCGACTGTACCACATGCACACCACACAAAAGTTTTTTTTTGATGTTTCAGATTTGAAATGAATTCTTACCGGTAAGAGCTTACCGGTAAGAATTCATTTCAAATCCGGACCATCAAATCCTAAAATGGATGATCAAAGTGTGTTGGTGTGCATTTCGTGTTCACATAGATTTGTTCATTTTAGCGGTATCTTTTTTTTTTTGCCTTCTTTCATCTAAGTTCAGATATTTGCATCGATAATTTTGTTCATGATTTTTTTTCCCATCGTTTTTTTTTTCTCTTCATATTATAGAGAATATCGATCAGCTTCTTGAGAAAAACTTGTCGATGAGCTAAGTTTGAGCCTTAATTCGGCTCAGTTCATCTCGTTTAACTTTAACATGTCCAACGAATCGAACTCGAGCTTTGAAAAATTTTGTTCAATTTTTTACGAGCTGAACTTGAGTCAGATACCTTACCAAACTTATCCCGAATCTACCGAGTTCAGTGTCTCTTCTTTTCTTTTCTTTTTTTCTACTAGGAGTATTTAAATGACTGAGAGTCAAGGTTGGTCCAAGGTATTAGGAGGCTGCCCAATCGTCAACTGGGACTCTATACATTTTTACAATTAAATAACAATAATGAAATAATCGAGTACATAAATATTTTAGTCAATTGTATTAAAAAACAGACAGGCTCTGGTTTTAATGGAATAGACATCTCTTCAGCTTATTTTTGACACAGATTTAATACATGGTATCTTCAAATTCCTATAATGAAAATATTTTTGACAAATAAACACTTCAAAACACTAAAAAATAAAGTGTTAGACACAATATTTGAACTCAGACTGAGCTTTCACCAATGTATTTTTGGTGTTCTTGGACTCGAAGTTGTCAAATCAACAAGTCATTTCCTCATATACATCAATTAATTGGACAACTTATAGTTTGAGAATACCAAAAAAACCACTATAAGAACTCGCACTAAAAAACATAGGGTGGATTTCGTTTCACTGTATCAAGAAGAGTACATCTGTTAATGATATGGAAAAATGAGAGAAAGTTGAAGGAAGATAGGAAAGGTTTTGATCGGACAGCGGCAAGTTGCGGGTGGTTCGTGTTGGTGTTAGGGATCTGGACGCCTGACCATTTCGAGGTCATTTTGGGCTGTTGCTTTGCGACCATTCTTCGGGATGGCCGCGCTACGTAGGATCGGTGTCGGTAAGTCTCTATCAGTTTCTCTGTCTTCTTTACTCTCTGTTTTTTCCCCGGTACCTTGCCACATACTCCCATCGGTTCCTCCTCATTTTCCCAGTCTTCGCCCCTTAATCTCCCTCTTGCTTTTCAGCTTGGTTTAACTATTGGGTTTCCAGATTTTGCCTAACGGCACGGTGGCTTTGTGGTGATGGATGGTGGTGGCATTGGTCTCCCGCCGTGTTTGTCCCTTGGGTTTTCATGGCTTTCGCTTAACAGCATTGGGTGCTTTTGTGACGGTGGATGGGTGTGCTGGTTTGCCTTTCTTGGTTTTGGTTGTATTTTCCGACAGGTTGTTGGTGGTTGCCGTTTGGACTAGTGGCGTGGAGGGTGGCTGACGGCTATTTGTGTGGCTAGGAAACTAGGGTTTGGTTTTGGGCTTCTCAGGTTGGGGGCTTTGTTGCATATTTGGGCTTTTGGCTGCATTTGTATTGTAATGTTTGAGCTTTTGGCCTTGGATTTTTTTTAGAGTTGTCATGTTTATCTCGGCTTCTAGGCCTTGTTTGTTCGGGTTCGGTCCGTTTTGATTGGGCGTCTGTGCCCTTAGGTGTTTGGTCCAACTTTGGTTGGACTCCCCTTTCCCTTTATCTTGTTGTACCATTTAACAAGATTCCTTAATAAATTTATTGCCGATAAAATTAAAAAAATGATATGGAAAAACTAGTATTTATAACTGGTCGTAACATGGACCTTTTTTTTTTTTATTTATAAATTTGAGGTCTCAACTCTTAAGACCAAGGCCTGAGCCTCGGGAAAACCTTGCCCTGGTGCTGTGGCCTTGTTGTAACTTAGATTGTGGGGCTAAGAAAATGTTACGTGTCACACCCTCAAAATTTAAAAGGATAATTCATTAAGATAGTCCACGTGGACGGTCAACAAGTCCACGTGCCACGTCAAAATCTAAATAGAATAGTCAAAATTTACGTCCAATTATACAAAGGTCAATGGGTACCCACACCCCAAAATGAGAAAAGACAAATGTATAGTTATTACAACCCCAATGTCAAAAATGAGAAATTTAATTAAGTTACAAAATCATCTTAACAAGTACAAGTTCTAATATGATAGTATAACTCCTCCATTGGCTTTTAAAACAATGCATGCATTCCAAGCACTCCATATCATGCTCCTTGGGAGGCACTTGAAATTTGTAAGGTTGAGCTCACTAGCCCAGTAGAAATTTTTTTAACAATTCTAAATGAAATGAAATATACATGGGTGATAGACAAGATAACAAAAGTCATGTAACAAGTGTAAAAAGGGTGTTCAAATAGTCAAAGAACTTGAAAGAAGCACATAGTCGATTAGATTTCATTTGCTCCAATCATTCGTGCCCAATTAGTGCCTAACACGCACACAACATGCCTTATATGTTTTACACAATATCCATATCCATCTCATTCCTTTCCAAACATTTAATCATTTTTCGGGCATGCCATATAGGCCCCGTGTCACTCCAGGCATACCCTTTTAGGGCCCCGTGTCACTCCGGGAATACCCTTTCGGGCCCCGTGTCATCATTACCACATTCATACTTTGTTCCATGCTTAATAATATTATTACGGTGTCCATATGTCTCATCACCTTACTATCATGTGTTAATTTCACGTAAAACTCATGTTTCAAGTTACCCGAACGTATCCATAAAGGAGATTTTGACCCGAGTGTCAAAGATGTCAAAGTGACCCTCCCGAACCCTAACATGTGACCAACAACTTACGCAAACGAGCCACCAACAACGAATCACGATTCATGAAATTTTTCAAAAAATATAGGTGTCCTATCGATAGGAGGTTAGGTCCTATCGATAGAAGAGAGATCAGATTGGTCGCTATTGAAGCATCAGAAAGTCCTATCGATAGGAGATAAAGTCTTATTGATAGGGCGTCAGAGGCTCCTATCGATAGGAGGTCAAGTCCTATCGATAGGGCAACCATCAAAATGGCCAGAACGAAAAATGTAATGCTCCTATCGATAGGGGATGAAGTCCTATCGATAGGACAGCACCAGATCCAAAATTTTACAACTCAAGGGGTGATCAATGGTAGGGATGGCAATGGGTAGGGTATGGATCGGAGGACCCTATTCTACCCCCGATTCCCAATTGTGAAGTTCTTCCCCATCCCCACCTCCATACCCAAAAGGGATAATGGGCAATCCACCATACCCACCTCCTATTGGGGATCGGGTATATTCGGGTAAATCTATATCCAAACTAGTTAGCAAAAAAAGAAGAGAAAAGGGAGATGATAAGATCTAATTTATGTGTCCTATACTAACAAAAACAAACATTTAAAACAAAATAGAATAGAAAGTTGTGAAGAAATAATAGTCTACCAAGATTATATATAATTTTAAAAATAACTATTAGTAAACTTTTTTTAACACTTAAACCATATATAGTTCTAATTCAGAACAATATCCATAAATTATACCAATATGCATAATTATATATATACACACATACATATACATTTATATACTACTATATGCCTGCATATACATTCATAAAATATATGTATACAATTTGAAACGGGGGCGGGTACAGGTATTTGGAGATGGGTATTACAAAATCATACCTGCTCCATTTTCAGCCGGGGATTCTTTAAGTTCTACCATATCCACTCCTATTGGACGAAAAATCAAATAATATCTGCCTCCAAATAGTCGGAGGTGGAGCGGGTATCCATCGAGTTTGGGGAAATTGCCATCCCTAATCAATGGAACTTCTCTATTGGCATCTCTTGGTTCCAAATGGACATATTAAGAGGACGAAGAGGTTCAAACAACAAATTAACACAACACATTACCAATCTACAAGATTTGCCATTTTCCCCAAATTCAAGAAATTGATAAAAGATGGGTTTCAAGTAATTCACAAACATCTCCATGAAATCAAGCAATAATGGGATATGTTAACACCCAAATCAAGAGAAGAACAACATAGGAGCTAATAGATGGTGAGTTACAATACCAAATATAGTTTTCCCTCAAGCAAAACAATAAGACATGGAATGTTTAGCAATTAATTGACTATACACACACATACACTACATTTACACTTAGAAGAGCAAGACATTTTCCTACCTCAAGTGAAGGAAGGCTTGTAATTCAAGTGAGAGCAAAACCCTAACTTCAAAATCCAAGGAAAAATTCATCAAACACCGGTGTGAAACAAGCACATGACCGCGTAGAGAATGAGATTTTATGAAGGTTTTGTGAAGGGAGTAAGCTTGGAGCTTGAGATTTAGTGGAGTTTATGGGAGAATTTGAGGAAGAAGATGAACAACAATGGAGGGTTAGAGAGAGAGAGACATGGCTGGCTATTTTGGAAGGGAGGAGAAATGATTTTCTCTCCTCTCACACACACCACATATATTAACTTTAGAAAAATTACACCCCCGGTCCCTATATTGACTTGTGTATAGCACTAAGACCCAAATCAATTAACTACACCTAACAATCCACCACTTAAACATTTTAATCAATTCCTCACATTTCCCAAACTTTATTTTTGAAAAATTAGTTTAAAATGCGGGTTCTTACATTACGAGAGTTATCTGATGATAACAATAAAATGTTACGAGGACAAATAGATCTACAAAAGTGATACATACACAACGGATGGCCACAACAGAAGGCCAGAAGGGCCCCAAAACGAACGACGTCGTTTTGGGGCCTTACCCATTAAAAAAAAAACCAAAATTCAACCCGAAACTCTTCCTCTTCTACTGGAGGATGGACCCACCCATGCCCTAAACCAGTAAAACCGGGTCCAAATCGAACCCTTCTTCGTTGGAGTTTTTTCTATCGAAGCAACAACATCCTCCAAGCATAGCTCCGGTGTCAAGTTTGGGTCAAGTTCTGGAAAATAGAGGTGGTTTTAACTTTTGCGGTAGGCGAGGAGACTGCTCTTCTGAGGGTTTTCCAAATTAAAACTAAACCCTTGTTTTTGTGCACACACACAAAAAGAGAGAGAGAGAGAGAGAGACCTTCAAAGCTATACTTGCGATTTGAAACTCTTCGGCGGTGGGGATCGCGGTTGCCCTCTGTCACACTCGTCGGCAGCGGCGGCGATGGGCTTATCCTAGTTTGGAGTCGCCGGGTTTCAAGGCGGCGATCGTTGTCACCTTCTCCCTATCTCGGTTACGCCTGAAGGAAAGAAAGGGTTTCAGCGATTTTGAATTTTGATTCTTTTTTTTAATGGGTAGGGCCCCAAAATAGCGACGTTTTGGGGCTATTGTGGCCTTCTGTTTTGGCCATCCTTTGTGTATGTGTCATTTTTGGGCTAGATTTAAATGCAAAATCGGCCGCTGCTTTTATAGACCATTTGCAAATGAGATAAAGGACAAGTTGATTTGCTGCTCTGGGAACTTGTATTTTGTATGTATGTTCTTACATGTAGTTCCAAAGACGGATTGAAACCGAAGGCCCAGACTAATAGAAAATAAAGATTTATTTGATTGGGTGAAATTAGTGGGAGTAGAGTAGTTCTGAACTTTGTATATGCATTGTACATTTGATATCGTGAGAGATCATAGTAATCTCAACAATCCGGTGACTGGTGAGAATAGATATCCTCCGTCCCTTAATGTAAAAAGCAGAAAGATCAAACGGGGCTTTGGTACACATATATAGATAGCAGAGAGAAAACTCCATGGAGTCTAAGAAAAGGGTGGAGAGCACCTTAATTACTATAGAAACCATACGAAGGAGGTCAAGGCATGCAATTAGCAATGAATTTCCTGACACAGGCACTGTCTATCCCCCTTGTGTTTTGAATCCTTGTTTCATGGGACAACCATTTGGGGGCACCTTAAAAATAGAAAAAGGGAAGTTTGGCTGAAGGAGGAGAGAGAAAGAGGAACCACTAGAACCAGAAAGATCATCAATGGCATACACAGGGAGGGAGCCCAAACATTGCACCCCATGACAGGGCAAAAGGAAAGGAATTATGACACCAAAATGCTATGGACATAACATTCACATCAAGACAGGACTCATGGGTCCCACCCCATGTGAGTATTATGTCCGGATGTTGTGTTTGAATGTTGTGTTTGTAGCATTGTTCTAGATGTCAATATGCCACTGTAAGTTTTTAATTGGGAACACCGTCTTCGATTCTTCATGTATTTTTAATTGAAGGAAGAGAGATTCATTTCACCAATAGTCTTTATACAGAAAGGAGAATACATGTAATGATATGGAAACAACTGCATAAATTATTCACTGCAATTAAATTACTTGCTATTTCATTTGAGTTTGTTTCAAATTCCAGAAGATTGCAAGGCAAGCTTATATGATTTTCACATCCGTTACTTAACAAACTCTAGCCAAATTGAGCTAGGAAGCCTAGCGCACACCGATTACATAAACACATTTCTCGAGAGTGAAAACTGGAAACCGCTTAAACTTCAAACTAAGGAGGGAATATCTAAATGAATTAGTGATTTACCATATTGATATCGCTTTTCAATTAGTGATTTATCATGATATAATTTTGGGATTCTATCGTTATTGATTAGCCTCCCTTCCTTATGGAAGTGTTTCCCTCGCGTGTTATCAGCTACAATATTTTAGTGGATATTTCTTGGAAGAATCCATTGACAAGCTTAGGGACTGGGCTTATGGCACATAAAACCTGGACATGCCCTATCCTCGGTTACATCATTCCTCAGAAACTTGGCTTTCCTATCTTAAAAAAAGGAGGATTTGGAAGATTTTTTTGGGGCTCTCTTTTCTCTCAAGAAATCAATATTCTTCACTGGTGAAATAAATTCTGATATAAACTGGAAATAGAACACAAAGCAATGTCCTTTTGCAAGGGATTTCAAGGGACTCTATTAGTTTCTCAATTGTCATGGAAACAATGTCCTTTTTGCTTTCTATGATACTGACTTTGAGTCTGAAACGCTCTGGAAGAGACCTAAGAATTTTTCTCTCAGTTCTCGATTCACTGACCGACTCACCCAGCGTAGTCATGAAGATGACAATAATACTAAGCCCAAGATACAGTAGTACTTTTGGAACGTTTAAGACTCTTGCATCCTACACTCATCAAACATAACATCCAACTGTTGCAGTTTCATAGCAGGAGTGTCCTCATGGGCAACGCTGAGGATATTCAAAGCCTCCTTGGCTATCTCACACTTTGAGATCCTCTAAAAGTCCTCAGTATAAGTGACAGCACAAAATATGGCATTCAATGCCTTAGCGTTATAGGGCATGTTATCAAGGTCAGTTTGATCATATTCTGAGTGAGGTTAATAGCCATATGTCCCAGACACGAACGTCCTTGACCATTAGGATTGCTCTCGTGAGATGGAGAGCTTCCCAGTAATCAAAATCAATTTTGTCGAGTAAAGGAGGTCTTGGGTAACCATTGTTTTCTGGCCAAACCGACTCCATACAAAGACAATCTGATCCTGAGGTGGTTAAAAACTAATTGAGTAATTGCGTATTATTCAACTGGATATATCTATCTATCTATCTATCTATCTATCTATCAACATCCCAAATCAAATTGAATCGGATAACCACTTAATGAGAGTACCTTATTGAGCTCTGCAATGTCTCTTCAACTGTCACGAGTCCATAATTGTTGTGCTGTTTCTACTAAAATACCTTTTAAGTGAAGCGTATTACTCCCACCGTCTCCTAAAGTTAGACACTTTAGGGAGTGCGTGCCATTTTTAAATTGCTTATATCTTTCAATTCATAACGTTTTATGTGATTTTCAGAATTTTGTTTAAAAGAAGTAATTGAAATCTATCAAATGAGATTTCTTATCTAAAACTTTTTTATAAAACAAAAAGTTTAACAATGCAATTTTGTTAGATTTTGAGAAAACATTCCATTTGTATCGAAATTCAAAATAATGTTTTTCCAGAAACTATCATAACCGCCACTTGATCACTGGGAAGATTACTTCGATGATTTTAATCAAACATCTTTCAAAGAGATCACATGCGAATGTTGGTGCGGCTCGAATCAAATATAAAATTGCTAAGTTTCTTTTTACTTATAATTTTGAACTTTGACTAGCTAGCAAAATGGCAGGCACACAGTAGTTATTTTTTTGCCAAGTAAAACCAAGAAAGGACCACAAGATTCTGATGAAATGTTCACACTATAGTTGCTTGGGCAATATAAGTCGGGTATAGTGATAGCAAATAATTTTGAATCCTTCAATTTGTAATTTAGGTGACTCCTATACTTAAAAATGAATGGAAAAAAAAAAAAAAACTATATGAGATGGAAGCAAATTGAGCTTTTCAAAAATTACAATTGTTAAAAACCAAGTGATTTTGTTTTTCTTAAAAAACGTGTCCCAAATTCGAACTACATACTTTTGACGATTTCACTAAAATATGAAATTTAGTTTGGGATGCGACTTTGGCACTCCAAAATTTGATAGCGACACACCAATATTTGTCTTTTAGTTTCCAAAATAATATTATCAAAGAGTGGAGTGCCAAATTAATTACTCTATCCGTCCCAAATTGCAGGTCCTCTCCATTTTGAGATGTCCCAAAATATTTGTCTCATTTCTATAAACATCCATCAAAACAAAGTCATTTTCCAGTTTTACCCTTAACAAATACTTTTTCCATCTCAATTGGTTTATCCATTATCTTTTATTTTATATAACTGTTCTTATGATTTTGAAAACTTTGTATAATAAAACTAATTGATATCTACCAAAAAAGATCTATATTGCATATATTTTGAGTTTCATATAAAAAATTAGCTCCACAAAATTGGTTACTGTAATTTTGACTAGACTTAGGGGTAAAACATAAAAGACAATGTAAAATTTTCACTCCTTAAAAATCCATTTTCCCCAAAAGGGGCGGCAAGCAATTTGGGAGGGAGGGAGTACCTTTACCTTTAATTTTCAACGTATCGAGTGGCTGATGCTTATATATAGTATTAAAAAACTAAAAGCTTGGCATAAGATAAGCATATAAGAGAAGCATATGGTTCCATGGTCTAGCGGTTAGGACATTGGACTCTGAATCCAGTAACCCGAGTTCAAGTCTCGGTGGAACCTTTTTCTTTTGTTTTTGTGTTTTTCTCTTTCCTAAGCTGGAAAGCAATTCAATTCCAACCGTGTTCATCCAAATGTATCAGCTTTTGGCATCTCTCATTCACACACACTCTCTCTCGCCATGCCATCAGAAACCCACACCAAAGTACAAGTTTTTCATCTTTTCTGGTATTTGACTTATCTTTTGCTTAACTTTTCCGAATTCAAAGTTTAGATTGCTAGTAGTTTGAAGTTTCATTGGTTGTGTTTGGTTAGATAATTTAGTTTAATTTTGATGACGTTAGCAGGTGTAATGAGTGGAGAGAAATGATGAAGTCATCAAAACTAAAATTAAAAGAGAGAAACAAACAAGGCTATTGTAGCCAAGTTTATGTTTCATTACAGGAAAGAAAATTTCTGTTTTCTTGGAATTTGGAATGCAAACAAAGCTTGAAGCGCGGTTTATGTTTATTGCCACCGAAATATTGGAATGGAGTCAATGGACAATAGACCTGAAACATTTGTAGTGAATGAAATTGAGATGTATTAATGAAATTTTTGGTATGTTTCTTGAAGCTTTCTAACAAGAGAATGTGACACTTTATGATTTAGATGGAAGACTGTTGAATCAATTTGAGAAAGCTATATATGTACCACACAAAATATTGAGGGCCAAAAACGTGGAAATATGCTTATAATGCTGTTATTTTTCACAGTATGCTGCAATTCATGGTATTTAAATTCAACTCACTTGATATCTTATACATTTTGACTGATGATTCGCCGCAAAAACGTTATCACGCATTGTTTATGGGCAGTGAATCGAACTGTGAAGCTAGCCTCGTCCGGCTTAAACCGTAATGGTTTCCATTCCCATGGTTAAGTGGAATCCCAAGGCAACTTACTATAATCTGGCTAATAATAGGTTTTGATAAACTGCTGGTGAATGAGGACGTCGTCAATGTCTTGTTTCCAAATTGTTGCCTTCAAATACCAGCCCTGTATTAAAGCTTCCTGTCTGTGTTGAATGCTTCTGATTGGACCTATAGAATTAGCAAACTAACAATTATGTTTTCCTTAGTAATATCGTTCAGTAGGTTAAGAAACTTCACCGAAAATGCTTTGAGTCTCATAGTTGTCCAAATAAAACAATTTTAAGCCTTTTTCTACCCCAATGCCCTAACCTAACGAAGCTATATATGTCTAAAGGGTTAGAAGAATGACGGATGTATTTTTTATTTTATTTTTTTCAATAGGTAATGTAGCTAAATCTTGGAGCTTATTGGACCTATAGAATTAGGAAACTAGCCATTAGGCTGAGTAGGCCTTCTGGACTGGTATCTACTTCCACATAATAATGATTCATGGCTTATGATCGAGTAGTTGAGTTTGATGTGGTCATCCTTGTGCCCTTAACCTGAAAATGCTCGACACAAACTAGTTAACGCACGCCATGTGGGTATATATATCAGGTGGTGACTTTGCATGTTCGTTAAAAAGCAATTTCGAACTGCAAGTTTAAACGGTTGGATGTGTTTAATCAGCCTTGTAATCGATTCTGTAAGGACCAAATTCCGGAGTCGTCTTGTTTTGGCAATTCCATGTGACAAAAAACATATTGATATCGAGTTGTAATTTTCTAAGTAGGAGTCTATATAGGATTAGAATGGAAGGAATCTTTTATATATATATATATATATATATATATATATATGTAATTTGACAGTGAGTGTCTTCATCGTTTAGTTGCCGATTAAGTTGGTGCTTTCAGAACAAGAAGCTTGATCATGGGATCAATCGGCTTATTGATCGGGTCTCTCCAATAGTGGCACAGGCTGCAGCGTGCATTTTTCAGAGGATACCGATTAATAAGAGGATCAATCGGGTTGTTAATCGACAACTTCAAAAATTAGATCTATAATGGTCCGATCATTCGGCTTACAATGCGATTGATCGGAATGGAAACTCTATAAATATGTCACGGTTTTTAGATCTAGGGCAAGGTTATCGGCTAAAAAAGAATATTGGAGCTGTTTGTTCTCAAAGTCACAAAACCCTAATTTATTGAGAGTGAATCTTGAAGCACAAGATCGATGAAACTTTAATCAAATCTTCAAGAGGTTTCTACATCAATCAATAATCAAGTTCAAGTTGTTTTCCGGTGAATTTCCGGAAGAACGTTTGGAAGGCTCGAGGATTCGAGGCAACGACAATCAAATACTGGGTGTGGTGTACGAGGATTCGGCAAGTACATCTTAGAGCGATTGTGAGTGATTCAAATCGTAGGGTAAGATTACTTGTAACTACACAATGATTTTATAGTGTTTGATTTCTTCTCGTGGTTTTTACCCGTATTGGGGTTTTCCACATATATCTGGTATTCATCAGTTTAATTGTTTTTTGTTTGTAATTGGTTTATAATTGATTGATGTTATTTTTTTTTTATTGAGATAAAATAACCTAGCAAATTATAAAACCTAGACGATCTAGAATTTTTCAGATTCTTTGGGCCTTAAGGTTAATTGTCAATAGTGCCGTATCGTGACAGAATTCAACACAAGAAGCAACAATTTCAAGGGGCAAAATCTAACTGATTCTAAAGGAAGAGCCTTAACCACCACACTACTCAAAATAAAGAATATGTAACAGTTAAAACCAATCAATTAAGAAACGTTCCAATCCATTCGAAAACCCTCCTCGAAGCACAAAAACCTTTGGGAATGGCCAAAAATCAGTCCTCTTGTGTCTTCTTTGACCAATAAACCTTGGTTGGAAAATCTAAACTTCTTTTGAATTTTTTTCTCTTCTTTCTTTTTTGTGCGGTGAAGACTGTCCTGATGACAAAGTAGTCCTCTTGGGTATAACCTTAATTGGAAAATCTACACTTCTATTGTATTTTTTTCTTCATTTTTCTCTTTTGTGATGAAGAGTGTACCGGTGATAAAGTTGTCCTCTTGTGTCCTCTTTCCATGCTTTTACGTAGTGAGGTGACTCCAAAGACAAATCGCTGTCGAGTGAAATCGATCCTGAAATCTTGGGGAGGAAAGTCCCGCCGACGCAAGTCAATTAACCACTGCGAGAACCCTCTTCTCAAACCTGTTTGATTTGGAGTTAAAATGTACGACTTTTAGACCTAATCCTTATTCTAGACCAATGTAATTACACTAGTTCCGAAATTAAAGGGCTTTACCTGTGTTGCTTTATGTGAATGATTCATAGTGGTCCAGGACTATGTTTTGAAAATGGCTTTGATTAGAGCTTTCAAGCTCCATGTAAATACATAATCGCAATGCTAATAAATAATAATGCATTCTACATACAAGGAATCGGGGATCCTGTAGAGCGGGAGTGCCCTATAAATGTCTTACAGGATTGTAGTGTAAAGTGTGGACCATCCAAAGTGTTATCGATGGTCCAGATTTCATACATTATCTTACATGTAGGATACTTATTTTACGCGTAATATAACTTGGACCTTTAAAAAGCACTTTAACCGTCTATATCATACACTACAGGGCACTCCCGCCCTAGAGGATTCCCAGACGTGGCAAGTGTTACGAAGCAATCCCTTATGGAGGTTCAAAGTCAAATAAGTCTCAACTCAATTTGCATAAAAAAAAAAAAAGGAAAGGTGCAATTGGCAGTTGTTTACTATTAAGTCGGTCAGTTTCTAAGGTGTGAAATGATAGACATTTCCTTGAGTCCGTGAACTCGATCTTCCTTCCATCACCATTCTTGGAACATGTATGTTCACAAGAAATTCAAAGAAAATGACTTGATAAAGGTAACGTGAATGGTAGGTAGGGACTCAATTTTCTATTCAATTTTTTTTTCCCTGCTAATTTGTTTACACACCGTTTGCCACATTAAAGGGTTTTTTTATTATTATTTTAAAGATTAAAATTGCAAATGGGAATTTTGACTATGACCACCACGTGGTCTGCTTTGGCTGTTGTGTATTTGAGACCACCAATAGCACATGGCACACATTGGTTTTGTGGTTCTCTTAATATCTTTTCACCAACAAAAGAAACAAGATTCACAATATATTTTCATTATAAGAAAAAAGTGCAGTAATAGAATAGAAAAAAAATAAAGTGGGGGAAGGGCGAACCATGAAGTGATTGTGAAGAGTGGGTGAGGCATGGGCAAGAAAAAAAAAAAAAAGTAAGGTAAAAAGTTAAAGCAAATCCACACTTATGGTCTCTGTTTATGTCACATGTTTCTGTATTTATTATCCACGCCTTTTTTCCAAAGTCCCCCATATAAAAAAATTTCATAACCAAAGATATGCTTGCTGCAGAGTCTTCCTGTCCTGCGTGTAGCGTAGTTTCCGCGTGAATGTGTCATTTTCTCCCAACTCCACACCCATTTCCATTTCATTATGGTTTTGTTAATAGTCGGTTGTCCGCTGAACTGAATTATATATGAAGATATGCTGTTCTATAAACCCGTCAAAAAGTATTGCCCTCATCACAACGGAATCATCTCTAGGGTACCATTTGTTAATAATCAGTTGTCCACTGAACTGAATTATATATGAAGATATGCTGTTCTATAAACCCGTCAAAAAGTATTGCCCTCATCACAACGGAATCAACTTATTAGGGTACCCTAATAAGTTGATTGTTGAGTACTCTCTCATATCATATGGGGTTATTATTTTCTTTATTCTGATTCAAATACCCCCCTTGTTGGTTATAAGGCTAGCAACTGGAGTAATATATAGGCTTTTCATCTTCTTCCTTTTCCCTAGTAGATTTTCTTTCCTGCCAATGCTAGAGATACCTCAATTCCCTTTATAGCAAAAAAAGCAATACTACTAAAGAATATTTATAAACTTCCCCCTTTTCATGTTCATCTAAGGGAGGCCTGTTTGGTAGCTGAGAAAATGGAGAAGGAAAATTAAAAAAATGGGAGATGACGTTGATTGATTCATCCGTGACCAACCAAATGAGAACTGGGTCAAACAAGGCATCTAAATGCACAATGGCCATTTTACATCGAGATATTTATGCTCACAGGGACTATTTTTTTGTATCCTTGACGTTTCTCCCATATATTCCACATGTTTTCCCTTTCCATTCAGGGACAATTTTGTCTCCCACGTATCTTGAAATTTTATGTACATTTTAACATCAACCACATTTTGGTCACCCTAAAGGAATCTTAACCTTTGAATGTGGAAAACAAATTTCCTCAGAAAACAAGTTATTATTGTCCATGCCCATATCAGTTTGACATTGAAGGGTGAATGAAAGACCATGCAAAAGGTGAAGCAAAAAAGCTCCATTGCAGAAAAAAAAATCAGCACCAAAAGATAAAGAGAAACCACTAGACAGTAGTACTAAAATGAAAACAATCCTATAAAATTATCAGCTTCTAAACAAGGAACAACCGAAGAGTCTGTTGAAATTACAAATTTAATTCGTCTTGCAAGAATACTTATCACAGAATATGTATACTATAAACAACCACATAAAATAAAGATTTGCTGCCCTACTTTGTCAACAGGTAGTTATTTAACTGGTACCTTTCTGCATATCAAAACCTCTGCAGAAGCTTTTCCAATGGCTTCTCGATACATAATTTTGCCTACAAACTAAGTTAAAATCCAGTTCTCTTGTAATTATAAAGGCTGCATTGAGTTGGATTCGTGAGAAAACGCTGCCACCAATCTTTCCTTCGTAATCTGTTCAGATCCTTGAGACTTGATCACAAATGTATGAAATATCGTCTCGTTCCCAACGGCAAGTTTTGACTCAAGAACTGTTATTTGCGCCTCTTTGAATGCTTGGATGACTCTTGACACTGGGTGGGTATCCGAAGGGCAGCTAACCCTTACAACAACGTCATCGTGTCCAGTAGCTTGGATTTCAATGTGAGGAACCCTGGTTTGATTTTCTGAAATTGGGTTAGCCCCCAAATTTTCCCTATCCGATTCCATGTCCTTGAGCTTTTTCTGGAGCTCAGTGATGTAAGCAATAGCATCTCCCAAAAGAGAGGCTTTGTCCATCTTCGAAATATTTGGCACAACGGCTCGCAACGCGTAGAACCGCTGGTTCAGCTTCTCTCTCCTCTGCCTCTCCGCCTCCACGTGATTAAGAGGTTCCTCTCTTCCGTTTGCGGGCTTTCTTCCCCTTTTTCGAGGCCGCTTTTCATCAACTGCGCCAGCATGCTCGTCCTTACCTGAAGCCTCCACATCTGAATGCTCAGATTCAACACTAGCTGGACGGGAAGTTACGGGAGGCCTCGAAGTGGCCCCACCTGTAAAATCAATTTGCATTGTTGAAGCAGCCTTTTGAGGCTGATAATTATTAAGCCGAAACTCGTCCCTAACACCATTGATGACCTCAGGTAGATTGTTTGATGGAGTGTGAGGACTGTAAATTCCTGCTGTGGCCACTTGCTTCACACTCTGGAATTGAGTCCAACTTGATCCATTAAGTCCATGTCGAGCATTTGGGAATGGACTCCGACTCCCGTTTGAGTATGCTTCCCATGGCTTCTCCCCAGCCTTTCTAACAGCAAGTTTTTCCCTAAATTGGGATCTGCCCGAGCACAAATCCTGCCCAAAAATCTTTGGAATCCCATCAGGTCGCTCCCCATTACCTAAATTGAAAAAATGGGCATTTACATCTTTCGTTGGCTTGGCCTTGGCAAGTGATGAAAACGACGAAAATGATGATCTTATTGACTTCACCAGCTCAAAGTTTTCAGGAATGGATCTCATGGATCCAAATTCAACGACTCCAACATCAGTTGGGATCAAAACAATGGTTTGAATGCCCGCAGACTTTGCTAAGAAGGATCTAACACAATAGTCAGACGAAGCCTTCAAAGAGTTTGAGATCCAAACATGCTTCCCGGACGCAAAACACTTGCCGGGACCACCTTCCCCTCGAGGAAAGGAAAAGTACATGGATGCCAGGAAGAGCATCTCAGTATCTGTAACCTTATCCAATCCAAAGGCGTAACTATCCTCATCCGATCCCCCAAACAACGTATGCAATTTCTGGAGAACCCTTTTTCTCATCCTCTGTTGGGTCACTTCCTCAAGCCTAGAATGGGCAGTTTGGGTAGGTTCAAACACCTCCCCTTCCCTTGGCTCCCTACAAGACCCATCCCCCCATCCTAAGACCAAATCACCCGCCTTGGACCGCGATATTTGCCAGAAAAAGGCGTAATTCCAACTGAAATTGGATGCGTCAGGTTGGTCCACGAGATCTGAAAGCTTATTCTGCAAATTTTCATCACTCCCCACGGACATCAAGGAGCATTCAGCTGAGACAGAGCTAGAAATCAGGTAATCAAATCCTTTCGTGCCCAAAACAGCCGCCCCCATAGCCTTATCTTCTTCGCTCCAACCCACACCTCCCATACATACCTCCACTTTCATCTCTACACCCCCTTAATCGATAGTCAAATTAAAAAAAAAAAACTCAAAAAATTCAATACCCAGATGATATATACCCAAACAAAAAAACAAAAAATACGATTAACCGCATATTTAAATCTACGACGTGAACTATTTGAACAAAAAAGTAAAATACAAACGCATCCTAGTTCTTCCACTCCGATTCATCTTCCATTCTAAATCCCCAGATGAAATCTATACCCAAACAAAACAAAACAACCATAATTTCACCAATTTTCCCTCAAGGTCAAAATCCTAAACGTTCAGTATTTGAACAACCAGGTCAAAAACAAACGCATCTTAGTTGTTACACAAGACATCTTCATTTCCAATACCCCGACAATCATAGCGGTATTTTTCAGATCTAGAAAGTAATAAATCTGAGATAACAGCAACAACCGATGAAACCGCAATAAAATAAACGAAAATAACCGTATGCAAGTAGCCACAAGATCGAAAGAGAATACACACCAGTAATGGCTGTTGAAAAGCAAGGCCACGACCTCTTTGTACCCAAAATATTCCCGGAAAGTGACAACCCAAAGAGGGAATTATTTTCCCGGGAAACAAACAATCGGTAGCTTGGCAAAGAACTAGGGGGAGAGGAAGTTTTGGAGAGAGAGAGAGAGAGAGACGCGTTGGGTTCTTCTGCTCTCTAAATCCCAACTGCAGTTGTGGACTATGGTTATTGGGTTTAGGTTTAGCATTCAACCGTGGTTAAAGGTTATATATATTTTTTAATGGAAATTAAAAAAGAAAGTTGATGATTGGGAGTCGTGGAGGCTGGAAAGGAGACTCTCTGGGAAGTTGAGGAATAGTCGGCAAGAATACTTTTTGTTTTGATTTAACATAGCAAACCATGGAGTATTTATACACACTAAACTTTATACTCCTCCCGTTCCAAAATGATTGTTTGGTTCACAAAACGATAGGTTAAAAATAATGTATTTATAAAAAAAATTCAAATGTTTTTTAACAATTTAATACTCCTATATTTATGAACTCTTTTAATTGATGAAAAAAATGCATTATTTTTAACTTATCTTTTTCCAACTGGACTATTATTTTGGGAGGGAGGTATGTATCTTGAATTTATAATTTTTTTACTCTCTTTCTTCCCAAAACTTTTGACCATTTTCTTTATTTTGATGTTTGATAATCCTTCTCCTTTTTAACTACTCCCTCCGTCCCAAATTAATGGAACATGTTATTATTTGGGACCTCTAAAAATATTGTCCATATCTTTCGATCTATAATGATTTTTACATGTAATATGGATATTGTTTGATATATTTCCATAAACTTTATTAAACACATATTTCAAAATTATAAAAAAATATTATTGATTGTAAAATGTAGACAATTGTTTGAAAAAATCAAAAAGTGAAAGTGGTCAAACAATTTGGGACGGAGGGAGTAATAAAAAGACATAAACAAGACGTTGCCTTTTTAATCCTTCCCCCATACTCTAATTCAAAGAAAAAGTGGTCGAAGATAAACTAGAGTCTGAAAAACATCATTGTAATTTGAAAAATAATGGTAATTTTGAAAATTAGTTTGAAAATTGATGACTGTGTTTCCTTAAAAATGAAATTTTGGGGGTTCATGTCTGCTGCTGTCTTGGGGTATTCTTTATGATTTTTTTTTGTATTAAAATTGGAGTAGCTGTTGGCTAGGGTCTTGTTTGCTCGGTGTTGTAGTGTTTTCGAGTTGTTTTTATTTTCTTTTGCTGGTATCTTGCTAACTCCTTCTTTGGGTCTCGGGTATATTGTTTTCGCTTATTCTTTTTTATCTTTGTCTCCCTTTCAAAAATTAATAGAAAAAAATTTTCCTTGCAGTTTTTCTAAGGCACATTTTAATTCAAAACACCGAAGTAATGTTTTGAATTGGAGGCACTTTTAAGCATTGATTAGACTCCACAAATGAAAATGAAAGTTTTTTTTTTTAATTTTAAATGGTACTCCCTCCGTCCCTTTTTAAATGACCACTTTCACTTTTTGACTTTATTTTTAAATTGTCTATAACTTTCAATCTATTATATATTATGTACTTTTGAAAAAATTGTATTTTAGAACTCATTGATTTCTATAAAACAAGATCCATATTGCATATTTTATGTAATATAGATTGAAAATTATAAACAACTTTCGAATCCAACTGGAATAGTAACATCATCACTTAAAAAGAGACTGAGGGAGTAGCAGATAAACTAGTTTTTGGTGAAACTGGAAGCCTGTTAGACGCAAAGTAGCTTGTGTTTATGTAAGGGTGTTCCACTAACAATTTTTTTTTTTTTCAAAAATCAAGACAAGTCATTTTTTTACAATACATAACATAAAAAACGTGAAAAATCAGTTTATTTTAAAAAACTGTCTTTATAGTGGAACACCCAACTATTGACATGCACTATTTGAATAGAGGAAATATAATGTTAGCCATGGATTGTTTTTTAATGGTTAGAAAATTTATATGTACAGTATATATCATGCTATCAATTCTATATGAGTGAATAAATTAAAAGAATCAAGGTTGGGTCTCGGATTTTTCCTTGCCTCTTTTAATCTTGTATCTTTTTCAAGATTATGAAGTTTTTGTCTTTCAAAAAAAATTAATAAAAAGAAAATTAGTAATACTATTAAGTTTATAAGCAGGACCAGGACTTATATACTTTTTCTTTTCTTTTCTTTTTTGGCTATACAGTATATATGAGTGGGGGTTAAGGGGAAGTTTAGTACGTTAACAACTAAAGGGAGTTTGAAGTTTTTTCATATAGTATTGGCTCGAACACCGGACTTCTTCCTTGGAAACCAAGGGGTACACTAGATGGGCTAATAACCACGTATCAAAGCTTGCAATTGAGTACGTATGTGCTACGAGGTTTTGAGTTAAAGTTGACGGAATTGCATCGATACTTCTTTCTTATGATAATCTAAACATTTCTACGTATGTATATAGTACTCCTACACTTGTCCTTTGTTTCACACTTTAGCATGTTTCTACATCATCTACGTTGAATTGTGGGTTTTTTTGAAGTTGACTAGTGGGTCCAAAGCAAAAGAAAAACGAGGTTAGCAGAAAGTGAATGGTCAAGCAAACTACACCATTTGATTTTGCAATGTCCTTTTACCCCTGATGTGAAAAAAGAAATCCTAGGAATGGAATCCATCCTGTCTGTTTCAATTCTGAGGTTTTTTCCGCCCAAGGTTAATTGTACAAACCCGTGGCCCCCATTTTGAGTAGATGCCAAGGCAAATCAATGAAATGATTCCAAACCTCTCTCTATTTCTCATAATGTCTTTCTATAATTTTCATAATCCAAAATTCTACCTGCAGGTACGAATCTTGTGGCACCGATAATATACAGGTAGTGTATATGACTTGCTTTAATTTGAATCTCACACGAATAATCCCAATTGTTCATTAATTTTAAAATAAATTTTTAGTTGTAATTAAAAGTTATTTCAATTGGATATGTGTAAGTGTTTTTTCTTTACCGCCCATAATAATTAACTTTTACATGCAGTTCTACGAGATTAATCACATGTTTAAGTTTTCGATCATTCAAAATTCAAGAAGTGAACCCCGCTCGTTGTTTGTACATTATTTGTACCCTAACGTTCAGTACCATAATCGATCTCTTTTCATAATGCCTTACAATTAATACATATAGTTGTACAATCATGCGTATAGTTGTAAGCAAACTTTTAGCACAATACATATAGTTGTATAATCATACGTATGTGCAACCTTTTAGCTTTAGGTACAAGCATGGGGGCCAGTGTAGATTGTAAACAATTGTACGTTGAAATCAAGGTTCGGATTGGTACTAGCTAGCTAGTTCATTCTCGGGTAGCAGTAAATTCTCTGGTGATGCTACAGAAAGAATGAAATTAAATTGAACCAACCAATTCATTATCCGGTGAGAAATTAATTTACAAATGTTTATGGTATACCAAACATGAAAACAGTCTGTGGACATTATAAGAGAACACAAAATGGTGAAGTGCAACCTGCATCTTGCATGCGAACCACTGAATCTATGACATGAGGAAAACATTTTTGAACCACTAGGCTTTATCTGATTACGAAATATCGAAAACAACATTTCTGCTTCTAATTACAAATAATCTTTTTTCAAATTTTAAAATGTACTTGAATATATTTATAAAAAACTAAACCGCAAATATTATTTCTCATTGTAAAATTTTATGGATGAAACAAATGAAAAAGGGAAAGTCTAGTCACGCCCATTTTTACCACCAATCTTACAACTGATTTACCACATTGTCATGATATAGATTTGATTATTTTAATTATCAGAAACATTCACTTTATAGAGTACATCGAAAATAATTAGAATACCAAAATTTAGGTTTGTTAGATGTCCACAAATGTATGATTGAAAAAGAAAAAAACGAATACACACATAACAAATAATGTACGTGTTCTGATTATGGATTTATTGACATCTTACAAACTTGAATTTCAGTATTAATTCTTATTATTTTTTTATGTGTTTTATAAAGTAGATATTTCCAAACATCAAAATAATAGAGTTTATATGATTATGCTGCAAATCGATTTTACATTTGGTTATAAAAACAGGTGTGTGTAAGTAGACTTTCCCAATGAAAAAGGTTACAAATTTTAGTCTGTTGTTAAGTTCGCCTATATTCACTATAGCTAGCTAGAAGCCTATTATTGCACACTTACACATCAAATGTACATTGAATCAAAGGGCACATTTTTCTAACACAGGGTGTCTTGTACATATTTTTTCACATAGTTCATATTCGACAGCCGTTTTACATGCGAGATGAGGTTGCCTCAGAAGTTGTTGGGGAAGGGGAATCGAATCTAATATCATAGATAAGAGCAAATTTGTAAGTCCAAAGCCCAGGCTACTTAGTGAACCTCTTGGGTTTTTTTTTCCATACAATTTACATCAATTTACTTGGTGAACCTCTGAGGTTAGTGGGAAATTTATTGGTTTAACAACTAAAAGTGAATTCAATATCTCTCTGTAATAGATTCGAATTTCAAAACGTCTCTCTTAGAGAAGTTAAGAAATACACTCGGACTAACACCTAAATTAGTGAAATGACACCAAGAAATCAGTTGTAACTAAAAGTTCGAAGAAAACATACACGTCTCAGTCTGTGGTTGGCAAATTATTAGGCATAACAAGGACCCACACAATAACGTGTAACACTGATAAAAGGTCAAGATAACTCTTACTTTTCCTTTTCTTTTTTTCTTTTTCTTTCTTTATAATAATGATAATGATAATGATGTTTAGAGAATTTGTTTGATTTACAGATATGCAAAACTTGTTCTTGAGAATGTTTTTGACCCGGAAATGCCTATTTTAAAGGGCAAAAACTTACCACTCTGGCAGGTTTGTTTTAAAAATTACAAAAATGATAGGTAAAAACCTTCTTAACCACTCCCCACCACACCCTCTCTCACATGTGTTGTGGGGCTCACCCGGTGGGTCCCAGTGGTCTCCATCACACATGTGACAGAGGATGTGATGGGGAGTGGTTGAGAGGGTGTGTACGTATCATTGTTCTTAAAAATAGTAACTTATGTATGGCAGGTTTGGCTTAAAAATGAAGCTGAAAGTTTTGATTTGGGTTAAGTTTTTATTTTATTTTATATTATCGATATTTTGAACTACAAGTTGTTCAATGACTAGTTAATGCATGTGAAGCAAATGATTCTCTGATTTGACAAATTGTACCCCCTACATCCCCCCAAAACCGTAGTGAAAACTTAACTCAGCCAAATTGGGTTCACAAAATAAATATGTAAAAAAAAGGATAACCATATGCGAACAGTTTTTTTTTATATTACAGAAATTGGACAAGTCATTTAATTTGGGCCCACTTTGAGTTTCACAAGAATGATCGAAACCGTTCATATTTTTCAAAAATATGCTTAGTTGCGAAGATATCCCATAAAAAAATAAAAAAAAAAATCAACTTTTAATGTAATTAGTATCTCTAGATGTTAGTCCAGTATTATATATGGGTTTATCCGGTTTTTGATAGTCGTAGCAGCCGTGTAAAACAAGAATTAATTAATTAATTGATGTATAAAGTGTTTGGTGGGTTTTAACTACTACTACTACTACTACTACTTGACAGTGTGTAAATAGTCACGTGAAAGTTGTAGAAGTAGGAAACACAGTACAGGCCGAATCATAAAAAAATCACGCAGAGAAGACAGCTTGGGTCCATTCCATGATCATCACGCGTTTTGAAGAGCAGTACAAAAACGCCCACGTTTTACACGTTCCACCCTCGGCCACGTGTCACCATCCAACGATCTCGATTTCTCCGAATTTAAAACGCATTCCCAACCAAAAAAAGCAAGAGAGAGAGAAGAAAAAGTCTTGCAAAACTCGTGAAGACCACGTGAAGGTGATGTAACGTGTAACCTAGGGGACTGTGGTTTTGCGTTAACAACGTGATCTCCATTTAATACTCCTATTCATACACTACTTTAAGTATTACTGTATTATTTTAATGTCACACATTGTATTGGAGTTAATTAAAAATTACCACTGTAGTACAAAAGTGGAGCCGTGCTTGGCTTGCCGTGTGTGTCTATATTATTGTAATGCCACGTCCCTTTGTTAACTTCAACCCTGTGACACTTCAAAAATGCTACTTGTACAACCATTTCGGCTCCAATCATTTACAATCCCTCACATATACGTGGGGTCTACACCTATAATTGTGTGTGAGCCCCACATGTATTTAAGAGGGTTGTAAATTGTTGGAGCCAAAACGATTATACATGTAGCATGGTTCGTGACACTTCCCTTCTCCTCAATTAACTACTGTAGTTGATTATGACACACATATACATTTTCGAACCCCATGCAAATGAGCTCGTGCCCTAAAGGCACCTCTATTCACATGAAGATTCACATAGATATAATGTGTAATGATAATGCCAAAATTATATGTTTTTTTTATTGTGGCCAAATTATAAGTTTTTATTTTACACTGAGTACAAGTATTTCATGCACTTGAATTTTGACACAATCAAAAATAATTTTTGCATTAACATCACCCATTTGGAACTTAATTAAACACTATCAACAATTAATTAATTAATAAAATCTCTTCTTTTTCTTTCTTTCTCTGTGTCATTTCAATAATTTAGGTGTTAGTCTATGTGGTTGTATTTCTTAACAAATCGGTTACTTTCACTGCACTGGTGATATATGTAGTACGTACGTATTATTACTAGCTAATAATAATGCTAATTCCAAGTAGTATAAAATAACAAATTAGGCACATAATATATATGTCATGGTAATTAATGTGAACCAGCCAACAGTTTTACTATGAGGCCGGATTGCTTACCATATGAGTTGTGACTCATAGCAGTCCTCATTAATTTAGTCCTTTGTTTGGCAAAAAATAAATAAATAAAAAAGCCTGGAAAGGATAATTTCAAACGCATGATTATCTGTTTTTCATATAAATAAAAGTAGTATTATATTTTTGTATCATTCCAAGGATTCTGTTGAAAAAAATGATAGATGAATTTTATAGGGTTGATAAATACTCGTAAGCTTATTTGGTGCTGCAGAGTCGCAGACTTTGATTGTCAACGGTTTGATAATAAAGTATTGTTTTGGTTTTAACAAAGAATTTAAACAAGTTTTAATGGACGTAGCCAGTTGTGTCCAAAGGGAACGTGAGGGATTGTTGGTACCGGGTCTAATCAGTGTAGTAATTAAGGACATTTTTTTTTTTTTGAAAGAACAAACACATGACATGACACCTCACGTATTGTTATGGATTGATGATGCTAATCAGTTTGCTAACTAATTATTTAATCAGTTTACAATACTAATTTTTTAGGATTGTTGACTCTGCGAACATATTTTCCATTTGTTTCTGCCTTCTGACTTCTTTTTTTTTTTTTTGGTACTTTTAACTTCCTTCTTGTTAACTTTAAAAGTGAAATTCCTTTTTACTAGCCAGTATGGTTCCCAATATGACAAAGTGCATAAATTAGATGTCTGTGAAAATTATAAACAAGGAAATAGCAAACATATAGGGACTAGTGTGTTTACCCGAAAAAACATAGGAACCAGTAAAATAATTGTTGTTATGGTGAAAAGACAATACATTTAGAATGCAATTTGTTGGCAGGGTATCAATTAATTACGAAGACACATTTATATTACTCTTTTGCACTTTGTATGAGATTTGTAGAGAGTGTGAATTGCCATTCATTTCATTTAAAGGCTCGCCTAATGGAAAGTGATAAACGCGACACACACGGTTCACGTGCTCGTTGGACTAGGAGTTGTGCTTGTGAGCCAAACTCCCGTGGGCTCCACCACAAGTATTTTACTCTACTAAAAACCACTCCCCGTGATTTAGGCCTAGTTTGGCTAAATTTGGTTTTTTAGTTTATTGGATTATTTAGTTTTGTCCTTATTCAATTTTTTTTTTGCATTTGTTAGTTTTCGGTCGATTTTTTGAGGTTTCTTGGCTTGTCTCGACGAGAGGAATCTAAAAAGTATAAAATTATTAGCCAAACTTATTGGTTTATTGGTTTATTGTTTTTTGGTTTATTTTTGTCTTTATTCACAAAACTTTAAGTTTGGTTAATAATTTTATACTTTTAGATTATCCTCCGCCGGCATGACAATGCCAAAAACCTGAAAAAAATCGACCGAAAAACTAACAAATCAAAAAAAAAAATTGAATAAGGACAAAACCAAATAATCCAATAAACCAAAAAACCAAATTTAGCCAAAGTCTACCTTACTAGTACTACTATTTAAAACGGTCCGGGTCATGGGTCCTGCTCTGGCCCAAACATTATTACTAGGATATATTCGTCCATTCCCTTATAAATGTCCATTGTATGAATGCTTACAATTTCAAACTCTTAAAAAATATACATCTATCAACATAATATTTTTCTGGTGCAAAAAAGATCTTAAAAAACATTCTACGAGTTACATTTTTTAACGTCCAAAAAAATACACGTTTCTTAGAAGATACATTTAAAAAAGGGAAGGAGAAGTACAAAGAAAATTCAAGTAACCATCCTCGTATATGCATGGGAGAGAGTTTTCAATGCCCATGGAATATGGTTGATCACGATTCTGAATCATACAAACAAGTAAGGTCTATACACTTTTGTGTGATCTAAAATGGTGTTTAACCATGCCTTGGTGGCATTAATTGAAAATTTTCTCCATGTATTGCATGTGTGATCAATCCCATTAAAAATGTTGTGTATTGTTTTTATGTATTTATCGCGACCTCCGTGGAAAGATCAGTCAAATTAGGATCATGTGATGCTGCCTGCAGTACATTTAAAACACCGCAACCAAAAGGGCAAAAAATGAAAAATGGTCTTTCAGTTCACAAAAGGCAAAAAATGAAAACAGACAAAAGGGAAAAAATGAAAAATGAATAGTATTTTTTTGTTGTTGCTCCATACGGACCTAAACCAAACGGCCAAAACTTATATCAATGCATGTGTTTTTTTTTTTTTTCGTTCTTTGTAGTTCGTGCTAGAGATAAGGACTTTATAATTATTGCGACACAGGCATTCAATTAATTGTGCGCCCAATTTAAAATTCTTGCACTATTCGAAATTCCAAACCATGGGGGACGATATAAGTATGTGAGTTTTTGCTTTGGATATATACATAGTACTTATTAGAAAAGTAAAATAGTTATTAAAGACTTGCAAACTGACATAGTTGGTCGCATGCATGTTTGACTTAGCATTTAGATCAAGGATTTAACTTGATCGTGATCATCGCTAACCCTCTCCTCCCCGATTCCTACAATATGCTAGCTACCATATATATATGATATGATATATAGTGGGGTTTATGATTTTACATACTTTCCCAACAAACGAATGATCGAGGAGTAGATCGATAAAAATGTACAATTAAGCAGAATTAGATGCCAAACAAACCCGAGTGATGTCCACCTAATAATAGTATTCACGTGCAAAAGGTGCTGGCTTTAATCCAAGAGTACTATATGTCTAAATTGGGAAGCATTTGAACCTGGTCCTGAAATAAAGCCATCAATGTCCAAACAAAGTTAATTTCCAACACACACATAACACATTGTGGGCTAGAAGAGGTACGTGATTTGAATTTGGACTTCATGCTCAAACAGCATCGCATGTTACACGGTTTCTCAACTCGCATGCTAGTATTTGAGCTTTGTTCCTTCTATCTAAAAGCAACCAATCATGTTTCAGTGGTTAATATTTCTTTGGAGAAATTTACCACCTCCTGGCCTCTATAACAGGAACAATAACATGTCATAAAATTTAGATTATCCTTTTCATGTTATTCTTGTAAGTACAGAAGCTAACTTTAATTCCTAATAGGGATTTTGCATTACATACGTGTTTTCAAACAGTTACTGAACAAGTAAGTAGCTCAACCACTGCACTAAAATCAGAAACATGCATGGCTATTTTCCTTTTAGACTGAATTCGGCTTAATGAAATTTTGGGTTTTTTTTTTTTACTTATTTTTGTCCTCTTTAAAGTTTTTATTAGGATGCGTCAGGTATTCTGAATTATTGGTGTACTTTCTCTCTTGTGCACTTGACTGAACCTCAAGGGCCCTCCAATAGCCGTTGGGCTTGGGCTATCAAAAGGGCTTCGACCCATATCTGTCTAGGGCTGCAAAAATTTGCAAGTTCTTCCATTAACCCATTTCCTGTCTTTTCCTTTTGATCTAGCCTTCTACTTTTATTTTCTGAGACTGGTCTGGCACACTAGAGTGCAGATCGAAGCAGCTTTCAGAGGCCCACCACTGAAGTAACTATTTTTTGGGTACACGAACTATATAACTCTTGATTGTAGGAGATGAAGAAAATTTTGACTAAAGGAATAACAAAGTTAATTTAAGGGTAAGAACAATTGGAGAAAATATACAGAATAGGAGTTGGCTGATCTTCATTGGAATCCTAAGTATTGGCCTGAGAAGGAGACTTGCACACTTTAACACCCGTGCCAAGATCAAACCCGAAGCGGTTGAGCAGGTGATCTCACTTCAGACAAAAAGTCTTTGGAAAAGATGAAATGGACTGAAAAACTTAAAGAGAGAGAGAGAGAGAGAGAGAGAGAGAGAGAGAGAGAGAGAGAGAGAGAGAGAGAGAGAGAGAGAGTTAAGGAGTTATGAGGGTATTGAATGTGGAGAGAGAGATCCAGAGTGAGATATGTGAGTGCTGCTTTTATAGGCAAGGTGAGGCATGCTCACCACACCCCTTGTGCATTTCACATGCACTGTCCGAACCTGTCAGGTCAGAATGCCTTGGGCAGACCCAATGCTTCGGCTAACGTCATGATTGATACACATGATTGGGTTAATTGGTTTGGGAGTATTCCCTGGTCAACTACGTGATCTTGCAGGTAAAGCCTGTTGGTTGGTTGACTGGCACCATTAATGATCTGAGCAAGCTTGGTGCAGAGTCCTTAAGAGCTTGCCGAGGGCGTATAACAGGACCACCAGACATCAATCAATTGGGTAAGGTCTTGGTTTTTATAAGAGCACTCCCCAGGATCCACCAATCTGGGTGGTGCATCTCTGGTAGCCCACTGAGAAGAACCATCTCTGGTAGATCTTCTTTTCGATATTCATTGTTGATGACGCAGAGCTGACAAAGGCATATTCTGTTCGGTGGGATCGAGTTGGTTCGATTCACATTCACTTTTCCTGTCTTGGGGTAATGATCCACCAGCGTCCCTTCACAAGCCTTAGGGTAAGGGTTGAGCCAAATGAACCCTTGTGGACCCATCCGCTACATAAAGGTAGTATTGGAAAATATGAAATGTACTGAGTGTAACTTTAAGTCAGGATAGGGATAGAAATCTAGTACTGTTGTTTTATTTTTTCGAAGAGCCCCTTGTCAATTTATAAAGGTAGTAGAACTACAACTTGTTAAGGATAAAAGTGAATTCCTAATACTTAGGGGAAAAACAAGGAGACCAAGTCTCACAACCAATCCCATGTAATTTGCTATTCTTGGGGATTACTCTCATTAGGAGCATAACTAATATCACAAGAAGGTGACAAAACTCATCTAAATGACGGCAACCAATAATACATAATTGTAAGATATCAAATTAGAACAACAAGAACAATATGAGTAGGATCCTTTGACACCAAGAAGTATCTTCAACCTTGATATATCACGACAATAAAGTTGTAAAAAATCTTTTTGGCGGGTTTTTCATTTCAACATTTTCATGCATATATATGTCTACTATCATATTAAGGAAGACAATTAAGTATAAACCTCATTAAAAATACCAATATAGACTCCAGAAAGAGGCAAAGCATCCAACATCTGGAAAGATATATGCTCAGTTGGTCTTATGTGTGCTGCCATGGGAGAATGCATAATTCAAGGCTTTAGCTTTAAGGTTAACTCTGGCAACAAAATCAGATTTTGGAAGGACAAATGGATTGGATTTGTGACTCTTAAGGCTACTTTCCCTAGGATCTTCAACATTTCTATTCAGCAGGAAGCAGTTATTTAAGAGATGAAGATTAACCAAGGCCAGGGAGTGTGGAATTTCCAACTTAGGAGACCCTTACGTGATTGGGAGAAAGATCATATGGAAGCACTTTTGCAAATTCTTAGGAATGTTCATCTTGATGTGTCTAGGGATGATTGTATCCAATGGAGATGGAGTAAGGACTTAAACTTTTTTGTTAAAGCAGCATACTCAAGATGGGAGGATCAAAGGGTCTCAGAAAACAAGGACCTTTTTTCAGTTTGGAAAAACATTTGCCTCCCTAAAGTGGAGATGTTTGCTTGGCTGGCTATTCAAGGTTGCATTGCTTCTAAATCTGTCCTGATTAGCAGAGGTATTCTGAATGAAAGCTCTAACCTCTGTCCTTTTTGCAATATTGCAGCTGAAACTCCTAATCATATTCTCCTCCAATGTTTCTTCTCTTAAGAGGTATGGTCAGCAATTTTATCATGGTGGAATATGGTTTGGGTATGCCCTCATGTCATACTATCACTGTTTCATTTTCGGAACAGTATGAGGTTCAAAAATTTGAAAAAATTATGCTGGCAAGCTTGCTTTTATGCAGTCATTTGGACTCTTTGATTGTGCAGAAATGAATCAATTTTCAAGAATAAGTTATAGGAGTTGAATGAAGTCATTGATGTGATTAAAACCAGGATGGCTACGTGGATTAAAGTCAAATATGACGTGAAGGATTACAATATAGATGATTTTAAAAGATGCTTGAGTGGTATTAGAAAGGTGAGGAATTAGCTTGGTTAGGAAGTTAGGGTGTGGGTGGTGCTTTTGAGTTTGGTTTGGATGGTGTGTTGGGTTTGGAGTTGGGTGGTGTGGGTGTTTATTCTGCTGTTTTTTTGGTTCTGTTTTTCTTGTTTTTCTGGTTGGGTTTTGTTATTCTTGGGCTGGGTCTTGTCCTGTTCTTATTGGGGAGGGTGGTGCCTCTTCTTTTTGTCTGTCTGGCGTTATTGGTCTTGGTCTCTTCTTATTCTAGGTTTAGGGCCCTGCGTCTTGTCCGAGTCTGTGGTGTCCAGATGTTTCCGGTGGTTGGATGTTGATCAGGAGATTTTATCCTGATGAACTCTGTTGAAGTCGTATATATGGTCAAGTTTTGCTACTGTTTCTGAGAATCTATTATTTTGATGAAGGGCTTCTTACTTTGCTATTTCCTGAATCTGGATGGCGGATGCTTATACTTTGCTGCTGACATAAAGGATAGAGGATTTTGGTCAGATGCAGGTTGTGGTGAAGTCTTGTTTCTTGATACTTTGAAGACCCAAATCCGCTTCTATAATTGTTGCTCCATGAAGGCCATTGTTGTGCTCCTTGTTCGGGTAAACGCTCTATGATGGTTTTACAATATCGATCGGCCCAGTTTTCGGTAGTTCTTACTTGAAGATACAAAGGTTCCTGTGCGGTATTTTTGGTTCTGATGGGTCAGAGATTTCTATCTTACTTCTGACATAGAGGTTGTGCCACTCCTCACGACACTCTCATTTACATGGGGTCTGGGCCCCACATGTGGTTCCCACACCTATATTAGTAAGGGTGTGATGGGGAGTGGCACAAAGTGTGTGTATGTATCATTGTTCGGTTACAAAATGGGTGGTAAAGTTACTGATGATGCCTTTTAATAGTTGGGAATGATGCTGATGATGCCGTTTTATTGCTGCTTATGGAATAGTATTACCACTGCTTATGGAAGGATGCTTTTTGATACTGATTGTGCCTTTCTCTTGGTGGTTGATTATATACTGATGACTTTGGGAATGTTTCCTAATGCTTTACTTTGCTTTTTGTCCCCCTGGGACAGATTTGTTTATCTTCTTGTTATGTTTCCCCTTGTAATTTTTCTTTTCTCTTTCAACATTTAGTTGAATTTCTTTCCCAGCCTATACTCTACTTCGTGCTTTTGTATTTGGCTTTTCCTCAATGTGCCCTTTGTTGAGTTCTAATAAAATTATCTTGCCGATAGATCAAAAAAAAAAACCCCAATATAGACTATAAATTGTAAGTCACCGTAAATGATCAAAACAAAAAGTCTGGAAAGCCTTTTTCATGATCACCTATCCGAGAACTCTCATTGCTTTTTGTACTACACCAATTTTTTCCTATGATACGGCGGTGTACCATAGCTATTTGTTATCGTAACATATATAGTACAAAATAAAATAAAAAAAAAAAAAGCCATAACACACACCATAGTTGCAGGTTATTGCATGCTCACAAGTGTAGGGATGCGATTTCGACCACACATAGGGTGGTTAGACATAGCTAGCTGGCTACGGGACCATTACATGAATGGAGCCAGGATTTGTTTTCAGCTTCCCAAAATATCTAACAGGACATAAATTAAAGCTAGCTACCTTATTTTGATTTTTCTAGTAGTTCCCTAATTTGTTGCTTTGATCAGGATATCTGTTCCTACCATTCACATATAAACGTGGTTAGGTGGTACCATTGAATATTAATTATTGTATGCTACCCTAAAAATGAATGACTTAGTTGTTTCTCATTTGTTAAAATCGACAATTGAAAAGATTTTAGCAAAGAACTTCCTCATTTGTTAAAATCAACTTATTGATTTTTGCAAATGTTGATTTTTTTACAACCCTTTTTGGTGAGAAAATATGGAGAAAGCCGTCGACGGGAAATTGGAATCCTTCCTCGGTTTCTCCATTTGTGGGGGGAAAAATGGGATTTCTCTGAAGGCCAAGAAAGGCTCAAAATTAAAAACAATACAAAAGGGCGACATAAACAAAACGAATGAAAACATGGATGTTGCATCCTTATGCGGTTGACATCAAAAGAAGATTAAAAAAATATATATATATATATATATCAAATTGCTGGTAAGAAAAGGCGATAAAAAAAATTTAAAAAAATCTCTGCAACTATTTATTTTCCCTCCTAGCAAACGAAGGGAACAAACTTGTACGATATTCAACAGCATTTCAATTTTTTTAGCATTTCATATATAAAGTAGTTTGATGGTCTAGAATTAATCTGCTAAACTGCATGCTAATGTCGATTTCCGTTGTTTTAAGTAGGAATGTGGGGTTTATGGATGAGCAAATATATTGTGATGAGAAAAAATCCCTACCAAAAAGGCCATAAAAACAAAAGGAGATCACCAAAATCCCGTGTGTCTGAACGTCGACACGTGAACCCCCCCGACCCTACGTTACTGGACCAGAAACTTTAAGCGTTGAGCTCTGATAACGAGTTTAGTTAATTAAGGGGGCAGTACTGTAATTTCATCTCGAATACAAAAACCAGACAATTACGTGCTTGTTCATTAACATTATTGCACGAAATAAAGAATGAATGATGTACATTAATTGAAGGTGCGATGTCAGGTTAATTTTCATAGCACGTACGAGTAAAAGTTATTTTCTCAAAACAATGGAATAAAAGTAAACAATGTCACTCTGCGTCTAATACAACTTTAGTCTTGGAAAAAATAATTTTACTCCTTAGATAAAATTATGTTGCCCCTTAAGTAAAATTTCAAGTCAACATTTGCAAATATGTTGAATTGAATAACCTTTGATCCTGCTGTTTCTTTTGAGAAAATGACCTCTCTCCTTTTTTTTTTGGTGAAAATGTGGAATCAAATAAAATGCAAAATTCGGAGTACACGAGTCTAGGTATGTTACCTATAAGCGTTCAACAATGCGCTCAAATTCGGATCCGCCCTTAATTGAATAGAAATACAGTTAGGCATTAAATTAAATACATGAAAGCCGTACTGGTAACCCAAATTCAGTAATAGATCTGCACAAACATTTCCTTATCTTGCGCCACTTCTAGATTCCTCAAAAGGTACCTATAATCGTTCAACAATGCGCTCAAATGATGGCCATCTGTATATGGAGATGTAGTTGAAAGCAAATCAAACAATCTGTCGATTACCAAGATGGTCTAGGATAATACCACCTGCATGCCACCGCCTTGCTATTGTTATTCCGTGATCCTCCGTCCGTGTTGAGTTTAAACCCATTTTGATTAGGGCATCTCCAGCCCGTGAAAATCCATTTCTTTGGCTTGGAAACAGTCTTCTTGCTAGCTATATATAAGTTCCCATTCCTGAGCTACTAAAATGATAAGGTTGATAGTTCTATCCCGGTTGAAGTATGAGTGCCAAAAAAGTTTATGGTTCCTGCATGTTAAGCTAAATAAACCAGCAAGCACAAGGAAAAATGGCCGCCCACAAGTTGTTTATAGAGAAAAGAGAAGCAGATTGAAAGTTTTGTTTTGAACCAGAAAAGGGGTATCAAGAATGAAAAAAATCTTTGATGCATACCTAAAATATCCCACACTTCCCTCGCACATGTCAGTCCCTAAAAACATGAATAGGAGAAGGACGATGGTAGGTAATTCCAATATCATTATATTTACCTTTAATTAAGAACCCTCACCCAAAGAGATTCTTTTTCCATACCAACCCTCCAATTAAGTTTGGCCATAGAGACTTGGTTGGTAGAACTAATGTTACGAATTCCTAGACCCCCATGCATGCCTTTAGGTCTCCACACATTCTCCCAACTAACGTCATGAATTCTCCTCTTCTCTTCAGTAGAACCCCAAAGAAATTAAGTCTCGCGGTTAATTTTATCAACAGTGGACGAAACGGATTTTGGAAGACACATGCTTTGCATCTAAGACGGAAAAGCCGTGTTAACAGATTTGATTAAGGTTGATCTTGCAACTAAACGAAGCGTCTTGCTTTTCCAGGCAGACAGCTTGATATTGACTTGGTCAATAATAACGGAAGGATTGGTGAGATGGTCTATCATGAAGGATTGGCCGCCCAAAATAATTACCAATAGGGGTACTTTTAAGAAAACCTCGTATTGTACCTTCAGAGAACTTAATTATATTTTAATTATTCCATTCGTCCCAATTTAAATGTCATCTAAGGGAGACAGTTCAAGTTTGGTCTTAAAAAAATAAAATACTTTTGGAATGGCTTTTTAAATTTTTTTTGTTCCGTTCCAAAGATCTCAATTAGTACTTTTGAAAGGATTAAAAAAAATTGAAAAAATATGCCTCGAAATATGTTTTATTTTAAAGTCAAAATGATACACTTTACCTAGGAACACATTTGAAATGGGATAGAAGGAGAATCATTTGACAATAATATTGCACCCGGATAAGAATAAGGGTATGAGCGTCCATTCAAGTTTTAGTTCCATGTATGTGTAATTAAAACTTTCCTTCCCATGCGGCCATGCTAGCTAGTGGTAATTCCCAAAAACTTTGACCATCACTCAGCACATAATTGGCCCTTATGTCTCTGAAGTGTAATTTTCTCTAATATGTTCGTACGTATTTTATTTTTTTAAGGAAACACAAACGTATCACATATATACTATCGAAAACACTACCAAGTAGGTACTTTATTTGAAAAAAAAAAAAGGGTCTGTACGTACTTTATTTGAATGTGAATCATTGGCATGCATAATGT
Source organism: Vaccinium macrocarpon (assembly GCA_022606695.1). Lineage (NCBI taxonomy): Eukaryota > Viridiplantae > Streptophyta > Magnoliopsida > Ericales > Ericaceae > Vaccinium > Vaccinium macrocarpon. Next base: position 333,262 of record CM040176.1, on the reverse strand, counting down.
GGGATGATTAACCGATTTACGGTTTTTTTAAAATTTTATTAAATAATACGCGTGTTTTTCAACTTAATTCCCAGACTACGTGAAGTCGGGGTTAGCAACCACGTTTTCTTGAAAACGTGTTTGGAAAACACGCTTTCTCGATAGGTTAAGCTTGATTAACCGAAAAATTAAGTTGATCGTAATCCGGTTTGAAAGCGTGGTTAGCAAACACGCCTTCTAAAAGCGGGTTTTCCAAACCCACCTTCTGAAGCGGGTTTTCTAAACACGCCTTCTAAAAGCGTGGTTAGCAAACACGCCTTTAGAAGGTGGGTTTGGTAACAACGCCTTCATATGCTGCTGTCTTTTTCCGAACAAAATTGGTTATTTAATAAAGTTAAAAAAAACCGTAAATCGGTTAATCAGCCCATTTGCAGCGTAGTTGCCTTCTAGCCCCTTATAACATTTGATGATTGATATCAGAGCATGATGCACCTTCGAACTAGCAGCAAAAACACCCAGGCATCCATCCAATGAGACAAGAGCAACTGACTTGTAACCAATATTAACTCTTTTTTCTACTTCTTTTTCTTGCGATAAGTTTGAATCGATATTAACTTCGAAAAGACATGTCAAGATTCAACGAAACAATACTCTCGTTAATGCTTAGATAAGTCTTTTCTTTTTTGTGTGCCATATGATGATTATATACTATCAAGACAAATAAATGAGGAACTGCTTTTTTTCGAATATTCTTGTGAATGATGTGATGATAAATAAGATTTAAGGTATATATGGTGCTACATATCTATAGTTAGAGCCTTTTTTCACTCATATAATGCATACATAAATGTTTTTAACAACGACAACAACAACAATCATTGCCTAAGAAGTCCGTACAAACATTGAGGCAAGAAATAAACTTTCTATATAAGTATATATTGCAAGTGCGATATTTTACATTTGAAGATATTGCAAGAAAATATGAACACGATGTTACCGAAAAGCAAAGTGAATCTCCCCATTTTTAATGTGGTTAGGGAATATGAGGGATTTAATCAAAGTGAATCTCCCCATTTTTTTTCCTATGGTTATGAATAAGTCTATGGTTAGAAAAGCAAACAATTTTTTTTTCTATGGTAAGTATAAATTTTTGATGTTTTTGTTGTCCACAACCATTTTTAATTTCATTCGTGATAAAAATAAATATTAAAAAAAAACAATTTTGGTTAGGTTAAAAAAAGACAATTTGTCCGAAACAAAGTATGAAGGCGGGTTTCTTAACCACGCTTCACTAAAAGCGTGTTTGCTAATCACGCTTTTTAGAAGGCGTGTTTAGAAACCATTTTCGAAAAGGTAGGTTTGGAAAACCCGCTTTTAGAAAGGCGTGTTTGCTAACCACGTTTTTAGAAGCGTGTTTCTTAACCACGCTTTCAAACCGGATTCTGATCAACTTAATTTTTAGGTTAATCAAGCTTAACCTATCGAAAAGCGTGTTTTCCAAACACGCGTTTTAAAAAACGTGGTTCAACCCCGAACTAGCGTAGTCGAGGAATTAAATTGAAAAACACGCGTTTTATTTAATAAAGTTTTAAAAAAACCGTAAATCGGTTAATCACCCCATAATGTGCATGCTCCACTCAATAGGTAATAATGGAATCCAGTGGTCAAATTGATCCTTGTGGGGTTGACAAGCACGTCCAATCAAAGGTCAAAACAGTAACTTCACTATTCATGCAGAAAAAGAAATGTCAGATGGAAAAATCCTAGTAGTAGTATTAGTAGTATTTAAGTTGCACATGGGTAAGGTGGTTAGCCTCTAGTGATGGAGCAACCACCACCACCAGTACCAGTACCAGTACCACAGTGCAACAGCATTGAAGATGACCCCACCGGAGACGTCAACTGTCATAAGACAGGCACGAGACACCCGGTGTACCGAGGCGTCCGTAAGCGGCGGTGGGGCAAATGGGTGTCCGAAATCAGAGAGCCACGCAAGAAGTCTCGAATATGGCTGGGATCTTTTCCAGCACCTGACATGGCGGCCCGTGCGTACGATGTTGCAGCGTATTGTCTTAAGGGGCACAAAGCGGAACTCAATTTTCCGGACGAGATAGACCTGTTGCCACGGCCCTCTAGTTGTGCTGCTAGAGATATTCAGGCTGCGGCAGCATTGGCGGCTAAGGCTGCGGTGGTGAACAAGAAGACTAGGTCGTCGGATAGTAACGGCAGCTGTGGTGGGGATGACTTTTGGGGTGAAATTGAGTTGCCGGAGCTGGTGGAGGGTGCTAGGGAGGCTTGGACGTCGGAAAGTGATTATTGGTCTAGTCCGGAAGTGTTATGTACGTACGTACCAGAATTTTACGTGTCCGGAAATTGATGTGTGTGGTGTAGATTTAAATTAAGTTGGTGTGGGGCTAGATTGGAGTTGGCCCTTATTAGGTAGGTAATTACTACTCCTACGTTTTTTTTTCCGTTTGGTATGCTCTGAGCATAACAGCGGAAATGCTACATGGGGATCGAGTACTCCTTCCTTCCTTCCTGGCATATATATGGGGTGGTGCTCCAGCTCCACGGCCACTAAATAACCTCTCTTTAATTATAGGCGGAGGTAAAAAAAAAAAAAACAAGGAAGAAAAGTTTACCATTATCTGCTAGCTGTTACTGGTTGTACTAGTGGTGATTGTTTGCATCCATACATACTGCATATGTGTATCTAATACACTTTGTTGATTAATTTCCTAATCTCTATGGATTGAGCCAGCTACTAAATTACTCCAATTGATTGAGTTGTCAGTACTTGTCAATGGCTTGCAGACAGGCTTACAGTACGTGGATGAGCTATAGCTAGCAAGCCGGTTTTGTCGCCAATCCAAGTATTAATTTGACTTTGTATATGTATAGCCTGGATGTGCCAAAGGAGCATCCGACGTTGTGCCTCTCCGGCACATTTGGGCAGTCCAAAATTTTGTTGAACGGTCTGGATTTGAAGAGAGGAAGAGGAGGGAAAGTATTTTAATTTAATTAGGAGAGAGGAAGGGGAGGGAGACCTTGTTTGGTTTGGGTCTCAACGTCCAAATTCAATTTTTTTTACCCCTATGTCCCTCCAATCACTATCCCTATTTTCAAACATCATCCCTTATTTCTAATCAATTTATCTTCATCTCTCTTCAATCATTACCCTTTATTTTCAATCATTACCTCTATTTCTCTCTCCACTTAAAATCCAAAACCCAAACCGAACAAAGTCAGAGTGTTTTAATTCGGACTGCACAACACACTTATGGACGGCCCAATGTGCCGAGGGGCACCACATGATACCCTATTTGCACCTAAAAATCTCTCCTACTTTACATTTGAATGACAAACATAGAATGCATAAGGGGAAGTTAATTAGAGGACCCGTACAAAAAAAAAAAAAGGTTATGATTTCATCCCAATGGATTTGAAAAGTTATGATCCCATCTTGAAATTTGAAAAATACCTAGAATGCCCTTCTGTAATTATTTTGTCCTTTAAAATTTCCTACACTATATGAACGGTTTTGGAAAAATTATGATTCCAGAAGTGCACCCATAATTCTTGGGAAACGTTAATTGGAATTTAGGATTACATTTTCCCTTTTATGATAGTAGATGGTTGTGGGTCTTTTCCCATCCCAAACTCCTCCCAATCACTCCCACAGGTATATAGGGGAAACCAGTCCCAAACATTCCAAATTTCGTCCCAAAATCACCATCTTCCTAAACCAAACCCCTAATCTTTTGGAGAGCCAAAACCCCACAACCCGTAATCCCTAATTTTTCGGTTGTTCGATTTACATTACCCCAATCGTCCAATTCGAAATCCCTAACTTTCCTAACAAATCAGTATAACCCTAACCAATACCCACATTGTCCCATCCCACCAACCCACCACCTATTTTTTCCGAAGACGCCACCATTCCCGTTACTCAGGCGCCGAACAACGACGGATAGGACTCGAAACTGGGTGGCTGCGGGATGGATGATGGCAGTTGATTTGCTCGGACGAGTAAAGCCTTATCCAGAATAATTCTTTCCCGTTTCGACCAATGGCTCGTATGTGCTTCTCCCTACTCAATAATTGTCAAATATTTTTATCTCTTCATTGAATGAGTACACTGTTCAAGATGGTCAGAATTATTGATAAGGCCTTACCATTGGTTTTTGTACATTAATTTGGAGGAACACTATTTGGTGGGTATTGGGAGTTAAATTTGGGGGGTTTTGGGAATCCATAATGGTTTGATAATGTATCAAATTTGGAGACAAACAATTTTGGGGGTTTTGGGAATCCATTGGAAGACTATTTGTGGGTGATGTTGCAAGTATTGATTTGTGGATTAATTGGTTATTGTTTTTAAATTTACGAAGGTTATATGCTAACTGGTAAGATGGTATGTTGGTAAGATGTGAGAAAAATGGAACACTGCATTAGCATTTTTATATTCATCCGAATTTCAATTATGGTGTGTCATTGTACCATGTGATAAATTTCATTTTTATATTTATTCAAATTTCAGTTAGCAATCGTAAATCACTTCTTTTTTTTGGGTGGCTGTTGTGGAACCATTGAACCAAGTTTCAATTAATTTCTGTTTGTGGAGTCTATGGGTATTGAATGTACTGAGGTTATCTGTGAGATGATATGTTTCTGTTGTTGTGTAAAATATGGAACATTGGTTTACAATTGCTTCTTATATAGTGAAGAATTCATGACATCGACACACAATACAGTAGAAGTAAACTAGACATTAAGTGTTGCAATTACTCTTATGAGCTAAGCCATGTTAGTTGATTATGGTCCAAATGCAAGCTGTCCCTTTCCAAATGTACAATGTGGACTCTGTGGGACACGATTGGGTTAAGACTTGTTTACCGTGCCATATTCTTAATGATTTACTAATATACATAGGTTGTTTGTTAATATTCGAAATGGGATGTTATAAGTTTATCATATACATGGCAATGTGTAAAGTTATGGTTTTCTGGAGCTCTATTTGTAAAATAGTTTATTATAATCTCATGTTTGTCCTTTTTTTTGTTTTTTGTAAAAATGGAATATCGGAATAGCGATTTTTTATTGTGCAAATTTATGACTTATTGATTACAACAGGTTAATTACAATTTAGTTGTGATAGTCGAATTCATTGGCAAGTGTAGGAACATGTTTGTTAAATCTTTTCTCCATTTGTTGTTGTGTTACATTTAAACTTTTCAATCAATCTGTTATTGATTTGATTATGGTTTTTGAATGTCCCGGTTTTATATGTTAGTTTATTTTAAAATGGTTTGCGTTTGATTAGGTTACAGAAGATGGAACACTGCTTTAACATTTCTATGGCTATTGAAGTTCAGTTATGGTGTACCATTGAACCATGAAGTTTGAATGTTCTGTTGATGATAGAAGATCATATTTTCTATTCCAAAGATGACACTGGTGTATTAACGTGTGATGATGATTTCTTCAATTGTTGTCCATCGAAATGGGCTTAATGAACCGCAATTGTATACCGAAAAAAAAAAACATTGATGATATATAATACCTTTTTCAATACCGACGAAATTACTTGACGAATCCCTTGAGGAATAGTTGAATCCCAACTTTCCGGATCCCACGGCTGGCGTGACAAATTGAATTATTCAAACAAGAATGATCAAATTGGTCTTGATCTATAAGTAGACGAACTAGTATTGAGTAGGATTAGAAAATTTGAAATTCAAATGGAGCTTAAAAAATGGAAATCAATTGGCTAGATTGAAACTTGGAAAATCTTGTTCCAATAAAGGAAATGAAGGAAACCGATATCTCTTTGATTTTGAATCCCGTGAGTTTAGCAATCGGAATATGGGTTAAAACATTCCAATCAAGGGACTGTTATGGGATGACAATCCTTTCCGGATTTATAGTCCTATCTATTAATATTGAATGTATTGTTAACATATATTATATATTAATACCTAATAAGGGCAAAATCGTCCTAAAATCATATTACAAGATGAAATTATAACAATTCGAAATACATGGGGTGGGAAAATAACACTCATTTTTGTATGGGATGGCAAAATAATTTTTCCTTAATTGAAAAACACCATTTTACTTACTAAAAGGGATCACAAAGATTCCCGAAAACACCGTATTTAATTACCCCCTCAAAGGGGAAAAAAAGAAAGGAAAAGAAATAAACTTTCAATTTTGAATGTCTGAGAAATGAAAGACAACTGGTACAACTGTGAAATCAAGATACATCCCAAATGGTGACAAAATTAATACTTGCTTTCAACAGTTATGAAAAAGGTTGAGTGCCAATAAATCCCCTCCCCACCCTACAATGAGAGGCACTGTCTCACACATGGGTCGAAAGACTCAAACTCCAAAGAGATGCATTTTTTGTCTTCTCTAGTCGAACCCGGTAGGATTGCTGTCTGTGGGGTCGGCAGGCCCTACCAACCCCCATCCGCGTTGTCCATTCGGCGTATCAACGGTTCGGATTGCATCAAACAATGGACGGCTCAGATACACTTTGGAGAGGTAAGATTTGAGTTGTTGATGAATGAAAGGGACGGCTCGGATGGGGTTGGCAAGCCCTGCCGACCCCCACGGACAGCAGAGTCCCCCATTTCACTCTAGTCTAAAGTGCCCACTCAAATGGGTAAGAGTTTATATGGGAGCTAGCAAAGACCTTAATCAATACTATCAAAATAGTGTTATATATTGGTCATGTATCTAATTGCTCTGACTACGATGAAGAGCTATGTGACCATGTCGTAGCGAGTCAAAAATAAATATTTAATGACCAGGAATTAACTTTTATTCCAGACAATAGCGGTTAAGTCCGAGTGTCGATCCACGGATACAAATTAGCTGAGTTGCATTAATTTCAATTAGCTTTTAATTTAATTCGGTGAAAAGATGTTTGATTGGTTATGAAATTGCTAAACTGAAGAACACAATAAATTTATGGATAGGGAATCTAGGGTTTACAATCCACTCTACCCTCATAACCACAACTTCTGTATAAGTTAGGTTAATAATTGAATCACTATGGATTATCACTAGGTCTTGCAATCCTCATCGATAATCGTCGAGAAAATAATTGTGAATGTTAAAAGGCATAAACTATCCCACTCGAAACTCCAAAGGGATGTGTTTTTTGTCTACTCTAGTCTAAAGTGCCCACTCAAGTGGGTAAGAGTTTATATGGGAGCTAGCCAAGACCTTAATCAATACCCATCAAAATAGTGATATATATTGGTCGTATATCTAATTGCTCTGATTAAGATGAAAAGCTATGGCTTTCCACAAGATGAAAAATTTCATTAGACTTGTTTATTTTGAGCAATAGCAGCATCATTTGTAAACCCTAATTTCTTGGCAAAATAGGGAAGAAGAAGAAGAAGAAAAGGGAGGTCTAGCAGCTTGGGTAAAACACTGTGCACCATACATATTTGAACAGTACCTAGGAAAAAATGGTGTGGCACTTTTCATCTCTATCCCATATTTTATTGTTTCTCTCTCTCTCTCTCTCTCTCTCTCTCTCTCTCTCTCTCTCTCTCTCTCTCTCTCTCTCTCTCTCTCTCTCTCTCTCCCTTTATAGCCAGAAGCCCAGGTGAACGATGACGAAGAGTCCAATCACCGGCAACGGCGACAGTAATGACGAACAATAGGGATCGATGGTAATGATCCGAAACGGTAATGATAGAAGAGCTAACGATCAAAACCCTAAATCGCTTCCGACAGTAACGATCGACCAAATGCATGCAAAGAATGACGGCGATGTTCCTTGATGGCGATGCAAGCAATGATCAACGATGTTTAGCAACGGCAGAGGAGGTAAGCGGCGGCAAATGACTTTTCATGAGGGAATTGACTATCATGTATTTACGCAATCATAATTACTATATCATCTCAAAATATCAGTGAAGTCAGGCTCTTTTCACATTTTTCCTTCTTTTTCTCTTACTTGCTCTTCTTAAATTTATTTTCAACAACTTGTAAACGAAGATTTACTTCTTTTGCACCTGAAAATGATTATGGAAATTATAAATTTGCTTGAAACATATGATTATTTCATTTTTTTTTCTTTGTATCTACTTTAAGATTTTAAACAAGGATCTTGAAAAAAATGTATAAATAAAAATTAATTATGTGTTTCAGACTCTCAAAAAGAATATAGATTTATTGTGGGTTTATTTTTTTTTAAAAAGTATGTGTTAGATTTTGTGCCCACACTGATAAAGATTTCTGGCTATGCTACTGTTTTCACTAAATAACAGCATCCCCGCGTCCAAAACTAGAAAGGACACAGGTCGGCAGGGATGCTATTGTGCAAGGGGCGTACAATAGCTGTTGTGCAGGTGAAAAACGACAGTTGTTTTGCAGGTGAAAAACGACGTCGTTTTGATGCCAAAACGTGGAAAAAAATTGGACTTCTGTTTGTGGCCGTTGGATTAGATCCAACGACTAGGAAAGAAAGTCACTTAAATGAGTTCGTGGGTCATGACTAACCTGGGTCAACACCTCTTTCCCCTCTTTCCTTTTTTCCTTTCACGGTTTACGTTGAACAAGTGAGAGAGAGAGAGAGAGAACGAAGAATGAGGAAGGAGAAGAAGAATAGATCAATCGAAGAAGAAGAATAAGAAGTCGACAACCAAGGTTTGTGTGTGTGTTGTTCGATTTCTCTGAAAATCCAAATTTTTTTTTGTGCAAGAACAGAAGAGATCGAACAAGAAGAAGAAGAAAATCGAAGACCAAATCGACAACCAAGGTCTCTCTCTCTGGTTTGATACAAAAAAAAAAAAACTAGGGTTCGATTATAAAATAGCTTGTTGGTCTGTTCTGTTTCTGTCTTCATCTGTCTCGACTGGATTTGATGTGGAGGAAAATTCATAATTGTTTCAAAATATGTGGATTTGCTGTTAACGATATTTGTCTTTAGTGTGAATTTTTAGAATGTGGGGGAGACTCATCTATATACTGCATATATATTCTTTAGGGAACAAAGGAATGAAGGTTGTCCTAGATTTATCTTTTGTCAAATTGTAAAATCTGGGGGAGACTCATCCATATTGCATTTATATTCCTTGCCAACTGCACTTGCGGGGTTGGAGAGGCGTATGATTGTCAAGAGGTTGGATGCCAACTTAGTTGTGCTGCCTTTTTTTTTAGGGGTGTACACGGTCCGTTTCGGATCGGATTGGCATGAATCCAATCCTAATCCGCAAGTCACGTTTTTAGAAAATACAATCCATATCTGGACCAAAAGTCTCATGGTTCGGTTCCAATCCGATCCGCGAGTCACGGATTGGTTCCGGTTTTATCCACGGATTACATGTTATATAAAAACAAGTAACAAAGTTACAAATGGTTTAATAAGACATTCTTGTTTACGGTAGTCGTAATCTGGCATAAAAATAAAATCAAGAAGCATCCCAAAACACATTATTCAAATTCTATAACCACAAGTCCACAAACACAAAAGTTCGTACCACACAAGCATGGAGATATACTATAACAGTTTGGTCTCTGATTATAGTATAAGTTAGTGTAACAGTTTAACCCCTAAGTTTTGAAAGAGATCACAGTTTACCCCATACTCTGTGTAGTAGAAGTTTGGGTAAAATTATGTGTGTGTGTGTGTGTGTATATATATATATATATATTTTAAAATTATAAATAATAAAAATCTCACGGTCCGGATCAGTTAATCCACGGTTTCGAAATCAAAATCTGTGTCCGGACCGCAAGTCATGTTTTACTATTTTTTTCAATCTGTATCTGGACCATTAATCCAAGGTTAAAATCCAAAACACACAGATTAGTTCAGTCCAGACCGGATTCACGGTTCACCGGTTTTTTTGTGCAACCCTACTTTTTTTCTCCTCTTATTTTAATCTTGTAATCACTTTCAAGATTAATAAAATTTCTTTCGTGGTTCAAAAAAAATTAAGCCAGACATGAACAATTCTTTAGGGAACAAAGTGGTGCACACAAACATACAACAAAAACAAAACACTTCAGTAACTAACCAAGTCTTCTACTCTTCGGCATTATTGTTCCATGGAATGATGGAAATTAGCTGAAGATTAACGAGAACAGAAGTTGAAATGTAGATAAGTTTTGCAGCACAGACACTGAAGTAACAGAATTTTAAGTCCGCAAGTAGATGGAATTATTGGGACTGGCTAAAAATTCATATCGGCAAATGGAAAAGATAAATTAAAAGTGTCCCTGGGAGGGCCCTTCTTTGCCGCCTCAGCAACAGCTTTCTCTGCTTCAATCTCGGCAACAATGGCATCAATTTCGGCTTCATCAATTTGACTCAGGCCCTCCTTCGTCATCACATCAACTTCAATGTTCTTTCCCCCACTCTCAACAAACTGAATGCTTAAAATAGCTCAGAAGTTGTAACAACCATACCATCCACCGAAGTATTAAGCATCTAAAAATATGGTCAAGGTGCCAAAATTAATTGTCATTGCATTTTAAAGATTAAATAATTGTTCTAAGGTCCACTATAACTTTTTTGTAACATGTCTAGTCCACCTCATATTTCCATAACACCTCTAATCCATCTTTTTGTAATTTCTAAGGTGTAAGGTCCAGTCTCCATTTTTAATAGACAAATATACCATCACATTAAATTTAATACATAATTTACCCTAGAGTTTAGGTTTAGGGTGCATTTTCCTATTATAGTGGACCTTATAACAATTGTCCCTTATATATATCAATAGTGGTGAACCTAGGAATCCAACCCAATTGGGACACCTTATTAGTTATAATCGAGCAATTTTTTTATTCAACAATCTTGCTAAATTATAAAATTAAGACATTTATTATGGATTATAACGTTTATAATGTATAGTTTTTATAAAATAAAATAAAAAGAACAAAAAATGAGCACAAAATTAATTCTACATTTTTATTTTTGAGATATATGTAAGTGTGTATGCTAAATATAGTATTATATTACATAATTGTGCTAAATATGTAAAATAAAAAAATTGAGTTTTGAGCGGGGTCAGTGGGGGCACATGTCCCTTTGGAGACAACATACATATTGTCCGATCTGAGCCGTTCGTGCTCGGCGATGGACAGCTCGGATCACAAATTGTCCAAACACATCTGAACTGTCTGCTACCAAACAAATCTAAGTCGTTCATTACTAAGCACGGAGGGCTCAGATTGAGGACAACATGAATGTTGTACCTTTAGGGACAACACCACCCCCAATTTCCCTTCTTGGTTCAGCCCCTGTATATCAGGCTAATAATACCCCAACCAACAATCAATTATCATTTGGCGGGCTTCTCCGGTTTAGGCCTCGGTTATTTCCCGAAATAAAACCAGAATTGGACAGCAATGGGGTTTGGGCTGTATTCCCAAGTTAGCCCAGTAATACTAATAATAAGTAGGAGGGTCAAGGAAACAGTACCAGTCCTCAATATGGCATTTTGTTTACCTCAATATATTTTCAGGGTGCGATCCTTTTATCATTAACAGCTGTTTCATGTGGAGACATTGTTTGGATCGGATGTCGACTAAGAAGCACTTGTAATGGTTTAGTACGGATATGCGACACGTCTATCGGTCTATGGCAGTACGGCAAAATTTAAAAAATGTGGGTATTAGTAAAGCTATCACAAATTTGTTTTTTTTATTTACAACTTGGGTGTCTGGACCTGTTTAACTTGTTTTGTGATATAGGGCAACGTGTTACATGTAGTAACAATTACACGTTAAATAAATAAAATAACTAATGAGTTGGACGATTAAAAATCTAACAGCCAATAACTATTTAGAGTATCTTGATTGGGCTGAGTTAAAGTAGAGAGTCAAACCTCCAAAATAGGTCAAAATCAGGCTCACTAAATGGTTGATCAAATTGGTTAAACTTCTAACTTTTCTATATTACCGCACCAAATTTGGTGCGGCACTATTCACTCATCAGGACACTATTCACGCAATTAAAGAATTGTTTAATGCAGTAAAGTTAAAATAGAGAGTCTGATTTTGTGAATTTTTGTAAAAGTGGTTTGCTAAATTGTAAAAGGTATTTTTGAAGTTAAATTTTGTGTAAAATTTGGTGCTCCAGATAAGGATGCTCTTAGCGCTGACTTTATAAACCGAAAGCTTTATTCTAGAATTATGCTTAGCAAAGTCTTATCAATTTGCTTCATCGATCTTTTTATTGGGTACGGCTTGATACCATTAGGCCTCGTTTGATTCGTAGACTAAAACAGGGAGGATTGATAGTCCTGGAATTAGTATTACTGGATTATTTGTCCTGTAATTAATTTAGTCCTTATCAATCAGCTTGATACAATGACGATGATTGAGCAGCAGGATGTGTTGTGATCGAAGAATTGAAGATTGATTGTTACAGAACGAAAGAGAGATTGAGCGGTTGAAAGGGGTGAAGAAGACGATGGGTGATCTGGGTATGAAATGTTTTGATGGCATATTTATAATATGTGACCGACAAACTTCCGTGTGTTTTTATCCAGGATTTTTGGATTGGTAATCCCCCCACCCACCCACACACACACACTGGATTACACAATACCATACATATAGCCATATAGGGATTATTTTTGTCCCAGAATTATTAATTCCAATCACTTTTCAGGAACCAAACAAGGGATAAGACGGAATTAGACACACCTAATCCTATCCTAGGCTTTCAATACCTGAATCAAACGAGGCCTTAGTGTATGACTTGACATGGAGTACATAATTTCGGCGTATGGCAAAAATCATACCAACAAAATATAGGTACTTGTTTCGTGTATTTAAAAAGTACTACAAAAACTATCGGTACCTAGTACATCACAGGTACGTACCCATGCTTCGTATAACGTAGGCCTATCAACAGATCGGATCTGATCCGATAAGCTCTGATCTGAATCCGAATCCAATATTCACAAATTTGATAACGTTAATCCGAATTCAAATTTTTGGATACCAGATCCCGAAAATCTGATCCGATAATTTTTTATTTTTTTTATGCACCTGCAATTTTACAAGGCCTCCAAATTTTTATATTTGTTTTCCAATGAATATTCGTTTTCGACCAAAATTATACATAGTATAACATGGCTAGCCACTGCAGGGGCGGATTTACTTGAGGCACAGGGGGGTCACTTACCCCTGAATTCGGAATAATTATACAATATTTTACCAATTTTACTGAATTGATTTGCGGTTCAATTGGTAATTAACCAGCTCAGAGACACCAGAGGTCACGGGTTCCAATCTTGCCCCCTACAGCTTTGCTTTGTTTTTTAAGTTTCAAATGCTCCCATACCAAACGAATGGAGTTTGGAGTTGAAATAAAATTCCTCTTGGTGTAACTTACCCCATAAAAACTTTCATTTCCAGTATTATTTAATAATTCAGTAAGTATTGGCAAATGATTTTGGCACTTTAACTTTTATAATGGCTAGCTAAAATTTGTCTTTTAATGCAAATATTATCCACTGACAAACGTACTAAAAGACAATTTTTGAGTATCATTATAAAAAAGTGGAGTGTCAAAATCATTATAAAAGACAATTTTTGAGTATCATTATAAAAAAGTGGAGTGTCAAAATCATTCTCCGTAATAAATGGTGAACATCTTTATTTTTTTAAAAGTGGCCATGTATCTTTCGAAAGGTGGCCTTACGAGCGAAATTCGCGGATGGATCAAGCTAAATAGGGAACAAAAATATTTGTAAATTGTAATAAATAGAGTATTCTTGGCTCCTTCGTTTCCAATTTCAAACTAATTATTGACCTGTTGAGGATTTGGATGCTCGTTTTGACTGAAAAAAATACTCACAGTGTTCACTTCGCATTTCTTAAAAAAAATTCAAAAAGATTCTTTTACCCATTTCTCATCTCTCTAATCATTAATCACATTTCTTTCTCTACTCATACCCCTCTCCAATCATTATTATCATTTCTCTCTCTAATTATTACACATCTCTTTAATTATTACTTTTTCTAAAAACTCATCCAAACACTATCTCAAAAATATTTCTCAAAAAATTCTTCTCAAAACTCTCAACCAAATAAAGCCAGAAATTATTTCCAGCCGCTCATAGACATTTTAACACACATGAGATTGATAAAACCTTTAGTTTTCGAAATTATTTCTGAAGAAAATTTAATTTCGACCCAACCATCAACTCATAAATATTGTCAGGTATCAACTTTGAAGAAACAAATATTTATAGTTAAACTTCTTAAATTTTTATATTCTTTTCAGAAAAAAAAAATGTATGATTTTAGGGAGTGAAGTTTTCCAGCCAAATTGACCAATCTTTGGATGAACTGGATTCGGATCTTAATAGGATTAGATCCAGATCCGATTCGGATTTTATTCGAATTTTCGGTTCCAAATTATCGAATCTGAAGTATTGGATTTGGATCCGAATTCGACCCGATCTGTTCGACAGGCCTAGATCATGACGTGGATGATAATGGGCGTCTTTTGGATTCTGTTTTTGGCCTTTTGTGTCCTTGGATATGGAGAGGATGAGTTGTTTTCGCGAGAACTTTACTTTTGCTTCAGTAAATGGGCTATTCAGAAGTTGTTCCAGTGAAGAATGGAGAACTTTTTAAAATGAAAATCCTTTTGACAAGGACTTGCACGCACAGGCAGGGTCCATATTTTTGTTTTCTTTCGTTTTCATCATACCGACTCCATTGTGCGCTGAAAGTGAAAGAGAAATAATTAATTAAGTACGTAGTATATATCATCCACTAAGGTGTGAAAATTGGTCGGTTCGATTCAGTTTTTGGAGTATTCAGGATCGAACCGATCGATTTAGGGTAATTTTACTGGGAACCGATCCCTACCGAAAAGAACAATAGACCAATCGGTTATGGGTGGTTTGGTTTTTTCGGGGTTTTTCATTTTTTTGGGTCTGGCTTTTAGATCTATATTATATGTTTATTAAGTTATTATAATACAAGTTGTGTTGCTTTTTACAATTAAAGTATGTTTTTTGAGAGTTGCATGAAATTATTTATAAAATAGAATTCCATTATCTCATTTATTAGAGTTGTATGGTTTTCAGTCCAAATAGGGTAGTTTTGGTTTTTTCGGGGAAACTGAAATTGAACCGAGATGTATTTTAGGTTTTTGTAGTTCGGATTTTTAAGTTTTTTTGCTAGACTAGGCCGACCGAACACCGAACTGAATTTTCGGTTTTTCAATTGGCTTGGGTCCTGTTGATTTTTTTTTTCCACCCCTATCATCGACCATGTTTCCTCAATTTGATTGGTTAGTCCATTTATGATGTGAAGTTAATGAACAATATATTTATTTTGGAAAATCCCAAGAGGTTGGCCTAGTGGTTAAAGTTTAGGACTTAGGGGTTTGTTCCTTCCTAATGTCTCAGTTTCAAAATCTCTTAGATGGTATCAACTCCTTTGAGGCAAATCCATACAGAGTTTTGTCCTAGCTTTAAATGGGCCCCCCCGCTAGTGGACAGTGAGATTGGTCTCATACAGAGATAGCTCATAGATATTAGGGGTTCGAAGCGGCCTTTGAAGCCAATTCATACAGAGCTTTACCCTGACTTTAAATTGCCCCCTCCCCCCCCCCGGCGGGTAGTGGGCAATGAGATTGATCTCCTACAGAGATAGCTCATAGATATTAGAGGCTCGAAGCGAAGTTCTAATATGAGGCCCTATATAAATCTTCAAGTGAAATTTCGCAAAAAGAAAATTCTTAAATTCAAAGTTCAAAGAAAAATTTATGGTTAAAAACCCCGCACTTTCATAGAGAAATTTAAACGTCTAATGAAACAAACTTTCGAAAAATTTGATGTCTATTGCTTTGAAATTCAACAAAATTTAGTGACAAGATGTATTATAATTGAACACTTGAGCTAGTTGGCACTTAAAAAAAAAGGAAAAATATTATGCACTTTTCAATTCTGTTCGGATGGCGAGAAGAGAGGGCAAGAGGCCTTAGTTGAAAAAAGTTCAGAAACACAGGAGGGACCAGGATTCAATCCAGATCCTCTGTCAAATGCTAAGTAGAGAAGTAATTTGAAAGATATTGGAACTAGTGACCATAGACCCAACTGTATTTTTAGGGCCATCCTTGGCCCAAAAAAATTGGGGGCCCAAAAGGACGGCTTCCTCCGCCTCCCCTCTAAGCTGGCTCTAGTCTCCTAGGATAAGTTGAAGTGCGCGAAAAATTGGTCCGAACACTTGGTTATCATATATATATATATATATATATGAAGTCCGAATCTAGTCCGGGACTCATAGTTCCAGACCAAATTTTCATGATCCGAACCGTACAATATATTTAAAATGTGTTTTCAATGGTCCTTGAGAGAAATCATCCAAAAAAATACAGGGAAGAGCTTGATCTAAGCAGTTTTTCATAGGGGTGCTCACGGTCCAGATTGGCATGAATCTAATCCAAATTCGCGAGTCATGGTTTTTTTAAAATAAAATATGTTTCTGATCCAAAAGTCTCACGGTTTGGTTCCAATCCGATCCGTGAGTCACGGATCGGTTCCGGATTTATCTACAGATTTTCAACTTATTCTAAAAGAAAATTATCAAGTAATTTTAAAACTCAAACTCAACATTGAAACAAACGGATTAAGGATTCGGGGTGGGTGCTATGCGGTTGGTGTTGTACGATGTTATGTGTAGCAAAACTACGTCATTTTGCTTGATTTTTGTGCACACTTTCAAAACTTCCGAGGGCCTTGTTTGGAGGAAGAAAAAACCATTACAAAGTGCCTAAACCCCCCCATACACTACGCCAAATAGTCTAAATCTCCTAAAATTAAACCCCAAAATTAAACGTCACACTTAACTCTCCAAACAAGGCCCTTGGATATATTAAAAAAATGAGCAAAACAACGTAGTTTTGTCACACAACATGATGTACAACACCTACCGCACAATGCCTTTCTTGGATTCGAAACAAACACTTCAGCAGTATAGTTTGAGAATATAAAGTATCAATAAGAACAAAGAAAGAGCAATCACTGGAAAGAAATAATAAAAGCTTATTAAACATTCCAACAAATAAATTTAACAAATCTAAACTTGAATATTATGGAATCAAAATAGATAGACAGAAAACAAAACCATTCACTTTGGAATTTCAAACACAATAGTCTATGAATTTGAGATTGAGCATTGTAATTGTAAACATCAAACTTGTTAAACATGCCAACAAACACACATAAATAGACAAACAAAATAAAAAAATGCAAATATCATTTTGGAATTCTAAACAAAGTAGGCTACAAGAATACATATATATTGATTTTTAAAAAAAATTATATATAATAAAAATCTCACAGTTCGGATTGGTTAATCCACGGTTTTAAAATCAAAATCCTTGTCCGGACCGCGAGTCACTTTTTTTTTATTTTTTGAATCCGTGTTTGGACTATTAATTCACGGTTAAAATCCAAAACGTACAGATCGGTTCGGTCAGAATCGGATTCATGGTTTACTGATTGTTTTTAGCAGCCCTAAGTTTTTCATAAAACTGAATATGTATAGTTTTTGTGATAAACTGTTCGAATCAAGCTCTTCCTGATTGTTTTTTTCTTATGATGTCTCGCTGAAACCATTAAAAACATATTTGAAACACATTGGACGATTCAGATTAAAATAATTTTTAAAACCTTCAAAACATCCAAAACCCTTCAATCCGAGATCATTGACTAGATTACCAGTGTATATATGTAATATATATATACACACACACACACACACACACACACACACACACACTTATCTAGCATCAGGGCCGGCCTTGACCCAAGCCTAGCAAGACCTTGGGCTAGGGCAACCCCCTCGGCCAGGGCAACTCCCCGCAAAAAAAAAAAAATGTAAGTTACATATCAACCCTAAAAAGTTTCCTGTACATCACAAATGTAATACTTGGCGTGATGGTCTCCTTCAAGTTTCTATAACCCACATGACTGGTGTTCAATTCTTGCCCAAGGTGTCCGTCTTGCCTTTTTTTTCCCGCCCCTTTCAGTTATGAAAAAAATATTATTTATATAGTGGTTGAACTATTTAAGTGTTTAAGCCCGTAGAGTTTAAAATATAAAAAACCCAAAATGACAGAACCCATTTTTAGCCAAAGTCCAAACTGACAAAACCCATTCATCCATTCTCTTTCGTAGAGATCAACTTTCTTTCAACAGGGAAAAAGAAAGACTTCAAGGGTTACTGAAATCGCAACTCTTTGGAACTCTCCTAATTCATAAAATCAAGGGTTTCAATTCTTTAAAAAGCCTACTGTGTGTGTGTGTGAATATCGGATCGCGCTAATGTTACATATAGATTTTGAAATTTTTTAATGTTATTCAAACTAAAAACATAAATATAACCTCTATTTTGCTTTGTACCTTTATTTGTATTTTTCTTTTATGACTTACTAGTATGAGGGCAACCAAGTTTGGGGTTCGGCTAGGGCAACCCAAACATTAGGGCCGGCCTTGTCTAGCATCATACTAAAGCTACTTTTGTTGTTCTTTTACAATTGAAAATGCTCGATCCAGGAGACTTTCGAAAATTTCGAATTTTTTGAATATTTTTAGAAAAAGTTACTGAATATTTTCGGAGAAAGTTACCCGAATGCTAGTACTCCTTTTTTTGTGCAGTAACTCAAAACTCCAATCAATATTAATGTCTTCCATACTTGCTGAAAGCTGGCAATCACCTGAATTAATTTACTGTACATTTACTATTACTAATGAGGAACAGACTTTATATAAAACAGTAATTAGAGCTAATCTTATCCTTATGGGCCAGGCTTATTTAAAATAGCAGCCACCACATTAGGTGCACAATTCATATGGAATCAAATAACCGACATTTTTTTTGTCTGATAAAAGATGTGGGTTGATCAGAGAATCTATAATAGAGCCATAACGTTTTTTTTCTGATACTAATTTTTCTGGCCCAATTATTTCTCATATTTGTATGCCTTGTTATGATTGTCATATTTTTGTAGAAAATCAAATTAATTAGCTTGTGCGTAACACAAGTATGCTGCTAGCATTTCTTTAGACTATGTTTGGAACTTGTGGAAAGATGTGGAAAAGAAGAGAACATTTTAAAATTTTCCCTTCCCTTAATTGTTTGGTTATTACTGAAAGATCGAAGGGGGAAACTTTTGTGTTCCAATTTCTCCTCAATTTTCTCTCTTATTTCGTTTATAATTATTTCTCTTCTTTTTTTTCTCTCTTTCCCAAATTCCAAACAGAGCCTTAATTACAAACCACTAAAGATGTTCCACTTGATCATGTTCCTTATTTGGCAGAGATATATGATTTGCCTGTTTCATTATTATCCAACTAGGCTTAATTCTATATCTGCAGGCCACATAATTTTTTGATAAAAATTGTTCGTTTTTACTTTCAATTCTCGCTCTCACAAAAATTATTAGTTGGATAACTTTGACAAGTGTTTTCACGCTCAAGTTCTCATGCATGTATTATGTGATTTAGGTATGGACGGAAGTATTGTAAACAATTAAAGATAACATAAGAAGAAATCATACTAATGGAGTATACTTTGATAAGTCTTTTTGATATTAGTTGGATAACTTTGAAAGGTGATTTCACGCTCAAGTTCTCATACATGTATTATGTGATATAGGTATTGTATGAAAGTATTGTAAACAATAAAAAATAACATTAGGAATGGTACTAAGACCAAGAGAAGCAGCTACGCTTACTCCCCTTTTTTTGTGAAATGGAGAAGAAAAGCCAGGAATCGAAGCTGCAACAGCTTCTCTATTGGCTTCGGTAGAGTTCCTCCATGAACAGCACCACGCTACTTCTACCAAAGCACTTCACATGAGCAACTGCATATTTTTATCATTTCTCCCACAAATCTCTCTCCTCACCTACTAAGAAAATGGCTAATTGGACACTGTTGAGTAAGAAAAATGGGTATGTGCTACTGCACATGCTCCAATGGAGTATACTTCCATAAATCTTTTGGATATTTTTACCCTAAATACAGTTTAAAGGTCTCATCCATGTGAATGACAGAAGGAATCTGTGTTAAATTTGTACTAATGATTACGAAACAGTTTTGATAGTATAAGGAACCGACAGAAAAAATATAAATTAAACCTCGTGGGTCAAAAGAGTCATATTTTTGCTTTTCGGGTGCTGGAAAGCAATAACCTCTGGGTTGGCTAAAGTGGAATCACCTTTTCTTTTCTTTTTTTGTTTCTGTTTTTTGACAAAGGCATTTTAGAGAGATCCAGCAATGCAAAGGCCAAAGCATCTGTTGTCCGCAGAAAGACTGATTTTTCCGTCGTTGATACGAAGAATCCAATGCATGACTCCCGGGACAAAATTAACCAGGCTATTTCTCTTCTGCCAGTTGTTGTCTCTGGATAGTTTCCTCAAACAAGTCACTCCACTGAGAGCAAGCCAACAATTTGTTGAGTTTGTAAATTAGGTATTGTACGGTGCATATATCTATTATAATTTGACAGTTTTTCTATCAACACTTTAACAATACTTCATATTATTTTACACATCCTCTATTATTATACACATTCTCTCTCTGTCACCTTTCATTTATGCATGACTGCCATTGGCTGGGTGTGAGGAAAAACTATTAAAAAATAGGTTTGAGAGTGAATAGTGCCTCTCTAAAAGGGGGTGATATGGGGAGACACTATTCACATTTTTATTTTGCCAACCAATTTGTGGAGATTGTTGGAGCTCCTTTTTGATATACGGCTTAGTAAAATAGAGATGATCGAGCACATTTATTGAATCTGTTGTACTTGCTCTAAAAGCGTTTTTTTACTATTTTATTTACTCAAAAAAACCGGATTCATTAGTTTTGTACTATTTGTAGATTATTATTTTATCTTGATTAGAGTAGTTAGAAAAAGTAAAAAATTGTTATCTTACCCATTCTTCTCTATGGTACTTTTACCGATTTCTCTATTCGAAACAAACTAATAATATATATAAGATTGATGTAAAATTAAAAAATGTATTTTTTTAAATAAATACATAACACAAAAGGCCAAATGACTAAACTACCCCTTAATATGTCTTACTCTTCTAATAAACACTTGCACACGTGTGTGCAAATATTTGTGTGAATGTGCAAGCGTTTCTAACATTTCTCATTCGTAATTATGTGTATAAAGGTCATTTTTTTTTCTCGATAAGTATAAAGGTCATTTTGTTCACGACATTAGAGTAGAAGCCGAGTTTTGTCATATTTTTGTACCCATTGTTGGCCCGATGTTTGGGTTAGGAGTAGAAAGTTAAGGTTTTTTCAACCGGAAAGTCTACATACCCGGAAAAAATGACCCAGAAATGACCCAAAAAACACATCCAAGGGATGAGATTCACCCAATACACTGGATGAATCTGGATGAATCTCATCCAAAAAACACATCCAGTGTATTGGGTGAATCTCATCCCTTGGATGTGTTTTTTGGGTCATTTCTGGGTCATTTTTCTGTGTATATATCACAGCTGTTTGAAGTTCCAAGTTCGAAATGGTGTGGAGTCGTATACCCAGAGCCGGCTCATACATTTCGGGAGCCTAAATCAAACTAATTAAACGAGGCTCACTTTATATTTTGCATACAAAAATTGGCCAATAAAGAATCTTCATAAAAACTATTATAAAAGATTTACCATTACAAATGCAAAACTATAGTTATCCAAAATTATACAACGGCTACAATATTTCAAAACTATCATTTGATCATTTGTTGTATCGCACTTTTAGTGGCAAACGTACGAATTAAGTCTTCATAATTAAGCATATTCACCATATCCTTTTTAATGGACAAATTGGGCCATTTTTTGTACGTATGATCAGCTACACAAAAATTATATTGAGTTTAGTATATATATGTAGGGGTCATAACAAATTGGGGCCCTAAATTTTTTGATTTTTCGGGCCTAAATCTTAGGGTTCATGGGATTTGTGTCTAACCCGATATTGCGTATACCATCATAGCATAGATAAGGGAAAGATTTCATCTTTCCTATTTGTTAGCTTTGAAAGGGGCTTTCTTTAGTTAATCTGAAGCTATTTCTTTTGTTGATCGAGTTTATAATTCTTTTTGTTGGGTTTATTTTTTGTTGCCCCATGGCGTGGAGTTGACCAAGCCCGAGGGCTTTGGAGCTTACCCTAAAGCCGGCTATGTTTGTATCACGGGAAGATTTTTTGGTGTTTGCCTTAACTAGTTTTGATTATGGTTTGTTATTCGTCACCACGTACGTTGTTATCACCAGTAAATCTTTGCTTGTGGTATGCTTATTCATAAATCAGCAAGCATATATTCTCAAAGAAAATACGTAATAAATTGGGCATCTCAAAATTGCAGGACCAACACCGAAAATCATTTGTACTTATGTTTCCATGTAATTTTAATCGCAATATTGAATAAAAGTATTCTGTGACTGCAAATTACATGAAAAACAGAGGTATATATGATTATTGGTACAAGTGATTTGAGTCCTAAAGTTGCAATAAACTCATTCACATCACAGTCACAGAAAAGGAACAATTTTTATTTCTCTAATTTCCTTTGATCATCCTCAATTGTAAAGAAATTTACTGAAATCTACAATTGAATTTGTTGAAAAATCAAGGTAAGAGTTCTTGAATTAG
Organism: Vaccinium macrocarpon; assembly: GCA_022606695.1. Classification (NCBI taxonomy): domain Eukaryota; kingdom Viridiplantae; phylum Streptophyta; class Magnoliopsida; order Ericales; family Ericaceae; genus Vaccinium; species Vaccinium macrocarpon. The sequence continues at coordinate 310,609 of CM040176.1, read as the reverse complement.
GATCTTTTCTATTATCCGCCCACTGGGCGGACGGTAAAATACAAAATGATTATAATTCTTACATGAAAGAGTTTTTATTGTTTGAATTCTTACATGTAAGAAATCAGATTCTATACACTTTATTGTCCGCCTATTGAACGGACGGTAGATTAGGTGGGGTTTGGCTTAAGTAGTAAATCTACTTTTTACTGTTCCTTTTTTTTGTCCTTATTCAATTTTTTTTTTTGTATTTTTAGTTTTGCGTCAAACTTTTACGACCTATTGATCTGTCTCGATGAGAGGAATCGGAAAAGTAAAAATTTTTGACCGAAACTCTTAAATTTTTTCAAAAATACAGAATAAGTCAAAATAAAATTAAATAAGGACAAAAAATGAACAGTAAAAAGTAGCTTAACTTATTTAGCCAAAACACTCCTTAATCCCATGAATTAATATATACTTCAGCCGGTCTTTTAAATTACTTGTGCCCAGGCCTTCGAAAAGCTTGTCACTTTGCTTTGTTAAGCGGGTTACCTCGAAGATGCATTGAATTTTCCCAAAGAGAGAAGAAAAACTTAAACGTTGGGCCTAACCACATATTCGAGATACATTATTAGTACGTTTTCAATGCATGGTTCATGTTTGTGCGATCCCCACCCAATCATCTAGAGTTTTAATAGACTTTTGACTAACCATCCATTTTTTAGGTGAAAAGTGTTTTATACTTTTCACTCTCATTGTATAAACGTTTTTTTTTATATATAAATAATTAAGAGGTTAAAATAGTAAGAACACTAGTGTCAACTTAAACATGATATCAATTAGGAATCTGGGGAGGTTTTGTGCGGTAGGTGATGTACATCGTGGGCAAAACGATGTAGTTTTGCTAATTTTCTTGGTACACTTCCAAAGTCCTGTTTGGAAAGTTAATTTTGAGTTCAATTTTGGGGTTCAATTTTAGGGAATTTAGGTTCTTTGAGGTAGGGTATAGTAGTTTTAGACACTTTGATTTAGACACTTCGGGTTTAGGCACTTTGGGTTTAGGGTTTAGGCAATTTGGGTTTGACACTTTGTAGTAATTTTTTTCTTCCTCCAAACAAGGCCCTTGGAAGCTTCAAAGACATGTCCAAAATTACGTTATTTTGTTGCACAACATGACACACATCACGTACAACACAACACCCACCCCGGATCCATCAATTAGACAGCCATCATCCCCTTTTTTCCTCTTAAGGAAAAATTGTGCAGTGCTTAACTTTATCTGTTAAGTGTGTATATATGCCACCATTTGAATATATATACACACACTAATGGAGAACCGGACCAAATCGATCTTTTTGATTCGGCTACCATTTGAATTGGACCAAACTATCACCACGTGGCGCAGTGTCATGTGATACTTAACTCTTTCATAATTGCATTTTCATGGAAGATTAATTAAGTGTACATGTCTAATACTCTCCTATCCTTTTTAAAGTGATCACTATTAGAATGCGTGAAATTTCAAACCCTTAAAATATATTTTTCTTTATGTAATTTTTTAATTATTTTATGCCAAAAGTGCTCATTGAGTATTTTAATTTGGAGATTTTTTTTATAACATGTTACGGAAATGAATTTTTAACAACTACAAAATACATGTTTTCAAAACCTATCATTTAAAAAAGGATGGAGGGAGTATATAAATATGTAGTCATGGAGTATGTGATGTTGTTGAAATTTGTTTCACATTAGTTAATTATCACCTCAAAAACTAGTATATATATTTGGACGGCCTCTGCACTAATTATCAATTGGTTTTGAGTTTGATGTTTTAACACGGGTATCGAACTAGATTTTTGAAGGCTTTTTCCCTTTATTTGTGTCATAGTTGCACTTTGTTTCGTTGTAATCCATATGTTTCGGATCTGTTGATCTCTTCTTGTGCGAGTCAGGGGTCGCACGTGCGAGGGAGTGTTGAAATTTGTCCCACATCAATTAATTATCACCTTAAAATCTAGTACATGAGTTTGGGATGATTTTCCATTAATTGTCAATTAATTTTGAATTGAATACTTTACCAGATATTCCAATATCGTGGAATAATCCGTTCATGCCTTGTCAGATGTCACGGGCTCATATGCTTATGTGTACGAAGTAACGAGTTATAAACGTTAACAATAACAATTTTTCTTCTGAAATTAATTGGGGATGCCATTGACAGTGAGCTCTATACTATACTATACTGTATGAAAAATGATTTAAGCACTATATGAAAAATGATTTAAGCACTCTAATTTTTATACTACTATTTTAATTTATTGTTATTGCGATATGTGTATTGTTATTGTGAAACGCAGAGTGAAAAAATCAATTTTGATAATGAATAAATTATCATATCACGTCAATCTGGATGAAATGTCACTCACTGGTACAGTCTCTGTTTGAGGCCATGTTCCACTAACAAAAAAATGGGTAAATTACACTGGCCTCCCCTGAGGTTTCTGACTTGTACACTAACCTCCCCTATTTTATCTGAAATAGCACTGACCTCCCTTGAGGTTTATATTTTCGTATCAAAAGCACCCTTCTACCCTTCCGACGGGTACCGACGGCGCTGGGGACCCCCTTGTGGGTTCCCAATGGTCGATCCGAGCCGTTCATTCATTCTAGAATCGAATTCCGAGTGGGTCTATGCGAGAATCACCTCAATCGGACGGTCCTAAGTGCTCGATCCAAAAAAATTTGAACTAAATGGGGTGATTTTGGATCGAGCACTTAGGACCGTCTGATTGAGGTGATTCCCGCGTAGACCTACTCAGAATTCGATTCTAGAATGAATGGACGGCTCGGATCGACCATTAAGGAACCCACATTGGGGTCCCCGGCGCCCGTCTGTATGCGTCGGAAGGGTAGGTAAGGTGTTTGATAAAAAATATAAACCGCCGAGGGAGGTCAGTCTTTATTCCGGGATAAAGTAGGTCGTAATCTGGTCGCTCGAAAACCTCGTGGATGTAATTACTCCCAAAAAAATTGATTTTGTTTTAACTCAAAAATCATTTTATTTCACTAACAAAAAACTCTCCCAAAAAACTAGTTTTGTTTTAACTCAAAAACTACTCTATTCCTCTAACAAAAAACTCCCTTCAAAAATCAACTACTCTTTACAATAAACTACAATTAAAAAATCAAAAAAACACTTTAGTAGAACAAGTTGTAAATTTAAATTACAACCAAAAGTCTAAAAACCCAAAAAACAAATTAGTGGAACACCCCACCCACGTGTTTTTTTGATTCAGCAAGGAAAAATTTTACTGGCCTTGTTCGGTTAGTAAATTTAATTTAGTTTTGATGATGTAAACAGATGTAATAAGTGGAGAGAAATAAAGATAAATGATGACGTAAACAAAATTAAAACAGGACCAAAACTCCCAACCGAACACAGCCACTATCATTTGGATCGTGAGGTTTAAAAAATATATAATGTATAAAAAGATTATAAAATATTGTATTTATTTTATTGTGTTATTATCAACCCAATAAAATAGACAAACAAACATCAATGAGAATTGGATGAATATATATAAATAAAGACTTTTCTTCTTTGTCCACAACACTCCCCAGTCCCCACTCCGTTCTCCAAAGTCCAACCAAACAGTAGACTAAATTGTACTACTACTCCACAACACACACACACAGAGAGAGAGAGAGAGAGAGAGAGAGAGAGAGAGCAATGGGATCATCGAAGGAAGAAGAAGAAGAAGCAGAGCCATTTATTATTTCCACACCAAAGCTGCTACCACTGCTTTCCATTCAATTAGCCGGCAGCAGCATTGGTCGTCATGATTGTGAGTACTCACCGGAGGAGCATGAATCAGGGATGCTAACCCCTCCACTCCACACCTCCGCCTCCGTCCCTTTCCGCTGGGAGGAAGAACCAGGCAAGCCCCGCCCCTGCACCGCCCTCACCACCACTACTAACAATATTAGTGAGGGGGGTTTAGAGCTACCTCCGAGGCTGAAGTTAGTAGTTCCTGCTCCTAGTACTAATGATCAAAAGATGACCAAAATGTCCTCCCCAACCACTGTCCTGGACGGCCCTTATCATAACTTGCCCCTGTTTCAGTCCTCTTCTTTCAGGTTCACCACCAGAAGGAAGCCGAGGGAGCAGCGTCAGGGTTCCTTCGGTAGCAGCACCTGTGGGAGTCCGGAGAGAGGGCAGTTTGGTAATTCTTCTGTTGTGCAGCTGATGAGCAAGAAGAGTCTCTTAATTGATGAGCAGAGAAAAGGGTGGAGATCACCTGGAGGAGGAGGAGGATTCTTTGGGTCATGGCGAAGAAAGTCGTCATCTCATCAAACCCACAAGCGTGGTAAGAGTATCGACGTAGGTGGGGGTAGTTTTGTCTTTTCATCTTCTTCCGTGGAAAAAGCTGATTTTGGTGGTGGTGGTGGTGGTGATGATGATCTTGAGAGTGGTGGCAGCGGTGGTGGTGGTGGTGGTGCAAAGGTGAGGAGAATTAGAAGGAATGGTAGCTTTTCCAGCCTCTCCCAAGTTAGGTCCCACTTCTGGGTAAGTTTTTCTCATCATCTACTACTACTGGTACTCTTTTTTGGATGATTTCTCCAACTGGGTTTCTCTGGTTTACTACTAGGAGTTTTAATTTCCGTCCAGTTTGTTATACCACCAATGTCTACTACTCGATCCATAGTCTTTTATCATCGAGAAAACTTAGAGAATGCAATTCTAGTGATGCGTTTGATTGGGTTCATCCAGATGAAAGACGTTAGTCCACAAATGTTCTCAAAACCGCTAAAGCTATTGCTTTTCGGTCTCTAAATTTTCCCTAATTTTTGGGTCCTCCCAAGTTTATACACATGTTAAGAGCAGGTCTGTATAAAAATTAAGTTAACCTGCCTAAAGAACTTAATAATGCCCGACTGAAAATAATTTGCTTCTGCAATAATTACTGAGAATTTTGCCCTTTCATTTAAAGTCATCTATAGTGGATGCCAATTTTGGTTTGGGTGTGAATTATTCATAATTTGAGTTTCCCAGACCCATAACCCTCAACAAATTAAATAAGGTGTGCATAAAGTTTTGATGCTTACTTGAACCTTGAGTTGTTATTGATTCTTTCTTGTTCGATTGCTAATTGAGTTGTGTTTTCGAATCACGTGTCTCCAATATCAATCAGTGCATGTATGAGGGGAGAAAACCTTTTCCTTCCTTTTAGAGTATCTATTTCAAACAATGCAAAGCATATAGAAGAAATTTTAGGGGCCTGTATGAAAAGTGTGTATTAGAGCCCCACACGTCTGAGAGCCGACCTAGCCTAGGTCTTTAGGTGTTAAGTAGATTTTAAAATTTTTTAACATCAGGTTCTTTAAAAATATATTTAAATGAAAAAATGAAGTGGTTACGTGTATAGATTTTTGATTTTTTGCCAAGCACCAAATTAAAATCTTGAGGTTCTTTTAATTTGCAAAAAAATCGAAAAAATCATACACCTTAACCACTTCATTTTTTCATTCGAATACTTTGATTTCCTCTCCGCCGCCAAAATCTTTGAAAAACTTTATCGGTGAAAAAAGAGCTGCTTGATGCCGACTAGTCGGCCGCCTAGCGGTTAGGTGAAGATGTCTCATCTAAGCGTTGGAACACCACATAACGCTTAGGCATGGACTAAAACACTTCAGTTCAGTGAATAAGACACTCTTGAGTGCTGCAAATTTCCTCCCCATATTTTCCGTAAAGCGTAAAGATGAAGAGAAAAAGGGAGTTAAGCTCATCATAGCTTCGAGAACTTATTAGCGTATAATTGAGGTCGCAATCTCATAGGGGGTCCCTGGTCCCTTTACATTGCATTTGCGTAATGGAAAGGTTGAAAATAACAACATGACTATTATGATGATGACAAAAATACTATTAAAAACCCGAAAAGGGCTCCTTTCGTGGGGGACACCCTACCCTACTCAAACAGCTGCCGAATAAAGTCTTTCCAGCTAAAATTATACTCCGTAATACTACAATTGTTACCACAGAAGGAGGGGTGTGGCTTGTGCCCGTGACTAAAATCCTCATTGCATTTTTTTCCGATGTGACGGAAGAGAGAGACTAAAATCTACGTAGATGTCAAAAGAAAAGGTACATACATGTAGTTGGTTGGCTCACATGTGCATGTGCGAGTGGAAGCGATTGCATGAGTGTAAAAGTGTTTTTGAATCACATATCAAATTATTAAAATCCGCAAGAGTGAAGACTGAGAGTAGAAGTACGAGACGAGACATATTTTGTAAGGTGGGAAAGGAAGCCTAGACATATTCCGTGTGTGTTTTCAGACCACCAAGAAGAGCAGAGCACATCTCCCCATACACAGTCTGAGTGCAACAGTAGGACAATTTCATTTCAATTCTCGAATGAATGAATAGTCACACCAATCTGAGATCTTATACTACTCTACTGGTGGAGTATCTTCAAACGTTTACTCGAAATTCTGGATAACATCTATCTCTCCCACGTCCATGTAATCTGCAACTAGCTAGCATCTAACGAAATACTAACAGTCCATAAAATTAAACAGGCAGGGAAGTTAATAGGAGTATTGATTTTCTCATGCATCACTTTGATTTCTTTGATCAATAATACAGGCAACCATATACAAGGGCTTTAAGCAGGTGCTTCCATTGAAGAATACAAGTTCCAAGAAAGACGGGCTCCATGTTTGAATCAATAGCTCTTCTTTGTTCATGGTTTCATTTTCTTGTTGATTGGGATTTGCAAGTGAACGATCATGTAATATACAGGACAAATTACTGCTGCACTAATTTCCCTGCCTGTTACCAAACATTCTCTTTGTTTATATTTTACTCTAGTATATTGCATGTATATACCTTATTTTCCCCGTTTCTCTCTTTTGTTTGTTAGATTAATACTAAATGGAATAGATATAGAAATACAAATAACTCCTCTTTTTGTCATATTCAAGAAAATATAACTGAAACGGGGATCTTCATGGTAAGATTCCCTTCCATCAATTTCAATCTATGAGAGAATTTGACATTATGTTCCAGAACCTACAAACTTTCCAAGCTTTCATTAGGCATTTTGATGGAAAAAGATTTATTAGACCCATTAGGTATCCACATATAATTTTCTGCAGGCAGCCTAATTTATGAGCGTTATTCAAGGGAGTAGTATGGGGAATAGCACGGGTCTGAAGAATGCAGAACATTGAATGCCATGGGGATACTGGATATCCATGTTGCAGAGTTCTTGATTCAAATTCGTACAAGAAACAGGTACCAAACTAGTAATAAACCACCGCAACTCCGGGGCAGGTCAGCTATTCCGTAAGCCAAAAATGAACATTAAAGCCCTCCCAACAACCCCACTGGTTATCAAACAATAGGGAGAAACCAAATCTGCTGACGATTGATACTTATTTCCTTTCCATCCAGTACCTATTTTCTGCAAAGTGTTACAGCTTGAACCAGAAAGTCGCAATTGAGAAACAGTGTCAGCATGAGAAACTATTCTCGACCGTATCCCAGTTGAGCTTCTCTTTCAAAGCCTTAAAACATTTCAGAAATGCAATAATAAAGTGTAAATAACTGCACAAATACAACAGTACGAAGAGTTTCAACCAAGCACAATGTTTTGAAATGCTCAATGATGGACTATGAGGCCATCAGAAGGACTGGGGTGCCACTTGGCAGGAGAAGAATACGCCATTCTCAAGAACAGAAAGCCCCTCATGCATAACTAATCTTCTTAAAGAGCTCATAAAATTCAAATTGATAGAGCATGCGAAACTCTGTTAACATGTGAAAACCATTGGTACAAATTAAATGCAAATAACCAGAATACACGACTCTATGTTTTGACATGACAAAACTCATATCTTATTCCCAGCTCTAGTTAGGGTAAGGAAGCATGATAAGAAAACTCATTGCTTGCATCAAATTTACCCTTGTTTTTTGCCAGTCATACTTGCAACCACCTGCAAAGACGCAAGCCGAATAATCAGTTCAGTTAAAACTACATGTGCTTAGAATCAGGTATACTTGTGTATTTAAAGAAGATCGTTAGCAACCTATAACGTCTGCAATTACTTTGGGAATATTGACATGCATCAACTATCAACCCTACATTTCACTGTGACCGGTGAGTCAAGGCTTTCAAGGCTTCTATAAGAAAAGGGTGTACTAATTTTCTTTTAGGCAAATGGACTTGAAGCCAGCCAGGCATCAAGGTTCAGAAGCCACCTTCATTGAGACACCTTGATAGTAAACTTAGTAAGAGCATCATCATCAACGTAGCTATCCTACCCTTTTGGACAAAGTAGCGAGTAAAACTTCAAAAAATCACCCAATTCAGGCTCGCTACTCCCACCTCACAATTTACAGGTGCTACACCCCCTCAATATCCCAGGCAAGGCACTGTTCATCAACTACGGTATATTTAATTATTTTCCTACACCCACTACTTATTACTTTTTTAGTTTTAAAGTAATGGGTTCACTGCTAGGAAGAGAGAGAAATGAGTATTTAATTTAGATGTGATTAGAATAGAGAGTTTGATTTTGTGATTTTATGAAAAAGTGACTTGTTAATTTGTAAAAGGTGTTTTTGAGGTTAAATTTGGTCCAATTTTTGTTGAGCCTGATGAGGGTGCTCTAAGTAACCAGTCTGGTAGCCTGGATGAGATTTACCATATTACCATTTAAGACACTTTAATACTCACATCATTCAAAGCAGGTGGTTGCACTTGCTTGGATGTTTCAAAGGAGTCCAGTATGGGCCTCACTACAGCTGGAAGGAAGAGGCCTGAAATATTCACAACAAAGGAAACACCAAAATGAAACCGAGCTGTATGTTACAAAACAATTAACAGAGTTTACTTCACTTGGCTGTCAATAAAGAAAGAGGAAAGATCAATTATTCATTCTTTCTATTTCATTGCATCATCCGACAAATTGGCCAGTAACACCCAATTCCATAAGAAGTAGAGGAACAGATTAAAATTAGTTTCATTCAATCCTAAACTTCACAAGGCCAAGAAATCAGAAGATATTCACCATTCGCCCAGAGATTAATTAGGAGGGATAATGACACCCACCCAATTAGGTCTTGGGTGTTAAAACACCAGCCCAAAAAGGAGTACAGGACGAGGGAAATTTAGTGGTACCATCACGCAAATCTTAATTTAACTTGAGAAACGATATACTCCTATTAACTATTTCTCCACTTGGTGCTTGCATCTTACAAAGGTACCACAACAAAACAGCATTACAAGCTGGCTGGCCAAGGTTGATTTCCTCCCTTATTGTTATTGACAATCTTTATGGCTTTGTGGATCTTACTAGTTGATTAGTCAAAAGCCAAAGTTACTTTCAGCTCAGTGCTAGAGGTCGACAGGCTGTCCATTTCGATTTCATGCTACCAAATACCAGGATAAAAGTGCATCAAACCCATATGAAGTTTATCAGGTGGACACTGTATTCATCTAACAATATTTATTTCTTTGGATAACCAACGGCAAGCAAAACAAAATCACGAACATAAAGTCACAAACATAAATTCCCACAACATATTGGCCTGGAATGAGGCTGGTGAACTTATGTGGGATATTATTCTTCATTGTCTTCACTCTGTTCCTAATTAGAACCTCTAATGGAAAAACATACCAGCGAGAAAAAGCTCCTGTCGTGATCACCCTACGAGGTATTGGAGATGCTTATACAACCTAACCTTCAAAAGCTATGAAAATTCACATAATTTACAAAGACCATCTAAAAAACAGAACACGTCCAACGAGACAGAAACAAACCAAATTTGAGCTATAGAAATAGTTGCACAAATTATTACCTTCAATCTACGTACCATGGTCACGGATATTGACACGGGGACATGTGAATTCTAAAAACTTGAACAGGGCAAAAACAAATAAATAAATAACTGTATGCATAAATATATCATATATGTATGTAGTAACAATTTATATATATATATATATATATATATATATATATATATATATATAGAGAGAGAGAGAGAGAGAGTGTGTGTGTGTACACCGTGTCCCCGCCAAAAAACTTATTTGATTTAAGGGACACCCTCCGCGGCGTGTTCAATACGTGTCCCCGCATGCCCCCGTGTCCAATATGTGAACAAAACAACATCTAAGAATGTCAGTGCTAAGTCAATCATCATAGTTTAATGAATATAAAAAGTAAGAAAAATGATTTTTGCACTTCACTGTCTTTTAAATGAATTTCAAATTTTCTTTTCAGTACTTTTTATTTAAATTTTAAGCACTGAATAATTTTTTTTGAAATGCATTTATAAGAAAGTGGAGAACAAAAAAAAAAAAAAAATCACAATGCAATCACTAATCACATCAAAGAAGAATGAGCTAAAAACGTAAATCAAATATAAGATGGAATCAGTAGACAACCAGAATAGCAAAATCGATCATCTGTGGAATCCCATCTCTATGGTTGACTGGCCGCTGCCTCATATTCCTAACGAACCCACCACCAAAACAGAGTTTTAATGTGAACTCGAAGGTAAATTGGACGTTCATTGTATGCATTGTTGTTACAGAGAGAGAGAGAGAAACCAAAAATCGTACTACTTTGTTCACTTCACATTTCCAAAAAAATTCCAAAAAGATTATTTCCCCATCTCTCATCTCTCTAATCATTAATCATATTTCTCGCTCTACTCATACCCCTCTATCCAATCATTATTCTCATTTCTCTCTCTAATTATTACAACCCTCTCTAATAATTACTTTTTTCAAAAACACATCCAAACACTATCTCAAAAATATTTCTCAAAATATTCTTTTCAAAACTCTAAACTAAACACAGCGGTATATTTTCTCTCCCTACAATGAAAACAATGAATGCTAGTTAAAAAATTATTGCTAATAATGGCGAATTGGGGGGCACATATCAAATGTAATTTTTAGAACTGTCATTGTGGGAGAAACCCTAACCGAAAGAGGGGAAGAGAGAGAAAATGAACAGGTTTCGTGATTCGAGATGCGAAACCCTGGGGCGGCACCTAACTCACTCAATCTCCATCCTTTTATCTCTTTTCCTAAAGTCGAATGGGCTCTCGGTTAAGAGAAGAACCCACTCAAGCCTCTCTCTTTGTAATCATGGCCCCAATATTATCTAAGAAGAAACCGAGAGAGAGAGAGAGAGAGAGAACCAGAGCTCCAAATCTAGATGAAGGCTAGAGGTGTTTGGGAACCTCTAGGTATATAATCCTCTATATACATAGAACTAAAATCCAAACCCTAGTACTCGTCTAGTCATCTATGTCAACAGGGGTTTAAGAAAATAGAATGTATTAATGTCAATCGTAGGAAAAAGAAAAAGAAAAAGAATTCTGATTAACGGTTGAAAAAGAAGGAAAAAGAATACTGCTACTACTATTATTCTAAAGCAGTCTGAAATGAAGAATAATAGCGGTACTCGTGGTCGCTCTCAATCTAGAGGGAGAGGGAGAGACTAGAGAGAATTCTGTTTCTAGTAGAGCCATAGATGCTACCAAGGCCAACATAGTACAATCAGATGATGATTCTAATTTAGCTCTGTTGGATTCATCTAACTTAAGGATGAGGTGAGTGATGTTTTCCTGAAGTGGAAAAAGATGATTGAGACCCAGATAGGTTGAAAGATCAGGCACCTCAAATCAGACAATGGAGGAAAGTATCGATCCAGTCATCTTTCCAAAGTTTGTGAAGATTTCAGTACAACGAGGCACTTTACGGTGAGAGGCACACCACAACAAAATGGTGTGGCAGGGAGGATGAACTGTTCCTTACTGGACAAGGTGTGGAGTATGTTATTGGCTTCTGGTTTAGGGAGACAGTACTGGGCTAAAGCAGCGACGTACGCATGTCATTTGGCCAATCGTTTGCCATCTGTTGCACTTGAGGGTAAAACGCCATTGGAGGTATTGTCCTGCATCAGATTACGATTCCTTGCACATAGTTGGTTGCCCTACTTATTATCACGTAAGGGAATCAAAGCTGCATCTGAGAGCCAAAAAAGCCTTAATCCATGGGCTTCACTGAATGTGTTGACTGATACCGTTTGTGGTGTCTCAATTAAAAGAAGGTAGTCACTAGCTGAGATGTAACCTTCAATGAATCGGAGACGATCAAGCCGCCTGTGCTGGTGTGGCAGTGTGGGTGACAAGGTTGCTCAAAAATAGGAAGAGTTAAATACTTCGTTAGTTCCTTAGTTTTCAGTTCAGTCAGATGAAGAAGACAGTGGGGTTGAGTCAGATGACACTAGTACAGTTGAGGGAGATGCAGCAGCAGACAGATTCCACTGCAATGTCTCGGCCCAAACAGGCCATCCATGTACCCGGACACAGATACAGACACGGATACGAATACTGACACTACCAATTTACAATACACCCACTCAAGGCTCTCTCGCATCCGTTTTCTGTGTTTGTTAACATTTTCGCACAACACTGCCAACACACAATACACCCAAGTCAACACAATAGTAGATGCAATAGCTTAATGACCAGTAAATCAATTTACTTTGTTTTCTCTCAATGCAACTCAATCAATAAGCGCACAAATCTAGCTATCGTTCCCATCACGACGACTTCAAAGATATCTTTTGTTTCTCTTTCTTGGGATCAATTACAAACAGAACCTTAATCTGAATGAAACCTCTGCCTTGTGATCGGAATAAAACAACAAAGAAATTAATAAAAGACAAAGAAACCACGTGGAAGTGATATTAGAGAGGATGATCTGAGTTCTGGGTAATTTGAGTTAGGGTTTGGAGTCAAGGGGTAATGATTGGGATGGAAATGGAGGTGGAAGGAGGGACGTACCAAATCCAGCGATGAGGCAAGATGCCGTGACGACAGGCTCTTGCACCACAAACATCTTCAGCTTCTCCATCACTGCCATCTCCCTCTCTTCTTCTTCTTCCTTTACTCCTGTGCCTCTCTCTCTCTCTCTCTCTCTCTCTCTCTCTCTCTGTGCAATTGACCTAAAATTCTCTATCGGCAGAACACAGTAGAATCAAAAGTAATGGCATGTCGGGTCGGGTTTCTGAATTTGATCCGGGAAAGATAGACTTCCTTGGGCCAAATTTTGGTACTATCTGATTTGGCAATCGAACAACTTGCCAACTCACCCATCACGCCCTCTAATTTGCATTGAAAATTGAGGTGTAATAAGGTACATGATTTTTTTTTTTTTCTCAAATTGGTTAAAAAAAGAGAAATCAATTATTTAGATTTTCTTTTCTTTTTCTGAACCAATTCCAGGAAACTTTTCAAGCATAATAATATTTATGATGAAAATTGAGATTGAGTTTAATTCACTAGACTTGATTCGAGATTGTTTAAAACCAAAAAAAAAAGGGACTAAAAAACGACTTCCTCAATGTCATTTTGGTGATAATGGTGGACTCAGGGTTGGTTTTGGTGAATTGAAAAAATTGGTTTTTTGGTTTTGTCCTTGTTCAATTTTTTTTTTGCATTTGTTGTTTTTTGGTCAATTTTTTGTGGTTTCTTGGCTTGTCTCGACACTTTTGGATTATTTTTCGTCTTTATTCACAAAACTTCAAGTTTGGCTAATAATTTTATACTTTTTAGATTCCTCCCGTCGAGACAAGCCAAGAAACCACAAAAAATCGACCGAAAACTAACAAATGCAATTTTTTTTTTGAATAAGGACAAAACTCAAAAAACCAAAAAACCAATTTTTCATAATCACCCAAACCAACCCTTACTGTTAGAAGTGTGTTTGTTTGGAAGACACCGAATTTACATTCTCCTTCCTTTTTTTTTTGATGAAACATTCTCCTTCCATTGGTTAAAAGAAGGGTAGTTGTCACGGGGTTATAAATCAACACAAAAATTTTCCCATGATGGCACCAAGTTCCAAGCAACTTGATTCAGCCAACAAGTGTTTACACACACACACACAATGTATAAACGAAAGTCTAGCAAGCACACAAGTGTTTACAGGAACCGTCCCAACCTTTTATTGCACCAACAATACAAGGAAACACCTTAGAGTACTAGACAGAACATCCCTCTGCCTTAGACTCGAAAATGCTATGCCTAAATAGGCTTACAATCAGGAATACAAAAATACAGCAAACAGGAGATCAGCCAGAATCGCCTATGATCCGCAGTTTACACCCCAAACCGCTTTGGTTGTCTTTGGTTTACTCCACACTGCCAAAGACATCAAGTAATGCTTGCTTTTTATCGTCTTGTCCTGGCATTCTTTGGAAGAAATCCGCCCATCAATTCCCGCTTGGAACACTGTCCATGCATGCCCGACAAGTAAGCTCTTGGCGAATCTGCCGATAACTGCTTGTTCTCATCCATGCCTTAGCCAATTTTCGTCACTATGCCCCAGCTCCATGCCTTAGTCAAATTCCCAACTGTTTTGTCCCACAAGTAAGCTGCAACTTTAAGCATCCATGCCACAATATGTCTTGGTCCTTCACACGCAACCATCATAGCATACTTGATAACGGAACTGTGTTGACACCGGCCAACACTTCACCTTGCCGCGGCATGCCTCCTACTCATGCCTGGTCCTCGCTGCCTAACTTGGGTGCAAGGTGCCACCCTAAGTGCAGCGTAGCACGCTTGAAAGATCAAGGTGCTAACAAACCACCCCCACTAGAAGAGGCCGACGTCCACGTCGGTAAGGTTTGTAGGTAATCCTCCACTTGCTTTTCGAACTGCCATAGAGTTTTCGCTTTTTCCCACAAATTCTCCCGGTCAGTGCTATTCTCCCACTTAACCAAATAAGAAGTTCTCTTGTTTTTCTTGCTTTGCCCCTCCGTCTTATGATCCAGAATTCGTTCAACCCCCCGATCAAACTGTTTCTGAATTACCGGCGGTGCTCGCTTCGCTTGCTTCCTTCCCAAATTCACCAAGTCCTCATGGAATGGTTTCAGAAAACTAACGTGAAACGTTGGTTGAACTTTCAACCTATCCGGTAGTCTTAACCGATAAGCAACATTTCCCACTTTTTTCACAATTTCAAAGGGACCATCGTACCGCGGAATCAAGCCACGATGCCTTGTCTTGGCATTGATTTTCTTCCAGATTTGGGGAGTTAGTTTCAGTAACACCTTATCCCCCACTTGAAACTCAAGGGATCTCCTTCCTTGGTCCGCATACTTCTTCATTCGTTTGGCCGCCTTCGATAAGCTATCTTTAGCTTCGTCAAGCAATTCTTGTTTTTCCCGAGCAAATCTGTACGTAGCGGGACACCTACTGCCCGTACGAGTCCTTGCCACCTCATGAGGAGTGAGAGGCTGTTGGCCCGTCGCCAACTCAAATGGACTCAAACCAGTCGCCGACGTTCTGTGCAGATTGTAGCAAAACTGAGCACTATCCAAGAACCCAACCCAATTCTTTTGGCTCGCTGTAACGTAGTGCCTCAAGTACTCTTCCAACAGTGCATTCACCCGTTCCGTCTGCCCATCTGTTTGTGGGTGATTTGCTGTGGAAAATTTCAACTTGGAACCCATCAAGTTGAACAAAACCGTCCAGAACCGACCAGTAAATCTCGTATCCTTGTCACTCACAATGTCTTCCGGCAAACCAAAGTATTTCACCACAAACTTATAAAATAAATCAGCAGCAACTTCGGCATTACATTCATGTGGTGCAGGAATAAACACAGCATACTTCGAGAAACGATCAACAACCACCATAATTGAACGCATACCATCGACTTTAGGTAAACTAGTAATAAAATCCATAGATACACATACCCATGGTTTCTCGGGAACTGGTAGAGATTGCAACAGCCCGGCCTCTTTCTTGCGCTCCGTCTTATCTTGCTGGCACACCAAGCAAGTTTTGACATAGGCTTCCGCATCATCTTCCATCTTTGGCCAGTAATAAGATCTCGATAACAAAGCCAACATTCGATGCCTTCCGGGATGACCAGCCCACTGTGGATCATGTGTTTCCCTTAGCAACTCTTGTCTCAATCCACCAAGTATTGGGACATACAGCCGATCTCCTTTGGCATGGAGAAGGCTGTCCTCAAGCCAATACCTACGAACAATGCCTTCCTCGACTTGCTTAACCAACCGTTGGTACTCAGCATCCGTCTTGGCATTCTCCCGAATTCTGTCCGCAAGATCTGACTTAACCTGAGTGATAGCAGCCACATATTCATGCACTTCCTTGCGACTAAGTGCATCAGCAACTTGATTGTGCCGCCCTGGCTTATGCTTCCACTCGAAATCATACTCCTCCAAGTATTCCTGCCAACGAGCTTGCCTCGGTGAAAGTTTCTTTTGCACCTTGAAGAAGGTGTTAGCAACATTGTGCGTCAATACCAGAAACTTCGTCCCGAGCAAGTAAACCCGCCAGGTTATCAAGCAATGAATCACTGCCGTCATTTCCTTCTCATGAGCAGAATACTTCCGCTCCGCATCATTAAGCTTCCGACTTTCAAAAGCCACTGGATGGCCCTCCTGAACCAACACTCCCCCGATAGCTTTGTCGGATGCATCAGTGTGAACTTCAAAGGGTAGCTCAAAGTTGGGCAAGCGTAGCACCGACTCACTTGCCACCGCAACTTTTAGCTTTTCAAATGCCTCTTAGCAGCCTGCATCCCACTGCCAATTATGTTCATTCTTGAGCAATTCTGTCAAAGGCGCTGCTTTCTTGGAATAGTTGTGGATGAACTTCCTGTAATAGTTAGCCAAACCCAAGAAAGAACGTAATTCAGACACTTTGGTAGGCGGTGTCCAATCCAAAATGGCTTGGACTTTCCGTCTATCCATTTTACAATGACCCTTACTGATTACATGCCCCAAAAATCTAATTTCCTGCTGGGCAAATTCACACTTTTCCATCTTTACATACAATTTGTGCTTCCTCAATCTGGACAGCACGTCTCTAAGGTGAGACAAGTGATCTACCAAAGACTCACTATAGATTACAATATCATCCAAGTACACGACTACAAATCGATCCACACAGTCATAAAAGACATCATTCATGAGATTACAAAATGTAGCAGGGGCATTAGTAAGACCGAAAGGCATGACTAAAAACTCAAATGAACCATACCAAGTAACACACGTGGTCTTTGCCTCATCTCCCTCCACAACTCGGACTTGCCAATAGCCTGAGCGGAGGTCCAACTTTGTGAAATAGGATGCTTTGCAAAGCCGATCAAAGAGATCAGTCACCAATGGAACTGGATATTTGTTCTTCACTGTAACTTTGTTCAGCGCTCGATAGTTTACACACATTCGCAAAGATCCATCCTGCTTCTTTTGGAACAATACCGGGGCACCATAAGGAGCTTTAGAGGGCTGCACCAAGCCAGCATCAAGCAATTCCGTCAATTGCTTCCTCAATTTAGCAAGTTCCAAAGGAGACATCCGATAAGGGGCTTTTGCCGGAGGCTCAACACCTGGTACTAACTCGATCTTATGATCCGTAGCACGCCTTGGAGGAAGGGACTTAGGCAATTCTGGAGGCATCACATCTGCATACTCCTTCAACAAATCAGCCACTTCGTCCGGGACTTCGACTTGCACATCTGGCTTGATCTCAACTAGTGCAGCAAGGTAAGTCGCCTCCCCCTTCTTTAGCCCTTTCTGTACTTGAATTGCCGATATCCAACCACCCGCTCCTTCTCTAATCCGCTTATCTTTCGCATGTCACGGCACAAAGCAGGGCTGTTTCTCATCAGCAATTAGAATCCCACTGAGATATGGCATCACAGGCACTTTCGCAGCCAAGAAGAACTCATTCCCCAATATGAGTTCAAAGTCATCAAGCGGATACACCATCAAATCAATCCATCCATTACAGTTACCAACTTTCAAAGAGATGTTACTCGTCGTTCCATGCACCGCTCGTGCAGTGGAATTCATCGTCTTGATTCTACTGAAACTTTCGACAACTTTTAAACCGAGCGACTGCGCTAATCCTTCTGAAACAAAACTGTGTGTAGCCCCTGTGTCCACCATAGCCAACACTTCAGTATTACAAAGCATCACTTTAACGTACATCAAACCTGATCGCTGCGAAGGTGTTGCCTTGTCTGCATGAATCACGTTCAGCTATTGCAAAGGGTTGACACAGACATGACTATTCGAGTCTGAATTCCCACTGCCCCCTTCATCCAAGCAAATAGCATTAAGCTTCTCGCGTTTCGGACAATCCTTAGCCCGATGGGGTCCTTGGCAAATGAAACACCCCTTGCTGAAGTTCCCTTTGTCTTGCCGTTTGTCTTCCTCCACGGACTTGCCTTTTTGACTCTTGTCCCACTTCTTCGAACCAGCCTTCTTCTCATCTTTCTTCTTGTTCTTGTCTTTCGATTTCGAACTGCTGGATTCAGAAGAGTTAGACTTATTAGTCAGTTTGAAATCTGCCAAACCATCCGCGGCAGCAATAGCAGACGACAAGTCTTTAACTCCCAGCCTTCGTAATTCCAACTGAGCCCAGTTCTGCAGACCCGACATAAAGTTAAACAACTTATCTTCTTCCGACATGTTCTTGATGTCCAACATCAGAGAACTGAATTCCTTCACATAATCTCGCACTGTACCAGTGTGCTTCAATCGTTTCAGCGATTCCCTTGCAAGCCATGAAGCGTTGCAAGGAAGGAACTGCTCCTTTAGTTCCTTCTTCAGCGATTCCCACATCTCAATCTTTGGACGTACCTTGTCCTCCGACCGAGTTCTCCACCAGAGTTTCGCATCCCCAGTGAGATACATTGCTGTGATTGTTACTCGTTCTCCCTCTGGAACACGAGCAGCAGGGAAATACTGCTCCATATCCCAAAGGAAGTTTTCCAACTCTTTGGCATTCCGGGCACCACCGAAAGCCTTTGGTTCGGGAACTTTCATATTCACACGATTATCAAGACCATCCGAGCGACCGAGAAAGGCCCTCTTTACCACCAACAAGTCTGATTCAATACTAGAAACCTTGTCCTTCATGCCATCTGAGAGCTTCTTCATATCTGCCATCATCTCCGTAAACTTGGCTTTGGTCTGGGTGACGTGTGATTCGTGAGCCAATTTATGGGACTCGATCGAACTCAACACGGCATCTAAACGATCCACCAAAGTGACTTCCTCATCTGATTCATCGGCACCAACAAGCTTTTCCAACTGTGAAACTCGTTCCCGCAGTGCGTCCATCGCAGCATTCGCCATGCTTCGAACCCGGAGCTCTGATACCAAACTGTCACGGGGTTATAAACCAACACAAAAATTTTCCCGTGATGGCACCAAGTTCCCAGCAACTTGATTCAGCCAACAAGTGTTTACACACACACACACAATGTATAAACGAAAGTCTAGCAAGCACAAAAGTGTTTACAGGAACCGTCCCAACCTTTTATTGCACCAACAATACAAGGAAACACCTTAGAGTACTAGACAGAACATCTCTCTGCCTTAGACTCGAAAATGCTATGCCTAAATAGGCTTACAATCAGGAATACGAAAATACAAGCGGGAGATCATGGTAAGCGCCCATGATGCGCAGTTTACACCCTAAATTTTAGGGTTGTCTTTGGCTTGCCCACACCGCCAAAGACATCAAGTAATCGCTATTTTTACATCCCGGCATTCTTTGGAAGAAAGCGTCGTCAATTACGCTTGGAACACCGTCCATGCATGCCGACAAATAGCTGAGTGTAGCTAGCTAGATAAGCGCTTGTTCTCATCCATGCCTTAGCCAATTTTCGTCACTATGCCCAGCTCCATGCCTTAGTCAAATTCCCAACTGTTTTGTCCCACAAGTAAGCTGCAACTTTAAGCATCCATGCCACAATATGTCTTGGGCCTTCACACGCAACCATCATAGCAAACTTGATAACGGAACTGTGTTGACATCGGCCAACACTTCACCTTGCCGCGGCATGCCTCCTACTCATGCCTGGTCCTCGCTGCCTAACTTGGGTGCAAGGTGCCACCCTAAGTGCAGCGTAGCACGCTTGAAAGATCAAGGTGCTAACAGTAGTCCACATCCATTAAGAGAGAGAGAGAGAGAGAGAGAGAGAGAGAGAGAGAGAGAGAGAGAGATTCACAGTTTCACACCATGTTCTTTATCTCATGTTCTTATCCTATTTTTGCATAAAATGTGAATAACATTAGGCACACATCATATGTGGAGTAGGTTAGAACAAGAGGTTGAATGTTCTAAGATCTCTCCATTAGTTTTATTTTTTCTGCTTGTGATATTATTTTCTCTTGCCTTTGTTGTTTGGGTTCCCTTTTAGCATCTTTGGAACTTTTACATTTCGTTTGTGAGGTTCACAAGTAATGTTTTAATTTGAATGCACATTCATCAAAGCATGAGACCTGCAACCAAATGTGAAGCATGAAAAGGCCTTTGGGAAATAAGGCAAAGTATGGGGTTATCATAGAACTAATGAAGGAAGACAGTAAACAAACACAGTATTTTTTTTTCCCTTTTTTTGAATGCCCAAACAGCTATAATCACCCAAATTCCGGACCCCTCTCTTTGTCAGAAAGAGCATGTGCATCGGAAAGTAATTCATCAAACAAAGGAGAACAAACAATACATTACATCATTTTTACAGCATTGCCAAAGGAAGTACAATCTCATCAACGTTTCTGATGCAAAATGTACCGGATCCACATATATATCAGCATAAATCCATACAAGAACCAAACACATATAACCCATACAAACTTCCCACATAACCAACGATCTTCTGAAACAGCAGCAAATCCGAAAACAAAATTACATTCGCTTAAAAAGCTGGCAACATCCATCCAATGGTCCAACCCAGGAGCAACCCAGCACCAACAAGACCCAATCCCAATGCAAACACAACAGACAACTTACTATTCTCATTTCTAGAACGACCTCTCTTCCTTTGTTTTCCCTTAGCCGTTTTTTGACGATTCTTTTGCAGTTTCCTAGGTTTGGTAGGTATCCACGGTAGAGCTACGGGAAAGAGGGTAGAAATTGGCTCGTTAGTGTTTTTGATTTGCAAGTAGAGGTTTTCAAGCTGCAGAAGCTGGAACCATTGCTTGTATGCAAAGAGGTGGGATGCCTGTCTGAAAAAGAGCTTAAGAATGTGTTCCTTCTCTGCATAAGCTTCCTTTGCTGCCCTTTCAGCTTCCCTCGCACGTGTTTGAGAATGGCAGAGGGCTTCCAATAGCTGAGCCTTGCTGGGATCCATGTCAGGATTTTGTGTTTCGGTCGTACCTTGTAGGGTTGGGCCATCACTGTTTCAGCCATCAGAAAGTCCGAGTAAGGATAAGGTTACAGCAATGGATATAGGTGAAAATCAGAATTGATATCCAAATTCTACAAATATATCAGATTTCAGCATCACTAAAAAAATTTAAGAACTAGACGCACATAATTTGTTTCTACATGGCTTTGAAATCTCAGGGCATCTCATGGGGGTCCTGACTGCGTGTTTGCTAAAGACAACAAAGTGACCATTCAAGCATTTCATCCAAATAAAGGCTACATGCTTTTGATATTAAAGTAAAGCATGAAACTTGTTAAGAGGGACTAGTTCTTTATTATCAGGTGGAAGTAGAACAAGTACTGTAAAGACTGAATCAAAAGGCACTACTGAGGAAACAGTAGAATCTGGTGCATTGGTTGATTACAGGGTCCTCAACTGTATTTCATGTATAAGGTCAAACCAGTGATTCTCATAACGAAACCTGCCTGATAATTTCAGAAACCAATGGCGCTCAAATTCCTACATATATCTCATAATCATGAAATGACCCCAATCAAATGGCCTGCAACCATTTTTCCGACACATATACATCATGGTATGATAGTCAAGAGTGGTTCTAGAGTTATACCAGCAACGTCAAGCGAGGTGACCTCGCTGGGTTCAAAAAATGCACTGAAAAAATATATAATTTGGATATAAACTAAATATTTTTTAGTATTGTCAGCATTGGGTTACTCTTGAGATGTTAAAATAAATGATATTCCAACTAAATTTGAACCAAAATGTTATAGCCCCACAAAACAAAACAAGGCTAGCCCAATAAGTTGTGATATGTTGGAGTCTCTTTTTGTCAAACGGTGGTATATATATGTAATTTTGTATATATCTGTATTGCCTAGTCAGA
This sequence comes from Vaccinium macrocarpon, assembly GCA_022606695.1. Lineage (NCBI taxonomy): Eukaryota > Viridiplantae > Streptophyta > Magnoliopsida > Ericales > Ericaceae > Vaccinium > Vaccinium macrocarpon. The sequence goes on along the minus strand of CM040176.1, from coordinate 288,512 downwards.
GTTTATTTTCTTTTTGCGTACAGCTTTGCATCATAGACATGCTATGTATTTTTGTCACCGCGGGATGAAAATCCTAGAGCCGGCCCTCACGACAGTTTCACACAGAATGGAGATGTGTGCAGCCAATACCAAATACTTGATGTGTCGTACAAATCCCCGATAGTTTCAGACAAATTTGCTCTTCCACCATTTAACTTTCTGGTCCATAAAAAAGTTAACTAGGAAACAAGTAACACATAACACACATAATTATATCACACAACATAGAGACAGCCACATGAAAAATTTAACAAGAGAATGGTTGAGCTGAAAGAATGAAGCAATCCAAGAATTACCTGTTTTGTTTATCAGAACGACTACGTGATTGCTCCCCCGATGAGGCCCACATTTTCTCACATGCACTTCCTAGGGAGAGACCACCTGGTGTTTCAACAGTTGGACTGGACATGGGGGCCTTCAAATCCTTAAATGGGGGTAAAATCTCCTTACGATCCAAATAACCAAGATAAGCATATGGGTCCCCTTTAACATGTGTATTCTGAGGCTGGGGAAGATCACAATTCTCTATAAGGTCAAGTGATCTCTGCGCAACAATGGAAACCAATTCATTTCCGTCTGCAACACGCCACCATGGCTCTGCTTTTTCACCTTCAATCCAAGGAAAGTCTGAATCAAAACTATTCTTACTGGTTTGATTAGAGCATCCAACAGGATCTATCTCCAAAAACTCGTAAGATTCTGCTAAGCTGTCAAGTTTAAGAGGTTTTTGGGCACTCTTAGCATATACAGTATTAAGCTCTTTTTGCTCGACTTCAGGATCTTTCTTCATATAAATTGCCGCGGATCTGCTACAAGTGTCAAATGAAGGCTTACTATGTCCGTTGTGTTGTTGGTTGACTTCAATTGCCTTAGAGGTTGAGTCTAAACCATCAGCAACAAAAGTTTGCATCTCTTCCTCCAGGGTACTTAACTGTTCGTTTGTTAATTTTTTTGGGAACCCATGATTAGTTTGCATCTGCAGCCACCATCTTGATTCGGGAGGTAGGTTGGAATGTGATGGGTTCCTATTAAGAGGCATGAAACCCACACTAGAATCATCTTGCCCATCTGTCAGATTTACAGGTTCTGAATCAACATGTTTGGCAGATGCAGATCCCGAGGGGCAGCAAGCTAATTTTGGAGCTCTTTTGGCATCTTCTTGAACAAAACAACGGTTAACTGTTCTCTGCCAAGCAGCCCTTGCTTCTGCTGCAGCCATCACTCACCCATTCTTCAACGAGTTTTACTGCATAATGAAAAATCTGTTAGAAAAGTATGGACAATGGGAGTGAGGATGGTTTAACATAAAATACAATGCATATAAAGCCTGTTATTAGGAAATATTAGATGCATCAATATGGTGTAATTTAAAAGCAGACATCTATTTGAGGGGTATAGATGAAAAGATTGCAGAAGCTTGCTCCTGCTCCCTGCTACAAGTATTACCAACTCATTCAACCAATATGAAATGCACAAGTAGAAATATGCGGTTCTAAACTTAAAAGTTAAAACGCACATGGAAACAGCCCTCGCCAAAGAAACCTGAAACCCAGTTGACATAGGGGGAAAAAAGAAAATAGTACCAAAAACGGAGGGATAATTTGAGCTAATGAAAGTCTTCCCTTGCCTTTGATAGGTTCAAAACACAATGCTGAGAAATGAAATGAAATAAAGCTCATGAAGAAATGTAATATATTTCTGATTATCCCATGTAGTCAAAAGTCACCTATACAGAGACAGAATACAAGTTAGCACGAAACCCAAAAAACTAAGCCAAAACATCGTCCTAAAGCAGTGAAAGCCAAGCCATTTGAAGACTACCAAGTTCTTTACAATTGTTTCACCGACAAGTGATCATATGCTTTCCTTTTGACCATTTCAGGTCTTCAATGAATTCAATTTGTAAACAGAGCTAAACTCCATACCAATTGGGTTTGAAAGAATGAATTTCTTTTTCTCCATTGATTTTGTAGATGGCATGATATCCATAATCGAGTTGATGTCATCAGGATCAATCAGCTCTTTTATGTACTGGCTGTCAACCGTCTAAGGCAAAAGTCTTTTCCTTTATTCACGCCATATTGCACCGGACTGGAATATATATTGCGCATCATGGAGCAGACTTTTGTGCACCAGTGTATTGCTAGCTTGACGGTTAATGGCTCTAATGTGTGGTAATCCAATGTACCGTGTGACTAGTGAGTTATATGATCAAACATCAAGTCAGGTGCACAACAAACACCAGTGAAATACAAATATCATCCAGAAACTAGAGTATCTCAATTATTGATGATCAAAGAGGGTGGGTTTATTTACAGAGCAAAAAAGAAGAAAAAAGAAAGTGTGGAATCGCCGAATAGAAGCAGGAATGATAAAATATAATCCATAAACAGGAAAAGTCATAACCCACAACAGATTTTCTTCTCATACTAGATGTTAAAACAAATAAGGAGTCAGAAACCGTTGAAAGAGCTTCAATGATTCCACAATCTGGTATCCGTAGAAGCGCTAACAATAAAACCGAATACTATTTCAACATCATCATATGATTCATACGCCCAAGATAATACACCCCAAATAACTAAAAGAAATCATAAATCGGAAAACTAATAAACGCAAATTGTTCAAATTCAAACATACTAATATGACAGAAGCACACATACATGCAGAGAGAGAGAGAGAGACCTGATTGAGATAAATTGAATTGAATAAGAGATAGATGGGGCGAAAGGGTTCAGATCTGTAGGAATCGAATTCCAATTAGGGAAGTATATACACTTGTTGAGTTCCAAAGACACGAATCCTTCTCGTCCTCTTCTGTCGGACCCAAAAAAACGAAGAGAGAGAGAGAGAGACAGAGAGAGAGAGAGAGAGAGGAGACCAGAGCAGACCCCGCCTATTGTTTTGTTTTTCAGCTACCTTTACCACTACCATACCATTTTTCTGTTTCTTGTCGGTTTGTATCTCGTTAGTACTGCTTCCTTTTCCCGCACTGACCAGCGACGTCGTTTTATAAGTACGAAGGCTGTTACTACTACTAATTCTCAAAACGGTGTCGTGTAGTTATGGACCCATCTATCATCATTGCCACGTCATAGTGGTACGGGCTAAGGGTGCATGGGGGGTCCTGACTCCTGCGTTCCACACTGGAGAAAAGCTCTGAGAGTTTCAATCACAGTACACGTGTCCACATCACAGCTAATCAAACATTGGTGTAGGTCCCACAATACTGCCAAGAGATAAGAGCAAAATAGTAGTAGTCTTTTTTGGCGTGGCTTCAAGGAATTGGTAGATATTTTTATTTGTTTTTGTATTGAGGATGTTGCTGTAAGAAAGGGACCTTCCAAATCAATTCTTAACCAACTTTGGAGGAATTCAGCAAAATTTCATAGGACCGTGGTCCTAACAAGAATCTAAAATTGGTTTTTTTTTTGCTCTTGGGCTAGCAGTAGCCTGCATCGAACCTCAAAATCAAAACCCATTAATTCAATTCAATGAAAGCTGCTACAAATCAACTACTACTGGAGTACTCAATTTTCTTTAAAAGAAATACCAATACAGTATATAAATCCAACAGAATAAATTCTTAGAAGAAGGGAATGATTTAGAGAAATTTTCATGGTTTGTCCTCTGGTCAATACTAGTAGTAGAATTTAGATGTTTGCTCTATTCTTCAAAATATTTTATTTACTTTTTTTTTTTTTTTGGCTTTAATTAGGAACTCTCTAGTGAATATTGTGATTGGTCCCGAAAATTCGTCAAAACATACGTAAGCTAGTTTGGACATCCGAGTTATAGTAAAAAAAGTGTGAAAAAAAGAGGGGGAATGAATCAGAGAAGAAAGAGTAAAGAGGGGAAGTAGGCCATGTAGATGGGAAACAGTTCCGTAATCGTTAAAGGTGGAGAAATTAACGTTTTTTAATCAGTGGGTGCCCAAAGAATATATATATATGTTTTCTCGGTTTAAAAAAAAAAAAATCAGTGGGTGCCCATGGTTTAAAATCAAAATTCAGGTTTATTGTGGAAAAGACGTTTTATGGGCCAAGTGTCAATTGAAAGCTAAGATGAAAAAATAGAAGCACCTTATGCTGTGAGGGAGTGTTATTATTTTTTACTTGGGAGGGGGATTATTTGGGTAGGGGGATAAATTTATCCGGGTTGGGTTTTGGTTTCCAAACCATGGTATTGAAGTTACTACTATACTTTTTTTTTATTTTTTATGTGGTATTATTAATCGTCTATTACATATTTGTCCAGAATATTTTATTATTATATGACGGAGTGAATATAGTTTTATTCTATCGGTTATAGAAGAGATCAACCTAGTTTTAAGGATGAAAATGGGATTAGTTATATGGACAAAGTTTAACCGTCGACGTCTTGTTTGCCCCTCCAACTTCAAAGTCAATACCTCCGAGATGATAATATCATATAGTCTCTCCGTCTCATATTGTTACTCCCGCTTTTGAAACTTAGTAACTTTTTATGAATAAAACATCCCGACCTCGGTGAAATTGAGGTACGTGAATGAATTCCGGTGTACTGAAGAATCGTCCCCTCCTTAAGTAATAAAGTTAGGAGACTTTTGGAGCACAAAAAGTGTTGGAGTTGAATGCGTTACGTAACCAGTTTTTGACTTCTTTTCTTTTTTTTCCCCCCTGCTTAGGATGCACTCAGCAGCTGGTGCAGTGATGTTTTAACAAGAAGCATCTGTATCATCCCCATATATGGTTCCTTGCTAAAAAAAAGGGACTTTCTATGTAAATCCGTGGGACCATAGCCCACAGCATCCAGCACGGGGATTCTCAAACAAGGCTGTGTTCGTTTGGTAGTTTAGTTTAGTTTTGATGATGTCAAAATGTATAATGAGTGGAGAGAGATAGAGAGAGAAATGAGGGTAATGATGATGTCATCAAAACTAAAACTAAACTAAAATTGGGAAACAAACAAAGCCCTTAAAACTCATAGCATCAATAGGCAATCCTAGAAGTGACAGATATTTACAACCATGTACACAAAACCTACAATTCACAATCTACCTGCTAAATGTGTGTCAAAAGAAACACACACAAGGGGATAACAAAATACAGCAATCATAGTTTTTACATTTTCGTATGAATTTCCGCCATATCCAGTCTGTAAATTACAACTAAATGTAACAAAACCCCCTATCCCTACTGATTGGGGCACGCTATACATTCAAATGCTCGCTAATTATCAAACAAGTTTTCTCCACCCACCCCATCTTTCCCTCCTCAAAAAGGGCAGGAAAAATCTAACAGTTAGGACTGCAAAACCAACAGGGGTGTTCATGAGCATCTCGAGTTGCAGCTTGTGTACAGGTTTGATTGAATTAGGAGGGAAGATGACCTATGCAGGATCGTGAATAGGATAGAATCAACTCAACCTTTTAAACACGCAGACAGCTCGGCTCCAACAATGAAGACTTCAGGAGGAAGAGAGCGTGAAGAAATCAGAATACCAGTTAAGCAGCTGCTGCACTGCTTATGAAATATCCACGGCAAACCAAACATCAAATGTTCAGTGAATAGTTGCTAGCTTAGTTGGTTTACATAGCAACTGATTCGGCTAAAAAGGAATCCCCTTCAACTCCCAACCTGATGAAATAATAGTTAAGTGATAAAGTACAACAAAATAAATTGCTCCGTTTTGGCTTCATGGTAATTTGCAGAGATTGGGTGTTTACGGAACAAATACTGAAACCTTCAAGGAGATATGTATTTTGTCAACCAATAAGCATGTGGGTGGCAAACCACAAGCTTAACCAAGCATGTCGGGAGCTATTGGATAGCTCACTTGTGAGTTTTCTGTGTTGGGTAGTTTCTGAGAATTACTTCCTTTTTGTCATCTTAGGTGAACTTGATTTTCATTTACCGAAAATTCCTATGAAAAACCTTCGAGCTGAACCAGCTTTACAGAACCGTCTCCACCACATGACAGAAAACCATGAGAAATCACTTGAATATCTGTAATGCCAGCCTGAAATAATTGGATAAGAAAATATTCAGGTCATGACAACAGCAAACAAGCACCATATGCTTTCAACAGGAGAATAACCAGTAAACCTTGCAATCAACTTGGGTAATAAAATAGATTACCCGAACGACTCCGCCAAAGCCCCGTGAACTAGGTTGCAGAAAGGTGCGTCTTTCATGCAACTTGGACCAATGAATTACTAACTTGGCCGTTTTTGCATCCCAGAGTTTAACATCTCCATCTTTGCTTCCAGTCAGGAATAAACTGGAATTTGGGATGGTAGATATTTTGGTGACACTCCCTTCAATAAGATCAACCAAAACTTTGTTTAGCATATTTTTATCCTTTTCGAAGATTCAATCGTAAATCCATTAGAAGATAATGTTTCATTACCTAAGTGAGCCTTTGGTATATACCAAAGCATCCCGTCTGCAGTCAAAGATGCATTGTTGTCTGGTTCACCACTACCGAAATGTCTATGCCTCTTAGCCCTTCCAGTAGCTATGTAACGGAAATCATGAAGTCCAACATCACCATCTTTACCACCAGTCACAATGAATGGAGAAACAGAACCACTTCCAATGTCATTATCGAACACAGAAAGCGAGTGGGCACCACCTACTCAAGCAAGTATACATGCAAAAATTAAGTCCAATACGCAAAACTCATCATGGTTGCAAATTAGGACAAGGACAATAAAATTAGGATTTTTTCTGCATGATGCCCGAGGGTGGTTGGAAAATGTGCGCAGGAGATGCATATAGAATACTATTGATGCTTTTGATACTACAATTGTTTTCCCAAACTACAGAAAAAAGAGAGGATAAAATGCAATTATTCTACCTCTATTTCCTTTCTCTCTCCCACTAGGACAATTATGTAAGTGATATCAAACAACAAAATCCCATTGAAAATTTTCCATTTTTCCTCACTAAATTCTGTCAGCACCAACAAAATTATCAGCTCATTTCGAACTGACAAATGGTATATACCTATACTAACATTACCAGTTCTTTCAATTATATTGTCCAATAACATCAAGTGGAAATAACTGATTACAGTTAGATCCCATGCAAAGATAAAAACAAAACAACCATGTTGACCAGATTTGCAGCTAACAGTTCACAGGACATACACAAACCTTCATGACAGATGATGGAAGCTCGAGAAGTTGTTGGTGGTGCAAGTGTATCCCATATAACCACATTAACGCCATTGGAGCTATACCCAGCAACAGCAATGATTGATCCACTGGCAGTAACATAAGTGACATCCCTGGGGCAAATAGTAACATCATTTGTCAATAATTAAGCTTAGAAGTATCAAAAGCAACGGAAAACTGAAACCTCCTATGATTTCTGTCCACGAAACAACATTGACTGCATAGTTTACGTGATCTATCTTTAACGTAACAACCTATCTCATAGTACTAAATATTAGTAAATAATAGCCTATCCACCTACTACTTTCTTTGAGACCAATTTCAATGGATAGATGGTCCAGAATCTAAAATGACAAGAAAGCTACTGTCTAACAACCGGATTGTGCCAGATCAATTACAGAAGCAAAAAGATAGCGCCAACCATAAAAGAGGAAATGGCATGACTAGTGACTTTAGAAACAGCCAAAAGCTAGTGACTATAGAACCAGTAGCAAGCCAGTAAGCAAGTAGAAAGCCGGTAAATAAATAATGACTTGTAATAAGAATACTTCAGACACACACACACACACGGAAAGCATTTTCTTCATTTTGGACAGAAAATTATCAAATCGCATCTCACGAAAAACAAAAAGCTATCAAATTTCATCATGTTTAACAACCTGGTAAATTCTTCAGCTCAAAGGAAGGAGTATTAAAAGATTTGTGAAACCACAACACATGAAAGGAACAAGAAAACTGGTTGGGTAAAACTTTTTAGGTGAAACTGGTGCAGCAATGTTAAATGGCCAATAAGAGCAAGCATTTGGCTTCATGCCTATTCTTGAATGTCAGCTGTAATTCTGTGCCTCGCAACCGTTGCTTTGACTTGCAGCTATGGCACGATTGTTGAATGCTTTTATATGTAACTAAATCTCTTACATGGACAATGATAAGACCCAAAATAAAGCGTTTCAGTTAATTAAGAGATATTGCGTACGATGCGTAGTTGTTAAAGCAGATAGATGATTCTGTTGGACAGATATTGCTCCTTCCTCCCACCTCAAGCTGCCATTTGCATACAGTTCCATCTGATGCAGCAGTTGCAAATCTCTGTCCACACTGATCAAACTGCACAGCTGATATGGATGCTAGAGCATAGGGTGGAGGTACATTTGCAGCAGGAAGCACACCATATGTTGCAGTCGCTTTGTCCTTGCCAAACTGCACTCATTACAGTCTTTGTTAGTGGAGATCGATTTCTTTGACAGTAACCATGACAGTAACCGGTACCAATTAAATTAAAAACAAATTTTTGCAAAGGCTGGGCATGCTTTTAGATAGATTATTCTGTACTCCAGGAGCAATGCTCCTACATCTCATAAAAGTGTGGGGTCCACGCACTTGGAACCAGAGCCCACACAGACATGCACTCATGTGAGAGGAAGAGCATTGCTACTAGAGCACATCATAATTTTCCATGCTTTTATGACGTCCTATTGAACTTTTTGCCATGCTTTCACTGAGTACACGAATAGCAACCCCAACATAAGAGGGCTTGAATCAGTCTTCCTACATTTCCAAAATTGAACAACTGGTTGAGGCTCCATCAGCCATATAGAATGCTATCTAGGTTGACAATCCATACCTCCCATAAGTAAATGTGTGTGTTACTAGATCCAACCAAAAAGAAAGGCCTAGAAGGATGGCTCGAGAATGCCCTTGTGTTAACGTTTTCCACAGTGGCAGATAGATCAGTTAGCTCCTCAAAGTCCTCTTGAATTCCCCAACCTAGGCCTGATGCACCCATACCAGCATAACCTGGAATTCCAAATGCTCCACCACCTGTTAAATCTTTCCCTGGTGTTGCCAAAGAACCGACGCCAATGGTTGCTCCACCCAACCCAAGGTGTGTCCCCTGCTTGCTTCCAAGTCCAATGCCAGGAGACACACATGTAGGGACTGGGGTAGATTCTGATCCTGCCCACCCATTATGCGGCCAATCTGCCTCTGCCCAGATATAGTTAGAATGATCTCTTAGAGGTAGGCCATCATCCCAGTTAAAGAATAGTATCCCCTGAATAAAATATGATGTCACGAGAAATATGTTCAGAACATTTTAAATCCTGAGTTTGAATTCACATTACCAACAAAATGTGAATGCGAAGGAGCAGAATATAACAAATGAACTTGAGCAACAGAAAAGCACCTTTCACCAAATAACCACATCATCAAGTAATTAAGATCAAAGCTAAAACATAAGGTCCCACTCTCACCTTTTTGTTACTCGCAAGGGCAGCTAGCTTTTGATCAATGGAGTTGATACACAATGCCTGCTCATTCATTGAGATTCAGTAATCATGAAATATCTTACGAAGCTCTGGAAAGTTACCAGGAGGTCCAGGAATATGATATTAGAGCGATAGATTAAGAAGAATAACAGCAGGAAAGAAGTACCTCTAAAAGTTCTCCATTTCTCCTATGAACTTCTTTAGGATTCTGGAAAGCCAAAAACTTCTCAGTGAGCTTCACATTTGGTTGTACAGTACTTGGAAAAGAATTAAGGTCTGGAGATGGGCCTCGTAAAGGTGATCCAGTTTCACTGCCATCAAAACCACCTCCTTGTTTAGAACTTTCCTCAGCTTTACACTCCCCATTGACGCTCGCAAACATGTCACTCCATTCTCTGGGGGACTTTGGCTTAATATACTGTTGCCATTTAAAGCTTTGTTGTTCAAGTCTTTCACATATAAATTTAGGATCAGACAGAAAATCCCATAATAGCTCAGATGCTGATAAGTCATTTCCCCTGTTCATCACATCCTGACTGTCAAAACCATGACTAAGATGCTTATTGAGGGCTCTTGGACTAGACTCACTGAACCCTTTTAACCACATAAGAGTAGGTTCATTGGATCCATCCTCCATTTTCCGCAGCAGAAATGATGCAAGGTGTTTCATACACGAAGAAGAAATTTGGTCAAGCGTAGTTTTCAATAACTTGGCCAAAACCACCGAGACCAGCCTCATTTGATTAGGCGCATTAATCCCATTAGTTTCAGACATGCTAGGCATAGAGGAGGAAAGTCTATCAAATGGACCAAAAGAATATTTTTCTTCAATATTATCAAATAATGAGTTCAGGTGATCCTTCAGAAAAGTAGATATGTGTCCCCACAAAGCAGCCCTAATGATCATCCATCTCACTTCTTCGGGTATTTTAGGTGTAATAACCTCACCTTGATTCTGCTCTGTCACTTTTGTCAACCCGACAGCACTTCCCGTGTTATTACTCAATGTCTTCTGAGCCACCAACTCTTTAGTCTGGTGGAGGAGCATCTTCAGATCACCCATGGTGATTTCATTAGGTGCATGCCCTTTTGAACATGCGAGCAAAAGTGGTTTCACTACAAGAATAAGAGCTTTAGAACTCCTTTGAAGCCAAGCAGATGCAAGATATGCACAATACTCGGACAAATCAAGAATGACGCAAGTTTTCCTGATGATGTCTTCACTGCAAAAACCAGAGGACAGCTTTAAAATGGCTCTCAACCTCCACAAAGACGATATAAGACCTTGCAAGTAGAACTTTGAAGCCACCAGAAAGTCAAATCTATTTCCACCAGCAGCATTATTATCAGCAGAGCATGATTTTGGCTGAGAGCAAGTTAAAAAACAGGAAACAACGTATCTCGAAAATAAGCAGGACATTTCTTCAGTAGCCTTCAAAAGTAGCATGGGTTCGATAGGATACAAGAGGAAACTGTCAAGTAAAGCCTTCTTATCATGTGAAGAGTATTGAGAAGCATAGGCATGCAATATATGGTATCCAATAAGGGATAACCCATTATTTGACAGGAATCTTACTATCTGTAGGATCGGAAAAAAAAAAGGACACATCAGTCTCTTTTGGAAGAGAGTCGGGGTGCATCAAAACAATGATACAATCAGATGTGTATGCATAGGCCAAACAACCACATACCATGTTAATCAGATGGCAAGTATTCAAAGAGAATTTTCGCTCAAGATATGAAAATGCTCCCATTAACTTCTTGTGAAAAATTTCCAGTAACGTGTTGTACTGTTGAATCCCATACTCACAGCATTTGCTATCTGGCCAGCTTGGATGCTCTCTTAACAGTTTTGAAATGTACTGCATTGATAAATCTACTTTAGCATGTGTCTCCATATGGAAAGCCACATCGCCTGATATCCAGTTATGGGAGGAATTGTATGGAAATGGCATTAGCATTTTGTTCAGAACTTCAGTTTTATCAATATCTGACATGCTTCCTTGATCTGAAACACCAATCATGCTCAAAGAAGTTGAAAGGCACTCCAAAGCTTCGATCTTGAAATGCATAAAAAAAAAATAGATCAGTTCAAGATGCCCAATTATATGACAACCACAAACACATACACGAGAACAGACCCTTTTAGAGGAAAAAAGTAACCAATTATTTGACAAAGTCCAGTCCAGAACATTCATCTTGCATGATAAAAAAAATATGAAGCAACCTTAGAAAAATTATGAATCATGCTAGACTGGAGTTGTTGGCATGTAACATAACATGGAACTATATTTCAATGTTTCAACATGTCAGAAATATACAAGCAAACATGACCAACTTTAGTTTTGTAGCAGAACACAGGCGTTTCTTTCCTCCCCTCATGGATAGAAGTCCTTGGATACAAATCAGCTCCAACCCATATGATAAGAAACTGTTAGGTCAAGAGGAGAAGACGATCCAATTTCACCATTTACAATGCCACTAGAACAATGCGCATTTGTACCTATTAATCCTTTACCCTCTAAGCTTTTCAACAAAGACCAGTAACTTTGAGTTTGTTTGTAGAGCTATCTAAAAATAATAGAAACGTACTTTTAACATGAGAAATGAAGTCGTTATTTTGTGTGTGTGTGTGTGTGGGATCCCTCACCTTGCATTGGTGCGGACCTCATAGATTCCGATTGAACCGTTCAATGTGTTTAAAATGTGATTTTAACGATCACCGCCAGGAATCACCAAAAAAATTGACTGGAAAGGGCTTGATCCGAGCAGTTTTTCATATGTATGTATATATTCAGTTTTATGAAAAATTGCTCGGATCAAACCCTTCCCGATCATTTTGTTTGGTGATTCCTCGTGGGGCCCCTTAAAAACACGTTTTAAATACATTGAACAGTTCAGATTATTGAAATTCAATCGAGATCTAAGAGGTTTGCACCAAACCAAAAAGAGGGATCCCTCAATGGATTGCTACTGATATACCGTGGGTGTGTGTGTGTATATATATAAACTGCTTGGATCAAGCGCTTCCCGGTCATTTTCTTTTTTATGATTCCTAGCGAGAACTCTTAAAAACACATTCTAAACACATTGGACGGTTCGGATCATCAAAATTCAATCGGGAAAGGTGAGGACCTGACTTTAAGCAAAGTAGGAATCCCAAACTAGAAGATTTCCGTGTATATAAATATTAAATTTGTATTTACTTGTTGAATGATTGCCATGCCGTCTCTTGATTCTTATTGACATTCTTCGTGCGTGCTTCATCTTCAATATGTGAATGTTGAGCATAAATATAACTCCTAGGCTTTAGCTATCAATGCCAAGGATAACCTTGTCTGTTGCATCGCTCGATCAAAATGGGGACTGAAGAATGTTCAGTAATCTTATCAACCAAATTGGTTCCTGGGTTGAATCAGTTGCAACATCTGTACTTATCAGATAACGGAAAATGTTCCGGAAGACTGAGATTGAAGGTACAATAAATTCACTCTGAAGCAAAATGTACCAGACATTCTATCTTACACTCGAGTCAAATTCATATCATAAAAAATATAAGTCTGCTATTATTTATTGGTATCAATTAGGAAACATAAAGAAAGTAAAAAGACATATGTTTTCTAAGCTCAAAACAACAAATATTTCATTTCTCCCAAGTCCCAACCCGTTAGTGAAACAAGGATAATTAGTCAAAGTGCGAAAGACATGACCTCTGTCAAAAGATAGAGAAGACATCAAAAGATCAGGCAAATAATGCACGAACTTGCAGACAATGATAACAAACTTGTCTTAAAAGATTACTATGTAACTCAAAATTTTCACATCAAAGAACTGGCAAAAAAAAGAAGTGAAAGGTTCAAAAAGGATACCTCAAGAAAATCAGATTATAACCATACACAATATCAACTATGTGTAGATAAACTTACAGGCAGGCCACATCTGTTAAGGGCAGTAGCACTCATCAAAATTGCCCACCTACCCAGGACTGCAGCAGCATGCTCTCCAACAGCATTCTTAAAACTGTTTTTGGTTGCCAACATTAGGCAGTATTGACCGATGCTTGGATCCAAAAAAGGAGCACGATTGTATAAGAAGGCAGAGCTATTGATGGGTGATTCCTTTTGAACACCAAGCATGCTTAAAAAGGATTGTGCATGATTCCCTAATACCCACTGCAAAAAAGGAAAAAAAGAAAAGAGTAAGAATGGACTTTTACACAGCAGAAAACATTCAAAAGCTTTAAAAGAATCCATAGTCCCAAACGATATCTCCTGATGGACAAACTTGTAACTCAGCACCTCTAGAAAGCTTGCAAGCCAGGAGTCGCCTTTTCCAATTGCAGATGGAAGCAAGAAATTTAGTATAAGGTGACGCTCTAATCCCCCGCCATAACCCTCAATAAGGCGACAAATTACAAGAGCAAGCTGCTCATCCCCAAGATTTTTTGCACAGACAGTAACAGCAGAAGAGGTATCACCACCAAGCAAAAAGAAAGCAACAGCCAGCTCCAGCTGATGTCTTCCCATTAAAACATAAGCGTTTTTCAAAGCAGCTGCTTTATTTTTATCCTCCTGTAAAATTGACTCCATGTGAGTGCTTCTTAGCTATATGCCTATAAAGTATAACCAATAAAATTTCAACCAACTTCAAAACTCAATAAGCAACAATCTATTCCCACTACACAAAATGCAAAGCACGAACTAGAACCAAATAAACATGACGTTTTCGGTGATAAGCCTCTTAGTCTTTCGGAGTCTGACTCCAATAGCCAAGACAAAAGTTGATTCAGATAATTAAAGAGGCAAAACAAATAATATGCAATCACATTTGTTTATCCAAGGTCCCAAGAGAAGGAATAAATGATTAATAACTTAAAACCCTAAATAAAGTAGCATTAGATAAAAAAAAACCACGTTTCAAAAAATTACCGATGTCAAAAAATTAACAAAATACCTCAAAATTGCGTGAAAGGAATCCCACCAATGGCTTGTCCTTCTCATCTTTGCTAATTTTAAAGAGACCAGCCAAAACTTGAATTCTGTTTAGTGCAATATATAGAAGTGCACAAGCTTTGGGATCCTTGCTCTTCAAATATTGTTGTCTAGCCACCTTCTCCATCTACAATATAAGAACCAGGTCAAAGTCAAGGAAGTTGTATAAAATAGAACTTAACTGTGCCCATTCTTTCAGAAACACCTGTCATTGCATTTCTAATGGTGACTCTAAGTAAAACAGCCATGGGAAGTGCCAACACAATGGAAAGATGTGGAGATGGAAAAACCTCGTCTCCCTTGGTATTTTTATACATAGGAAAAAATAAATAAATGCACAATTACCTTCAATCGCAATTGTGCTGCATTTGTATACCAAAATCCAACACCCATATTCCGCATTTCAGGCCAAGATGGTTCATTAGGCAAAAGGGAAGTAAATAAATTCTCTTGACAATCTGAGTGGAAAGCCCAAGCAAATAGCCCGGAACCAACAACCAACTCGCTCAAGGATGCAGATCTAGAAAATCTTCGGCAAAAATATAGCCTTTGAAACTTTATAGCCACCCAAAACCTAGACCAAAAAATAGTACAAGCAAAATAAAATCAACTACATGAAGAAAGAGAGAATATTAGCATGAGCAAGAATCATGAAAACTGACCACAACCATAAAGGCACCAAACACAAAGTCATAAACATCTTGTAAGACTTGCTACAACTTTTTCTTGTAAAATGCCAGAAGAGTTGTTATCTGTAAGGGCATAAGATAGCAATGGTCCCTTCCCCAAAATGACCATGGACATTTAAAATCTCGGAACCCATATAAATTAAAGAACAAAGTCAGAGGTACCTTCGGCCAGGTTCATCGAGACTGTTATAAGCAGAAGCAGATCGTGGCTTAACAACTTCACAGAGAAGATCAACAATGGCAAGAATTTGCATCTTTTCCGTGTTGCTTATAGCTGTCATGTCATACAACTTCTGAACTGTTTCATAGCATCCACTAAGTTCAGATTCAGCTGAAGATGAAGTGAAAGTATGACTGGAAGCATCAGACTGCCCATGATTGTTTAATTGGTTCAAGCTTTTAGGAATCTGTAAGAACGCATCCTCACTCCAGTGAAATGCTTTATCGTTCGGTTTTGTTAACTGAACTCCTTCAATGTAATTTGAGAAGTGCACCAGTGGAATGGCATGCTTAGACTCAGCACATCCAGTCACAGAAGCATCACTCGAAGAGAAATATTCAACAAGCTGTTGTAGAACTATGAATGCACGTTTCCAGTTGCCTGAAGAAGAATAAAATAAGTAGTCAAATTAAACTAGCTGAAAGAAAACGTTTATTACAAGCTTGCTTCTAAGTATTTAAATAAATGCAAATAACATATTCTACAGTCCACAAAAAGAGAGCTGAAATCTAAACACCAGGTGGATGACAAAGTTGCACAGAGAACTCCAAATGGCGTAAAGAAATACAAGATTAAAGCATACGCGAAGGTCTTCGGCTGAGCATAATAATGTTAATCCCAGAAAGCAATGGCGTATGATTTTCCAGGGACTTACTTTTTTTTTTTCCCCAAAGGGTTGGTGAGTACTTCAAACACAAAAAGTTTTGCTCTTCTCCCTCAGACACCCGCTACCATGTTAGTGACAAAAGACACCAATGCTACCACCACCACATCTCCATGCACTTGCCGTCATTAGAAAATAGAAATTACCACATCTGCAGAAGTTTTTTGAATTTAAAGATGGACGATGACAACACTGCTATCTTAAACACAACACAGAGGGAATCCGATATGCGTTCAACATTCTTGTACAACTACATCTAAGAATAAAACTACTTGTCCCCAAAGTGAACAGTTGCATGCCAATTGCAAGGTATGGTATTAGACGTTCCAACTACATCGCACAAAAACAATTCTTTTAAACTACATCGCACAAAAACAATTCTTTTAAACTACATCGCACAAAAACAATTCTTTTACGTGTCAAAATATGGTACAAAGCAAGGATCACAACGCTACTGATAACTGATAAGATGACAGTGCCACCTATAAATGCATTGTGGCCAGTACAATATAAATGAATTGAGAAGAAATACTAGTCAACTTCAGATAGATAGATGTGCAAATACAAATCCATATTATGTGTAAATACACGGGTGCACACACGTGCAAGCGTGCGCAGAGTCCAGCATCAGATGTATATGTGTAAAATGTTCACAGATATATTTGCATACATTTGAGCATTCACTAGATGGTTGTCCAACTTGTCCCAAACTCTATTCAGCCGGTCAATCAAATATATTGATCTGGAAGATGAGTTTAGAAGTTCCCAAAAGAAAAAGAAAAAAGCAAATTTGCTGATATATTGCAATACCTGTAGCAATATGCATTAGAAGTGCCTCGGGATGATAGACAGGTGGTGATCCCCGTAACTTCTCAGCGACATCTTGTGCACTACAGAAATCAATCTTGGTATCCATAGTATACTTCTGCTGAGCACTTGCTAAAAATATGCTTGACAGCACATCATTTATTATATTCATCTTCACAGGGAGTGCGGACATCCCTTCTTCGTGATTGTCTTCTGCTGTTGATTCTTTGGATTCGCAAATATCGTAAGCAATGGAAATTGTACCAAGCATATCATTACTTTGTCTACTGTCACAATGAATATAATTGTTCCCTCTAATTCCTGAATTACACTTAGCCTGATGTTCTTCACCAGCCAATAATAAGGACCAACTGAAGAGAGAAAAATAGCCATCATAAACAACCACAGCTGTGGCTCTAGGACCCCAGACGAAATTACGTACATTAGGGTGTGTACAAGCAAATGCAATACATAACCAATTGTTTCCTTCTAAAGATTTTCCTGGTTTCGTTAGAGGCTGAGCACCACTCAGTCTTTCAGCATAGAACCGCAATTCACTTTGTAAGCAAACTCCGAATAAGACCTGGCCACTCCCCAGAGTTAACCAATTTGAAGCAACAACTTCTCCATCAAGATATAATGTATCTTCGAGTAAAAATTTTCCTGCACTTGCAAGGTGCACAGTTTCCCATAAATGAGCTGTGCTTGAAGTATTTGAAGGGCCAGTAGGGCAGAGGGTTGCAATCTTTCGGCCACAATCAGTTACAGAAATTGATGTGATGGGGCCTTGATGTGCAGCAAGTATACCAACTAGTTCCCACTGTATTTTTGAGTTCATTTGTTTACCCAACATACTTCTCCATAGCTTCAAAGTACCATTGGCACAACCTGTGGCCATGTGATATGCCGAAGAGTTGTAGCACAATTCATCAATAGGAATGCAATTCTGTTTTTCAGATAGAACAGAGATGCTAGGACAAATAACAGCAAAACTAGTGATCTCATCCTTGTTGTGTGGATCTGGCAATAACGAAGAGCAAGGATCGACATCAATACAATATCTCTTACCAGAAAAATTACTTTTGAATGACCAAGAACTGTATCGAACAGCCTTGCCAGGGTGGAAATTGCAGCCACAAGCACTTCCATCCAAATCACAAGAATGGACAGTGATTTTCCATGACAAAGCTTCAAAGCCCTCCTTCCATACTGCTAAGAGCAGAAAATTGTAATAGCAAAACGTTTCCTTATAGCTTGAAGGCAAAGGAATTGAGTAGATATTGGTGGGCCTGTTTCCATAACAGTGACCGGAAAAAGGTATAGTGCACAAGTTGTGGCATAGCATCTTCTCTTCTTCATTTCTGCTAATCTTAACCATGAAACAATCAATGCCCTGATCATGTCCTGTAAGAAGAAGTGAGTCCTCATCTAAAACTGAGGGTGCCCACGTCAAGCTTGTATATTTTGTTTGCATTACAAGTTTTCCAGAAAGTTTCCACGTTGGGTTCAAAGTTGGCAGCCCCGTAACACAATTAGAAATTGTTGAAACTGACCAAAATAAAAGCAATCCGTCGGTATCCAAAGAAACAGCAAGTTCCGTTTCAAACCTATAAGCATGCACTGCAACTTGTAAAACTCTTCCAGTATGACCATCAATATTTAGAATTCCACCAGC
Organism: Vaccinium macrocarpon; assembly: GCA_022606695.1. Taxonomy (NCBI): domain Eukaryota; kingdom Viridiplantae; phylum Streptophyta; class Magnoliopsida; order Ericales; family Ericaceae; genus Vaccinium; species Vaccinium macrocarpon. The sequence goes on along the minus strand of CM040176.1, from coordinate 270,001 downwards.
ATTACATGACAAAATGTTCTCCTCCCCAGATTTATCTAAACTCCCCTCCTCCGCATTAGTTGATATAGGAGTATAAAGTTGTGACCAGCATAAGGAATTACTAGGAGACAACCAAAGCAAAGAGCACAAGTTTGGTGGACCAAAGTGTTCATTTCTCAGGATAACAATTTTATTTAGTAGTATACCACTTGTTCCCAATTTAGCACCAGTTAGTTCTCGACTCTTCCATAAAGTCACTCGTGGATACCTCATTGGGGAGATGTCATCAATACAATGAATGGCCCAGAATGTAACCAACGTATGAGGCCCAAATGCAACTAACCATTCACACCTTCCAGCCTTCTCATGCTGATAATGACCACCTGACGTAAAATATTGGCTGGCTGCTACACCAGCTGTGAGCACTCCATCAATGTCTGCTGCCCATCTAACAAATATGTCAGAGCCCAAAGTTCCATCCATTGTTTGGTTAATCTCAATTACGGCAGCAACACCAAACAATCTTCTCATCGATTTCTGATCACTAGTGTCCCTGCCTATTCTTCTAACCCTCCCATCATTAATCTCACTCCATAACCTTACAGTTCCATCTAAGCAGCATGTTAGTAACACATGCCTCAGTGTATGTCTAACATCTAGTGTTGATTGGCTTCCTATTAGAGGCCTCCATTGAATCATACAAACAGGCATAGGATGGCGTAGCTCTGCTTTCATGTAATTGGACTTTCCATCACCATAACACACGAACACACATTTGCTTGCCTCACTGGCCATGGGTGAGGATTCTTCAGCATGCCTTGTATCCAAAGTAGCCGTTGCTGATGGTCCTTCAATAGAGAATGTTGTAGAAACCAGAGTTTGAGGGAGTTCTGTTTTAAACTTCCAAGCTATTTGCCAGGACCTGCTGTTCTTTCTCCACAGGATCACCTCGACACCAGCTGAAATTATCCCATCGCCAGACCCTGTCCATTTGATGGTTTCCACTTTCGTAGATTGCACAAGCACCGCAGTCTGGCTCCAAGAAAAAGAACCTGAATATGAGTAAGGAAGTTTAAAATTTCAAAACTTACAAAAAAAAAAGAGGGTATAAATGCAAGAGTTTAATATTTCATATATTGCATGTAATGCCACGTTACTAACACTTATGTTGGAAATGTCGAAATGTTTTACTAGAGAATAACAAAAATGTAGATGCATGATGAATCTGTAGATGATGTCATCTCCGAAGGTCCTTAAAAGAGGAGAGAGAGAGCATTCTAAGTATGCCGGCCGAATCTGGATTCCTATTGCAAATATGATAGTCCATAGTGATATGATATTCCCATTTAACAAAAGCTTAAACACATTCCACCTTCTTACCACCTTGATCATCATTAATGCAGGTCTACAAACTCCGTGAAGTCCTTGCTTCACCGCCATATTCCACATAAGACAAGATCAATCTACTTACTGAATATCTCATTCCCAAAAGATGAAAACACAACACTCTATGAGTCCAGAAAAGTTTTTTTTGTTTTTTTAATTTTTGTTTGGGTAAGTAAAATTTTATTGAAACCAAACCAAAATAGGCGCCAAGGGGCATACCCCAGAAACATACAACGCAGGCAGTAGGCCATCAAAACCAGAAGAAATACATCCTCCCAAATCCTAGAATAGAGAGAAAAGGGAAAACAAAAACTAAGGCAAAAAGCCCAACCACAAGCAGCTTCAAAAACCTTGGAAGAAATACTCCAACCAAGACAGAGCAACCTATTCTCATCTAATTTCCTCAAATGCCTCCAAGAGCTAACATAAGCTCCAATATCAGCCATCACAATATGAGACTATCAACTTCTTCCCAATTATGAGTCTAGAGAAGTTTGTTTAATAAAGATAAACTTCTTTGCATCAAGTATCTTCTTCCAAAAAATCCTTTAGAAAGAGTTATGCAACTTCATTACATGAGACTATCAATTGATTTTCCCCGATTAATATTGAATAATTTCTCCAAATTCGTATATCCTATATTTTGATGCATCGAACTCCACATTCTCACTCCTTCCTACGCTTTAGCATTTCTTGTCTATTCAAACTTTTACATCATAGACCATGCTACATTATTGTAGCTGCTTTTCAAACTTTTTCTTTCAATCTATTCAATACAAGTTGTTTATATAACATAGACGAAGCATACATCATTTCAAAGTTAGTTCCAACAATCCATATACGATACCTAGAAATACATTTTTGTTCAAAAAGATTTTATATTTTCTTCCGCAATATCCTAGTTATCAAAAAGAGTTTTTTTTTTTTTTTTTTTTTTTAAACGTAAATTTACGCGTTTTAAGCTATCTTTTTGGGGATAAGATAATCGTTTCGGGTGGAGTAGCATTCCACCATAAGTTCTAGTCCTCACGACTTAACAACTGGAATAAACAGAGCTCTAAAATTACACTAACCATCAGAAACACCTGAATTATGGGAAAACAAGCCAATACAGTTGTCCAAAGAAACAGCAAGATCACCAACAGAAGGCATGGAAGGGGACCATGAGACAGCCGACACGACGGAAGAACCGTCGGTGGAGAGTTGGAAGACCTGGCGGAAAATGGGACCGATCAATGTTTCTTCTTCGGAGAGAGGGGAGGGGAAGTGAGAGATCACGAGGAGAGAGGAGGCTCCGTAGGCGACCCATGAGTATCCGGAGAAATCCGGTAACCAGTCGACGGCGGATTCGGATTGGATCGGTGCGGGAGGAATTGTGTCGGATTGGATGAGTTGGAGAGGCAATTTGTCGGCGAAATCAACGGCCGTGGATGAGTTCTCTGATTCGATTAGTGAGGCATTAGAGCTGGTGGTGGTGGTACTGGATCTTCCGTCTTGCATTGTTGAGAGATCGACGGGGCGGGGAACAGAGGTTTGCAAATCTGAAAGCAGCGGAGATGGCTTTTTGTTTGCTGGTGAAACTTTGGTTCACTCTTGAGGGGTAATTACAACTTTCCTACTTAAGTATACGTTTTATCTCAGTTTGTCCCTCAAAAAAAATAATCTTACCATGTTATCCCTTACGCCTTGTTTGGCGACCGGAGTAGGAGCCGGATTTGGGGGTTGCCCGGATTTGTAATCCTAGGCCCACCCCAAATTGGCGTTTGAGAAGACATTTTTGTACCCTGATATAAATCAATGTTGGTAGATGGACTCCCCCTTCACCCTCGTTAGCCAATGCTAGCCTCTTCCCCATCAATGGCAAATCCACCTTGATTTCATCTTTTCTCTCCCTCTTTTACCCCTCCATATCTAGGTGAAAGGGGTGGGGTCATAAATCAACATCTCACATCTCTCACTCGTTTTTGGGCCGACGAAATAGAAGAGAGAGAAGATTAGGGTTTTCAATCGTTTTGACTTCATTGTTGATCGGGTTTGAAGCTTTTGCAACCCACGGTATGGTTCAACAACTTGTAAATCATCTTCTATGTTTCATATGTTGGTTTCAAATTCAAATTTATGCCAAAAAATTGATGGTTTTTTGTTAATGGTTTTCAAGCCCTAACTTATAAACTGGTTTCATTTTCGGCTGACCTTCGGATTGCCATGGTTGTGACAGATTGTTTCCTAGTTTGATGTCTTTTTGGCTTGTTTGTGATAGATTTTGCCCTAAGTTTTGAATCTGGTTTATTTTTCGCCAGGCTTGTGACAGATTGTGCCCTAATCTAAATATACTTTCTCTTTTCGCGTTGTTTGTGATAGATTTGTGAAAGATTGTGCTCTAATTTGTGAGGGATTATGCCCTAATTTGAATCTAGTTTCTCTTTCACACTGTTTGTGACATATTTGTGAGAGATTGTGCCCTAATTTGTGAGGTGTTTGGCCTGTTTGTGATGGATTGTGCCCTAACTTGTGAATCCAGTTTGGCCCTGATTTTGATAGATTGAAGCCCTAAATTGTGAGGTGTTTATGCCCTAATTTGAACAATGTTTGTGACATTTCATTGTGGCCTAATTTTCCCCTAATATCACAGCCTTTATTTGTCTTAATTTGATACATGAATGTGCCTTAGTTTTGCCTAATTTCATCCAATTATTATCGAACTTGTAGTTTATGATTTTTCCCTAGAGAGTCAGAGTTTGACCACAGCGTGTTGACCACATTATTTCAGACGAATTCGTTTGAGGTTGCGTAATTTGGAAGGAAATTTTGTTTTGCAAAGATGGCAAGACCAACTGTTCATAAACGACGGAGGAAGTTAATGCGTAAGGCTGTGGTTAATGTTATGTATCACGAAAGTAGTGAATACTACTCTCATACTCTCGTGTTAATTATGTCAACGCTTGGATTTATTCAAACGATGACTTTATCATTAAGAGTAACGTCATTTATGGCATTAGCAAATTGATGGACCTATACAAAAACAAAAACATATTGGCTATGTTCGGTTGCACATTTTAGTTTAGTTTAGTTTAGTTTTGATGATGTAAGCAGATGTAATAAGTGGAGAGAGATAGAGAGAAAAGTGAAAAAAGTAATGATGTAATCAAAACTGGAATAGTGCCAAAACTGGGGCAAAACCACCAAACGAACACAGCCATTGATACTTCGTATCATGCTTTTAACTATGAAATTTCTCTTTTTCAAAAAAAAAAAAAACCAAAAACAAAAACATATATTATCATCAAATAAATTAATTAGGAGACTTAAATACGCAAACGATTTAACCAAGAAAAAATAATTAAATCATATTTTACCCACCATTCAAATGAAGGATAAATTTTGTTAGTTATTATTTTCTCACATGTTCACTTCCAAATTAATTAATTTTTCAAATTTTCACTTCGTAATTATTTTTTTGTTTCCAGGAATTTTTTCCCCAAAATATGGTTGTAATATTTTTATTTTATTTAATGTGTATTTTCATAATTATTATATAATTATTATGTATTTATTTTTATTATAATCGATTAAATGCATTTATAGTTTATTAAAATATTCGGTCCGGGGGCAAATATGTCATTTGGGCTTTTATTCTATCAAATCCACCTTTCAAATCCCCTTTTTCAAAATATCATCCAAATACCTTACTAACAAATCCACCTTTCGTATAAGGTGAGACCACCTTCATTATAAATCCACTTCCAAATCCACTTTCTTTATATACAAATCCACCAAAATTCATCTCCGATCGCCAAACGGGGCGTTAGCTTCTCATATTCTTTTCACCTTAGACCCATTGTTGACGGACTAACGATTGTACTTGTACCCATTTATGACGAAAATTTGTCAAGTGGCGTAGATCTTTTACCTTCTCTGAATCTCTCTTATACTTGTCTAATACAGTAAATCTTTTACTTCTACATAACTGGAGGTACCTTTTGAGCAAGGTCTCGGGCCTTGGGTGTTGTGATTCAATTTCTAGTTCCAACTAGATACTGTTGGTATTTTTTTTTTTTTCAGATTATAAGTTGTCAAATTAGTTGATGTATGTGAGAAAAATGACTTGTTGATTTGATAACTTATGTCCAAAAATACCAAAAAGCTACAGATCCTCACTTCAAAATAAAAATAAAAATCCAAGCTACAGATCACATTATGCTATATTGTGAGATTAAGTTTTTTTTTTCCCGTCAAAATAAGTTGCTCATCACAACTTTATGCCTTAGGTATGATTTTCATGACATATTTGTTTATGGAGAATTATCCTGATCGTTTCAAATCTCAAATTTATTGGCTTTTACCGGAAAATCCTAAAGACGTATCAACCAAGGCACATTGAGTTAACAAATTGTGCACATTCTTTATGTCTCCCTCCATGTATACTTGTTACTTGCGAATAAGTATTAAAATAGAGTGCTTTTCTAATATCAAGGATGTATTTCAAGTGTTGTCTCATCTCACCCTCAAATGATAAAAACTAAAAAATTTCCTCAAACAATAGATATATTGTCGCCTAAATTATTATTTGTAATTTGTCTAATGGTAAATAAAGAATGTTAAAGTCCATAGCATGGATGGTGTGGACATATGGGAGACAAAAAGGGGTAAGAAGAGAATGGCCGGGGTGACAAAAGCTGTGTATTTGTCTAAACCGAATGATCGTCTCGCAGCTACGTGGAAGATCGAGCCATTACCATCAACGGGGTTTCTCAACAAATCATTTAAATATAAAATAGTACGGAGTATTATTTATGGAGGTTCGAATTGGGATGAATTGACCGGGAATAGCGAGGAGTTATCCCCCGAATTAAATATGGATAAGGTCTACGCTATCCATATTTAATCCGAGCTAGGCCGGATTAAATGGGAGAGGGATTAAATAGTTCGGGTATACAAATGGTCTCTCAAACCAAGCCATCCGCATGGGCTTGGGATTAAATATGGATAGGGTTGTCTTGCCGTGATATAGTATACAAAGGGAATTAAGTGTATGAGTTTAGACACCAAGGAGAAACTCGAAAATAGGTAATAGCTGTTGGGGTTTAATGTAATTTATCCCCATAATAAACAAAGAACACATCCCTTCTAGTAAGATGTGTTTATAACCTTACGCCCTGTTTGTTGCCAGGATATAAGGTTGTGATATAAAATTTAGTTGGATATGGATATCCGGGTAAGTTATATCCATTGTTTGTTTTGTTATTGCTTTCCGGATAACTTTTTTCGGGGATATGTATATGCTTTTGCAGGGGCCTTATTTTTAGGCACACCCCACCCTATCTATGATATATCCGGCTCCCACTTTACACAAATACCCCTTTGGCCCCACCCAATTTGCTACTGGACCTTTCTTCTTCCTTACCCGCACGAAGAGAGAGAGAGAGAGAGAGAGAGAGAGGAGGAGGAGGAGGAGGAGGAGAATCCAACATCAGACAAATCAGCAATACTCATCTCTTTCCAGATTGACAAATAATCAACCAACCAAGTAATTGATTCCTCTTTTACAAACCCAGTTGTAAAATTAAAAACAAAAACAGACTATGTTAATCAAGAAGTATAGATCGTCTTTGACGTCGGGAGGCCGTAGTTGCTGTCCATCTAAAGCTGTCGTTGTGGTGGATCTAAAGCTTCGCCGTCGTTGATCTAATTCTGGCACCATTGTTGATCTAATCTCTGGAAACCCATTTTTGATTCTCTGCTTGAACTGATTTAGATAAATGAGTTTGATGTATTTTGTGAAAACAGTCAAATCAAAATGGGTTTGATTTTTTATTTTTTATTTTTAGTGAAAATGCTCAAATCAAACGAAAAGTGATACATACACACTTTTAACCACACTCAACTACACACACAATCACATGTGGTGGGACCCACCAATCACATGTGGTGGGACCCATCGGTGGGACCCACCACATGTGATTGTGTGTGGTTAAAAGTGTGTGGCACAATCATTTTCCAAATCAAAATGGGCTTGCAGCAATATACGATACATTATATGTAAATGATTTACATACTAAGTATGTATTTATAGGTAAACATAGCAAAAAAGGGAAAAAAACAGGGTAAACATATACTGAGACGTACATAACCATAGAGAGAGAGATTATGTATCTTTGCCATTTTGGGTTTTGGATTTTTTTTGGCATTTATAAATGCATTTACTTGAAAGGGCAAAATAGAAATTTGACATCATCTACATTATCCACCTCTTCACATCCACCTTCTAAAAAAACTAAACAAACCCAGTAATTTTTTATTTCCCCTTCTAAAATAATCCCCTTCCAACTATATCCCTTTCTTATTACATCTTCCTTCCCCCCTCATATACATATCCCTCTAACAAATAAGACGTTATATTTATCTTATAAGTCGGGTTATGTGATTGTAGGGGTAAAATGGGCTTTTTCCTTCATTTATGTTTTCGTTAAAGGAAACAAAGAACTCCTCATCGTAGTCTTCCAACCGATCAAACAAATTTTCTTCCCCCTTCTTCTCTCTCTATCTCTAATCGTTCCCCAACCTCCATTCAAGCTTTGAGACGTTCCTAATTTTCTCTAAATCATCAAATCTCTTGATGTAGAACAAGTAGCGGCCCAATTCTATGATCAATTGGACCGGTTGAAGCCTAAGAGGCCCAAACAACTCTTAATTGAAAATTGCCAAATTCAACAATTTATCGACGAGCCCGGAATAGGCCCAAACTTGGTGGGCTGAAGTAAAATCGCAATATTTGTACACATTTTTAATACAATAATTAATAAATAAGGGCAAAATGGTAAACAATTCATTCATAACTCATTTTTATCATTATTCTCCCAAACACAACAACTTTTGCAAAATCTATTTTGGACATTTCTCCCAAACACTCCTTCCAAATTTAAAACACATTCTTACTATAATCCAAAAACCCAAAAACCCAAAAAATTGACAATGAGAAGTTGAAAAATAGGCTCCTAAATACTCCATTATTTTAAAAAGACAAAGAGGAGAGAGAAAGAGGAGAGAGGGATGGCGAAATCTAGATTGCCCAAAACACTTTTAAATAGTCGAGATGTGCGATGAATACCACCATGTGATACTCGTCTGTCACATGTCACAAAGGGAACATGCTCCACGTGGCTTGCACTAGATCTCCTCCTAAAAAAGCAAAATTCAACAACAAATGCAGTTAGCAAAATATGAGTAGCTAACTGTTGGAAATTCAGATGAATAAAATTGAGGTGATTGGAGGGTCTCTTTAGTCAATTGAGCGATCTCACCCATGGCTTATTAATTCTGGACATGAGATCGATTAATGTTGCGTGGCTTATAACTCCTCCATGATGTGAGATTGATAGCATAATTCATTTCTGATTTCAGGCGACAGTTTTCTTTTATTGATTTATGCAAAGCATCTCAATGGTCTATTTGTTCTTTATATTGGACCATCCCGTTTGCATTCAACACCAGAAAAATTCAAGTTCTATTCTACACCATTCTGATATCCCCTTTTTTGTGTGAGAGAAAGACAGACGTCATTAGTTTGGTAAGGCAGTCGACGGAGGTGTTCTGAAGGCTTGTGATCTAGCAGTTTCATCCTGGGAGACAGATGCCGACGCGCCTAAAACATCCCAGGAAGGTGGTGAATCTGTTTTAAAGAGTATGTCTAAACTCGACTTGTTTTTCTTAATATTGTTTATATTTTGAATCTGTTATTTACATTTCAATTCATTTGTTGTACTTGTAATTCTATACATGTTATAAAGAAAATTGTTCTTTAGAACTCTGTTATTGCTGCGTATTTTACCTAACACTAACTACACTTGGGAGAAAAAAAGAATGTTAGGATCGAATCACGCACACGATATACGAGTATAAACAGTAAAAGAGTTGACACAAAGATATATGTGGTTCCCCAAAACCGGGTACGTCCACAGGAGCACACAGAATAGTCATTTTTTAATGATCACACTTCTAGGGTTTTACAATAAAGAGTATTTATAAGAGAATGCTACTCATATTCCAACCCTAACTCGGATTATAGCCTGAATACCTATAATGCCCTTGTAACACCGTTCACGACTGCCTTTAAGCCACTCGGTATCGATACAGGGATTTCCCTGTATCAATACCCGTACATTCTGTTCGCCAATAGATGCCCCGGTATCGATATAGGAAAATCCCTGTATCGATACCGCCTCCATCATAATGCCTCCCAACTTGCACATTGATACCGAAAACTTTTCCGTGCCTCTCATACAAACCATACGAGCCACAAGTTCCAACAATCTTCACCTTGGCGAATATCCTCGCCCATTCAGAAGATAATCATATCGATCCAACAAGTTTGGGAACGCCTCCTTTCTAGCATCTGGAGACATTAACCAAGTCCAAGCAATGCTTGAACTTGTCTGCGGTTAGAGTCTTTGTCAACATGTCAGTTGCATTCTCAGAAGTGTGCACATTTTCCAACACCACATCACTCATAGCAATTAACTCTCTCACCTTGTGAAATCTCACGTTAATATGCTTGGTCCGCGCATGATACACTTGATGCTTTGCCAAATAAATGGCACTCTGACTATCACAATACAGCTGAACTCCACCTTGATCTATGCCCAACTCTTTCACAAAACCCTTTAACCACATTGCTTCTTTCTCAGCCTCAGTCACTGCCATGTACTCAGATTCAGTAGTAGATAGAGCCACTAGAGGTTGTACCATGGATCTCCAACAAATTGGTCCACCCACCAGAGTAAACACATACCCTGTCGTAGACCTCCTGTCATCCAACCCTCCAGCATAATCCGCATCTACGTACCCCACAACTGAAATCTGATCCTGTTGCCTAGCAAACATAATCCCATGGTCTGCAGTACCTCTCAAGTATCTGAAAATACACTTGACCGCTTTCCAGTGCTCTCTGCCTGGATTTGCCATGTACTTGCTCACTGTGCTGACTGCATGTGCCAAATCAGGTCTTGTACATACCATCACATACATCAAGCAACCAACTGCACTCGCATAAGGCACGTTTGACATATCCTAAATCTCTTCAGCTGATTCTGGACACTACGTTGTAGACAACCTGAAATGACCCGCCAATGGAGTGCTGACTTGTTTAGCATTTGCCATACTAAACCTCTCTAACACTCTTCCCACATAATCCTTCTGGGACAACCACAGCTTACCAGTTGACCTATCCCTGCGAATCTCCATCCCAAGTATTTTTCTAGCAGCACCCAAATCTTTCATGTCAAACTTCTTTCCCAACAAGGCCTTCAACCTGTTGACTTCAACCATACTTTTCGCAGCAATAAGCATATCATCCACATAAAGTAACAGAAAAATGTAGGAACGATCATCAAGACTCTTAACATAAATGCAACAATCATACTCACAACTTGTGAACCCAATCTGGATCATGAACGAATCAAACCTCTTATACCATTGTCTCGGAGACTGCTTCAGCCCATATAGCGACTTATTCAACCTGCAGACCAGGTGCTCAGTCTCTAGTTGCTTGAACCCCTCAGTTTACTCCATGAAAATAACTTCCTCCAAATCACCATGGAGAAAAGCTGTTTTCACATCCAGTTGTTCTAACTCCAGATCATAGCTAGCCACCAATGCCAAGATAATCCGGATTGAAGTATGCCTCACCACTGGAGAAAATACTTCATCATAATCAATCCCCTTCCTCTGTGAGTACCCCTTTGCAACTAATCGAGCCTTGAATTTTTCCCTTTCCTTTTCTGACACAGCCTCTTTCTTCTTGTATACCCATTTGCAACCCACTGTCTTCTTTCCCTCGGGCAATTCCATCAACTCCAAAGTCTTATTCTTTTTCAATGATTCCATCTCCTCCACCATGGCTTCCATCCATCTGTCCCTTTCAGGACTAATGACAGCATCCTGAAAAGTAGACGGATCCCCATTGGTGGTTGATAATGCATATGAAACCATATCCTCAAACCCATACCTCTCCAGTGGTTTGCTATTACGTCTGGGTCTCCCTGTGGCTATGCTCTCCTGCTGCTCAACCTGTCCCACTGGTGGTGGATTGCCAGTGTCACAACTTTCCAGCTCAATTTGTATGTCCTGTTGTTGTTTGCTGATGACCTCTCCAGCCTCGGTTTTCTGAACCCCCTGATGTGCTTTGACCATAGAAGCTTCATCAAATACCACATCTCTACTGATTACCACTTTCTTTGATTCCGGGTCCCACAGCTTGTACCCCTTCACACCTTTCTCATACCCAAGAAAGATGCACTGTTTGGACTTTGCATCAAGCTTCGACCTCTCATCACTAGGAACATGTACATAGGCTGGACAACCAAAGATCTTCATACCTGAGTAATCTACCTCTTTCTCTGTCCATACCTCTTGCGCTACCTTACTATCCAGAGCAGTACTCGGCGACTTGTTTATAATATAAACTGTCATACTCACTGCTTCAACCCAAAAATTTCTCGGAAGTCCTGCATTCAACCTGATACACCGTGCCCTCTCCGCTATAGTTCTGTTCATTCTCTCTGCCACCCCATTCTGCTGTGGTGTCTTCCTAACAGTCTAGTGCCATTGAATCTCGTGCTCCTCACAAAATTTCAGAAAAGGCCCATACCTGTTGATAGGGGCGCAAATATGCCCATTGGCGACCCCTAATTTATTATTGTTACGCCCCATTTAGAATATTATTGGGAGCTTGATACTCGTTTTATCTGTTTCAGGACTTGCGAAACACGTGAACAATGTTTGGAGCTAAAACGCGAAATCGGATTTTAGTTGGCGTGAAAGCAAAGCACATAATAAAATAACCCTCAATTTGGTCGTTGCTATGNGCTGAAAAATGGACTTGAGGAGTTGGTATTTTAGTATTAATGTGAGCCAGCCCATGAATTGCATTAGAATATGGTGGGCCCAATTTATAGGTTTGTGTTGAAAGAGTTGAACTAATAAGAAAGGAATGGGCCACTCTTCAAAACAATACTTTCAAGTAGTAATTTAAAAGGGGCGGTCGACAAGAATATAAAAAAAGGGCTGCAAGGGTTTGGTTTGGCATCACTTTTTCACGCATAAAAATAGAGAAAGCGGCGGATCCGTGATTCACGCATAGGAGAAGGATTGAAAAGCTGCACAGAGAACCGAGAGAATTGAGTCGTGTGGAACAAGGCTACGGGCAAAAAAGAACAAAGCTTGGGATTTTATGTTACATTCTTTCGTAAGCTTTAAATCTGTTTTAATGGAGTTTATTGGTTTCATTTTTATTTGTTTTAACTCCATGAGCGGCTAAACTATTCGACTAGGGTAACGAGGATGCCTCTCCGAGTAATGTAATTATTTAGATTTCTACAGTTTCAAATTCAACGTTTGATTGCATGACTTGGATAATTCATAATTTTTTATGAAGTTTTTATTCTTCCAATTTTCGTACCGTATTTATATGCGCGTTATTAAATACCGTCATACAATGGTTATTAGTGCTTCAGGATAGTTTCTGAGATAGACTATACGACGTGAGACGGATCGTGCCGCCCGTTAAGTCCGGTGAGACGGTTTGTGCCGTGTTGAGATAGCCTATACGGAGTACGAATCTTGATAATACTTTTGGGGATTATCGTTAGGAATTGCTACCCTACGGTGGTCTGGTTATTAGTTGAATGAAACTCGAGATTTCGCCACAATTACATTACAAGGGGAGGTTGAATCGGAAACCCTAGTCCCTTCTCTCACTTGCTTTCAAACCGCAATCACTTTTTTATTTAAATTTTAGCTTAATCATTAATTTAACCAAATCAAATCCAATCATCCAATTTATTTTCGAATTAAATTAGAAATTAGTTGAAAGTACTGCAACTTAGCTTTTTACTCTCCGTGGACGATTTCGGACTTAACCACTGTTCTTCAGAATAATAATTAATTCCCTGTTTTATAAATTATATTTTTGGTACAAAAACGACATAGCACTTCATTCGTCTCCCTGTTTGATTTTCCACTTCAGCTTTCCACACTGTAAATTTGTAAAAAACCGCAGACTTGTGCCGCATGAAGTACACCCAAACTTTCCTCGAAAAATCATCGATAAAGGTCACGAAATACAGAGATCTCGTTTTTGACGCTACCCTCACTAGCCCCCAAACATCCGAATGGACGTAGTCAAGTATCCCCTTGGTTTTGTTCACTGCACGCCTAAACTGCACCTTACACTGTTTTCCCAGAACACAGAACTTGCAGAAATCAAGTTTGCATGATTTCACCCCTTTCACCAGCTTCCTTTTATGTAATTCTAGCATCCCACGTTCCCCCATATGCCCCAACCGCATATGCCACAACAAGGTATCATCAGTATCCTCAGCTGTAGTGGCAGCAGCTCCACCTACAACTGTACTCCTTATCAAACGATAGATATTCCCTCCAACCTTAGAGGCCTTCATAATCACCAGAGCACCCTTCGTTACCCTCATGACTCCACCACTTGCTTTATACTCACAGCCATTGGAGTCTAAGGTTCCTAACGAAATTAGATTCTTCCTTAAACCTGGAACATGCCTAACATCACCAAGGGTTCTCACAACACCATCAGACATCCTAATTTTCATTGTGTCTATTCCAATGACTTTACATGTTGCATCATTACCCATTAGAACAGTACCACAATCCATTGACCTGTACGTGTCGAACCACTCCCTGTTAGATGACATGTGAAAAGAACATGCTGAGTCCAGAATCCAAGAGTCTGCCCCGTGCTCTGCGTCCGTTGAAACTGACAACATATCACCATCACAATCATCCGATGACTCTTCCACAATGTTTGCAGATTTCGATAGTCCAGCTTTCTTCCAGGTTTCCTTTCCCTCATTCTTCTTCCTGTATGGACAGTCTTTCTTGAAGCATCCAGTTTCGTGACACTTGTAACATTTAAACTCCTTTGGCTCGGGGAGTCACCGCCCGTGACCGACTTCCCACGCCCACATTTCTTCCCCTTTCAGATTTTTACGCCGCGTTCTCTCCCCTTTTTGCCTGACCGCTTCACCCGAAATACCCCTCGATGCATTTACTGCGTTGATTATGCATAGCGGGGATGCCGTGACTTCCTCCAATTCTAGGGTTTCTTTCCCCTAGAGTAAGGTTGTAACGAGAGTCTCCATGGAACCCGGTAAGGAACATAACAACATCAGCGCCTGGTCTTCCTCATCGAAATTCACTTCAATCCTTAGCAGATCGCTAATAATCTGATTGAAAGTATTAATATGTTGAATAAGGTCGGAACCCTCGATCATCTTCAACCCAAACAGTTTCTGCTTCAGAAACAGTTTATTCGTCAACGACTTAGAGATATACTTGCTCTCCAGTTTCGACCAGACCCCAACTGGCGATTCATCACCAATCACGTGATACATGACATCGTCTGCAAGACACAGACGAATCGTACTCACCGCCTTCATCTGGAGTTCTTCCCAGTCGTCATTCGACATGGCCTCTAGTTTCTTCTTCAACACCTTCACCAATCCCTGCTCACCAACAGATCATTTACCCCCTGTTGCCAAAGTCAGAAATTCCCAGTCCCGTAGAACTTCATCACATTGAACTTTGTAACAGACGAACTCGAAGCCATCGTTCTTCGCGTGTTCAATCAGACCCGAGCTCTGATACCACTTTGTTAGGATCGAATCACGCACATGCACATGATATACGAGTATAAACAGTAAAGGAGTTGACACAGAGATATACGTGGTTCCCCAAAATCGGGTACGTCCACGGGAGCACACAGAATAGTCATTTTTTGATGATCACACTTCTAGGGTTTTACAATATAGAGTATTTATAAGAGAATGCTACTCATATTCCAACCCTAACTCGGATTATAGCCTGAAAACCTATAATGCCCTTGTAACACCGTTCACGACTACCTTTAAGCCACTCGGTATTGATACAGGGATTTCCCTGTATCGATACCCGTACATTCTGTTCGCCAATAGATGCCCCGGTATCGATACAGGAAAACCCCTGTATCGATACCGCCTCCATCATAAGGCCTCCCAACTTGCACATTGATACCGGAAACTTTTCCGTGCCTCTCATACAAACCATATGAGCTATAAGTTCCAACAAAGAAGTTTACTACACAAAATACAAATGCAGTTAACAGGGAAGCAGGGGCCCTGCTTTAGCAAAGCCTCATTTCTGCTCTTTTCTCCTTCTTTGGCTGCCAATAAATGGGAAGCAACTAGGGGTGAACATAGAAAACGAAGAAACGAACCGAAGAACCGGCCAAACTCAGAAATTTCAAAAACTGGTTCAGTTCTTGGTTCGGAAGGATTTTTTCATAAACTGAACCAAACCGAACCAAACCGGCCAAACTCAGAACGTGATTTTTTCTCCCCAAACTCAGAACCCTAAACGTTAAGAGAGAGAGGGAGATCTATTTGATGGCGCCACCCTTTCGTCCATCATCGGCTTGGTGCCATCTTGGCGATTGGCGGTGTCGCCCGTCCGTCCATCATCGTCTTGGCCGGTGCCATCTCAACCCAGATCTGTTCAATGACGCCGCTCGTTCGTTCGCTGCTCGTCCGTTCATTTCTCTATCTCTCTCTCGATATGTTTATATGTGTGTATAGATACAT
The DNA here is from genome assembly GCA_022606695.1 of Vaccinium macrocarpon. NCBI lineage: Eukaryota > Viridiplantae > Streptophyta > Magnoliopsida > Ericales > Ericaceae > Vaccinium > Vaccinium macrocarpon. Next base: position 253,991 of record CM040176.1, on the reverse strand, counting down.
ATGTATTTTGTATATGTCACGTTTTCAGACTAGTTTTATTTCGATTTTATAGATCTGCGACCGTAAATCTGTATGTTTGTGGCTGTAAATCTATAGATCTGGATCATGTGGTGCATATACCTATGTTTTTGGTTTTTTTTAGGAACTGATATGTTGGTGTCTCTCTCTCTCTCTTAGTCTCTCTCTCTCTCATTGAACCGGCCTCTAAAATGGACCGAACTGACCTCTTTTGAACCGGTTTTGGTTCTATGTTTCTCCCGAACCAATTTTTACCGGTTCACTAAGAAACGTCCCTGAACTGGACCAAACCGAACCGGTTTCACCCCTAGAAGCAACAAAACAATGCAGGTGGCATTGTTGGGGAGGGAAGCAGGGAACCTGTTTACTTCACAAGCATTATAAAACAAAACCTAATCTCATAAACCAATCAACTAATCATCGGATTGCTTCACAAATAGAATAATTCAACAATGAACGACCTCATTTGAAATAGACACAAGATAATCAAATTAAGATTTTTTCTTGAGCCATCGCTTTAATTTGATCGATGTGGATGAAAAGGCTAACTGAAATGCCCATCAGTTTATATTGCAATTAGTTTCTAGCTATATATCATTGGAAACCAATAACAGGCTATTGTATATCGTTCAATGTAAAAATATTATGTTATATAGGACGTAAAAAATATAATGATCTGCCATATTCTTATCCACATTAGACTCAACTCTGAAGTCTATTTTCTCTCAATGTGGTGTTTTGTGCTTTTGGACTAATCCGTCTTCCTAATCAACAACTTCGAGGTGTCGAAAAAAGAAAATTATATTTTGACGTAAAAATATTTTCTAAAGTTTGTAGAAGTCTTTTTAAGTTTGTTTGTTTGTTCGTTTTTTTTTCCTTTCAAAAAACTAAATGAGTGATTCGTTGAAAAGTCTTTATTAAGTTGTTAAGCTTTAGCACTCAAACTTAATCTAAAGATATATAAAGGTCAACAGTTTGGCGCTTTATTTGGATTAATCCTAAGCAATTAAGTAACAGTAGTAGTCTACTTCAATCTTCACTGGGAAAATTGTAATAATATATATGCATGTCCATTATATTTTTGACGTCTTACATACAACTATATGTCAATATATAAATATATACACCTAACTTCACCTCCAAACTCCCGGATTCTGTTACCGTCTGGACGTCCACCTACCCAATTTTTTTTGAAAATCTGAACTGTTAGATGTGTTCAAAACGTGTTTTTAAGGTTCAACGCGAGGATTTGACAAAAAAAAAAATACCCGGAAGGGCTTGATCGGAGCAGTTTTTCATAAAAACGCTAATATTATAGGGTAAGCTTCTCCTCCAAGTTCCGGGACTCCGGACCTCCATGATCCGATCATTTTTTTGATGATCTGAGCCGTCCAATGTGTTCAGAAGGTGTTTTCCAGAGTCTACTTGAAAAATCTTCAAAAAATAAAATTCTGGGAAGGACTTGATCCAAGCAATTTTCATAAAAATATAAAATATATAGTTTTTGCAAAAAACTGCTTTGATCAAGCTCTTCCCGGTATTTATTTTTGAAGATTTTTCATGTGGATCCTTAAAAACATCTTCTAAAAACATTGGATGGCTCGAATTTTCTAAAAACAATTTGCAAAACAAAAAAAAAATTACGTTTTTTCTTATTTGCGGGAGTCCCAGACTAGAAAATTACCATATATATATATAGAGTCTGCTTCCCCTCCAAACTCCCTTAACTTGTTCACTTACGGACCTCATTGATCCCAATTGAATTTCGATGATCTGAACCCGTGCAATGTGTTTAAAAGGTGTTTTTTAGGATCCCGGTAAGAAATCATAAAAAAAATACTGAGAAAGGCTTGATCTGAGCCATTTTCACAAAACTATACATATATAGTTTTTGTGAAAAACAGCTCTGATCAAGCCCTTTCCGGGTTTTTTTTTTTGATGATTTCTCGCGTATACTCTAAAAAACACCTTTTAAACACATTGGACGGTTTGGATCATTGAAATTCGATCAGGATCAAAGAGATCCGTAACTTAATAAAATCTAAGAGTTTGGAGGGGAAGTGCGGTGTGTAGAGTCTACTTCCCCTCCAAACTCCTTTAACTTGTTTTATACATATAACTTTGAAAACAAACAGCGAGTGCACGGGGTTCTGGAAGCTGGGATTAATTTGATTATAGTATATAATGGTGGTAATATTAATTATTATTGTTGGGAGTCTAATCCGTCTGAGGTTCTTCCCGTGTGTGCGTAGGCCCAATCTGTTGGGAGAGTGTCCATAGAGCCCACTACATCACATGGACCCAATATACATTGAATAACCCATATCCACTCAAAAGGCTAAGCCTTGTAAGTGGTGAGTCATCCAATTGTATATTAAGGTCTAACTCTTTTTCTGATTATCCAATGTGAGACTCCAATCTATCACACATGTTCCCAACAATCTCCCCCTCATGTGTGAACCATGCATTGGGCCTAGCTCCCCTTCAATTTGATCGACTTGACTCCCCTTTAAATCTTGATCTATCTCTCTAACACCGTGTTCGAACCCGAGCTTATTTACCGCACTCACTCCATCATAAGCCACCATACTCCACCAGAGCCACCTTTGCTTGCCAGCTAGGTGCCGCACGCACTAGGAATTTTTCTTGCTCTATCGAGAGTACCCACTCCACCGAGAGCCACCTTGCTGCCAACCACCTACTGCACGCACCAGAAATTTTCTTGCTCCATCGAGAGTTACAATGGATTTTTCCTGCTCCTCCGAGAGTCTCCGTGCAAGCCCACAACCACCGATGCTTCCAGGAGAGTCTGCCCATAGATTGTCAGCCATCGGCTCTGATACCGCTTGTTGGGAGTTTGATCTGTCTGAGGTTCTTCCTGTGTGCGCGCAAGCCCAATCCGTTGGGGGTATCCATAGAGCCCACCACATCACGTGGACCTAATATATATTGAATGACCCATATCCACTTAAAAGGGCTAAGCCTTGTAAGTGGTGAGTCATCCAATTGTATATTAAGGTCTAACTCTTTTCCTGATTATCCAATGTGGGACTCCAATCTTTCACATATGTTCCCAACAATTAGATCTAGCTAGCAATGGTGGTAAAAGGTCTTCCATTTTACGTGGACTTGTAGGCCAAGTTTCAACTGCTCCCATGAAATGAAATACTCCTATTTATTTTTCCACTGCTTTCTTTGAGGGTAAAATAAAAAAATATATGCAGAAGGGAAAAACAAAAAAAGAAAAGAAAAGGAGGAAATAGGTCTGTAATACATATATACATATATATATATATGTATATAGATATATGGTGGGTCCTAAATTGATCAAAGGCTGAAACCATCATTTGCTGGCGGCATATAGATGATCGATATCATGCTAGAAATATCATTGCCAGTGGAACATCATCATCAGCATGGTCGCATAACATGTTTTACCAGCAGCTTAGGCCTATCGTTGAGTCAAAAGAATCAAAAGGGATTTTCGGAGTACTACATGTATACTGGACCAGGACCAGACTTTGTTGTATTGGTTTGTGAGTTTGCTTCATGTACAATTGATTAGAGTTTAATTCTTGGAGCTAAATCTTTAAAAAAAAAAAAAAAAATTCTTGAGGATTCTTCAGTCCTTGCTTGAATGCCTTTTGACTAGGCTTGTCAATGGGTCGGATCGATCCGAATCCCAAAATAAGCTCAGATCTGGATCCGATAGTACCAAATCCGATAACGTTAATTTGGATCTGATCCGGTTTTTTTTTTACCTGCAATTTTACATTGTGCATCCAGCCAATGCCCAATCGAAGCCATAGAGCACAATAAATGTTTTCCAAGATAGGAACATAAGTGTAATTTCTCAATACTAATTCATCATTAGACATACAACACATGGTTCAATAATAGTTGCTAAAGTGTCATTCTACCAACTCAAGTTCATATATCATAACAGAAAATACCATAACATCCATCTTTCGGAAACTACAGAATGTGCCAAATCATTTTCTTAGAAGGTAACAATCTGGGCAGCAATGGACTTATCTGTCAACAAGGAAATAGTAACAATCTGGGCATCATTGGACTAATCAACCCAACAAATTCCTCAACCAAAAAGGCCTGCAAAGTATAGTTTGGTGAAGTATTAACACATGTACCGAAATCATACTGCAAAACAACACAAACCAACAATTAGCATCTTGATGCTAACAAAAAAAAAAAGCATATTAAACCAACCCCAAATAGAGCAAAATGAAGCAAAATTTCCCAAATTCTCACCCCATCATTCAATCAAAAGTTGTCCGATGTCTCCCCATCTCTACTTGCACAAGTAAATTTAATTATGCTTTAGAATTATTCCTAAAGATTAATTTGTTGTATGACAACTAGCCTTCATTCAACAATCCACTTACTTCTTTTGTTAAGAGACTCAATCCAGTCATTGCAAGTCATCAAAGCCTCTACGATAGTCGGAAGTAACGAAGCACGGGTTTCATCTATTACCCTACCTCCCACACTAAACGTAGCCTCCGAAGCAACAGTAGTAGCTGGAACGGCTAAAATATCACGTGCCATCCTCGCCAAGGTAGGGAATTTCGCACTATTTACTTGCCACCAATGCAAAATATTGAAGTCATCCGCATTTGGAAACACTCTCTCCTCTAAATATTGGACCATCTCTGATTTGTTGAACGCACTAATACTAGAAGCATGTGCCTTTGCATGCCACTCATGAAAGCCATCAAAGCTTTGTTGTTTGGAAGAACCCAAGATTAAGTGACCACTACTTGAGCTACAACCATTTGAAATACCCTCCAAAGAACTACAAGAACCACTATGCTAATCATCAAAGCGCTCGGAAAAAGTACTACGGACCTTGTCAACATGACTAGTGGACTCAATAATGCCATAGATTTTCTCATAATAATATTCCACCACTGCCATTTTATACCTTGGGTCAAGAACTATAGCAATTGCAAGTGTCAAGCAACATTCCTCCCGATGCTTTGAAAACTTTTGTAACATCCGTTCTTAACATGCATGTGCATTTCATACATATTTTTTATTTATTTAATAAGACATTTGGTGCGTGACATGTCATTTTATTGATAATGCATGGATAGTTTGAGTCTAGCATAGTCCGCATTAAACACCACATATGCTTGTGTTCCTAATTATGTGTGTAGTTTTGTGGCTAAAAAAAAAACTTAGAAGTCAAGAGGAGAGGAATCGGTTTGTCAAGGTGTGGGTTGGCATTAAATGTTGTTTGTGAAAAAATTTACCAAGGAGAGGACACCTCACCCCTCAAGGGATGAGATTGGAAGACTTTGAAAGACCAAGACTTTCATTTCTCTGCCTCAATCACGTAGAGAGAGAGAGAGAGAGAGAGAGAGAGAGAGAGAGAGGGAGGGGAGGAGGAAGTGAGGAGTTTAACAAATTTTCAGAGAAAGGTACGAATTTTCTACTATAGTATTTCAATTCCAAAAATTATGATATTTTAACCATAGTTGTATATATATGTTATATAGATCGTGTAAAATTTTCAAAATTTTTCGTGATGTGTAGAATTTATTAAAAATGTTTTATTGAACTACTGTCTGTCGAAAACAGTTGCTGGTAGCTCTGCCACACTTCACGAAAATGGGCATAACTTGGGCTAGGAAGCTCTAATTTTCACTTAGTTTGATTTGTTAGAAACTACATACATAGAGATTTTAGAATATATAAGCCACATAGCCCAATTATTTTTAAGATATAGCAGTTTTTGGTTTAAAGTTGAAGAAAATTCTGTTTTTGTAATTTTTCAGCAAGTGACTGGTCCGATTGGAGTTTGTTTAAAAATAGCTATCAAGCTCATAAAATTCTGAATTTTTGATATGATGTTCCTATATGTGTGGTAAAAATTGCGTGAGAAAAGGATGTGTAGATTAATTCTGTAAATTCGGAGACCGGAGGGCTGTTATGTGTTTTTGTGCATGTTCATGCATTTCACTTACATTTAAGCATGAGGGGTGAACGTGAGACTTATGGATGTCTTATAAACTATATTTTTTAGGTGAGGATAGCGTGAGTAGGATCACGGTTACGTCTCCAGATCGTAGATGATAGAAGTTTAGTGCAATTAGTCTTTTTGTCAGGTGGGAATGTACAACTTCTATAATGAATAGAAATGTTGTGTTTTTCCATAGTTGTTTGTGATTATTATTGTTCTTGAAAGCTCCTTTGATGTTTATTTTTTTGTATATGATGGCAATATTCTTGGTTTGATGGATCAAAAGATTTTTGATGGGTGAAAAGAGAATTTTTATGCCTTTTGTGCCAATGTTTAGTTTGCAAGGTTGACATCTTGCATTCGTGGGCTGTGCCATCTGGCTGTGTGCCAGCATTTTAGCCAAAAAGTTGCAAGGTTGGCATCTTGTAGCGTGGGCTGTGCCAATATTTTAGTTTGCAAGGTTGGCAACTTGCATTCGTGGGCTATGCCAAATGTGAGCAATGCAAGCTTAGTTCTTGCTTTTTGTGTGGGTTGCACGTACCATTGGTGATAAAGAATGACCCTTGTCACCGCCACTATATGTGAGCCTATGAGTGAGGTAACGGTACCATCATAAGTCCCGGTCGTGAGGTAGACGACTCATTAGCGCACTTGGTAAAATTTTATGTGATTTATGTTATGAGGAATGGGTGAAAATATGATTATTGAAAATCCATTTTTTATAGGTTGTTGATATGAGTTTTGTGAACAAAGTAAGTTGGTTGAAATATTTATGCAGTAGTTAATTTTTTTTTTTCTTAAAACTACAATCCATCTCAGGAACTTGGACATTTCTTTTTATTATGTTGCTAACATACATTCTCCTGTAACCTTTTTGGTTGCAGATACCTGGATGAGATAGATGTCAGTCCAACAACAGTATCGTCAGGTGTTCTTAGTAGTTGTTTTTGTAGCATTCGACAGTCTGTGGATGCTATGTATATAATGGTTTGAGAGGATGGTGTGGTTGTGTTGTAGTCCAGTACTTTGGACCTGTATAAATGTTTGGGGCTTGTTGTAATTTTATATGTGGTACACCTACTCAGAGGGTTGCAGTTATTGTTAGTTTATTTTATCTTGTGTGTTGCAGGTATTCTGAGGTGTGTACAGGTGGTGTCTCGTGTCCATCCACTTTGTACAGATTAAGTCCTGTCGGAGTGGGGTGTGACAACTTTTGACTTACAGGCTTAGCCATCAAACGGAGAAATTCATGATCACTTGTTCCCCACTTGTTAAGTTAGAGTTGAATCTTGCATACCTCAGGGAAAAAACATTTGAAGTGGGAAAAGAAGGTCCACTAAAGTGACACGTGGCATCATAGAAAATCTTCAAGCACTCGCAAACTACCATTGCTATTTCCCATTCTTCTTCTGAAGGATTGTGTTCATAATTTCTGTCAATTAAGTCCAAGCAAAAAAATGCATCTTTCAAAGGTAATGCATCTTCAAGCATCTCATAAGTGGAGTTCCATCTAGTAGGAATATCCATTTTGACTCTTTTTCTACCATTCAACTTCAATTGGCTTACTGCAAGATCAAATTTTTGTTTCCCAAAAGGGGACCGTCACAAATACCTCACACTATCGATTTTTTTTTTTTTAATTTTCAGTTCCAGATTATCGAATTTGAAATACCAGATTCGGATCCGCATTTTTTGGATCGGATCCGGATTGGATCCAGTCCATTGACAAGCTTACTTTTGACTATACCAAAGTAACTGAATATTGCGAAAATTGGCTCAGACACTCCAATTGTCGAAAAAAGCAACTACACTGAGATTTCTTTGTGGGTATATAGCTAGTTCAATCCAATCAAAGCAGATTGGTTGAGCATTTTGTTTTATGTACTCCCTCCGTCCATGTTTGTTAGTCTATTTTCACTATTCATAGCACGTTAAAAAATTGTACATATTTGTCACTGCGAATTTCTAAAAATATGCAATATGGATCTTATTTAATATCTCTCAACTACTTCTATTATATGAGTTTTTTAAAATCATAAAACTCACTATAAATTAAAAGATATAAACAATTGAAAACATGACACGAATGTCGAAAATAAATCAATAAACATAGATGGAGGGAGTAACGAATATAGAGAATCTTTTTAGATGTTCCATATTGGGATATTGAGGTGGGGTTGGGAAGGCGTGCACCAATTGCTTTTGATCGTATATGATCAGAATTACTGACCAAGAAAAGCGAAGCAAAACACTCAGCCCCCTTTTCGAGTCACTTTTTTTTGGTTTGACTCAGTATTGGAGGAGTATTCATCAGTGTTGTAGCTTTTTTGTTCTTGATCAACTCTTGCACCCCCCGTGTGTATATTATATTAATTCCCACAGACACTTAATTAACAACACAAATGGAGGGTTTAATTAGCTGTTCCTTTTGCTACCCCTACTATTAATTACACACCACATTAACCAATACAATTTCTATGTTAGACAAAATGTACAGAACAAAAATGATAGATACACATCCTCTCAACCACTCCCTACCACACCCTCTCTCACATGTGTGGTGGGGCTCACCAGGTGGGTCCTAGTGGACCCCACTACACATGTGAAAGAGGGTGTGGTAGAGAGTGGATGAGAGGATGTGTACCTATCATTGTTCCGTACAGAAATACTATGTTAGGGAGTTCAACTCTCGTTTCAAGTGTTATTCTAACACTTGAAATATATATGTATATACATAGTAGTACATTTTTTTTACAGGAGACATAAATATAATAGGATAAATATATATGTATCAACTTAATTAATGTTCAGTAGAGAAGATCGACTAATATGTAGTCTAATATGTTAATTAAGGGGTTGCAATAAGTAAGCTTTATATGCAGGGGCGACACCACATGGAAATGAGGGGGTCAGCCGACCCCACGGCCAAAAAAAATAATACTATTACTATGTTATTTTATTTTTTTTAGGAAATTCATAAATGAACTCCATAAATTTAGGACTGACAATACTGGACAATTTTTCAACTTTCATCTCCCTTTTTGTGTGACTTGTTCGAATCCTAGTAACTCATTTTGTTTTATTGATGATATGAGAGGTTAATCTGTTTTGCTAAAGAAGTATCCCCTCAGTCCCAAAATATTGGTCGTAGTTACTATTTCAGAATTGAGACCTCTAAATTATATGGCTGTGTGTCAATGTAAGCGTACGTGAGTAGGGCAGGTAGCTGTTGAGCATGGCGCATGCATGTTTAGGGAGCAGGTGGATGTGTACGTACACGTTCATGGTCAAAACATATGATTTCATGATAGACATCTTTTTTCTATACTATGATATCTTGAAGGTAATTGTCATAAATACTAACAGGGAAAAAAAAAGGAAAAAAGGAGAAATTGAATTTAATAAACAGTACTCCTCCTCCATTAATTATTACAACACAGGTCCATGCATGCATGCTTTACCTTGAGGAATCATGAAAGCTGACAAACATTATACATCTTCACACTGCCCTTTTTTCTTCTTCTCCACCTAGCTCCCACCTTTTATAATAAATACACACACACTGATTTCATCTCTCTGCTAAATTTCAAAACTAAAAAATCAAAAAAATCTCCATTTAAAAGTCTCCCCATCACCCCTCTAGTTCCACTTCAACACACTCACACACACACACACACACACACACTCTCTGTCTCTCTCTCTCTCTCTCTCAAAATGACCAACTCAGCGATAACTTCATTTACACTGTGGTTGGGCATAGTTATTTTGTATGCTACTCAAACTGTGCATCATGTTACGGCATTCTGGCCGGGTGGAAGATCAACCAGGTTCTACGACTTCAAGGTCTCTCTTCTCTCCCTCTCTTGAATTTGTTTCCATAAGTTCTTTTAGTAAGATGCAATACATGTTTTAAAAGGCGCACGGTATCATGTGGATAGGCTACGTAACTAGCTTACTTCTGTATTGAACCATCCGTCCATAAAAAAAAACTGAAATTTTTTGTACCTGATGAATGATAAACAGGTGCAAACCATCAAAATTACAAAGCTGTGCAACACCAAGGACATCGTCACGATTAACGGATTGTATCCTGGGCCCGTTGTTTATGCCCAAGAAGATGATAGAGTCATCGTCAGAGTCACCAACGAATCACCTTACAATGCCACCATACACTGGTAAACCTTACTAACTTATGGCAAAGTTTCGTTTTTTACTGTATTATTAACCAATATTATGTTTGTGATGTTAATTTCAGGCATGGTGTCCGACAAAAGCTATCGTGCTGGTCTGACGGTCCATCATATATCACCCAGTGCCCAATTCAAACCGGACATACATTTACCTATGAGTTCACGTTGTTGCAGCAGAAGGGTACCCTTCTATGGCATGCTCATGTATCTTGGCTTAGGGCCACTGTTCATGGTGCCATTGTTATCTACCCTAAAACTGGAGTCCCTTACCCTTTTCTGTACCCTTATGAAGAGCACATCATCATTCTAGGTAAGGCGCAATTGTTAATATTATTATTATTATTATTATTATTATTATTATTATTATTATTATTATATTGGTAAGTACGTTTCGTGTGTTTGGGGGGGTGGTATTCTAGTACTCAAAGATTTGAAAGCTGATAAACAGGGGAGTATTGGTTGAGAGACGTAGTACAACTCGAGCAGGCGGTTTTAGCAAGTGGCGGAGGTCCTCCACCGGCGGATGCTTTTACAATCAACGGACACCCTGGCCCCAACTACAATTGTTCAAGCAATGGTAAATTTCGTTTATGTTAGTATATCGCTAGACTAAATATTTCACTTCTTAATTCACATTTATCGCTAAATATCACTATGGTTACAAGCTAGCTAGATTTTTCAAGTAATAATTAATCATCCCCAGCTGCCTTGTACTTCTGATCAGCTGACAATGTCAAGCTCAAAATACTAGTACTGTTTACCTAATTTAATTAATAATTCTTCCATTCCATTCCAGTTTATTTGTCTACTTTTCGACATTATGGATTTAGGAGCATGCCTGCTTGGCAAATGTTGACTTTTTTTCTTTTTGTGTTAAATTAAACTTTAATAATCCAACATGTATGAAAGGTGTTCTCTTGCTTTTACAGTATTTTATCAAGTACTCCCTCCGTCCCTTTTTAAATGTGTTACTTGAGATTCTGTGCCATTTTCAACGGCTTATAACTTTTAATGTGAACCTCAAAACATATGCATTATGGATCTTGTTTGATAGATCTTAATTATTTCTATTATGCAAAATTTTCAAAATCATAAAAGCTATTATAAATTAAAAGTTATAAGCCGTTGAAAATGGCACAGAATCCCAAGTAACACATTTAAAAAAGGGACGGAGGGAGTATTAATTAGAAAAATTAATTAATATTATTTTTTTTTGTTTTTGTTTTCTTTCAGATGTGTATAAAATTGATGTAGTCCCGGGTAAGACATATCTGCTACGGTTAATCAACGCAGGCTTAAACATGGAGAACTTCTTTGCCATTGCTAATCACAAATTGACAATTGTGGAAGCCGATGGAGAGTACACAAAACCATTCACTATCGACCGTGTAATGCTAGGACCCGGTCAGACAATCAACGTCCTCGTCACGGCCAATCAGCCCATCGGACGGTACTCGATGGGCATGGGTCCCTACATGTCTGCTCAAAATGTCCCATTTCAAAGCATAACATCCATTGCTTATTTCCAGTACTTAGGTGCCATGCCGTATAGCTTATCCTTACCAGCTCCGTTACCAAGTTTTAACGACAATCTAGCTGTTAAGACCGTTATGGACGGCCTAAAAAGCCTTAATCCCGTTTCTGTCCCCAAAGAGATTGACTCTAATCTTTTCATTACCGTCGGATTAAACGTTCAAAAGTGTAATTCCAAGACTCCACAGCAGAATTGCCAGGGCAGTAATGGTGGGATTATGGCCGCTTCAATGAATAACATAAGTTTTATTAGGCCTGGTTTTTCGCTTCTCGAGGCTTATTACAAACATATTAATGGGTATTATTCCGAGGATTTCCCTGGGGTACCCCTTAAATTCTATGACTTTGTCAATGGGGCACCTAATAGAATCCCTATTGATACCCAGTCGTTGAGAGGGACTAGGACTAAGGTCCTTGAGTTTGGGTCCAGAGTGCAATTAATTTTGCAGGACACAGGAACCGTCGCCACCGAAAACCACCCAATTCATCTCCACGGCTATAGCTTCTACGTCGTAGGGTATGGTACCGGGAACTATAACCCACAAACTGCGAATCTCAACTTGGTGGATCCACCTTACATGAACACGATTGGAGTTCCGGCTGGCGGATGGGCTGCAATTCGATTTGTTGCTGACAATCCAGGTGTGCATGAAAAATAATACATACTCCAAAAGAACAAATCTTCTTCAAAATATATAGCATCCTGAATGCTATTTTAAGTTATCTAGATTATTATGTCATATCTGATTTACAATTTATATGCCGCAGGGGTATGGTTCATGCACTGTCACTTAGAGATACATTTGTCCTGGGGGTTGTCAGTTGTTTTTATAGTGAAGAATGGGCAAGGAGAGCTGGAGACCCTTCCACACCCTCCTGCAGACCTGCCGCGGTGCTAGTGATTTGGCCATGGATTTTGTGAAACAACAAAAAAAAATGTTCTAAAGGTTGTTGTCATCGATCTGATTCTTTCGACGCAAGTGTGTGTATTAGGGTTGGTCTATTTCGTTCAGACTATGAAATTGCAGTGTAAACAAAAGTGTGAGCCTAGCTGCATGAAATAAAAATTGCAAATTGCTTTGATTTCTATTTTTTAGGGGTGTGAAGTTTGTAGTTTTATTTTACATGATAGAAGTGTGGGGTATCTTTGTTTGTTAGGTGATAAGAGACCTGCCCCAGATGCAGATGGCTGAACCAGTCCTGCTGCATAAATTGTACTACTACATATGTATTAAATCATTTGTTTATGTTTGTCACTTTCTTATTGGATCATATAATGGAAGTCAACTACTCCCGATCTCTCTGATCAAATAAATACGTAACAAATACTACTAACAATGAGATTTGCAATTCATTTTCGACTTACTTAGGAAAATGATTAGATGGTACACTCCATGCTACACACGGATGTGTCAACCCATTAATTTTAATCGATATGTTGATGGCGATTTTATTTGGGATGGATTATCGTTAACTCTATTGTAATGTATGCAGATTTTTGTAGTTATTGAGCAATTGTCAACTAAATTTTTATCGCTTCTTAGAAAGAGCGCAAGCCAAAAAAACACTTTGGAATAAAAAAAATTGAAATCTAATGAGACAAATTCTCATGGTTATTTTCATTGTGAATAACCTAGTCTGGATTCCAAGTACAAACGAAACGAAATGAACAATAAATATCCCATATTAAGAAGTCAACCAAGGCACATTAACTGTACATTCAATTGTGCATAAAGGCACTTCGCGCACACACAAAAAAAAGAAGTCACTATCGTAGTACAACATCGAACATAAAGCAGTCAATAAGACCTCCTCTATCACCATTTAATCATCTGCCCAAGATCACAATTTCACCCAAGTCTGAAAGCAAGAATGATCGCCCCTTCAGCTTCTCCCAAGAATAACACCCTTACTACTCTAACCTTCCTTGCACAGAGGAAACAAAGCTGAGCGGCATCACCTAGACACATACAAAGAATTCAATAGAACTTCTTCGTTCCTAAAACGTAGACAAAATCAAATGCAGACCCAAAAGGTTAGACCGCATCAAATGCAGACCACATTAAGAGGTAGCTGTTTTTATAACCCAAAAGGTAGACCCAAATCACATACCAAGTTTTAGTATCGAAGATGCCCCTTCCCTTTGACAATCGGATGTAGGCCACATCAAATAGGGATTTTCTAAACCAAAAGACTCCAACCAAAACATAACACTGGGTGTTAATTTTTCCTATAAATTATATAAGCTCGCCCCTACAAAGTATTTTAGATAAAACATTCGCTTTTGCAAAATATTTTGAATAAAACATTCGCCCTTGCGTAGTGAAATTCCTGGCTTCGTCCCTGCGCACACATATATGAACTAATCACGTCTGTCATTGTTATTTATGCATAGATGATTACCGAGATTGTATTACGGTGTTTATTTCAGGTGTTTTACCCTGTGTTTGACTACTTGTGCTCGTAAATATTTGATCCTCGGATTTTTTAATGACAATGGTAGCGACATTTTTCTTAAAAACAAAAAAGGGCTGTACAGGTTGAATGAAATGAAATTGGAAGTGGGGTTTTCCCATAGGTCCAGCTGTATTTCATCCACATTTAGCTAATCTAATTCAAAAACTATAGAAAAAATTTAGAGAAATGCTACGGGCAATACATAGACGCATTTATCCACTAAAAGTGTGACACAGTACGTTATTTTGTCCTAAAAATATTTTAATATCATAAACACTGCATTATGGAAATGGATTGGCCAATTTGAACCTTAGCTATTAAGATTCCAGATCTGAAATAAATTAAGAAGTTGCAAAAAATCTTAGTGATCTAGATTGACCAAATTCCCCACCATTTGTATAACAACATCAATGATTCTCCTCATCAATTTGGTAGCTGGCTGGAGAAACGATCGAAAGTTTTGATATGTGGGTTTGCCAGTAAATCACATGGAATAGTAGATGTTTTGATTGGATCAAATATTCGTTTCCCAAGGATAATATTCACTTGCAATTTTACTGGGTAAAGTGAATCCTTGGATCTGCAGGGAATAATTTTATAAAACCTTTTGGTGAAAGGATGGCTTAATTAACCGGCAACTTGTGAGGGAGACTCAGTTAAATAGTAATCATTCTGATCACTCGTAATTACCAATTAGTAATTAACAAGATTCTTTTACGGTTTTGAAGCGGATTCAGACTAGATTATAGTACTAGTAATTCAAATAAACTTTTGATCGGTATTTACTTATTTTATTCTATTTGCTAGCTTCTTGTTCTTCTTTTTTTTTTTTTTTTATCAGCAACAAATTTTTTATTAAACTCGATAATTGGTACATTGAGGAGAAGCCAAATACTACGCACGAAGCAAAGTATAGGCAAGTGAAAAAAATAAAAGCATTAGCGAAATGCCGAAACTATAGGGAAACAAAGCAACAACAAAATTGGCAGCCTCAACGTTATTCCTATCCTCCATAGCATCATCAAAGAACTTCCTAACATCCATACATTAGCAGCAAATTTTGGAGCTGCTGCTATATTGATACTATATTGAGACTGGAAGGTTATATTGAAGCTGTTTACTCGAGTATTTTTTTCCTTTTCTTTCTCTCATTCATCGGTGTCCAGTAGTTGACTAGCCCAAACAGTAAAACAAATAATAAATCAAAAGCTGGAAGAAAATCACTCATACAGAAACAAATTCACTCAAAAACTGGCAAAACTAATTTAAAATAGATAGATTTTAAAGATTATTTTTGTGTTTAAGTAATTTTTAAGTTTTTCATCTGTCTCATCAAGGGAAACCTCAAATAATCCAAAACAAATTAAGGCAAAACTAACAAACTTATATATAACGTAAACTTTGTATAAAAATAATCCAATAATAAAGTAAGGCCAAACCAAACCTACACTAAGGGTTTTCACAACTTTTTATGTGATGTGTTGTGAGAGAATAACTTCTTCAATATTTGTAATAAACTAGATTTTGGCCTTTTTGAGTTAGTGGAATGAGGCCTAAGTTTTTGTTTGTTAATAAGGAAATACCTGTGACAAAAAAAAAAAGGAGAAATAAATAAACAAATTAATAGACAAAACATTTTTCTTGAGTTCTAATTTGCGTAATTGTTAGTAGTTGCATATGTTATACAATACAAAAAAACGAATACATACAAAATAGACCCTTGCGTACTCAACGAATCTTTCTAGAAGAAACATTATTGAAACGCATATGCCCCGGGCGTGGGGGGGTGGGGGGTGGGGGGTGAGTGGAAGAAAAAAAGAGACAAAGGTATTTGCCAAAGTTCCCAATTTCCCCAACCGTCCTTGCAACTTGCAAGTGTCCATTCTGGGAAAGTTTTTATTTGGTGGTGGCCCATGATTCATGAAACACGTCATACATTTAATATTTTTATTTAAGACTTATGAACAAGTTTGAGTTTAAATCAAACCAAGATAAGTTTAGTTTGAGTACGTCTCTTCAAATTTTTATGTGTACAGTTTTGTGAGGCAAAATTATGTCGTTTTGCTTATTTTCTCGGTACACCTCTAAAACTTTCAAGAGCAATGTTTGGAAACTTAATTTTGGGGTTCAATTTTAGGAGATTTAGGGTCTTTGGAGCGGGATATAGTGGGTTTAGGCACTTTAGGTTTAAGCACTTTGGAATTAAGGTTTAGGTATTTTGAGTTTAGGCACTTTGTAGTAGTTTTTTCTTTCTCCAAACAAGGCCAGAAAGCTTAAGAGGTGTGCCCAAAAATCAAGTAAAACAACGTAATTTTACTGTACAACACAGCTCACAACACTCCTGCACAACACCCTCGTATCACCTAAATATTTTAGAACTTAGCTCAATTTTGCTCGTTTGCAGCCCTTCGTCCTTGCATGTGGTCATAACCTGGGAAAGTTTTTATTTGGTGGTGACCCACGAAACAAATCATGCGATATTTAGGCATGATTTGGCTAAATTGAAAAAATTGATTTTTTGGTTTTGTCCTTATTCAAAAAAAATCTACATTTGTTAGTTTTCAGTCAATTTTTTGTGGTTTCTTGGCTTACCTTAATGAGAGGAATCTAAAAAATATAAAATTATTATCTAAACTTAAAGTTTTGTAAATAAAGACGAAAAATAATCCAAAAAATTAGTTTATTTTCGGCTTTATTGAAAAAACTATTTTTTTACTATAATTTTATACTTTGTCGATTTGTCTCGGCAAGATAAATCCAGAAATCAAAAAATCTTGACTCAAAAGTAACAAATGCAAAAAAAAAAAATTGAATAAAAATAAAACGAAAAATAAAAAACCAAAAAACCAAATTTTTTAAATTTAGCCAAATCAGCCCTTAATAGCCAAATCCGTGTACATGTATAGGGGGGACCATGCTTAACCATCACCGTTGATGTCTATTCTCAAGCTAGCTATCACTCTCTCCATTAACTGATGTTTTTATATGAATGCATTAGTATATAGTATATCTACCAGCTCAAGATTGAATTGTATCAAATCACGAGTTCAACTAACCGAATTTCCCACCAAAATTTTCAGATAGGAGAAGCATAAGTACTACAAAAGTCTCCCCACCCTAAGATTCACAAGTTAATTTATTCTCTTTTTTCCTTGCTTTCGCATAAAAGCGACATGAGAATGAGATATTTATGTAAGAAATTTATAATGGTTAATTTTGCTTTTTTTTTTTTTTTGGTACACTTCTCTGGTTTGTTAAAAAACAGGGTTGAAATTGGGGAGTGATCCCAATGGCAATTATGTGGACTATTTGGAACAAAAGAAACGCTCTTAATTTTGAAAAAGCTACCCCAAACTGGGAAGAGATTATGGAACTTGTCAAAACCAGAATCGCGCTTTGGGTGAAATCGAACATGGAAGGCAAAAAAAATTCTGTGGAGGATTTTCTGTTTAGGCTCAAAAATATTTTGGAATCTCTCTAATAGTTGTATTTTTTGGCTTTCTTTGTCTCGCAAGGCTTGTCCTGTTTGAGCTTTTATTTCTTTTTCGGTTGGCTACTCACTAATTTTGTGATCCTTTGGGTGGGTTGTGGCTATGATCTCTCTAATGGAATGTTGTCTCCTATAGTTTTGGTCGCAGCATTTCTAGTCCGGTGTCAGCCCAGTAAGTTCTACTTGTAGGAGTGCTCATCCAGACCAGGGTCACAGTAGTCTAAATGAGCGAGGATAGTCCTCAAATTGTGGTTGCAATTTCTCTGGTCAGAACCAGCGAGGGTCTTGGTTCGGACGATGACGTCATAATGCATCCTTATTGAAGCAAATTTTAGGGTTTTGTTGGTCCCTTCGCTTGCTTGTCGAAACTTCCTTCCTTTAGTTTTGTTGTCTTGAAAGTTGTTTGTGTTCCATCTACGACCTGGAGGGGAGGAAAGGAAGCTAGCTAGAAGTCGAAAGGAACTAAACTAACTCTCTAGAAGTCGCCTTTATGGAAGTCATACTTTTTGTCTCTGAAATGAAACAAATACTCCAAAGACTTGAACGTGAACGTTAGGGCCTGAGCGATCTAGTGCGGGTGTCCCAAGATTGGAATGCAGTCCAATGTTGAAAAGGGCTTGTACCTTTCCAAACTCCGTAAGAGGGCTGCGTGCTTCTTCTGACTTAGTATCGTAGCAATTGGTATAATCCAAAGGGTATAATCA
This sequence comes from Vaccinium macrocarpon, assembly GCA_022606695.1. Lineage (NCBI taxonomy): Eukaryota > Viridiplantae > Streptophyta > Magnoliopsida > Ericales > Ericaceae > Vaccinium > Vaccinium macrocarpon. Next base: position 235,616 of record CM040176.1, on the reverse strand, counting down.
CACAGGTTCGTCATGCCTTATTGAAAACGACTTATAATTTCTCAAAATGGCTTGGAAAATGCAACATACCGATGTAAAATAAAATCGAATCTTTATTAATAAAGACTAACAAAGGTTGGGGTACAAGGAAATATATATAAAGACGAATGGTAGTCTAGGCTAGACAATCGTTGGACAAGTAAAATAAAATTTCAACGGAGTTGAGGGATAAAAACTCTTAGAAGAGTTGGGTTTTTAAACATTAGCTTGTGGTTGAGAAACCCATGGCCATAATTCTCCTTTGAATCATACATTTATAGGCCAACGAGTTCCATTAATTGTTGGCGCCTTGACCTTTAATCTTCCCGCTAAGAAGTTTAATTTGTTATTTGTTATTTGGTTCAAACCAATCTTTATCTTGTTGGTTCAGTTCTTTGTATTATCTTTAGTCCTGTGATTTTCCCACCAAAACGTAAAGGACAATGGTTGAAGAGTTCATGTGCTACAAGCCTCTACCTAACATTATCTCTACGTTTTTATATTTCAAGGTGCGATGTAGGATCAAAGAAACGGTCAAGAGAAATTGTGTTCTTGATTGAAGACACTCTTATAAATAACTGAAATGTTGTGAAATTAACAACTATCTTACAAAATGACTTAAACACTTGTCCAATTTACAGGACTAATCTAACATGTATCTAGACAAGTACACAAAATTAGACAATAAATAGGTTCATGAGCAACACTTAGACTCCATATATGAATAACTTTATATACATAAATGACTCTTGAGATATATCCATATACCTCTAACATATACATGAACCATGTGTGAAATAACTATTTCCTTTCTACAAAAATAAAACCCTCATATGTCGATTAGCCGAATACGTTGTATAGCATAGAATTACAACAGCCACCCTTAAGCTAGACAATTGCCATTCCAAACTTCTTTTTTTATTTTGTTGAAAATATCACACTTCAAAACCTTCGTAAAGATATCCGCAAGTTGATCTTGAGTCTTACAATATTTCAAAAAATTATTTATATTTTTTATTTTATAATATTTTTTATGATTTATAAAAATTTGTTTAATAAAAATAAACAAGATTCATATTACATATATAATTCATCATAGCTTAAAAAATGTAGATGATTTTTTTGAGAGGTCTGATAGTGATTTTAGACATCAATTTTAGGATGAAGGGAGTATATTCCAAACACTATGGCATAAGACGCCTCTATTTGGTAAAGATCGATATAAACTACAGTAGTGAAGAAGATTAGGTATCAATAATGCATTTCCTGACCAGAACGTCCGTCCACTAATGCTCCTTCTGATAGTGTTTAGTCAATCACTAAAACTGTTGGGAGCATGAGGTTCTTCTCATGTGTCAATATGCCAAATCCGTCCGACCACATCAGCTGGGAGTATGAGATTCTTTTCATGTGTAAATAGGCCTAATCCGTTGGAAAGTATTTACAGAGTCCAAATTATATCCTTTAGACTCAATGTACATTGACTTATGTCCACTTAAAATGCTAAAATCTTATAAGTGATAGTAAGTCACCCAATTATATATTAGTGTCTAACTTTTTTTCTCCCTCCCCTTATTTGTCTGATTTGAGACTCAATCTTTCACACATGTTTTCAATAGAAAAAAGACTAGCTCTTAGTTATCATTGATGACATGGGAAATAATAGTCAGAATTATGGAATCAATTAAACTTCTTTAAGGATTGGAGACCTTTTTAAACGTTCTAGAAAAAGGGAAAAAAAAAAAAAAAAACCCCACCTAAATGAACTTTCTATGACCAACGGGTGGATTTTCGTTCAACTATGACAAAAACGTGAAGAATTTTTTTGTGCGCAAAGCTCCTTATAAAATAAACATATTTCGAATGGTTGAAAATTTATTGAGCCTATTTGATTTTGCTTTGTTAATATTTATTTATTTTTTAAATTCTCCCTGAGTTGTTACAATTCATGAAGTAAGCAATTAATAAAATGACGCCATTAATTAGTCACCTGATGTGTGCATTTATCATGCTAACTTAGGCTATTAGACTTGTACTCCACGTTTTATTATCATGCCATATATAAACCAACGTTCCAAAAGCTAAAGTTGACGAAGAAGGTTAGATACATGATATGAGTTACTAATTAAGTTCAAACCCAAATTTTCCTCGTCAAAAAAAGACCTTACTAGTACTAATTTCCAATTTAGATGAGCAACGACTCAGCAAAGGAATCCAACTGGACATGGTCGTCGTCATGATCACCAATCTCCAGAAGTTGTAGATACTCCTCGTAGAGTTTCTCTAGATTGTTATCGCCACCCATCGGTACAAAAGATCCGCACGCGAAATTTGAACCGTTAACCAGATGATGATTATCATGATCATCATGATCTTGATCTTCACCAATAAGAAATCCAACCTCTTTGAAATTAGACCATGGGTTGTTAATATCTGCAACTTCTGCGCCAAACAGCCCTCTATGATCTCCTTCATTACTTGAACAACCACTTGTCCAATCGAAACTATTGTTCCTTGACATTGAAAAAGAAGTCAGTGACTTAATCCTGGTGGGCTTTGGAGCATGAACTTTCTGCTTTTCGGTCAGTAGTACTTCGTTGGACTTGTTGCCCTTGTTCTTCTGCTTTTTAGAAGTACTGCTGTTCCTTCTCTTCTTCGGTGGTTCTTGCTCGGAGGGATCTCTCAACATTTTGTGGGTATTAGGGTCGGTTCCTTGGCTTCTGAGTTTCTTGCTAAGATGGGTGTTCCAGTAGTTTTTGATCTCGTTATCGGTTCGGCCAGGCAGCCTTCCGGCAATGAGAGACCATCGGTTGCCAAGAAGAGCGTGCATTTTGATAATAAGGTCGTCCTCATCGGGAGTGATATTTCCTCTCTTGATATCGGGTCTTAGGTAGTTCATCCATCTTAACCTGCAACTCTTTCCGCATCTTAGTAGCCCTTCATCCATCAACACACTTAAATTAGTTCTTGTAATTTGTAATCATCAATTAAGCTAACACTAAAAAAAGGACCCTTTTTTGACAGATTTAGTTCGTCCACATTAGGATAGGAAATCCTCAAAAAAGAATGGCAGGGCATTTTCTGTTTTTTATTTTTATTTTCTTATTTCAAACTAAAACAACCACCTTGACGAATTAAAATTCCAGAAATTCTACTGTCATATATATCCGAATGGATTCTTTGACATAAAACCCAAACATGGCTATAAAGGGGCGATAAAAACTATCGGCGCACACACACACACATATATTGAACCTGAAGAAGAGAGAGATTTATGGAATTACCAGCTTTTTTAGGGAGAGATCTCCAGTTGCCTTCACCATGAACCTGAATGTACTTAGTAAGCACAGAGTCCTCTCTAGCTGTCCATGGACCTCTATGCAACCCAACCTTGGAACAACATGGAGCCCTTCCCATCTCTCTCTCTCTCTCTCTCGTTCCAAGCGATTTCTCTTCCAAAGAAATATATACAGTGCTATATATATATAGTATGTTCTTCGAGAAAGCTAGCAAGAGAGATCGAGGCTGATGCTCTTCGAGAGCACAGGACAATCATAGGCTTGTTCCCCCCTATTTAAACTACTTGAGGCTGCTGCGCTCTCCCCCTTTTATCTTTATTAAAAAAGAAGAAGAATAACGTGTACATAGAATTGTTAACCCGGTGGGTGCATTTGTTAATTGACTTGCGTTGGTAGGGCTTACCACCATAAAGTCACAGGATTAATTCCCTAATTCACGCAAGTGAGTAGAAAGAGTCGTGGGAAGGATTGAGAGATTAATCCGATTTATTGAGATACCTTTCATTAAAAAAAACATGTATAATTGTTTTTTTTTTTTTTTTTTGCTTTCTTACCGCTTTAGAAGACACATAGCATAGTAGAATCAATGTCTAGTTAGGTACTACATATATTAATTGGTTATATATATATTTTGAAAACAGGTTAGGATAGCCGATGTTCGTGTTCAAACATGTGCGCCATTCTGCGCTTGCCATTATAATAATTCAATTGAGATCTATTATATCCACACAAAAATTACACTTATTCGTTAATTGTAGTCCCTAAAACCATGAGTTATTAAAAAAAAAAGAAAAAAAGAAGGGTAATAATAGCCACGGAAGTTTATGATATCTAAAATTGGAATGAAATTAGTACATAACTACAATTAATTATCTCATCATCGGTATGATTTTTCTATAGATAATCTTAATTAAAATGAGGCCTAGGAAATTAATAGTTAAAACGCCTCATCAACGAGATCCGAGTTGGAGCCCAGTTACTAGATTAGAGGAATATCTTGTGCGGATGAAACATAACAATTAATTAAGGTAATAGGTTCCATGTTGGTAGATACCGCGAATCAAGATGAGATCTCCAAACAAAAAGAAGAGATCGAGAAACAAACAAGTAGTGGCTGCAGTACTGATCAATGTTGTAATTAATCAATGGGGGTTCGTTCGGATTATAAACCCGTGGAGTGCACGATATATATCATATCTGGTAGAGGAGAGAGAGAGAGAGAGAGAGAGAGAGAGAGAGAGAGAGTTGTTTTTTGTTAATTAGAATGAAGCGAATAGTCAATCAGTCTTTTTCAATTCCTACGGGACGACCATGTGAGTCTGTCCCCAATTATTTGTGCACTGCCCTGCAGGTGCCTATCTAAACTTCTTACCATCTGCCCTTCTCCTTTTCCTTCTCCTAATTCACAGCTAGCTAGCTATCTATCTACGAGTAATAAAATATCTTCACCACCGTTAACTTTGGGTGCAAACTAGTTGGAGTAATTAACTACTTAAATCTTCAACTCATCAAATTAAAATCAACAACAATCGCCATCAATCCCTTTAATATTTGGGTGGTATCCCACAAGTTTCAGATCACAAAGCTGATTGGGGGCTGTCATCAATTTCCTCAATATGAAATGAGACTTGAAGTACTACTATTTCGGAACAAAATATAACAACTCGATCATTTGCATGGATCGATGGAGTAACTATTTCTGTTGAGATACTATTAATGATCCCCATCTGCCCCTTTTTTTTTTTTTTTTGCCAATTTTGGAGTCAAGAGTAGTTATAAACAAGCCAATTCGCTTTCGTCATGCAGAACTGGAGCTGTCCAAGTATGGAACAAAATCTCTCATTAAGTTTTGTTTATAGTTGGTGTAAGTGTTACTGCTCCTCCGCTCTAGATTAATATCCTTGGCGTTATAAACCAAATAGATTAAGAGTTAAAAAGTTATTCCAAAAACTGATTTATTCCTACATTGCTTAAAAATTGACCATTGTACTTTACGAGACAAGTTATTTTTTGAGAGGTGTTATGCTCCCCCCTCTGACATCCCTCCCAAAACCCGGGCCCACCCCCCTTTCCCCTATTACCCCCATTTCGGCCAGCCCTTTTTTATATTTTTTTTATTCTTTTTCACTTTTTTCTTATTCAATTATATTGTGAATACACAAGAGGTGTTCCATTAACTAGGTTTTTGGTTTTTTGGCTTTTAGTTTTGCAAAAAAAATAACTTGTTCCATTAAACTAGTTTCTTTTATGTTTAGTTTTGCAAAAAAACTAACTTGTTCCACTTACTAGTTTTTTTTGTCTTTCTTGGTTTTTAGTTTTGCACCCCTAACACACGCCGAAAACTAACTTGTTCCATATTGTGAATACACAAGGGGTGAAAAATCAGTTTATTCACAATTTTTTATGTGATATCTTGTGAGAGAATGACCTATCTTGGTGTTTGAAAAAATCTATTTTTTGTTGGTGGAACACCCGAGAGTTTTTTGGGGTGCAAATAGAAATCTTTAAATTAGTTCGAAAAAAAAAACTATAGAAGTAGGAGTATAGAAATAGACATATTTTCTGTGAAAAAAATTATTTAGTCTCGGGGCACCGCCAAGTGGTTTTAAGCCGTTATCCACCACACATATGTGGGATCTAGTATTAAGTGTATAGAATCAAAAAAAGGTGTAGTGGATAAACGTGCTAAGTTGCCAAGTGACAATATTTTTTTCCCCATTCAACAAATAATTTTGATTTAGTGTATAGACTCAAACAAATAGTCGATGTTGTCCGATCGGATCCCAAGATATTTTATTTTTCATGCAGTGGCACATATTTTACAATACGAGGTTGCCGATATCTTTTCACGCGTCTCGCTTCATCGGACTTAAAAATAGTAGGCATTTTTTGTTAATCCGGAGCAGCAGGGCAAAATGGGGTATCAACAATAATTAAATAAAAAATTGAATAAATAAATAAATAATTTAAAAAACTGAATTAAATAATTAAAAGAATTAATTTAAAGAAATGAATTAAATAATTAAATGAATTAATATAAATAAATAAATGTAAATAACAAAATTAATATTAAAAAACTAATTAAAGGAGGGAAAGTGGGGTAAAACAGTCATTTTGCGCGTGTCGGGGGAGGGGGGGTTGGCACTGTGTCGAGAGGGAAGCGTATCAATTTTCCAAGTTATTCCCTCACTGTATATCAACTTAAAAAGCCAACGAAATCCCGTGTCTATAACAAGGCCTCAAAGCTTGCAATGTTGTCATTGTTACAGTTGGATTGTTGCATTCAAATCTTTGATGTAAGAGAAAAAATCATATAAAAATTTAATAAGTAAATTGGGTCAATAAGCGTATGTGTTGTGTGTAATTTTAAGCATTAAAAGACAAATTGTTGGGGTGGGTTGGATCCCATCTTCCTCCCCTGCCCCTACCCATCTCCCTATCCTCCCCCTCTCCTCCAATCAGTGTGTCCTTGTCCCCCTCAACCCCGGTTTTTTTTCACCGTGTTTTCATCTCTAGATCTGGTTTGTTCGGCCCCTTTTTGGTGATAATCGTCAAACGCATGGTTTTCGGCTTCTTGGACTTAGAGCAGCACGGTGGAGATGGTGTGCAGTGGTCTGGTTGGCGGCTGGCGGCAAGGTAATAACGGGATGATCGAAGAAGGGTTCTTTTTCTGCTATTTGTTTTTTGTCCTGGCTGGGTTTCCCCCAGTTCGGCGGCTCTCTGGTCCTGGTCTATTTTCTCAGATCCGGTGGGTTGCGGTGGCAGATAAATAATCTTCTTTTTTTTTTTTTTTTTTTTGGGAACCTGTGGTTTTTTGGTTCCAGATTTCATCTGTGCTTATTGGTTGTATGATTTGAGTTGGTTTGTCCATTTGGATTCTCTACTATATTAGATTTGGATCGGTCTTTAATGCCTACACCTAGTTTTGGTTTACTTTGTCAGAAAGTGTCTGGAACTGGTTGCCTCTATGCGTTATGTTGTGCTCTCTGTCTAGATTTTAATAGTTTTGGTTCCTTTCTGCTTTTGTGGTGAAATCTTGTAAGTGTCGGATGGATTTCTCATGAATGAGATATTGCTCTGATTATAAAAAAAAATACAAATTGTTAAGGAGGACAAAGTGCAAAGATGGAATATCTATTAATTTCCACGAGTCGCAAGATATGTCATTGATTAGTGTTACTCAAGTCGAGTTTCTCGTTTTAGCGCCAATTGATAAAAAGTCAATTTTTTTTTATAGAAGTGCTAAAAGTTAAATTGCTAAAAGTCAATTTTTACTCTCTTCGTCCGGATTTGTTAGTTCATTTTGAAAGTTCGTGCCACTTTTTAAATGATTATATATTATAATTTATACTATTTTATATAATTCTAAAACCATTGTCTTATAGAACTAATCAGTCCTATCAAACAAGATCTATATTGGATATATAATTACTTAACAATTTAAAGATATATTTAATTTTTTGTTCGGTTACAAAAGAACGAGGGATAAACAAACGCAGATGGAGAGAGTAAAACAGTGCTAAAAACTAAGTTGTTGAAAGCAAACAAGAGCTATGAGTGCTAAAATTAAAGTTTTGTTTTTAACAAACGGGAACAAATCTGTCATAGTGCACCCATTAAAAGTACATTTTTACTTTAAAGTATATCTTTAAATGTATTTTTTGTATAAACGGAATCCACAAAAGAATATTTTTTATATCATTAACAGATGTACTATAACACCCGTTAGCATCACCTTTAAGAATTGGCGTCTTTATGCATTTGTTGCGATTTGTTGGGTTTTTGTCAAGTTGACGAAGGAGGACGGATGAACTTTGGAATACTTTAGAACTTCGATTTCTTGTGTTTGGTGAAGAATTTTGGCACAAATGCATTCAGTGGCGCTGAGCCCTTTCCTTGTTCAAATTGAACACTGCTAGTGAACACAGTCTGTTTTTTAGTAGTTTCTTTTATTGAATTTTTGGAATCAGAACCAAGTAAAAAACAAGCAAGTTCTCAACTTTATGGGTTGGATAATAATTACTAAAAAATGGGTATCCGTCATCCAATTAGGATTAATTTTCACTATGGTATTTTCGGTATTCGACAATGTTTAGTTTAAGAATACCAAATATTACTTCCTTTGTTCCATATTGTTTGCCCCTACAGAAGTACATGTATTTTGCACACAAAAAATAACGTGTTTATGAGAACTTTTTTCGAAAAAAATTACACAAATTTTTTCTTCTTCTCAATGAGATCTTTAAATTGGTGTAAAGTTTGTTTAAATTTTTTTTATGCTTGCACATTATTTTTTGCGTGCAAAATGCATGGACTCCCATAGGGGGCAAATAATATGGAACGGAGGTAGTATTAAGGAATTAGAGTCTTACATTGCTTAAGAGTAGAATGAGTGATTACTTAATATATATTGGGATATCTTCACTCATTGTCAATTAGTTTTGAGATGGATATAAAGTTTTTACATTGTATTAAAGCCAAACCCATTCCACCCCACATTTAAAAAAAAATTACAATCCACATCTCATGATAACAGACCAACAAAAAGTCTTCACTATGAGAGGACCTAAAAAAGTGGTCACACATAACAGACCTCAAATACAGCTGCACGTAATGGGGATGTTGAGGAACTGGAGTCCAACCTTTCTTAGGAGTGGAGTGAGTGATTACTTAATATATGCTAAAACCTCTCCACTCACGACTAATTAATTTTGCCTTAATCTGAACACATTCCGGCCTTCCTAATTATTTGTTGTTATTTGAGATCTAACTCCATTGCATCTTTCAGACCCGGTTACTAGGGATCCGAGTTTTTGTTGCCACTGATATTCTAATAAGAGTGGATAAAATAAAGCACAAAGCTCGAAAAGCCTCGCAATTGAGCTTCTAAACTTTATTTAAGCCCTAGTCCAATACTCCCTCCGTCCCAAAACTTTTGACACTTTTTGGACAGTGTGCCATTATCAAATGTCTATATATTTCAATGTAAATGTCAAAAAATATGCAATATGGATCTTGTTTGATAAATTTTAATTACTTCTATTAAACAAAGTTTTCAAAATCACATAAAACTTTATAAATAAAAAGATATAAGCAATTTAAAATGACATGCAATCCCAAAAAGGTCAAAAGTTTTGGGACGGAGGGAGTACATTGAAAAAAACACATGAAAATGACTAGGAAAAGACATTAGACAGATGAGATCCACCCAGTAGACTATTCAAATAGTGTACCGTACGGATCTTATTCATAGGATACTTTTTCATGCTCATTTTCATGTTTCTTACACTTTCTCAACTTTTTTCTGTACTTCTGACAACAACAAAAGAAAAACATTTTCTACTCTTTAAGCTTGGCCTTAGTTATTTATTATTATTATTATTTTATGACAAAAGAACCAACCCATAAGGGGGCAACTTATTAGACCCATCAGAAGAGAGTAAATCTCTGGATGAGCCGAAGCAATCACCGCCTCGGCTCGCCAAGTAATTCGCAATACCTATTCTAGAGAGGAATTGAACCTTGCCCATTTAAGAGCAAGGCCTGATACCTTTTGCTCGGACAAGCCCACGGGTGGTACTTGGTATTAGTTCAGCGAGCAAAAGCAAAAGCAATGAATATGCATGCAGCTTCTAAGTTCTAAAATGAAAAACATAAGTTAGGGCGCCTGACCCACAACAATCAATTCGTCCATTCAACCAATATCTTTAAAATTTCTAGTTTATCATCTAAAACCTATGAGTCCATCAAAATTGTCTGCTACCAAAGTGATTTGAATAAACGTTAATTTGTTCAACCATTATCTTTAAAATTTCTAGTTTATCATCTACTAATTAAAAAACCTATAAGTCCATCGAAATTGTTCGTTACCAAAGTGATTTGAGTAAACATTTGTCATTGATTAATACGAGGCGGATAAATAGAGGTCCACTCTCCAATGTCTTTGAGATTGCACGATGATCTCAGGAACATATACAACAGCCCAAAGCAGCTCAAAACTAGAAAACTGAGGTATATTATTTGTTTGATCGGGTGCTAATCAATTTAACTATAAGTAATTGTTGTTATGAGAAGGCAATTTAATCTTAAAGGGCAACACAAAGCCCTACACTTAGCGGCAAGTGGATATGAGGCGCTACGCAATGCTGCACATATAGCACTGATGGGTAAAGGTGGTTAGTCCCTCCCAATACCCTTACACCACACCACCAGGGGATGCCTCTAGTATAGGGTGAATGCTGGCCTTCCATAAAGCCAACATTATTAGTACTTGCTCTTGGAGCACAATGCTCCAAAGCCTTTTGCCACTGCACATTCTTGCAAAGCCCAGTACTAAATGTATAAACCCCACGTTAGTATAATGGTAAAAGCCCCGAGAGCAGCTGAGTGCCAGGTTCAAGGTACAACATTCCAAATTGTAAGGTAATGCTGCAGTAATTTAGGAAAAAAAAGAGGATATTTTACAGCAGAAGATGAGTTTAGACCTTTTGGATTGATAGGTTCGAACAAGATCAGGTTTAGAGGAACAGGGACATTCAGCATTGGGCTTAGGGAAAACTTAGATCTTAGAGAAAATGGGAAACCCCAAATTACAATCCTCATCAAGTGAAAAATGAGGCCCAAAACCATAAAACCCAAGGCAGCCCAAAACTAAGCATTGATGACAAGGTGTGGATGCCTTTTCTTTCGGTTTGGACGTACGTGGACGCCTGAATTAGTATGAAGATTGCATACATAATGGCAACTGGCATGGCTTGGAAATGAAGACCAAAGCATAATTTTGTTTTCACGGACAATGAAAAATTGTCGATACAAGCTTGGAGCTTTTGTTTAGTGGAAAAATACAGGATTACCTGCACTAAAAAGGGCCGTGCTCAAGAGTTATGCGTCAGGTATGGCGTAGCTATTTTGTCCATCAATCCTCAGAAATCCTCCAGGTCCAAACCCAGAAGCGTACTAGTACTACCACGATATAATGACACCAAAATTAGCAAATGCATCTGCAAATGCGTCGCCTTCACAGAAAGATACCAAACACTTGTGACGATATTTGACCGGGCCCTTGCTTGATTCAAGTGGTGTCCACCCACTGAACAATCAGATGGAGAAACTAACGATTACGCAGGCTGTGTTTGATTTGTAGTTTAGTTTAGTTTTGATGATGTAAGCAGGTGTAATGAGTGGAGAGAGATAGAGAGAAAAATGGGAGAAATGATGATGTCAACAAAACTAAACCCCCAAACCAAACAGGGCCGAAACCTTCCGCCGACAAGCTAGCCAACTATTGGATCACGAACGATAAAAAAACACGCCCACAAGTATTTCACCGTTTGCTCCCAAGTCCTAACCACATCCACTACAGAGTACTACTTAATCTCCAGGAGACCCCACTCTATAATCCTCCTCTTTTCAAGCATGTACATATACAGTATTAACTGTTAGAATAGCTTTTGTCCCACATTGCCTAGCTACATATTGTATTCTTCTCTCTCATAACATAAATAAAGTCTTATGTGTTTGGGTTCGTTAACACCCTACACTTCTCTCTCTTCTCTCTAAATAACATGGTATCAAAGCCAAATCTGATCCCACCGTAAAGTCATCATCTCTAACCCTAGCCACCCATCATCCCTAGCCATAACCCACCAACTAAACCCAAAATCGACCTCTCTACAGTACTATACATCTCTATACATCTCAAATCAATATCTTTATCACCTTTAAAACCCTAAACCAACACCCCATACACAGTCCAATACTTGAATCCTAAACGGCATCGCATATCCTTCCTTGAAACTCTAAGCCAACCTTCGAACCCCCATACTTGACCTTTGAAATCCCATATAAATGCCTCAACGATCTTTGAAACCCTATATACATGTCCCAATGATCTCTGAAACCTACTGAAAACTGTGACCTAGTTCACGTATGACATAGAAACTCCATATGTTGTACTTGTCTGGCCTGGATTGCTCTTATCCTACCCTTGTATTTGCTACCCAGTGGATTTCGAGCATACCCAACTGGTCCTTTAACATCTTCAGTTGATTTCATACCTCGTTGGATTCTTTCAACATTGTTTGACTTTGTTTCTTCCTCGTGATTGCTATATTGTTGGTTGAAGTCTGTCGTTTAAAGTGGGTTGCTCATCTCTGGTATTTATTGGGTTGCGCCCGTGGCATATACCTCATCTCAGATTTGATTAGCTTCGATCACCTCTATGTGGTTGCGTTGTGGTATAGTAATCAGATGAGGTAACAGAGTTCTAACTTGTGATTATAGTTCTGTTACTGCTACTTGGATTATGTTTTCTGTCATATGGATGGCTGGTCTAGTCGATTTGGTGATTTGTGGTTCACATGCTGTGATCTATGGTTCCCGGTCTTAGTCGTGGTTAATCTGGGCAGTAACAGAGACTTGGTTGATTCGTGGTTCTATATTGTTATTAATCGTCGTTATTGGTTAGGAGATACAGTTGTTTCTAGTTTATTTGACAAGGTTGGTGGTTGATCAGTTGATTGATTTTGGCAACATGTCTGAAGACAAGTTTGCTAGTTTTGGTTCCAATTCTGACTTTATTATTAATTGATGTTGATTTCATTCGGTGTATAGTAACGAAGTTTGTCAGTCTATTGGTTGTTTGGTGTGGCTGCTAGTGGATTCTGAGTTGGTGTTTGGGTTTGTGCATGATGAAGTCTGCTTTAGGTTTTTCTGGTGTTTTTGGCCCTGTTTTTTGTGGTTCTAATTTTCGTGGTCGTGGTCGTGGTGGTTTTGGTCGTAGTCACAAGTCAGAGGGAGGTAGTTCTCGTCGTGGTAATTCTAATTATGGTACCCGATAGTGTATCTATTGTGGGGGTATAAATCATATAGTTGAGTATTGTTATGATCTTCATGGTTTTCTCCAGGCTCAACCGGTTGCTATTTCTGAGGATGCTGGACAGTTTATTCATTCTTCTATCAATAGTAGGGTGACTATCTCAATAGAGGAGTATCAACAGTACCAATGCCTTTTGTCACTTCAAACAAATTCTTCCATTGCTACGTTTTCTCAGACAGATTCCTCTGTTGCTTGCATTGCGTCTTCTCATTCTTCTAATCATTGGGTTATTGATTTTGTTGCATCTAATCATATGACTAGTACTCCTTCTATTCTTTCTGGTCGTTAGTCTCTTAGTAAACCATCTCGTGTTACCTTAGCTGATGGTTCTACCACCAATGTTACTGGTTTAGGTTTTGTTCATGTTACTTCCTCTCTTACTTTGGACTCTGTATTGCAAGTTCCTCGTTTTCCATTAAATCTTATGTCTGTTCGTAAACTTACCAAGTCTTTGAATTGCTCAGTCACATTCTTCCCTAATGGTTGTGTGTTTTTGATAAGCCCCAAAAATTGTATATATGCGGTCTTATCTCGCTCTTTGTGATCACACACATGTGCATTTTGTGCCTTTATACGATTGATTTTGCACGAGTTGTGTTTTTGATAAGTTTCAGAAAATCGGAGCTAAAAGGCATGTCCAAAGCTCCAAATAATCCCCGGTTGTACCCAGAGGTATCCAAGACCTCGCAATGCCGTGGAGGACAATCGCCGAAGCTTGAAAGTCAATTCAAAGAGCTTTGGAAGGTTCAAGGAAGGCCCGGAACAAAGGAACAAGAAATGTAGAGTTATGAGGCTCGAGGAAATCCGACGCACCGATAGATAAAGGCTCATATCTCTCATTATACAGAGGCCATGAAGATGAGGTCAATTGGGTTTGAAAGTAGACTCATAAAGCTTTCTAACAGTTCAAGAATCGTCTCATTCCGAGTTCAGACGAAGCCGGGGCGTGCCCGCAAAGTTGGGGCAAGAATCTGTCTGAACAGACGCTGATGGATCGATCCATCACTTTCCATGGATCGATCCAAGCTTCAAAATTTTCCAACAGAAGCCCTTGGATCGATCCAAGGTAAGTGATGGATCGATCCAATGAAGAAAAATGGCCAAAAATTAGACCTTGGATCGATCCAAGGTGTTGATGGATCGATCCAAACACCTTCGGGACAACATTTTGAGCAGCTTTTTGTCTTTCCTTTTATGGAAAATTTTCCATTAATAGTATGTTTCGGATATTTTGAGAGAGAAAGAGGATTTTGTGTATAAGTATCACTCTCCCCTCTCTTCTCTCCTACCTCACCTCAGCCCTCCTTAGGTTAGTTTTACTTAAAGTCATTTTTATTTTTCATAGCTTTTTAAGGTTTATCTCTCTACAAAACTCAAGTAAGTGTTGTTTGTATTTTATTTTGTTGTTTATTATTAGTTCTTGTGATCGTTGGATCCTTATATAAATCGAGTTTATTTAAGTTTCTATCGGTTTAATCTTATTTCCGTTTTCCAATCTTGTTCCTTCTTAAACTCAAGTTTACCATGGTTGTTTGTTAATTTTCCAAGTATTAAAGTGTTAGGCTAGCATAGGATCTTTGTTAAAAACCAAGTTTCAAAGTTTAATCATGAATTTTATTTCCTTCAAATTTCTAATTAGGATTAGCTTAAGCATAATTAGTGAGTAGTTAAATGGGCTCGGTCATGGGGTGATTAGCACTCCATGACTTAGGTTTAATTCGTTCTTCTCGCCAAATTGCAAACGCTTCTTGTTTAATAAAGTCACGGGTTCATCTTTATGTATCAAAATTCGGGTTTGTAAACCCCTTTGATCGCACGTCGCCCGGGGCATGACCATTTGGTACGTGCGATGCTTAGGGGTAGGGCGACTCAAATGTTTGTCTAATTGACACAAGAATCCTAAACTTTATCGAACATCATTTATAGTTCAAAGAGTTAGGATCGATTTTATGTATCAAAGTCTAGGTTTGTTAATCTTTTTGATCTCTCGTAGTTAAAGGTTGATTCTCCTTTTCACGTGTGATGCTTGGAGTGATGTCAACCTAGATGTTTGCCAAATGGTTACAAGAATCCTAATCTCAACAAGAGAGGAACGAATTAACCTAAGTTTTGGTTGTTAAAATCCCCTAGACTACGCCTTAGTTTAATTTGCCATTTTTAATCTTCCGAGTCGTTCACGAAGTTAATTGAATCCACCAACAAATCACAAAAGCCAAGTTTGCCGCTTTAAGGCTAAAAACTTCATTCAAAAGTCAACTCTCATGCCGGGTGCGTTCGGTCCCTGTGGATTCGACCCGGTCTTACCGGTTATTATGCTACCTCCGACCTAGCCCTACACTTGGGGTAACAATTTCTACGACACAATCCAAGGTCGCAAGCATTTTTGGCGCCGTTGCCGGGGATCAAGCATTTCTGGCTATACGTTGCTGGGGGTTAAGCAGTTTCAGGATCTCAAGACGGGAAGGAAGATTGGTGGCAGTGTTGAACGTGGTGGCCTGTATTACTTTACTGATGATGTTCACCCTAGCTCAGTTGATCTTCAGTCCTCAGTGTCACCATATCAACATCATTGTTGTCTTGGTCACCCATCCTTGAGAACCTCAAAAGGCTAGTGCCTTCATGAAGCCATGTGAATGTTTTGCCATGTGAAGTCTGTGAGTTTAGCAAACATCATAGAGTGCCTTTTTACCCTAGGGTTGAGAGTCGTGCATCGCGTCCTTTTGAGTTAGTTCATTCTGATATTTGGGGTCCAATACATGTTCCTAACATTTTTGGCTTTCAATATTATGTTATTTTTGTCGATGATTTCTCTCGTGTAACCTATCTTTATCTTATGAAAAAGAGGTCCGAGTTATCTTCTATTTTTAAGTCATTTTATACGGAAATTAAAACTCAGTTTAATACTTGCATTCGCATATTTTGTTCTGATAATGCCTGTGAATATTTTAAAAATACTCTTTCTCACTTTTTTGAAGATCACGATATTATCTACCAGTCCTCTTATGCTCGGACTCCACAACAAAATGGAGTTGCCGAATGCAAGATTCGACATTTATCAGAAGTTATGTTGCAATGTTATTTCAAATGCAAGTTCCTAAGTCTTATTGAAGTGATGCAGTTCACACTGCCTGCTATTTGATTAATCGTATGCCTTCTAGTGTTTTTAGAGGTCAGATACCTCATAAGGTGTCACGACCCAACCCAATAACTCATGGGCTGTGACCGGCCAATGAGGTTAACTCACTAAGGCCTAAAAATAAACTAGTTTAGGGATTTTCTAATTGTAAACTATCAGGCTAAATTCCTTGAAAAATAATAGGAATTGCGGAAGCATGATAAAAAATAAAAAAAAACCAGAGCTGAGGTGCAAGATTAGTTAAAGTTATTACAGTTGTCCCGAATAAAAGTTAAATACAACTACGGTTTTGGCCACAAGCTCGGCACAACCGTCAACAAAAGAACAAAGTCTAAGTTTCGAAGTAGCACAAGTTCTACTACATGATATTAAACAACAAAATGTGCCAAGGCTCCACTGGCTTTCAAGTATTCTTCACATAATCATATTCACCTGCAACATTACGTACAATGACGTCTTAAGCACTAAGCTAGTGTGAGTCAAGATATGTCAAACTTACAAGTTTCCATGAATTAACCAATTTATGTATATATAAAAGAAAAATCATACTTTTCATACCACAATAATGCTATCCAACATTTTAGGCTTATGTTGCAACCATTCAAAAATCAGCATTGACTCATAAAGATATCAATCCATATAGTCAAATTAATAACCACGTTTTGATCGTTCAACGGTCGCCAGTAATTAGGGAGCGACCCTAAATATAAACATTCGGCATGACGTCACCCGTGATCATCTGGCTATGATCCCTACCTTATTCCTCCAACCTTGCTATTCCCATTCCCCTAGCGGCTGGGGCACCGTTCGAATTACGTGTCATCGATATATCAATACCTTTTTGAAAAAAATAGATCTTTGCAAGTTAGATTCATGGTCCGCAAATAAAGGCATGCATCTTTTCTCATGGTATATTAACAAGCTTTTTCACAAGTAGCAACTCAAACGCATCAATAATTATAAAAATAATTCATGCATGCTTTCCAATTTAAGATACGAGTGAGTAAGGCATAGCAAGACTCACCGGCAAGCACGTCAAACAAACTTGTCCAAATGTGAGCTACGGGCCTCCAATGTTTGGGCCTAAAACACAATAAATCAACCCTATCAAGGTTCATGATATCTCACTATAAGGATACATTAAGCGCCGAGAGATTTCTCACTTCCATAGCACTCAAATCGTTCGATTTCTAAAAACATAATAGTCCCGGAAAACTGACTGAAACCCATATCATTTCAATTAGGAAAATCACGAAAATTTACGAGAACATAGGAAATAATGTGAGGAAGATAGTTTGTGCATAGATCAAGGGCTAAAAAGGCTCAAAAGTAGGGCAAACACTCAACAAATCAAATCTGGTACAGACTAGACCAGTCATCGGGAAAATGAGAATAACTCCCTCAAAACTTCATCAAATTAGATGAGACCAGTTGGGTTTGAAAGGTAGGACATTTTTCCAGCTCCTCAAACAAGAATCACCTGAAAATATGATCGGTGGAGAAAATAGGCTTGTTTCAAAGATGACAGCTCACAAGGAGGAAAAATAGGGGTCCAATACATGTAAGAGTTGACCCATTTCTTTCAAAGAACCCAGGTCCCCAAAAATCAAACTCATACTAGTCACTAAGGAGGGTAATCAGGCCAAAAATTAGAACATTTGGAAGCCATTTTATACCCTTAAAATTTTGTACAAAACAGGGGTCTGCAGAAAACGAGTGAACACAGGATAGCCCAACTTTGTAAAATCACCATAAATCGAGCTCTTCATATTTTGGAGTGATTCTAGTGTCAAAAGTTCCAAAATGAAACAAAGATCAAAAGCTATGAAGGAATAAAGGTCAAATTCGTACCCCAAGGGTGAGAAAACAAGCAAATACAGAGGCTACATGAATCTGTCTGAGAGCAGATTTACAGGATGCAGACCGGACTTCAAAAATTCATAGTAAATCGAATTCTCAACGGATTGGAGTGATTCCAGCGGAAAAAGAAAGATATCTGAGTTTGCTTTAATTCATAAGAAGGGATAAAAACTCAATTTCAAGTGCATGAAGGAAAAACCAACAAAAATATACAACCCAGTCTGCTGTCTGGAAATTGTTGTATACACAAGTATAGATGCACGAATTTTTTGATTAAAAAACGAAAAATAACGAGGAAATGAGAGTCATTCTTGCAGAGATGAAGTTAGAAGGTGGAGATGGTGGTCGGAAGTGGCTGTGGAGGTTGCCGGAGGTGGTGGCAGCCGTGTCCCTCTTTTTCTTCCTCCTTCGTTTCTTTTTCTTCTCTTCTTCTTCTTTTGATTTGTCTCTCTCTCTCTCTCTCTCTCTCTCACAAGTGTACTACCACTAGTGTACTACAATGTAGTAGTGTACTACACAAAGCATATTATTATTATTATTATTATTATTATTATTATTATTATTATTATTATTATTATTATTATTATTATTATTATTATTATTATTATTACTGTTTATTAGCAAATAATTAGTAATTAGACGGGGTCGGGGTCTCACATAAGGTATTGTTTCCCAGCCGCCCCCTTCACTCGTTACCTCTTCTGATTTTTGGGTGCACATGTTATGTTCATGTTCTAGATCCTAACCGAAGCAAACTTGAACCTCGCTCTATTAAGTACATTTTTCTTGGTTACTTTCGAACTCAAAAAGGATATAAATGTTATTCTCCATCTTTACGTCGTCCATTTGTGTGTGTTGATGTCACATTTAATAAGTCACTCCCATTTTATTAGGAGTATGTCACTATCAACGATCGGCTTGCATATGAGTCTGTGTTTCTTATAATTGTCCCCTCAGGTACTGGTCCTCCACCAAAACCTTTGCAGGTGTATGTTCGTCGTCCTAAAAGTTCCACCAGTGCCATCTCCGCCAGAGCCATCACTGCCATCTCAGCCAGCACCATCGCAATCTGAGCCATCTGAGCACACAGGCCCACCTTCACCCACCACTCCGTCTTCCCCTCCGTTGTGAGATCTAGATGATCTTGATCGTCCTATTGCCCATCATAAAGGTACTCAGTCTTGCACTATACATCCTATTGCTCAGTTTGTTTCATATAACCATCTGTCACCATCGCTTCGTGCTTTTAGTACTTCGGTTTCTTCCGTTTTTGTTCCTAACACTGTTTAGGAGGCCTTATCTGTGTTTGAGTGGCGGAAAGCAATGGAAGCATGAGATGTCTTCTCTTTATCATAATGACACTTGGGAGTTGGTTTCTCTTCCTGCTTGCTTGACCGTTCGGGTGTTTAATAATTCACTCTAATTCCGTCCCAAGCGTAGGACTATAGACCGGTGCAGCATAATAATTCCGGAAGTACCGGAGTCGAACCACAGAGACGGTCTACGGTGTTAACCCTAACAATGCTAGATTCTATGTTTGCAAATGGCTCTCAGGTAGCCACCCCTTGATCAATTGAGTTACTTAATTAACTAATTTAGACTAATTTTCACTATTGGACTTTTGAATTTAACAAGGAGAGCACAGCCGTGGGTACTACGGTGTCCGCAGCTAGTCTAATTCACATTCACTCGGGCCACAATTATTTAGTTAATAGATTTTAGAATATGAAAATAGTTTCCAACAGATGCACACCACTCCTCACCAATCTCTGCGCGCATTTGGAATTGGCAATGCCCGGATTCGTTTGCTAGAAAAATTCCATATTCAAAAGCTGCGCATTAATTAAAATGATTCGACACGAGGTGGAACACAAATTAGCTTAGCCGCGGGACACCTTCGTCCCGCGGCGCGACTCAATCGACTACTCACTCATTATCGAAAAAACGCAGCAAAAATAACACAAACCCTAGATCTAAACATAATTAAATAGTGAAAACGATAATGGAAAATAGTACCGAATATTAATAACGGAAGTATTCTTGATTAATGGAAGCAAAACATCAAACCATGCTAAGAATCTTTGAAATCAATGTTGAATCGAGAATATGAGATCTCTGGCTAAAAACTTGAAAGACTAAAATCATCCAAAATTCGTGTCACCCTAAACTAGGTTAAAACAAAGAGTATTTATATCCCCGTTCGAAAATCCCTTTAAAACCTAATAATCCTCGAAACTTATTTGCTACAGGATGACCAAAAGCGGCAGCGTTTTGGCATGACCCTAAGCCATTGGTGGCGCTACCTAGAAATAGGTGTAGCGCTACCGCCTCCTTTGCTTGCGTTGGATCAGAACGGCCACCGCTCAACACCTCCATAATAGCCTCTCGAGCGCCATCGAGAACTTGTGTAGCGCTACCGCCTCCCTTGCGGCATGTCAACGTTGACCTCAGGTCGACCGTTGACCTCTCTTCTATCAAAGCTTGTAGGCCACACCTATTCCGTGTAGCGCCAAGAACATTCTCATCCATTTTGGGACCCTTTTTAAGCCATCTTGGCGCTCCCAAGGCATTGGGGTAGCGCCCAACAGTTCGACCACCCCATGCACAACTCACTTGCCTCAACTTCCGGTCGACGTGTATGGCCCCAAGAAATATTAAAATCGCACTTATGCACCTCCTCGACACCGCAAATCACACTCGCAGAACACGAAACACCACATGCACGCGTGGTGGAAAATAAAGCTTAAATCGCATGTAAACTAAGCCAAAACCCCCTAATTGGGCCTATCACGCAAGCTTCTCACGCGCCCATCACATCCCCAACTTGGCGTTGCTAGTCCCAATAACGAGCGAAATAAAAACAACGAAATAACTACAACGACTCAACAAGGGATACGAGGGTTATGCAACTTATGCGGCGTCAAGTGAACAATTAAAATATAGTCTCCTAATTACACGTAACTTCGGTCACATCCATGCTCAACAAAAAGTCGAATAATTTCCTCCTCGGCAAGATCTAAGATAAAGTGCTCTCACGTGGCACAATATCGCCGTTCTCACGAAACACTCTACATCCCATGTGAGGCGCTGGCGATCAGCGTGGATTTGAACAAATCACCACGTGCGGTCAAAACAACGCCAAGATATTCAATGAAAGCTCATGAAGCAGGATACCACACATTCACAATCAAATATCATACATGCATGCGAAAGGGTCAAATAGCGTGCATCGGGTCAACTAAGGGCTTTATCGGGCTTGTAATGACGCGGTAAATCAGCGAAAAAGGGAAAAAACATGCAAAGGGTGGCGGCCTATATAAAAGCTCATGGTCAATCTACGGTGACCGTAGTCACCAACCTGAATAAACACAAACACAATCACATAGAAATAACCAAAGGTTTATCATCCCTCTGAGAACCAAAATAAAACAACCAATGTTTGACACAACCACCACGTGCCACATACGGTCACACTGCCGACATAAAGAGAAAAACAAAATGAAATAGTCTCAACAACTCAAACATAAGAAATAATAAAAATAAATGCAACACCACCAACTAAGCCCGCGTCAACAGGTGTCCAACTCAGAGCTCAATCATCTCCTCCTCCAAATTGACATCAATTTGCTCATCCTCCAATGGTGGATCCGCAAAGTCATCACTCACCTCCAAATCCGCCCTTTGCCACAAATTTTGGAAAGGTCGGATTACGCCAAAGCCGTGCCTCCAAGTGGTATTTGCCTATCTGCTAACGGCCTATGCGGTTCGAATTATTCCGCTCCTGCCCCTCTTCAACTTCTGTGGCTCTTTTGCCACACCCACCAAACACCCAAATATCTTCTCGAGCCAAGTCTTGTCTTCGGGCGCTAGCGGTGGCGGAGTGAGCATCGACCCTGGGCGGCTCGACTGAGCCCTACTGAAGTGAGAATGGAGGAATCCATATCCTTAGGATTCAACGGGTCATTGCTTTCGGGTATTTTTCGAGCCAAGGCCACCCTACTTCTTAAAATCTTACTTATCAAGCATGGGAATGGCATTCTCGGTGAGGTGGGGGGCATCCCTAAAGTCACACATCGCCCAAAAGCAAATAGGGCCCAATCACATACGGTATCGGCCGGACATGAACACAAACATCAAATTCCCCACATACTTACGGGGTGCACCCTCCTTACCCCTAGGATACAAGTTATAACAAACCACGATTCATGAATCGATAATCTGCGTAAGCCCTACAGGGCCAATGAGGAATCACGGCATTCCTACGGTCCGCATACAAGTGGCGGTTCACCTCATCATCATTAAAAGCCGACTCGGCTTAGGGTAAATCGTGGGCCCGTAGACCTCACATAGCCCCATGCAAGGGCTATCTCACTAGCATCAATAAAAAGCAGGGAGCATTACCAATTTTGGGCGTAATCAGAGCTGCGGGTCCATAAAAGTACCGACCCGGGGGTAACCATATTCTTATAAAATTCTTCAACTAATGCATTATTATATACCGGGATTAGGTTCAAACCAAAAACCCATACCTTGATCGGGATGGCACGAAGCGGCGAAAAATCGTTGGGCCACAACCCATCCTCTATGATATGCCGTTCATTCTTCACCCCCCCTCGTTTGATTGAAGCCTCCCACTTGGCTTGGTTTATCCTCTCAATTTGCTCCCGGTCTCTACGTTTGGCGGCCGGATAAACTTCCTCTACATCACCAGAGGGCCCCGCAACTGACTTTCCCTTCCCAATGTGTTGCCTTTTGGATGTCATAACTCAATGGTTTTTTGGGAAAAATTTGGGTTTATGGGTTTTCTGATCTGGAGATTGTAGCGGGTTAGAGGAATTTGGTTTGGATAGAAAGGTAGAGGAGGTTGAGAGGAGTGTTTTTGTAAATTTTGGTGAAGATTGGTGAAGTTTTTGAAGGAGATATGAAGGTTAAAAAGGTTAGGGTTTTGGTGGTTATGGAGGTTTTTAGATCGGAGGAGAAAGAAGAAGAATGGAGAAAGTGGGAAAAGTGGGAGAAAGAGAGAGAGAAAGGCGGTTTATTTTTTCATACGAAACAGGGGGGTATTACACCATTTTTGGTGTAGCGCTTCTGCATTTTTTTTTTTTTTTTTTAAACAATTTCTTCTCTCTCTCTTCTATAGGGGCTTTTATTGGTGGGTATAAAATTTTTTTTTTTTTTTAGGTTGGGGTTTATGGTTAAAAGGTTACTTTTTGAGATCATGGCATCCACAAGCAAACATTAATTAATCCCAAACAACAATACTCGATTGAGGTCTTCTACAATTAAATCTGAGTTGGACCACGAACATCACTCCACCCAAACACCGGTTTCCTAAGTTTTGACCACGAGGCCCGACACAACTTGTTTGACAAAGGTCAAAGGAATATATTTAGTGGTATAATCATGCAAAAATGGCCTTATTTCATCCCCTAAACCGTCATCGACCCTCTCACATGCATATGAAACATTCACATCATGATATGTGATACAAGCGCCTACTATTTTATGCAAGTGCGGAAAGTGAAGAACAATGAACATGGGATGCCTTAAGGAATTCTTTGTGCCTGGCGTGAAAACACCTCTTTCGGACTTGCCTATGGCGTGAAAAATATTCAACATGGATGTCGGATATATGCATGTGAACAAGTTAAAGGCAATGCTTGAGACAAAAATCTAGCATACTCATCTAACTCATACAAACAAGCATAAGCAAGCGTATCCCCGGACTCAAAAATTAACCAAAAATTAAAAATTCAAACAAATCAAAACGACCCCTAAACTACTAAAGAACGCTCAAACAAATCAAAACTTGTACAAAGTACACCCCTTCCCCCAACTTGAAATTTGCTCACCTACCAGGCGAGGGAAGACAAAACATCAAAAGAGAAATCAAAGATAAGGGAAAGAAATGGGCCCGACGAATGGCGACCAACCATCATGACCCCGCCGATGTATGGGGATTTTGCGTCATATTTGCTTTTTAAATCATTGATGCTTGCTTCGGGATTTGCTCCTTCGGACCCATAGAGGTCCACGACTAGTCTACGGGGCGGCGTCGAAGCTTTATAGGACTAACAACCGCCACATTTCGTGGCACCCCTGCTTGAGGCTCCTGAATGCCGCACTCACTCCGACGGAGAGGCCCAAACTACCAAGGCTGGTGTGGTAGCATGCTCGTCCTGCAAAAGGCTTAAGAAACAACTACCTACTAGGAAAAGCAAATGACATCAAGATGCGCTTGCGCTAGTGGAAGCCGGGCCCAATAAAGAATAAGAAATATAAAAGAACACCACTCACAAATCAAAAAAAAAAAAAAAAAAAAAAAAAAGAACCACCACTTTACGACACGTGAAAGGTACGAGTACTACTTTTCTCCCTAATTTCTCACTTAAATTTGTGTAGAGAAGGTCATCATAACAATCCCGGGTAAGTCATGACTCAACAGGGTAAATCACTCAAGGTTTCTCCTTAAAGAGATCAGAGCCAATCGTCTTTTATGACTATCCGAGACAAAGCAATAAGATTGTTAGAAACCCAGATACACAAATTCAAGGCTAGAAATTAGGTGGCTATACTAGACCATCTTTCCTTTTTATTTATTTATTTATTTATTTTTTAACAGAAACAAACAAGAATAAACATAAATTATGAAAAATGAAGTAAAACTAAAAAGCATAAAATTTGCCCTTACTAACTTGATTTGGGTACACGATCCTTATTTAAGCAAATGGCGTGCAAAGCTATGAGAACCCAAGTCAATGATGGGTACCCCTATCGCTAGGGGCCGGGTCCACACTCAATTAAGAGCATGGTACGCGTAAGCTACCCGTGGGACCTGGCTGAAAAAGCCTAAGTAACTGGGTTGTCCGAATAAACAGGATCGACCAACTCCTCATCAGGTTCTCCTACTTCCGAAAATTCCAAAAATGGTTTCAGACGCTGCCCATTAACTTTAAACACATTACTATCCTTGAATCCACGGACATCAATCGAACCATTTGGATGCACTTGCATCCACAACATAGGGACCTTCCCAGCGGGATCTCAACTTACCGGGGAAATAAATGGAGACGCGAATTGTAGAGCAACACTTTTCGACCCACGCTAAAGGTTTTTTTATTTGAATATTCCTATCATGATACGCTTTTACCTTAGCTTTGTAAATACGGCATTTTCAAACGCTGCGTGGCTCCTAAGCTCCTCGAGCTCACATAACTGCAACTTCCTATGCGCACCTACCATATCTAGACTCGAATTGATTTCCTGAATGGCCCAATAGGCCTTCTTTTCTAACTCAACCTGGCGGTGGCAAGCCTTACCAAAAACAAGCCGATAGGGTGAAGCACCCAACACGGTCTTATAAGCGATCTGGTAGGCCCTGGCGCATTATTTAACTTTGATTGACCAATCCTTCCTAGTCACACCTACGTTTTTTTCTCCAATATACGCTTAATCTCTCGATTCGCTAACTTCGGCTGCCCATTAGTTTGGGGGTGGTGCACGAAGTGGACACCTTGTGAGTGACTCTATACTCCCCATTAGCTTTTTTAATCCACCAGGCTTCGTGAAGTCGCGTGCCCTCGATCGAGAGATAATGGCGTGGCACGCCAAATCTCGACAAAATATTAGACTTAATGAACTCTAGCACCGACTTCGAGACTCCATAGATTTAGTGGGTATCGCCTCCACCCACTTGGACACATAGTCCACTTGAACTAAGATATACTCATACCCATGCGACATATAGGTAATGGACCCGTAAAGTCAATGCCCCAACAATCAAAAACCTCTAGCACAAGAATGGGTGGGAGGGGCATCTCTCGGCGTGAAGACAATTTGCCAAGCTTTTGGCAAGCGGTCACATGACCTACAAAACGCATGAACGAGCTTAAACATATCGGGGCCACGGAATCCACCTTTGTAAAATTTTTGGCGGTGGTCTTCTTCCATGAAGAAGTGACCACCGCACGCCTCGCTATGAGAACTCTATAATCCCCTTACGATCGGACTTCGGGGACACACCTACGCATAATCCGGGTCCGCCGCATTACTTAAACAAATATGGGTCATCGAATATATCTTTGCGGACCTCCTCAAAAAAATTCGCTTCTCTTGGGTAGACCACGGGGAGGAATCGCATACGCTACCAAATAATTGGCAATGTCAAAGATACCACGGGCACTCATTAGCGCTAACAACCGCTCATCCGAAAAGAATCTCTAATGGGAAGATTCGAGGTGGGGTCCTCGAATTCCGTGCATTTGAGACAGGATGGTCACCACTACGCTTCGACCCCCTTTTTATCCTTGATAATCGGGTGGAATTCTTGCAAAGAATGTATCCACCGAATGAGGCGAAGGCGTCCCCGCTTAGTCATTAAATACTGGGAGGCCGCATGACGGTAAAAACCGTATCCGCAACCCACCAGGTAGGGCCAAACTTATCTAATGCAAACACCACCGCTAACAACTCCCCCGATTGGTGGTGTAGTTCATTTCGCGCCTCATTCAAGGTCTTATGGCATAATATATCACACACGGGTCTTTCCTCTCCTCGCCTCTAAAAACAAAACTCCGATGCGTGATAGTCAAGCATCACACATAAGCTCAAAGGGAAGACTCCACCGGGGGATCGCGGTACTGTCGGCGGAGTTGTGAGACTCCGCTTTAACTTCTGGAATGCCCCCTCACAATCATCGGACCACACAAACGGTGCGTCCTTTGTCAATAGCTGACACAACGGACGGGAGATAGCACTAAAGTCCTTAATGAATCGCCGGTAGAAACGGCGTCCCGTAAAGCGAGCGCACATCCTTAATGGACTTAGGTGTTGGGAGATTTGGATTAAATCAATTTTGGCCTTATCCACCTCAATACCCTTTAGAGGACACAATGTGTCCCAACACGATTCCCAGGTAACCATGAAGTGGCATTTCTCCCAATTAAGCACCAAGTGCTTCTCCTCACATCTCTGTAAAACCTTTCCCAAATTTTCGAGGCATCCATCGAATGAATCTCCGAAAACCGAAAAATCATCCATGAACACCTCTACTATCCTTTCCACCATATCACTAAAGATCCCCATCATGCACTGGAAAGGTACGGGGATTGCACAACCCAAAGGGCATGCGGCGGTATGCATAAGTTCCATGGGGCGGTGAAAGTGGTCTTTTCACGGTCCTCTAAAGCAACCTCAATGCAGTTTATATCGAATAACCATCCAAAAGCAATAAAATGCCGAGCCGCTACCCTCTCTAAAATCGATCAATGAAAGGAAGAGGAAAATGGTCTTTCAGGGTGCTTTCGCATTGAGCTTCCGGTAGTCGATGCAAACTCTCCATCCTGTGGGAACTTGGCCCAACACTAAAACTCCCTCGTCGTTGGTCACGGCGGTCCTCCCGCCTTCTTAGGGCACTTACTTGCAGGGGGCTCACCCACTCACTTATGAGCAAGCTGGGTAGATGATCCCCGCGTCTAACAACTTAAGCACCTCGGCCCTAACCCGTCTTTCATGTTGGGGTTAAGGCGCTTGTGAGGTTGCCTAGAAAAGGCTTAACACTTTCCTCAAGAATAATGCGGTGTGTACACACCGTTGGGCTTATACCATGCAAGTCCATGAATGGTCGATAATCAGCGCCCGCTGTGCTCTCTCAATAAATCAAGCAATTTCTCTCTTGATCTTCCTCGAGGGTCGAGGAGATCCACAAAGGATAGGTATCATTGCCTTGCAAAAGGCATACTTAAGCGTGTCCGGTAGAGGTTTTAACTTCTGGTCTATTTGGGCCGGATGGCGGAAGAACCTTGGGAGGAGGGTCGCCCAATGAAACTCAAACATAGGGTCATGTGTGACCCCACACAATTCTCACAAGACTCCTCAAAATTTAACAACTCGACAAGTTCATAGCCTCTTTGAATCCAAAAATGATATTTCCTCGGAGGTAAGGGCAACCTCGAGGGGTCTTTATGCGAGGGCCGTGTATCGATATGCTCTGGACTAGCGTGTCAATCGGACACAACCCTCGAACTCTTCACCATCATCCTCGCGTATTGACCTTTGAACACATCCACCTCCATTCTTTCCTCCCCGACGGATCTTTGGACCTTGCCGGTTTGCAATTCATCACGGCGTTGGAGGTGGCTAGGAAAGGGCGCCCAAGATGATGGGGTCTTTCTAAAGATTCACGGCCAGGGACTAATGTCCAACACGATGAAATCACGGGAATTGAAACTCCCTACCGGATCAACACATCCTCTACCACTCCCTTGGGCACTCTAATACTCCACCTAAGCAGAAGCGTGGATCTGAGTCTCACTAAGGTCGCCTAGGCCCAATCTCAAAGATCTTTGAATAAAGGAGCAAATTCACACTTGCTCCCAAATCCAACAATGCCTTATCAAAATTTTGACTGCTATGGCTATGGGAATGGTGGGACACCCCGGATCCTTGCACTTGGCGGGAATCTCGGTCTATGAGAATGGAGCTCACTTGCTCGGTCGTAACCACGTTGTTTCGACTCTTGGCGCTTTGGTGTGCATAGGTCCTTTAATACCTTAGCACGGCGAGGAAAGGATTCAATCGCCTCCATTAGGGTGATGGGGAATTGAATCTTCTTGAACAACTCAATCATTTTATTGTTCATGCTTGGCTTAGGTCTCTTCACTTGATCTTTGGGGAAATGGAGCTACTTGGTCTTGTTTGGTGGCGTTTGAGTCATGGGGGCAGCGACGTGAGCTCCCCCACCTCAGTGACTCCTCTCTCTCAACTACTTCCTCGAGGCACCTCGCCAGTATCAATAATGACCTCGGGCTCAATAAGCTGGCTCCAAGGGTGGAGCCACGTCTCTGTGTTGGCTGAATAGTCTTATCAATGGTTTTCCCACTCCTGGAATGGTATTTGCCTTAGCCTCTTCACGATTTTGCCCTTGGATATTGGGGCTTGAATTTCCCACAAAATGGGCACTGCTGACTACCCCGGCGGAAACCTACCCTTTTCTGTTGCATTTGGTGATTACAGCGGTGAGTTGGGTCATTTGGGCGTAAGGCCCCAATTCTTTACTGGTGTCGATCACGAAACGTATTTGAGGCGCATGAGGGAATTCATGGAATCCTCAAAGCGGGGTGGTGCGATCTGCGCTTTTAACTGGGGCGGACCGAAGTGGATGGACCTCCCCCTCTACCTTGCTGTAATTGGTAATTGTAAGGAATGACTTGGCCTGGCGAAAGTGCCAGGTACAGGATTGATGGAATCATTTGCGGCGGAGGTGGCGCAGGGAGTTGCGCTTGGCCTCCACCTGTGGGTCTTTGATCTGACCACCCAAAGTTAGGGTGGTCTCTCCATCCCGGATTATAAGTATTGGAGTATGGGTCCCATTCCTTACGGCATTTACCTCTTCGAAAGTATTGACTTGCTCCCCTTAGCGGCTAAAAATCCGGGGCATGCATTTGCAATGTGCCCCTTACACTCACACCACCACATGAGACTTCCTCTATACTAACCTCATACCTTTGGACGAAGTCTGCCTAACTTCTAATTCTTCTAACATGCGATCTTTTACCCCGACTGGGCTTGGAGTCGCTGGTCTCGTAAGGTAGCAGGGATAACATTGGACCCGAAGGTCGGCATCGATCAAAATCGAGAGGGTTCTAACGCCCTACGCCTATCCGCTAGGTCATCCAAAAAATCCCAACCCTCATCCATGATTTTGGACAAGAAGTCGCCCCCCTTACATGAATACTCTATATGCTGGATTGTCTCAGCGTTGAGACCCAAGTGGAAAAATTCGACCAACTGTATCTTTTCAAAACCAGGGTGTGGCATTCTTAGGAGCAAATCTTTGAAACGGCTCCCATGCCTTCACAAAAGTCTCACCCCTTCTCTTGCCTAAAGCCTTGTATCGGCGCCTTAAACTATTAGTTTTAGCCTCGAGGAAAAATACTTTTACGTAAAACGCGTCGCGCCACATGTGCCCATGTGGTGAAAGACCGAGGCTTTTGCATTCTAAACCATCTAAGTCGCCATCTCTTAAAAGTGGCCTCAAAGCGACTTGAGGCGAGGCATTGTCGTATTGGGTAGTGGGCCAAGTTAGACTAACCCCTCAAATATGCTTGCGTGTTCGTGCGGGTCATCGGACTCTCTCCCATAAAAAGTTAGGGGAGACTATTGAGAACACCGGGCTTGGCAATTGAAGGCATTGCGTGCCTCCCGTGTCTGAGGAAACACAATCGGCGGGAGGAGTGGTCCTACCGGGATTCAAATCTTTGCCTCAAAGAAGGGTGTTGTACTACATTTGGTCCCCATATCAAAAGATTACGGTTGGTAATTGATTTCGACCACGACTAACAGCATCTGACGGATTACTTAAACTAACCGACTCGATAGGTAAATCTATATAGAGTCCACTAATGGGAATGGACTCCTAACAGGCTCTCTTTCCGACTCGACGGCGAGTTTGAAAAAACGGACCGACTCGACACATTCTCTATCCTAACCAAACG
Organism: Vaccinium macrocarpon; assembly: GCA_022606695.1. Taxonomy (NCBI): domain Eukaryota; kingdom Viridiplantae; phylum Streptophyta; class Magnoliopsida; order Ericales; family Ericaceae; genus Vaccinium; species Vaccinium macrocarpon. Next base: position 204,932 of record CM040176.1, on the reverse strand, counting down.
ATTTGTGCGATCCGCGGTAATAGAGAGGATCGAGGGTTTACGCTTGACTTGCTTATCTCTACCTATGGTGACTCAATTAAAATTTAACAAACCTAAACCTAACCTTTGTTTGAACCTGCGTCCACCGTCCCGACAACGGCGCCAAAAATGCTTGATTTGTCGGGTGTTTAATAATTCACTCTAATTCCGTCCCAAGCGTAGGACTATAGACCAGGTGCAAAGCATAATAATTAGGAAGTACAGAAGTCGAACCACACGAGAGGCGGTCTACACGGTGTTAACCCTAACAATGCTAGATTCTATGTTTGCAAATGGCTCTCCGGTAGCCACCCCGCCGATCAATTGAGTTACTTAATTAACTAATTTAGACTAATTTTCACTATTGGACTTTTGAATTTAACAAGGAGAGCACAGTAGTGGGTACTACGATTGTCATGACTAGTCTAATTCACATTCACTTTCGGGCCCAATTATTTAGTTAATAGATTTTAGAATATGAAAATAGTTTCCAACAGATGCACACCACTCCTCACCAATCTCTGCGCGCATTTGGAATTGGCAATGCCCGGATTCGTTTGCTAGAAAAATTCCATATTCAAAAACTGCGCATTAATTAAAATGATTGACACTTAGAGGTGGAACACAAATTAAGCTTAGCCACGGGACACCTTCGTCCCGGCGCCGACTCAATCACGACTACTCACTCATTATCGAAAACACAAAGCAAAAATAACACAAACCCTAGATCTAAACATAATTAAATAGTGAAAACGATAATGGAAAATAGTACCGAATATTGCTTAACGGAAGTATTCTTGATTAATGGAAGCAAAACATCAAACCATGCTAAGAATCTTGAAATCAATGTTGAATCAGAGAATATGAGATCTCTGCCGAAAACTTGAAAGACTAAAATCTGTCCAAAATTCGTGTCACCCTAAACTAGGTTAAAACAAGAGTATTTATATCCCCGTTCGAAAATCCCTTAAAAACCTAATAATCCTCGAAACTTATTGCGCGCGGATGACCAAAACGGCCGCGTTTTGGCATGACCCTAAGCCATTCGGTAGCGCTACCTAGAAATAGGTGTAGCGCTACGCCCCTCCTTTTGCTGCGTTTGACCGTAAAAAGCGGCACCGCTCAACACCTCCATAATAGCCTCTCGGTGGCGCCATCGAGAACTTGTGTAGCGCTACCGCCTCTCCCTTTGCGAGCATGTTGACCGTTGACCCTCTCGTGTTGGTTGTTGACCTCTCTTCTATCGCGCTTGTAGCGCCACACCTATTCCCGGTGTAGCCAAGAACATGATACATCCATTTGGGACCCTTTTTAAGCCATCTTGGCGCCCAAGGCATTGGGGGGTAGCGCCCCGGCAGTTTCGACCACCCCATGCACAACTCACTTGCCTTCAACTTCTGATCGACGTGCATGGCCCTGAAGAATATTAAAATCGCACTTATGCACCTCGATTACCTGCAAATCACACTCGCAACACTGAAACACCACATGCACGCATTAATTGGAAAATAAAGCTTAAATCGCATGTAAACTAAGCCAAAAACCCCCTAATTGGGCGCCTATACGCAAGCTTCTCACGCGCCCATCACTGCTGGTAAAACTATTGTTGGCTGTCGTTGGGTATTCATTGTCAAGTATCATCCGGATGGCACTATTGAGCGGTATAAGGCCCGCCTTATAGCGAAAGGCTATACGCAGACATATGAGATTGATTATGCAGAGACCTTTTCGCCTGTTGTCAAGATAAACTCTGTTCGGATTCCTATCTCTCTTACTGCTAATCAAGGTTGGCCCTTATTTCAATTGGATGTCAAGAATGCCTTCTTACATGGTGATCTGATTGAGGAGGTCTATATGGAGCAACCTCCTGGGTTTGTTGCTCAGGGGGAGCGTTCTCGAGTTTGTCGTCTTCGCAAAGCTTTATAGGGTCTGAAGCAATCCCCTCGAGCTTGGTTTGGTCGGTTTAGTGATGTTGTGTTGCATTTTGGTATGCGTCGATCTCATTCAGATCACTCTATTTTCTCTTTTCAGTCTGAGCGTGGGAAAATAATATTGATTGTGTATGTAGATGATATCATTATTACTGGCGATGATCAGAAAGGTATTAATGAGTTGAAGCATTTTTTACAACAACAGTTCCATACTAAAGATTTGGGTAAGCTACGGTATTTTTTGGGTATTGAGGTAGCAAGATCCAAAGATGGAATTAGTTTGTCCCAACGAAAGTATGCATTGGATAATCTTGAGGAGACAGGTTTATTGGGAGCAAAACCTATAGAGACCCCGATGGATCCTAATGTGAAACTTTGTGTGATCAGAGGGAGATATTTCCTCATCCAGATTGTTATCGTTGCTTAGTTGGTAAGTTGAATTACCTTACCAATACACATCCTGATATCTCCTTCGCTGTAAGTGTGGTGAGTCAGTTTATGTCAGCTCTTCGTCCTCCACACTGGGAAGCTTGTCTTCGTATTGTGAAATACCTTAAGGCTCATCCTGGACGTGGTTTGTTTTATCACTCTAATGATCATTTGCGTGCTGAAGCCTTTACCGATGTTGATTGGGCAAGATCACCATCTAATAGACGGTCCACTACTGGGCACTGCACCTTTGGTGGAGGCAATTTAGTTATATGGAAAAGCAAGAAACAAACAGTGGTCGCAAGGTCCAGCACAGAAGCGGAGTATCGAGCCATGGCACACACATCTTGTGAGATTGTGTGGTTGAGAGCTTTACTCAAGGAGTTAGGTTTTGATGTAGAGTTACTTATTCCTATGTATTGTGATAATCAAGCGGCGATTCATATTGCTTCAAATCCAGTATTCCATGAGAGAACAAAATATATTGAAGTTGATTGTCACATTGTTCATGAGAAGATAGATGGTGGTGTGTTGTCTACTCTATTTGTTCTTACAGGAGCTCAGTTGGCTGATATCTTCACCAAATCATTGTTTAAACCGTGTTTAGAGTTTTTATGTAACAAGCTGAGGTTTTGTGATATTTATTCTCCAGCTTGAGGGGGAGTGTTAGAATAGCTTTTGTCCCATATTGCCTAGCTACATATTGTATTCTTCTCTCTCATAATATAAATAAAGTCTTATGTGTTTGGATTCGTTAACACCCTACAGTTCTCTCTCTTCTCTCTAAATAACATTAACAAAAGAATAAATACAGTATAATGAGTGACTGTTCAATTTAGAAAGAAAGACTTATTGGCCTTGGGTTGATGCTCGGCCAAACCACAAAGGGACAATTTTCCCACTAGCAGAATAATTGAGTCGGGTAGCAAAACCACATCATCTTCATAACCTCCAACAAGCAACCATATTCTCTCTCATACCCCTCGTCTCATTGCACATCCTTGTGTACCAAGCTCATTAATTTTGCTGCCAAAAATACTGATCTTTCTTCCAAATTTAGCCAAATGCCAATGTAATTCCCAAGTCTAGGCCCACCACAACCACCAGGTATCAACAGTACATCTAAAGAGCGGCTTAGCCTCCCAAAGAAAAGAAAAATACGTGTACATTTACACAGAGTTGTTCGACGAATTGATAGTTGGTGAACCCCTTGGTTTAGATTGAACCTTTTGGTTTCGAGTTCAAGACAGAACAGGAGGAGCATTTTACAAAATAAAAGTGATGGTTCAAAGGTGAAAAAAATTAAAAAGTACATTCTAATGAGTGAAGATTCAAACGGATGACCTAAGGTTGCAAATGTAGACTTCCAACCGCTGAACCATCGGTGCCTTTGTTAAGAATATATTATATGTATATTAGATTTCTATGGTTAGGGGCCATAATTTCGGCCCAAAGGTGAAGGCCCTATGTGGCCCTATGAAGCGGCCTGATGAGCCTATTCTACGGTGTATATCTGAAGAACGGCTTTGCCTCCCAAAAAAAGAAAAATGTCATTCTGAGCCATTAATTTATCGATCATTATCGGACGGAACGGCCAATATATCGATCATTATCAAGACCATCCACCGTAAGTTTAGGTTTGATTTTGGTAGTTATGTTGAGCCCGAGGGGCTGGCCGGAGGGTTGGCGTTATGGTGGAATAATGATACTGAGATCGAGCTGGAGACCTCGCCGAAAAATCTTTTCCATGCTGTTATTACTGATAAAGCAGATGCATCTTGTTGGGCTGCTTCTTCTATTTATGGTTGTCCTTCGCATGTTGGTAAAGATATTGTGTGGAATGAAATCAGGGAGATTGCTCGGTTTGAAAGATTGCCTTGGCTGTGTATTGGTGATTTTAATGAGATACTGAGTATAGAGGATAAAAAGGGTGGTAATCCTCCTTGTCCTAGGAGACTAGCTTCTTTCCACGCTATGCTGAATGACTGTGATCTTGTGGACCTTGAATTCAAGGGCCCTAAATTTACCTGGAGGAATAGAAGAACAGATGAGGGGCTTATTATGGAAAGGCTGGACATGGCCTTTGCAAACTCAAAGTGGAGGGAAACTTTTGATAAAGCTTTGGTATTTGTGGAGAATGCTGTAGGGTCGGACCACAATCCGCTTGTTCTGAATACTTGTTTTGCATTGAAGAAGGTGGGGAAACCATTTCGCTTTGAGTCAATGTGGACTGTTGAAGAAGAGTGCCAACAAGTTATTTCTAATGCATGGCGGGAACAATATCAGGGGTCTTCCATGTTTTGTCTTTGTAAAAAGTTGAAGGGGTGCAAAGAGAAGTTAAAGGATTGGCACCGCCTTAAATTTGGGGATCTTCGTTTGAAAATTGGTGCTGCAAAGGATCATCTAGCAGAAATTCAAAAGGAGCAGGAACTAGGGCCTAATCCTAGTCTGAATGCTACAGAACAACACCTTATCAGTAGTTTGGAAGATCTTTGGCAGAGAGAGACTACGTTTTGGCATCAAAGATCGCATATTAATTGGCTCAAGCTGGGGGATAAAAACTCTAGATTCTTTCACTTAACCACTATACAGTGACGGCAAAGGAATCAGATTGTGAGATTGAAAGATAGCTTTGGGGTTTGGCAACTTGACGAGAAGATTATTGGGAGTATTATCAAGGATCATTTCCAAAATCTTTATGCTCCTCCTACTAGCAGAGATTTTGGGGATATTCTGTCTTTGGTGGATCCGATAATTACGTTGACAATGAACACTTCCCTGATAAGGCCTGTGTCTCGAGATGAAGTTAGGACTGCTGCGTTTCAAATGGGCCCTTTGGAAGCTCTTGGATCAGATGGCTTTCCTGGTATATTCTATCATTCTTATTGGGATGTGGTCGGAGAGGATGTCTTCTTGGCAGTTCAAAACTTCTTTCAAGGAGGCCATTTGCTTAAGGAGATGAATCATACGAATGTCACCCTAACCCAAAAGTCAGGAATCCATAAATTGTGTCCCAATTTCGCCCAATCAGTTTTTGCCGCTTTGTCTATAAGATTATATCCAAGATCCTAGCCAACAGACTTCAACCATTCATCCATGGTATCATTTCTCAACAACAATCGGCATTCATCCCGGGTAGACAGATCCACGATAATATCATAGTGGCACATGAGGTCTTTCACTTTTTGAAACAAAAAAAAGGGAAAGAAGGCCTATGTGGCCATCAAACTAGATCTCAACAAAGCTTATGACCGAATATGCTGGGATTTTCTAGAGGCAGATATGGAAACTGTGAAATATTCAATTGTTGTTAACGGAGGACAAGTTTGCGAGGTACTCCCTCATAGGAGTCTCCATCAAGGTGATCCATTATCTCCATACTTGTTTCTCCTTGTTGCAGATGTGTTCTCAACCGTTATCAGTAAAGCTATTAGTAATAAGACTTTGGCTGGGGTGAAGTTGAAAAGGAGATGTCCACTTGTATAACACCTATTGTTTGCAGATGATTCATTGGTCTTCTTGGAGGCCAACAGTGTATACTGCTCCAATTTTCTGAAGTTAATGACTGTTTTTGGGGAAGCTTCGGGGCTGTCAATCAATGTTCATAAGTCAAGCCTATTTTTCTCTTCTAACTCAACTGAGAATCAGAAGCAGGATATTATGAATGTTTTGGGGATGATGGAAATGGACCCTAATTCGAAATATTTGGGGTTACCTACTTTCTGCGGAAGGTCAAAAAAATTAGCCATGGCTTTTATAAAAGAGAAGATTATGAGAAAAATTCAGGGGTGGAAAGGTGTCAATCTAAATCAAGCAAGAAAAGAAATGTTCATCAAATCACTCTTGGGATGAAAGCAAATTGAGAGGGTGTGCTTCTGCTGATGAAGTTAAAGCCATCACCCAAATTCCCATCAGTCTCACTAATTCTCCTGATTGTATCATATGGCCTCACAGTTACTCAGGGCAATATTCAGTTAAGTCGGGCTACTTTCAGTTGGTGAAATCTGCTGTTAAAGAAAAGCCTACCTCTTCTTGACCATCATTTTCGTGTCCTAAAAAGATATGGATTGAGTTGTGGTCCATACCCACTGCCCCTAAGGTGCGCCTATTTATGTGGAAAGTCGTTAAAAATTGGGTTGCGTGCCGTGAGAATTTGTTCCGTAAGAAGTGTGCCCCCAATCCACTATGTCCTATATGTGAAGTCGAAAGTGAATCGATCGAGCATGTCTTATTTCGATGTCCATGGACCAGAGCAGTATGGTTTGGAAGAGCCATTGGATAAAAATGATCCATCCTAGCCATTCATTGAAGAGGTTGATTATATAAAGAAGTACGAGATCATTAGGAGATAGCTCAACTAAAGCTCCATGAAAGCTTAGATGGACTGCACCTAAGAGAGTACATGGTAGACCACACTATGAGCGCAATAAAAAATATGTTCTTTTGTATTCCCCGGTGCTCACACTCACTTCCTAACTCTGAAGCAAAAATTAAGATACGTTACCCGTGATCAAACCAATTACTTCCTAACTACGAAGATCAATCATTATGTTATGTTCTTTTGTCCCTATTTCTACTGCATAGATTACTCTCTCTATCAGTGTTGTTAATCCATTTTCAGCACTCGTGTCATTTTGTAAATTGTCTATATCTTTCAATTTATAATGGGTTTCATGATTTTGAAAATTTTGTATAATAGAACTGATTGATATCTATCAAATATAATCAATATTGCATAGTTTTACAGATTCATACAGAAAGATATATACATTTTTTCAAGGGGTATAGAATGGTGAAAGTGGACCAAAAAACACAGACGAAGGAAGTATAAAAACTTCAATCTCGGAGGCGACAGATAAACAATCACTTCTCTTTTTCTGAATGAGGGAAAATTGGGTCTAGGAAAATTGCAGACGCAGTTGTGGAAGATTATTAAGAGATATTCAACGTGACACTTTACTCCCTCCATCCAACAATGAGACTGTTGCCTGTGACTTATTTATTACTACATTTTCTCATCCAAAATTGTTTTACAGAGGCAATAGGATTTGTATGTATCAGATAAGCTGACATGAGTGTAACACTTCTGATAAATAGTCAGCAGAATGACAAAATTCACATTTCCAATTTTTGCAGTTCTCATAACTGTACAAGGATATAACGTTCTAGCTAGATCAAGAAAGGATCAAGGCTTTTACAGCAGTAGAACAAAAGGATCATAATGTAGTCCCAAATCACTGATCTCCATTTATACCAAAGATACGGACTTTGTGCATATTGGGGAACTTGGCAACAACTAGCACAAACACTGCAAGAGTGTTGAAGAAGAGCATAGGGTGTTGGTAGTCGGTTGTGTGTGAAGCTATCAAGTACCTGACACAATTAAATCCAAAAATTGAATGGTTAATGAGTACCATCATAGCTTCAAAATATTTATGAACCAGTTATTCATAGCAGATCACAGAGGGCAAAACATGCATGGACGTTCCATGTTTTACCTTGTTAAACTGCCTATGAATCTGACATCAAAATGATATTTTTAAGAAAACAAGTTGAAACAATCCATATCACATCAATAACTTGAAAGCACTCCACCAAGAATGGTTGCTAAAGATAGCTTATGTGTCCTATATCTTATGTAAGTCACGGGCAGTAGTATCATTGTTGTAAGTTCCAACGAGCCACAAGGCCACAAAATTCACAGAAATCGTAACTTTTTCCGAGATGCTATATCAGTATCAGTCCATATCTATGAAACAATAGAAGTGCGAGATAAATACCCAATGACTATACTTGGGCATGCACCTAAGAAGTACGTCTACTGTCTAGTATTCAGTGTAGGCATCAATAAGTCCAAGCCATGACTGAACACCTCCATATATCAGCCAAGTTGCTCTCAAAAAACCCAAAACTCCACTGTGCTAGTTAACTAAACAAAGTAGAAGAACTTAATCCTTAAACAAAACACAGGTAATCATAATGCTCGACATTTGAGACCAAAACACTTGGGTAGTTGGGTTGACCCAAAGTACCCGTTCCACCAGCTAATCAGCTTGCCACATTTATATCAAAAAAATTCATATAGCCAACCTGTTGTGAGGCCATGGAGTTCAGATTAGTGCCAATATGATTTTCACTAAAGGGTGATTGGAAGGCCAAGACCATTAATAACCACAAACAAACATTAGAAATAAACGAACTGCAACTCCAAAATGTAGTTTTCACAGACATTCGACTTTGCAATGGACAATGTTGGCGAAGCATACTAACTCGTATATAAGTGAATAACATACAATCCAATTAATGCACAATGCATGAAAAACTTGTTTGGAACTTGGGGAAAGAAGTGGAAAGGAAGAGAAAATTTTCAAATTTTCCCTCCCTTTATATGGTTCTTAAAAAGAGAAGGGAAAATTTCAAATTCCTATTCAACTTTCCTCCCATTTTCTCCTCAATTTTCCCTCCAATTTCCTTCTTAATCATTTTCCCTTACATTCCCTAAGTTCCGAACAGTGAAAGCATCGCAAGGTCTCTGCAAATCTAGGTTCAAAGTAAAACCCTAATATGATGAAAGAGAACTTACAGCACCACAGGCACAACAGTCAGAAACTTTCTGTTGCGGGTGAGCTGCTTTCCACTATCTATCTGCTCCCACCAAGTCAGCCCATTATAAATCCCCTGGTCATCAGCAAAAGGAGTTCCTTTCTTCCAATGGAAAAAGTGGTAAGTGACCTAAAAGAGAAGCATATGCCTCAGAAATGCAATTAAGGAATCAGAACATAAATGGAAAAACTAGAGAAGAACCAAAGCTTTCATATCTAACAACAGTGAGACGGGCGCATATCTAGTGGACTAGTCATTAGCAAAGCTTTCTAAATGGTTGTGCTGAAGTAATAATATATCTTGCTTACTCAAGGCAAAACGAGGGGGAGAGGAGTGAGGACAGCGAAAGCTATCATGGAATTTGGATCAACAACAATTCAACAATCAAAACCTAACTAATAGCACACCCAAAAAGGATTATATAAAAATTGCTTGGTCCTCATTTTTTTTTGCCAAATCCTTGCGGGGGCCCTAAAAAACACCTTTCTAAACACATCTAACGGTTCGGATCATCGAAATTTGGCCCGGAAAGTGGAGGTCCGGACCGAGTCCGGACTGTAGAGGTTTAAAAATAGGCCACAAGGCCCACAACCGTTCGATCTTTCTTCATCCAACGGATTACAAAAGAAAAAAAAAAGAAAAGAAAAGAAGAACAAATAGCAGTCATCGTCTTCCTCTTCCTCTCTGCTCTCGCCGACTGAAACAAAAAGGAGTCGCAGAATTTCAGATCTGGCACATGTCACAGCCGCAGTTGCTGCTGCTTTGTCGGAAGGTCAGCGCCCTCTCTCTCTCTCTCTCGTCTCTCTCTCCCTCCGTCGTTCCCATCTTCCTTTGGAGCGCGATCCTGTCTCATGGGTATGCGTTTCCGAGCCGAGAAACGCGGAATCGCGTTTCTCGGGGAGGAGCGTCGCCAAGTGAGGCGTTTCCTGCAACTAAGGACAAAGCACTAAGGCCATGTTCGTTTGGGGTTTTGGAAACCAACTTCTCTCCTTTTCCCAGTGGGGCCACTGACACCCTTGTCCCATTTTCTCTTTCATCCTCCTATTGGGAGGTGTTATAGTAGTGCACAATTTGTGCACAAATGAGTAGGTGGGGTCCATTTTGGAGTCTCATACAAATGATCTAAGCCGTTCATCAACTTCAAAATAATTTTTTGATTGGTCTACAAGAAAATCAGCTCAATTTAAAAACTTTAAATATTTGATCTAATCTTTCAATTTTCATTCAAAATTTAGAATCCTAAATTATGTAGAAATATTAAATAAAAATTAACTAATCAGATCAAGTAGTTACAAAAATCAGATTGAGCTAATTTTTTTCGAGGCGACTAAAATAGTTATTTTAAAGTTGATGAGCGACATAGATCATTTGTATGAGACTCCGAAGTGGACCCCACTAACTCATTTGTGCACTACTATAACATCTCCCAAAAGGAGGATGAAAGAGAAAATGGGAAAATGGAGTTAGTGGCCCCACGGGAAAAAGGAGAGAACCGGGTTTCCAAAACCCCAAATGAAAACGGTGTAAAAACACTCTCCCACACTTGTGTACTAGCATTTTCTCCATTTGATGCACGGGACAAAAAAAAAACTCTCATTGGTGTTTTTGCTGACCCCATGTATCGATTTGATAAAAATGATAGTTCAATTTTTTCCCAGCTCCGTAGTCAATGTGAGCTAACGTTATTTTCATTCTACTTTTATGAATTTAAAATTTTAAGCAGGAGTAATTAAGCAGGAGTAAAATAAATTCAAATAATTTGCAATTGTGACAGATGTAAAATAAACAGAGGAAATAAGCAAAACCTATCAAGTAACAAGTATCGTACTTATTTTTTACCTAATAAAACTTAACTCCCATCTCCCTAATTAGAATTGGGGTTTTGGAGAATTGGGAGGAACAAATGCATTTGTAGAGGGTATGTATTGGCGATTGTCTGATGGGTCGCTTGATCGATCAATTGACTGATGTGAAAAAAACAAATTGACTCCCATCAGAACAACCTTGTGAATTGATATCATAACCGTAAAATCTCAGCAGTCATCATGCCTGCCTGTAAAGATCTGAACTTGAAAATTTCTTCCCTCAGGAAGTGATCAATGGAAATTTAAGCATTAAACTCCATTTGAGCTACCAAGCGATAATCGACGAAGTGTTAAGCATAAAGTCAAAGCCAATTACTTCTAAAACAACACATAAGAAAGTGTATCAATCTCATCAGAAAACTACAACCCAGCACAAAGAAAGCCCAAAACTCCTAGCAAGGTAGCAGGATATGTCATGTCAATCAATATATACATACATACGTATACGCGGAGAGAGAGAGAGAGAGAGAGAGAGAGAGAGAGAGAGAGAGAGACGTACGAGGAAATGGGAGAAATTGACAATGGTCCAGGCCATGCCTGGAGAGCAACCGAAGAGGGAGAGGACGAGAAGCCAAGAGAAGAAGAGGATCAAGATGTAGGTGGTCCAAACCCCTGGGTACGTGAACCACTCCGTATTCCGATTCAGATCCGTCGGTGGTACCGCCTTTACGTACAAATTCGCCATCTTTGGCAATCGACCCTTCTGTTTTCCCTTCGAACTTTCTTCCCGTCGAATTTGACGATGACGATGGCGAATCGATTTTGCTTTTCGGTTAATGTCTTAGCTCCTTTTCGGGCGTTTCGGGCTTGGAACGAGAAAACGAGGCCCCTGATCAAATTAGGCTTTCTAGGCAGAATATTTGATAAAATGAAAATCTCATAAAATTAAGAGGTAATTAAATAATGATTGGTTTTTTTTGACACTATTTAGATTTTTATCCCCTTATTTTACGGAGTTATTTTTTCATCCTTTTTCATTGTGAAATACTTTTTCTACCCTTTTACTATGATATTAACATATACAAGATTATATTTTTTTTCCTAATTTTGTGGAATTTAATAAGTTCCTAATTTTGTGGGATATATTCAATAACTTCCTAATTTAGTGGGATTTAAAAAAAATTTAATTTAATGAGATTCAATCACATCCATTAAGAGAGATAACAAAGGAAATTTTAAATTCAAAAATTTGTTACTAATATGTTGGTGAAATTATAGATAACTAATCAAAAAAAATTAAATTCGTACCAGCAAATATGGTAAAATGGCATACATGAGCCAAATACCATTTGGTGGTAAAAATAAATATCACTACAGTAAAGATGGAGAAATTTTGAATAAAATTGGTAAAAATGACAAATGTAACGAATGACCGAGTAATGTGGTAGACTTATAACTAGTCAAAAAATATGGTAAATATAATATTCCTTTAGAACACGAATCATGGTAAAAAAAAAAAATCACATATCATGGTTTTTATGGTAAAAATAATAATTAATCACTTATAAACATGATAATAATTATTAAATTAAGAATTTGAATCATGGTAAAACATATCAACTACATAATCGAGATTTCATGATAAAAGTATAAAAAAAAAGATAAAAAATCATGGTAAAAATATCGAAACAAATTCCATGCTTCTTTTTTGGTATTTATTTGTAAAATTTTTACAAACATGATAAATTTAATACTTTAATAAGGAAACATGATAAATTAGTTAATACATTACTACAAAATCATGGTAAATAAGGTACATTACTCATTGAAACATGGTAAACTAGTTACATTATTTTAAAACATGGTAAACTGGTTACATTATACATTGAATACCATCTTAATTGCTTTCATGGTAAACTCGAATACCATGATCACCACCATCCTTTTCATGGTAAATTGAACCAACATTCATGACAAACTAAATAACACACTGCTAAATAACCTAAATGAGTATGTTACACGAAACCATGTTAATCATACTCAAAGTAACCAGAATTCATTTTAAGAATGAAAAGATCGTCATATGCTAATGGTACATTTATCCGGTGTTCAATTTGCCAATAATTGTGATAAATGTTTCAGGAAAATCAAGCAAGTCGACAAGTCTGGGTTTTATCATAACGATTGAGACGTTGATGAAGGTCAATGGTGGTCGCCGGCGATGGAGGCCTAACGGGGATAAGAATTCAATAACTGAAGAGCTGCTCTTTTCAACCGCAATGTCCAAGACTTCAGTCTCTTCCCAAACTTGCGAATCAAGTGATTGTTCAGCCCCCGCATCACCTGCACCAGATTTATGAACACATTAATCCATAATTAAAACAAGGATTTTTCGGTACAGCAATTGTGGAATTAAATTAGTTTGGATGGAGGGGTTTCGTGAGCAAAGAAAGAATCCATTGCTGTGAGAAATGAGGAGAAACAAAATAGACCTCGTACATGTACGCAAAAATAATAATAATAATAATAATAATAATAATAATAATAATAATACTACATCCAAACAGACTGAAAGCCAGAGAATAGAGAAATATTACCTTCAGAACTTCTCTCAGAGAAGAAAATCAGTTTCTGGTGTTGAGGTATTACCACGGTGGCTGAGACGATATAGGTCGGTGGTGGTCGCCGCCGAATGACAGTAGAGGTGGGGATGATTTTGGAGGCTAATGTTTTATAGAAAAGGAGAGAGAAATGAGTTTTCAAATCCTTGTTTTTTATTTCCATCCACCGTAATTGGGGGGATTTGATTTCGTTTCATATCCACAAATTGTGGTATAGGACCTCTTTATTTATGAAATCGTCCCAAAATCCTCACTCTATATGTACATATATATAAAAGGGAAAATACGGATTTATTTGAATTTCGGGATGAAAAAATAACCCAAAAAAATGTCAGGGATGAAAACATAAGTTTCAATGCTTCCAATGAGTATTATTTAAGTGCCCCTAAAATTAATTGATTGATTTTAACAAATAAAAAAATTATTTGTAAAACTGATTCATTTTTATTTGTTAAAATGGGTTGATTTTTGAGATTCTCATTTTATCAAATGGAGAACTAGGCCTTACTCACAGCTAGGATTGTAAATGAATTGAGTTGTTCGTGAATTATTCTAGACTCGACTTGGTAGAAGCTCATTCAAGTACTAAATAAACCAAACCTAAACTTTAAAATTAGGCTCATTTAATAAATTAGCCGAACCTGAATCTGACAATATTCAGTTCGATTAAGCTTGCGAACTTGGAGATTATATGCATGTCATAAAAATATCACATATAAGCTTGAATATGTTTAAACTTTTTTACATGAAAATTTTATAACTTGTCATTTATAAACTTATGATGTAATATGTTTTTATAATTTTATATATGTATGTACTTATTTATGTACAAAATAATTTTTTTTATTAAAGTTCTAGACCTGTATGAGAGCAGAAATAACTAAAATTATTGACACTTTAAGGCCTGTGAACAAGCTTGAGCTTAGATCGTCAAATTTTCATCGGGCTCGAGCTCGGCTCGAGTTCGCTTAAAAAATAAATAAATGAATCTGAACATCCAAAAGCTCGACTCAGTTCGGCGCGGTAACAGCCCTTCTCACAGCCCTTTGGCTAATAACAAATCTTTGGATACACCCCACAGAGGTACCTGTTTATATGTAAAATTAATCAATCCACTAATTAATTGACATGTAATCAAAAGTGTCAAACGTTGGCAATTACTTCTCAATGAAGATACATGGGATTAAAGGGATAAATTGAGTAAATACGATGTCGTATTATTTCTCAAATTGAAAAGGCAGTTATTGGCAGTTACAAGCTATTGCTAAAATAAATATTGGCTTTGAAGCCATAATATTAACTGTTAAACACATAAACTCCACGTGTAAACTTGTGAAACAAGGCAATTGGCAGTTAAAACACGTGGAATACTTCTAAAAGGCAGTTATTTCCTTAACATGTTATCATTTGAGTTTGTTTAAACAAACGTGCAGATTTAAAGCTTCTAGAGGAAGAAAGAATTCAAATTCAGACGTGGAGGAAGAATAACTACAAACTCGAAGAGTGGGATTTAGAGTTCGAAGTAAGCCAAAGTTCAAATTTGTTGAGCGAGAAGTTCAAACTACAAACAACGTCTATAAATAGAAGAAATTGAAGAGTGAAAAGCCCCCAGACAAATCTTTAACAAACAGCTATCAAAAAACTGATGTTTGATTTGTTCATTGGCAAAGTAGTTTAGGATTTCGAACCCAGTTCGAAGTAGATTAGGAAGTAGATTAGGAAATAGGTTAGGAAGTAGGTTAGGATTTATCTCGATTGTTCTTATAACAATCACCTTTATCTCGGTTGTTCTTATAACAATCACCTTTATCTCGGTTGTTCTTGTAACAATCACCCGTTCGAAGTTCTGTTACTCTGTATTTGAATTTGGAGACGATTTCGAAGTAAGTTTATCTTTGATTCATAAATCGAAGTATCTTGTTTCTTTATAGTTCTTTGATTTCCTAAGTTTGTTGGTTTGCATTTCTTCACTTATTAAGAAAAATCCTCTTAATTGAGGTAATTGAACCAATAAAACACAATCGCCTGATTAGATTTGGTTTTTCAAAAGTTAATCTGAGGGAGGAGATTGAAACTCTCTCTGGCACGCTCGCACATAATCGTTTTCCATTGCAAAGAAGTAAAAGAACCAAACAGTACCCTAAATGACACCAGGACATCCCGAACGTCAATTTCTGCTTTTGGACAGTTGGGATGTGATAGTGTGCATTTGGGATACGCGTGGTCAGTGGTGGACGGAGGATTCCTATCGCGGGGACCATATTATGTATATTCATAAATTAACATCAAAGTATCATCCTTATACATTAATAAAACAATTTTGAGGTGATATTTCTTTATAATTTTTACCAAAATAAAAATAATTAAATTATAGTAGAAATTTGAGATAATTGGCGGTGAGCGAGGGCTCAGACCCCCCACTTGCTCCCCCTTATATCGGTCACTGTGAGTGGTGGTGTACCTATATCATTTTTGCTTGTATAATTGGGTGAGAAATGAAAGCCAAGGATTGTGATTCCTATTCCTCGTATAGGTGAGATAAGAAAAAATAAATGCAGTTTGGATTGATATGACAAAACATAGCATAAGTGAGAGTTGTTTCTAGCATTTTCCTATACAAGAGAAAATAAAGGAAAGTTTCATACTTGTTTTTGCTAAACTTACCTTTAATACTCTGCTTCCAAAACTAATACGTAAAGAAAGTAGCACTGCAGAGCAGTGAATAACCTAGCACTAACTGGTAATGGTGGAAGGAATGAAACATAAAATTTTTGGGTACCAATGGGTATCACGTGGCTGAGCCTACGTGGTATTTGAACGTTGCATTTGGGCTGTTCAAAAGTGTATTGGATGGCCCAGATCAAAACCCTCCCTCTCCTCCTCCTCTCTCCCCTTTCTCTCTCCACAATCTGGACCATCCAAAACCAAAATGAACGGTCCAAATCACGCATGCGGATATCACGTAATACACGTTCGGCACTGAAAAATTACTTATGATACAGAGAAAAGGTGAATGGGAAGAGGGGGAACTGAGAAATGAGAGAGAAACAATGATACGTGTGTGAAATTGGAAACTCAAATAATTGTTATATTACCCACCATTTCTCTCTCACGGAATCTCACTAAAACTGGTGAGAAAGGAAAAGGGTTGTGTAAGGGGTTTCTCATTCTCACCCAGACTCTCACTATTTCTCACCTCTTTGATCATCCAAACATGAGTTATAATCACTTTTCTATCCAATTTTCCCCCCGTCTAAATCTCTCTATCTAAAGGGGCCTCAATGCACCGCCAAGGGCTCACAGACCTTAGTAATCTGTACTTCTTTTATTTTTCTAATGCTCATCAAAAAACACATGATGAGGCTCCAAGCTTTATTATATTCACTGATTTTTATTTTCTAATTAATAATTTTCACACTCCTTTTTATTAATGCACTTCTCTTTTTTTTTATCCTCTATTTTTAAATTTTATCCTTCCATGTGTGCAAGCGTATATAAACAAAAGGTTAATATTGTAAATTAATTTTAAAAATGACCAAAAAGGGGGGTGTGTGGGGTTGTAAAGTAAGGAAATGTGAAAATCACTATCCTATTTGTTAATGCGGTTATAGTGATTGGAATTACAGACAGGGTACATAAAATTCCTTACTCATAACTTTTAAAGGTGAGTATTCTCTTTGAATTAATATCATGAATAAAATGCTACAATCATATAACACTTGAAAAGGACTAATTCCCTCAAGATAATTTATTTACAAATTGAAAACAAGAAAAGTTCTCCAACTCCCAAAAACATGTTTTGGCCAACGGCCTTTAAGCTAGATGAGTTTCTATACTTATATTAAGAAGTTGGAGGTTCAAATCCCCCTCCCAATACAGTACAGTGTTTATATAATGTCAAATTCTTAAAACAAAAATCCACAAAAGAAATTTATTAAGTAAATTCTTGAGAGTTATATTAGACTCTTTATACTGGATATATATAGGACACCCAAAAGTGTGATTTCTTGACCTAAAAAGGCTACCTTTCTTATTATTTACATTAGATAATGTCTTAGGCACCCAATTTTGAATCACAAAATGTCACCATAAGATGTCATGGTGCACAAGGTAGTTCATTCATCGTTTCTTATTAGAAAATTGTAAAGAAAATTTGATAATACCAAAATTATTATTATTTTTTAACTATCATACCATACTTAGGGCCTCCAAGATTATGAATAAGCCATTCATTATCTGCCCTATTGAAGAAAAGACTCAAAATGCTATAAATATATGTCTTTTATGTGCAACATTTTTTTGGTATCATCAAAACAGTTTTGGCATTTCAGCACTCCATAATGCAAGGGATTGACCTGGTGTTTAAGTATGATACGAACTGTTATGGAACCAATCTATGCTATTTCTGGTGGATGCTAAAAACATAGAACTAATCAATCATCTATAAGAAGCCACATTAGCGACACACGGAAAAACTTGCACCTAATTGCTTGAAAAGTAGGCATATTTGCATCATATCACTATTCATTGCTACCCCTAAAGTTCAAGTTTTTTAAGTTATCACTAGGTTGATGGTGCTTGTGAGTGGCCATATTGGCCATTTATATTTTGCATGCGAGTGTTTGTGCATCTAAAAATAATAGATCATGTGATGATCTCTCTGCATTTGGTTGTGAATTCACACACAGGCAAGCTAACCTTCTTTAGTTCTTTGTATGATAGTGATGTAGCTTTCAAATGGTTTGTTGTGCATAAATAATTGATACAAGTGCTTTCCATTCACCTAACATCAGCTCATGCCAACTTAAATGAGTTCAAATAGAAGAACCCAATTGGATGGCATGTTATGTACCCAAGGTAGAAGGGAAGGTACTTTGTGGCCTAATTTTCAGGTGATCAGATAACTTATTAGAGGTTTATTTTGCCATGCATGATAGCTAGAGATACCAACTGATAAGCTGGAAAATGCTTGCAATTATGAAACAGAAAATGCCTAAAGATGGCCCCTTCATTGGTTCTTTCTAAACTAGATACAGATACTCCCTAACCCTAATAGGGTTTCAACTTTAGTTAGGCTAACTAAAGCCTCCACAACAATGCGTAATTATACGTCTTTACATTAACTTGGATAGTGAATAAAGTGCATTAACTTGGTGACTGATTCCTACTATTCCCCCTAGTGTAAGATATTTACTTCATAAGCATGGCTAATGAGCTGCATGTTTGATCTTATAAAGCACTGATCCACTTTTTGAAAAAAGAAAAGGAAAAAGAGGACCATTGTAGTATTGTACGAACTGAATATTTAGGTCGTGACATTTGCAAAAGTTGAACTTGTTTTTTTAGGTCATCTTATTTCCTCAGTGCTCTTCTACTGGGTATTGCAAATCTTGGTCACTATTTCATCAAGAGAACCTAAAATTGGCCAACCCAAAAAAGGAAAAGTTTTCTTAGTCCTCCAAACATACTGCTTTCCAACATACATAAAGCAATTCAAGCAACTAAAACTGCAATGTGCATATATAGTTTGAAGTGGGGCTGAATCATACCAGCCTTACTGGAAAAAGAAAGACAAATAGTGTCAGTAGTACTTAAATTTCCCTCTGCTTGTCATAAAATCCTTTCTCTGCACCTTATCACTTTCATCATTCCAGCTTTTTGAATTCATCTAAACCCAAAGAATTCTCAGCACTGTCATTTTTTAAGCTTATCAAAGATGGCTAATGAAATAGAATCCTCACGTGGATTACACGGTCTAGCTGCAAGGTTTCTTTCAAAAATTTGGAGGTTTATAGAGAGAGCTTGGAATTTAGGAGTTGCTGAGCCCAAGAAGTTTATCCATTGTCTCAAAGTAGGACTGGCTCTTTCATTTGTGTCACTTTTCTATTACGTGAGGCCTTTGTATGATGGCGTTGGAGGAACTGCTATGTGGGCGATTATGACCATTGTAGTAGTTTTCGAATACACTGTCGGTAGGTATCCCCCTTCAGCCCTCACCATGTACTTCTATTCTCCTCTTTTTCATAGAAAAACAACTGTAAACCTTGTTTTGAATAGGCATTTTTCTGGGAAAATTTCGACTGAGATTGTTTAAATTTGATGTCATTTGCATTAGGTGCAACGCTCTACAAATGCATTAATAGAGCAACCGCAACTTTTCTTGCTGGATCTCTGGGTGTTGGTGTTCATTGGGTTGCCAGTCAATCTGGAGAAAAATTTGAGCCTATAATTCTTGGATCCTCAGTTTTTCTTCTTGGTGCGTACAATATTGGATTATATGTAGGAGCTCAGATTATCTTTTTGTTCTTTTCTTCTCTCCTTTCATATATGAGATTAATTCAAATTCAATCATGCAACAAGAAGATACATTTCAAAACATATCGAGTTTATATGTAGATGACTTGGTAGTGCTCAATCGCAACCGATCTTCCTTGCAGCTTCGGCAGCTACCTTTTCACGATTCATCCCAACGATAAAAGCGAGGTTTGATTATGGTGCCATGATATTCATTCTCATCTTCAGCTTGGTGTCACTTTTGGGATATCGTGTCAATGAACTCATAACAATGGCGCAGAACAGAGTATCAACGATACTGTTAGGAGCCTCCATATGCATTGTTATAAGCATGTTGCTCTATCCTGTCTGGTCTGGCAATGAGCTTCACCTTCTCCTTAATCGTAATATGGAAAAACTCACAGATTCTTTGGAAGGTATACTCCTAATGCTAATCATACAAAATAGACATTGCATTTTGTTGAATTTACCAAGGGATCTTATGCAACTTGAAAATTCAGGATGTGTAGCAGAATTCTTTAGCAATGGAAATGGGAACACTAGCAATGAAATACTACAGTAAAAAGCTGCAAGGATACAAATGTGTACTCAATTCAAAGGGAACTGGGGAGTCCCTGGTATTTTCCCTGAATGAATGTTCCGAGCTCTGACCAAGCTAGAGATTAACTGATTACCTGTTTGGTAATCACTTCATTTTCTTTGTTTTCGTTTTCAACCCCCATTGTCATTTGTTTTTCGCATTTCAAGATATAAAAAATAAAGTGAAAAGTTATATTGTTTTCACATAGATTTTCTTTTTGCACAAAGATAGTTTTTTGAAATTCAAAAACTCGTTCTCTCTTCAGATTTGAGGAAATGGTCGTTTTCTATGTTCTTCAGAAAATGGACAGTAAAAAAGTCACGGAAGACAGTATCACAGTTGGAAGTTCTAGTAACTTTGTTACGTTTCCAACAGGCTAATTTTGCTAGATGGGAGCCCACACACGGGAGCTTCAACTTTCGACATCCGTGGAAACAGTACCTCAAGGTTGAGGCTGCAATGCGCAATTGTGGTTTCTGCATTGAATCTCTCAGCAGTTGCATCAACTCAGAAGTCCAGGTAAATCCACTTGTTTGAACTGTTTCTAAACTACATATCATTCTCCACCATCGCTCAAAACTGAAATCCTTAATTACTACAGGTACCCGAGTCTCTAAATAAGAACTTAAGCCATATTTGCATGACATTGAGCTCTCATTGTTCCCAAGTCTTGAAACAATTGGCAGCGACAGTGAAGACCACGAGAAAATCGTCTATAACAGATCAATTAGTTGGAGAAATGAACTTCGCAGTTCAAGAGCTTCAAAATGCCTTGAAATCTCTTCCCAATCAGCAGTTACAAATTGATGCAAAAGGAGAGCAAACCACAAAACAATTCACAGTACCTCTCATGGAGATTCTTCCGGTGGCCACAGCAATATCTTTGCCGATTAAAATTGCATTGAGGATTGAAGGAATTGTTGATGCAGTTAATGAACTAGCAGATTTAGCTGAATTTAAGCCTTCAATCGATGAGCAATCAAAACAGAGACAGTCCACTTCAGATAAAGCAGATGATGATACCATAGAGGCCCTTCAGATAATCATCATGCGTTGATGTTTATGGTCATTGTCCATGAATACAATAAAAACTTCTGAATTTGTGTCTTAAGAAACCGTGAAGTGTACGATCTGGAAACTTTGAATCTCTGTTTATTTCTTGAGAAACTGTAAAGTGTACAATCTGATAACTTTGATCATCCCCACAGAGAACTCGCCCGCAACATGCAGGCTCCAATTTCCATTCACAATACTCAAATTTGGAAGCCCAGGAAATACGTCCATTCAGTCTGTCCTTCAGTCACAAACCGTTTAATTCACAACACGGGCAAAAGATATTTAGAGTAACGGATGTCAAGTCAAATTTCATAACCACAAGCTGCAAATAACCAAGCTGGGTTTGAGTCTCGGATGGGCTTAGGACTGTTCTTAGCTTAGCGAGGATTACGATGCGATCATTCCTTGTCCCTTTAGTCTTTGTAATATTTCAAAGATTAATTATAAAACATCTACCTTTCAAAAAAACAATAACCGAGCTGGGTCCAAAAACCTTCATCTAGTTCTGATTTCCATCTTTTTACTTTTTCTCTCCATAGTTAGGTTCCACTGATGGGAGAGGTCCATGTTAGAAAATCCTTTCCGGAAGAATGCAATTCCTAGCATCTACAGATGCTGTAAATCAAAGCACTAAAAATAATTCTATTGCATCAAATTTGTAACGAATTTGAGACAGTTCAGAGGGAGAATGTTGTGCGGATTGGAGATCCCTACGTTCTATATCCTGTGATCATGTTCCTTGGAAAGTTCCCTTCTTCCATTTCACAGATCTGGTAACAATGGTCCAGAGTGGTTGAGCCCAAAATAATCCAATTATGTTCAAAGTTCCAAACATTGGCAAACATGTGCTCTGATATTCTGCCAAATCCAAAAACAGCCACAAGCATGGTTACTCTCCAGTCGACTCAGAGTCTATCCTTTTTGCTCATTCCAAAATTTCTGTATGCCAGTAGAAGCAATCCAATACTCCTATTAATAATGCCAAAACTCCCAATAATAGCAACAATAGTAACCGGAAGAAGAACAAGAATCTAGAGTTTTTCATGATCAATGAAACAACAAGAGAACAGCAAGAAATGGAATCTGATACTAACTTCACACAGCATATCACAAACAACAAGAACTTCATTCATTCCCAATTTTGATAAATACAGTATCCATGGAACAATATCCGCCAACAAGAGGCAGTTTTTGGACCACACAACTTACTGTAGTACAGAAAACTACCAACTGATTCTGTAGTTTATTAATGCAAATTACCAACTTATTTTTGTTAAGGGCTAGACCATGTACACAGCTTCAATGTTGAAACCCATGAAGTTCATATTACCTGGCAATCAGTTCGTCAGAAACATCATTGTCCTCTTCTTCTTTGCCACCTTCTCCCCACCCAAGGTTCACAGCCAATTCCTCCACTGCTACCTTGATAACATCAGATCGGACACCAATATCAGTAGCATACCTGCTCATGCAATACATCCCAGCTGTTACTGTCGCCACACCAATTGGGCTTGGCATCAGCAACTTTAGAGGGGAAGAAAGAAGGGCAGCTAACGGAGCTCCAACGACAGAAGAAGCTTGCCCACTTCTTCCAACCCCCGACCTCTCGACTATCAGCAGGCCAGTTTTGCAGTACAATGCAAAGTCCTCACAGTTATTCTGAAATACATCATAATTTCCAAACCCATTTTGAAGCAGATACATAGCTCTGTGAATAACTGTTTCAGGTGAATCTGACATTGCAGTTGTACAAGTGCCACCTCGTACTTTGGCAAGGAAAACAGATGGGGTAACACCGTATTCAAAGGAGTAAAGAGATCCGTTCCGAAGAAAGCAATCGAGGCAGGTAAGTACCACTCCACTATTGGGTTGTCTGAAACCACAGTCAGGAAAAGTGGGACAGGATGAGGGGAGGTCATATTTTTCTTCATAGGAGTTGGGAGAAGACTCTGTGCTGGAATTTGCATCATGCCTGGGAGTAAAATGAACGACTTTGCTTCCCCCAACAAAGATACCTGAATCATTAGACAGTGTGAAATTGAAAGGGGCATGAAATAGTTGCTACCGAGATGCCACATGATTGTGCAATCTTGAGATCTGACACCCAAGATGTTAAACTTCAACAATACAAGGCTTTTCCAGCTTTCAGATAAAGATTTTGGACATGCATGAGAACATGGAAGTGTTGTGCCTAAACTTGAAGTACGAGAATATAAACGAATCAACAAGAAAGAATGAAACACAAGATTTACGTGGTTCCCTTCAAGCAGAAAGCAACAAGGTACATCCACGGGGAAAGAGTAAGAGGACTCACTATAAACGGAGAGAGAACAACGAGCCGGCTATAGCCGTAACTCAATTTGAAGCACCCAACAGATATCTAAGGGCAAACGTATCAAAAATAGGATAGAGACACACACAAACTCCCCAATATCTAATCCCTTGAAAAGACTCCAAAAGACCCAAACCCTAGCAGGCCTAAGGCTGCTATTTATAACAAAGTCTAGAAAATTAGGTAAAAGGCCTCAATACGCCCAACCCACAACAAACCGCTTTCATCCCGTGTCTAACCATCCGGACGGACTTGACTTCCGTCCGGACGAGAATTGCAGAGAGCTCCCCACGAATTGAAAACAAAACCGGCGCGCAACTAAAGCTGGACCTTTCTTCCAAATGTCCAAATTCAAGGTAAACTCCAACAATTCTCCACCTTGACTTAAATTCCATCAAAATCAACAACATAGGCAATCCTCTCAACACTCGCTCTTCCCCCAAACCCAAACACTCCCCATGGGGCGATCACCAATGGCATGAATGATCAAGGCTTGAGCACGCCCACTTGATCTTGTAAAGGCGACTAGGAAAACCCAACCACACATGCCTCCAAATTGACCCAACCCCACCCAATCCATCCCTCAAGAATGTCAATGAAGATCCGCTCGAACTTCACGCTGAGCCAATAACAAAACTCCTCACGGAGTTAATAACCGAACTCCACCACGAAGTTAATGACCCAAACGAACATCGACCAAACGTACCCATTACTATTGCCACTATTGCTCAAATTCCCCACGAAGTTAACCAACTCCACCACGGAACTAGTATGCAAAACTCGCATACCCCCAAACTGAGTTGAAACCGAATTCAAACCAACAGATGAAGACCCCAACAATATAGCACCCTCAATCGTACAACCATCAAGCAAATAGAGGATCCCTGATTGCCGACCCTGCAAGAAAACATGAGCACCCTTCGAACCCTCAAGACTCCACCTTTAGCAATATGCTTCTAACCTATAAAGTCAAGAGTACCTAAGGAGAAAAGGTTCCTCTTCAAATCTGGTACATGCCAAACACCAAACAATGTTCTTACAAATCTATCAAGCCTTCTGACTTTAACAATTCCCCTCCCAACAATTCTACAGGGAAAGTTATTCCCCATAAGAACTGTACCATACCGACCCCTTCATATGCTACGAAGCACTGACACCTCTCCAGGACCCCGTATCGAAGTCTCGACACGGGGACACGACTGGAAATGTGTCCCGACACGCCACATGGCATGGGACATGGCTAAGCAACTTTTTTTGGATGGGAACACAGGGGGGAGAGAGAGAGAGAGGTGACATACTTGGTGGATCTCAGATCTAAAATATTAGGGCTTCAAGTGAATGTCGGCTGATGAGGAAGAAATGGGGGTATATATGTGCTAAATTATAGTTTTTACCCTAAGTTTTTTAGTAATTATAAATTTACCCATTAAAGTTTTAAAAAAATTCAACTTTACCCCTTAAAGTTAAAAAAAACTTCAATTTTACCCTTGAAAGTTTTTCAAAAATTCAATTTTACCCCTGAAAGTTTTTAAAAAATTCAATTTTACCCCTGAAGGTCTTTAAAAAATTCAATTTGACCCCTAAAATTTTTAAAATATATAATATATATTTATATATGTAAATAAATATATAAATAAATATACACGTGGCGTGTCCCCCATAGTGTCCGTGTCCCCATTTTTTTTAAAATTGTCGCATCCCCGTGTCTGTGTCTGTGCATCATAGCTCATATCTATCGAACCAATCTCTTTGCGGACACATGTGGCAAGAACAACCAAAGTCCAGAATCCACTTGACATCCAAACGGAAATCATACACACACCGAAAGAGCAAAAACTGAATTAGGATCTTCTTCAACAATACCACCAACAAGAGAACCTTCCTTCTCCTGAAACTTGTCCTTATTTTTTTACCTAGGGCAATTTCTAACCATGTGCCCATATTTGTTCTAGTAAAAATACTGCACCTCATCCTTATGCATGGAACAAGAGCCAGAAACCCCCTACTACTAGAATCCCTCTTGACTGTTCTTCCTCGCACCACCAAAGCTTGTTCATGATCATGAAGACTACTCTCACCAAATACCTTTTTGCCCAATTCTTTTGAATACAAACCACACTTTATGTCCATAGAAATTGTAACCTTCTCATACAACAAAGTAATCACAAGTGTTCATATGATGCAAGCAAAGAACACAAAACAATAAGGGTCTAATCTTCATCATCAATCAAAACATCCATATTTTTTAAATTCATAATGATTCAATTCAACTGATCTATATGGTCTTTTATGGGGTACATCTTTCAAGTAAAATGAATAAAGTCGTTGCTTCAAATACAACCGGTTGGTAAGCGGTTTCATTATGCAAATGCTTTCTAACTTCAAACAAATATCGTCTGCTGAATCCTCCTCCCCGAACTCGCGAAGCACATCATCAGCTAAGCACAACTAAATTGAATTGAGTGCCTTTACATCAAGATCCTTAAAAACACTATCCTACATATCAATAGGCTTCTTCGACTTCCCCAATAAAGCCTTGTGTATTCCTTGTTGCACCAGCAAAGCCTTCATCTTGACATGCCCTAAACTAAAAGAAGTGCTATGCCCATCAAACTTCTCAATTTCGAAACAAGTCGCCATCGAGACGATTACCAAAAACACACGCAGTGGAAAACAAAAGCCTCAAATTGAAAACCCAGTGCTCTAATACAAATTTAATTTGTCGAAACTCGAAGTACTGAGAATATAAACGAATCAACAAGAAAGAACGAAACACAAGATTTACGTGGTTTCCCTCAAGCACAAAGCAAGGATGTATGATCACGGGGAAAGAGAAAGAGGATTCACTATAAATGGAGAAATACTAACAAGTCGGATATACTCATAACTCAATTTCAAGCACCCAACAATATCTAGGGACAAACGTCTCACAAATACGATAGAGACACACACAAACTCCCTAATATCTAATCCTTGAAGAGACTCCAAAAGACCAAACCCAAGCAGCCCCCAAGGCTGCTATTTCTAATAAAGTACAGATTATTAGGTCAAAAGAGGCCTCAATATGCACAGCCCGCAACAAGTCGCGTTCACTCCATGTTCGACCATCCAAACGGGGATTCAGGGAATTCCCCGTGAACCGAATACTGCACCTTTCTTCCGAATGTCTAAATTCAAGGCAAACTCCAATAGAAACATCATGATTATGGAACCTTAATATCTTGAAGACACTTAATTCGTTGTTGATCCCAAAAAAAAAAACTGATGCTAATCAATATAATAAGTAATAAATACTCATTGCGGTGAATTTCTTCTAGACCTATGACCCAACTAAGGTTTGTCACTACCCAACAATCTATAATGTTCACGTGTTGGGTTAGGGACAGGCAGGAGTTTTGCAATGAATCTACTATGGGTACGGGGAGTGCTGGGTTAGCTTAATTATAGTTTTCGTTATGGTTATAGTATCATACATAAAATGTAGGAGGGAAATATACATTTGCATCAGGATATGAACCCAAAGTGAATAATGGCACCGGGCAAGTTAATTAGTTCTCACCTCCCATGTAAATGTACAATAGGACTCAGATACTGATGCAATAATCACAACTTTTATAGGTTATAAACCCACTGCAAATAATTGCACAGAACAGGTTAGTTGTTTCTTGTATCCCATTCAAAAGTACAAATGGGACTCAGGTCCTGATGCAATTACCAAAAATTTTAAAGTTTAGGCTGTTAACTGAATCTTGTACAAGTAGATGTTCGACAAGGAGCATAATGGATTGATTTAACATGATTTAGACGAAGCGATACTTCTATAGGCCCATTGAAACAGTATGGCAGTAGGAAAAGAAAACAACATATGCTGATGTACTTATACCCATAAGTAGCCCACCAAAAGAAGTAAAAACAAGTATCAGACACAGATCAAAACTTAGCTCTTCTAACTTGGAGTAAGTAATGTTGGATGGCCGGTGAAAAGATAGCCTTTTTAGCAGCAAGTTGCTATCGACACCGCATGAGTTACAACGCATAGGATAGGATGCGGAACAGACCATTGCTCGCCCATTAGTTGTCCTATGATGTTTTTGTGCAATCAGAGAGAACACAAGGAACCCCATGATCAATGTTTTAAAAAGCATGCTTAAGCGCAAGGCGAGGCGAGGCAAGGCGAGGCGCACCTTAAGTGCTTCATAGGGTTACGATTAAGCGCAGAACCATTAAGCACACCTTAAGCTCTGAAGTGCAAGGCGCATGAGGCACACGCTTTTGTGTATTTTGCTTAGATTTCATCCTAACCCTTCATCTTATAAAAAAAAAAAGTCATGTGCCAAGTGCCCCAAATAAAATCTCGATAAACCTCTACATATTAACAACAGAACAACAGCCAACAGAGATCAAAAAGCCCTAAAATAATTCGAAGGGCTCTAGTTCAAAGGGGGCTTCAGTTCTAGCCAGTCTGATCGATCTCCCTTCTATAAATATTCTTTTTCTTTTTTTAATCATACTTCATTTTACATATCGGAAAAAAAAAAAAAACATTTTGGTAAATAACTCAGGTCTGATTTTTCTTTTCTTCTTCTTCCTACCGCGACGAAGGCAAAGACAAGGGCAAGGGTTTCAAAAGGAAAGACAACAGTTTATGAACTTGTAGATGAGGATGTAGGAGAATGGGAAGAATGGGAATGTGGAGAAATGGTTGAGTCCAATGAGGAGGAAGAAGAAGATGTGGAAGGATATAAATCAAATGATGATAGTGAAGATGAAGTTATTGGTGTTGAGGATGACGATTAATGCCTATGCATGACACTATGATAGCCATGACCCATGACTCTAGATTTAATTGCCATTGCCATGAATCATTTTGTTGAGTCTCTAAAACTATTCCGTTGTTGAAATGTTATGTTTTATGCTTTTATGACATTTGAATGTTTTATAGGTGTTTGCTTGCGTTGAAAGTATTACCTATATTTGAATTCTACTTGTTCTAAAAAAATGTGTGTCTCAAAAGACGTGTGCCTAGCCTTGCGCTTGCGCTTAAAGCTCCAAGGGACCATGGCGCCTCAGTGGGCCTATCACTATTTAAAACACTGCCCATGATCAAGTCAACAAAATGAATCGAAGCTCTACTTTCTCGGGTGCCTCCTTTTTCGCTTTGACCAGTAAAAGACGCTCGGTGCTGCTCTGAATAGTCCACTTTTACCACAAAACACATTTGAACCATCTTCCGTATAAATTTCTTATGTATCAATTGTTGCATCGGTCCTCAGATACTAGGATGCTTTAATTAGTCAAGGAATGCAAATAGAAAGAATTTGCATGGAAAGAAATTTAGCAAAATAAAATCAGAAAAACAAGCACATTATGACCGTCTACCATAACCCAAATCCCCAAATCCAATTGCATAACTGCAACAAACACAAATCCAAATCCTTTACTTTTGCACTTCCCAGTATATAACCCAAGTCCAATTGTTCAACTCCATCAAAATTTTAGCCAAAAATAGATAGAGATGAAAACCCATAAAGGCAGAAAGAAATCAGATAAGAATATATACATAGGAACAACCATGATGTCTATAAACAGGATTTAGGAGGAGGACCCACATTTCTTGTTTCTGCGAAGTTGTGGAAAATCACAGAGGTAAAGAGAGGTGCTTTGTAGAATTGAGAGAGAGAAGGGTTAAAAGAAGCCGATTACCATGGTGAGAGTAAGCGAATACAGCTCTGTAAGTGTAGATGTGGTCTCCTGCTTTGATCTCATTTCTCTCTACTCTGTTGCTGAGGAGGCCCATCTCTCTCTCTCTCTCTCTCTCTCACCTCTTCCCTGAAATGAGGCGACTTTGCAAGTCAAATTGTTTATGCTAAATGAAACCTGCATTTTTATTATCATTACAAATTAGATTTAGAAAAAGACAAATATTCCTCTCTGTGCAGAAAAAATAATACTCCTATAATCAAGGTGGGTAGGAGAGAGAACGAAAAAAAAAAAGAGAGGGAAAGGAGAAGAGAGAGATGATTGGCTGACCAAAGCATCTGATGAACTACTACCCCCACCGATTCAACGTTGTGGATGAGTGACAATGATGTTTCTTCATCTTTTCCTTTTCTTTTTGGGCTTTTAAGGGTCCCTCTGCTTTTGACTCGTGGAAATGGGAGTGATGAGATTGGGCTCCTCAGCACAGAAAACCCAACGGGTGTTTATACGATATGGCCTTGCTTTTCGCAGCCATGATTGATATTCTGATTCTTCTACACGTAGTTCAAGAAAAGTTACACCGGGGTTTAATTAGGTATCCCCAAAGCCACGTCGTGAGTTGTTTCACAAAGTTAATGTAATAGTACCTTGCCTACGTATCACGTTTTCCACTGTAAAATACTAGGGTCTCATTTGATTCGCGGATTGAAATAGGTGGGATTAATAATCTTGAGATTGGTAGTCCCGGATTATTTATCCCGGTATTAATTTTATCCCTGAGCTACCCAATCCTATGTTTGATTCAAGTGAGATTATTTATGGGATAAATTTTTTTAATCAAAAACATTTTCTTTTGAAAAAAAAAGAGTTAAAAAGTTTTTTTTTAAAAAAAATCTTTTAAAAAAAAATTGTGGAAAACAGTTTTTGGAAAACATTATTTTTTTGAAAAAATTAAATTTTTTTTAAAAATAATTTATTTTAAAAAATTATTATTTCCAAAATAATTCATTAAAAAAAGTTTTTTAAATAAAATATTATCTCCAAATAATTTTGTATAGATATATTTATTATTTTGGTAAACTCTTTTTGTATAAATATAGTTTTTTAGATAAATAATTATTTCCAAAAAATCATTTTTTGGAAAAAAAAATTTTAATTATTATTTTTGAAAATAATTTTTTTATGGAAAATATTATTTCAAATTTTTGAAAATAAATTTATAAATTTTTTATTTTTATTTTTTGTAAATATTTTAAATAAATAAAAAACAATTTTGAAAATACTTGTCGAGAACAATTCGAATATCATCCGAATATTTTCGTAAACAATCCCATCTTTTTCAATCCCACTCAATCCCACCTCCCCCCAGGATTATTTAGTCCCACGCATATAGGGATAAAAATAATACCAGGATTAACAATCCTGAACATCATTTGGGAACTAAACATGGGATAAGCCAAGAAGTGGTACGTTAGTCCTATCCCAAACAGTTAATCCACGAATCAAACGAGGCCTAGTAGTATAGTTTGATCCATTCGTGAACTTGTTTCTTTACTTTACATAATCACGAATAAACAAAGAAAACTAGTTGAATTTTTTTCCTTATGTTTCATTTTGCTTAAATAAGCAAATGAAAAATAAGATGGTGAAACCAAACAATCGGCGCATAAATGTGTAGTTATAATTTATCCTCATGTCTTGGAGTCAAACTTTACTCAAATTGTGAAATCGAAACCTATAACAACATGGACATCCCTCTACTTTTCAAAGCATAGATTAAGTCTCATTTCTTATGGATATGAGTTTTTTCTTCTTCAAACAATTTTTATATTAAAATCTAGCTTGCAAATCATCTGATGCAAAAATAATAACAGGTTTTATAAATTTGAAATTTAACATTATGGCCAAACTAGTAAAAAACATGCGATAAATTTCAAACGTGTAATCATGGTGAACACAATTGACAAATCCTGTTTGGGCATATTTTCTGTCCCTTTTATAGTGTTTAATTTTTATTTTGAGTTGTCCCTTAATAAGTGTGTTTTAGAAAGTTAGTAGGTACATTTTCTATTTTACTCTTAAAAATAAATTCCTTTTTGAAAAGTTAGTATGTATTATTATATTAATTATGGTAAGTAATGAAAAGTAGATGTAAAAGTGATAAAAATTTATGTGAGAAAAAATAAGTTGGAATTAGGAGGCTATACATTTATAAAGGGACGGAAGAAGTAATTGATACATAGTTCTTCTTCCTTTTATTAGTGTTATAGGGCAAATCAAAGGATGACTCTAAATTCAAAGTGAGGATTGTGATCTTTTTCTTTTTCTTTTTTTTAAATTTAATCAGAAGGATAGTGATCAACTTGGCAATATTACCAAGGCAAGTCTGTTACTATGCCTTGGCCACATACAGGTCATTTCTCCTACTTCAACACTTCAACACAGAAGTTAGCCTTTCACAACAATAGAAGACTGGGGTTTCATTAGTAATAACTCTCAAACTTCAACCTGCTTAAAATACTGTACATAACGTCAAATTTCCAATGCCGCAAAATGGCTAGAACTTTCCGGACATGTTAACACAGAAGATGGCAATGAATTCTGACCTGAAAATAAATAACACTGTAGAACAAGAAGCTGTACGCCACACTTTATTGAACAGAAAATAATATTACATCAATTACATAAATATCCCAATAATCAAGAAGAATGACTATGATTTTTTCCATCTCTATTCCACAGGTTAAAAACGCCTGAACCATATACGTACACATATCAAACTCTGGATAAGGTTACCTAATCGTTTAAGGTATATATAGCCATTTACCTAACTTCCTAAACAGATGTTCCAATTGTAGACTTCTACATCAAACTCTGGATCCCGTTCTAACAAATGGGTCAATTCCTTAGCGGACTCAGCATCCTTGGCGAGTAACAATGCAAAACCCCCACCACCAGCCCCCACTAGCTTGTAGCCACAACAGTAAGGGTCAGCAAATGCAAAGAGTTTATCAACAAATTCATTGCTGCAATAAGGGTCAAGTTCCTGATGCAACCTCCAAGCCTCCAACATAATCTCTCCTAGCTCATCTACGTCACAGTTCATTAAAGCTTCCCTTCCAATCTTTGCCAGCTCAGCAAGACGTTTGATACTGGATACAAGCAGGTTGTCACGTCGGAGATACCGTATTACCACCTTTTGCAGGACTTGGTGCGCAAGTCGAACCTACATGGTAATTGCAGGCTATAGTTTCAGAGCAACTAACAAAACACACAAAGAAACCCACCCAACCAACCAGCAGAAAAGAAACCCAGAGGAGGAAAAAAGGAAAGAAAATGTTTTGGACACATGTCCGGGCACAGATGTGTTCAGAGCCGTCCAATATTTGTGGGTCCCAAGTGCATCCATCATATGGAACCCAATATTTGTGGGTCCCACGTGCATCCATCATATGGAACCCACATGCATGAGACTGCTTGGTAGCACAGACGTGTTTGGAGTCGTCCAATATTTGTGGGTCCCACGTGCATCATATGGAACCCACATGCATGAGACTGCTCGGTACACATTTGTGTCCTACCACTGCCCAGGAAAAATGCAATAAAATATTTAAATGAAATAGAAAGCAAGCCAGAAAAATGAACTCAATTGCACCAAATCCAAACCCAAGGGTAAAGGGTGAGGGAATATCCCTTAAGTGAATATGGCTAACACAAACTTTTAGTTCATCAAATTACTCAATTACGTATTTTTATCCTCAACTCGAGCCTTTTTCCACCAATTGACTTAACAAATTACATTTGAGCCTAATCAAAGTGCAAGAGGAGAACGGGGAATTAATGGGAAAAAAATCGTGGTGTATTTGTGATAGTGCAGTGTTGGAGTAATTATAAATAACTGCCATGCATCAAAGGCAAAAAAGATCGGCTAGAATGTAATACATAGTTTATGGGCTTCTATAAATGGCAAGGTCCAACTGAGATACAAGGTTAGCCAGGACTCCCACAGCCTAAGACCCTCAATTAAATTTCACATCCAATAGCTATTCTAGTCTCAAAACCAAATTTTATGGACAAGCAGTACAGGAATCCAGGACTCTCACTACAATTAGAAGTTAGAACATCGTAGATATAAAAAAAATTCACATAAAGTTTCCAAAAGAAACATAAAACAAATGAAAATCGTGCTTACTTGACCCGTAAATACCACAAGCAGTCGTTGCTGCAACTCCCTAACTAACGGAGGTGAAGCCAACAGGGGGACAACTTGAAGCCGCAATGGTACTCCAGGAAAACTGGTTGTAAACTTGATGCCAGGATATAAACCTCCAATTTGATCCTGCCAACCTCCACCTGTTCCCATGAGCTGCTCTAATACCAAAACAAGTCTTGCGACATTTTGATTACTTTCATCTCCATCAGTTATTTGGAGAAGTCCCTTGACAACAGCTGCTGCTAAGATGCTGGAAGTTCCCAAGCCACTCCCACGGGGAACATTGGCCCATGTTCTAATCTTCAATCCCATGGACATAAGAATCTTATCATGGACAATGCCAGTCACTAGCAGTGCAGATTTGACAAGACGGAACGGATCATTGCTGTCAAATGGAGTTGCGATATGGGCAACATCTTCAATAAACAACTGGTTTCCAGCATCATCACTGATTGAAACCCCAGTCGTTGTTGTCATGTCTATGATGGTGCCAATTGGAAGAGAACCATCCAAAGTTATTGCCATATTCAAGACACAACCAGCACGCTCTAAGCTCCATGGAGGAGTATCACTCCAACCACCGACGAAATCTACCCGAACTGGTAACTCAACCTTTGCTGTTCTAGAGCGTAGTGATTTATCCAAAAGGCCCTCAATATTGATAATCTGACTTTCTTTCGAAAATATCCTATTAGAGGATTCAGTAAAACATTCTGCAAACACAAAAGATAACCATTTAGTTGAGACAAAGCTCTTCGTAAACTCGGTGGAAAAATTACTGTAGCAGATGAAATTGATTGCAATAGTACTGAGAGAGCATGGTAGTATGGTACAAGCTTGAATAAAAATTGGGGGAGAAAAGCATCATATGAAGTACTTCGAATGGGAAAAGTAAGAGTGTTAAGCAAAATGAAATGGTAATACTAACAACAGAGAACAGCTGACATAGTTGATCCTCGCAGTGGATTAAAGATATCATGTTTTTCCTTCACTGTTTTCTTTTCAACTTAATACAACTAGACATGAATTTCATGATTACCTTTCAAGCCATACCTCACAGCTAAAGCGGTTTCTTCTGCCACTGCAGCCCAAACTTTGTGTTCGAGTTCACATGCTGCTGTTTCTTCACTGCAAGCTCGAAGAAGATCAACTTGCACCTGGTATGCCCTGCTTTTGGGAAGGATCTTAGAGTTCTGGGCCAGAAGGTTGGGACACAAGGCCAGGAAGTCTTTACACATTTCGACTCCTGAGGCTTCTTTTTGGAGAATTTCTTCACACAACTGAGACAAGTTGCGGCCAAGCAAACCGAAGTTAAGGCAAGCTTTGACAATCCCAGCTGCAAGATCTGCTTGATGATTTCCGGAGCCAAAGCACATTTGTGAGAAGTCAATTGATCTATGCAATTCCTCCAAACTGACGCGCTCGGACTTTTTCCATAAAAGAAGCAAGCGTCCATTTATTTGGTCACTCAAGCCCATCAGCCACGTTGCAACATGAAGCATCTCAAAATAAGAAAGAATGGGGAATATCTTTGCATTCCACAAGCACTTCTCCTGAGAAATTGTTGAGCTCCACAAATCAGTTTCTTGAATGCCCAAATCATCTAAAACCTTTTCCCATGGTTTCCCACAAAAAGTTCCACCCCTTGAAAGAGAATTTTTGGGGTTATCATGGAGACCACAGTATACAATAACTCTTCCAGTGCATCCTACTAATGGAACCTCCCAAAGACAATGCCGATCAGGAAGCATGAACCTGAAGGGCTCCTTTGGGGCACCATCATTAACTATTGGCACATTAACACCAACAACAATGGATAGGGAACCAATCTGTATGCCACCCGATATGCATGAATCATATACAACGGAATCTTCCCCAATTGAGACACCAGGTGCAATCTCACTGGAAAGAATAATAGCAGATGCAGCAATGTCAGAAACAGTGGTTGCCGGAATGGAACATAGGTGTCTACGACCTACAAGTTCCGAACTACCCCCACTTAGGTGATCCAAGACTTCACTTGAGGTTCCAAAATGTAGGAATGACAAATCATCTGCAGTGATTGGACCCAAACAACCATCAAGGAAACTTTAAGTACCTGATATATATCTTATACAAGGAAGCATAAGCAGCATAAAATGCCCAAAATTGATCCACCATGCTTAATTGGTTGAGTTTGATGCTTCAAAAGGGTATGACAGCTATGCTTTCAGAGGCTTTTGGACTAGGTTCATTACTAATTGTCCTGTTCTTTGTACATTAAGTGCACCTTGTTACATTGTGATCCATATATTATGGATCCTTTGTTCACCTCTCCATATGCGAGTGAGGGTCGCATGTGCAGGGGAGTACTAGAGCTTATCACACTTTGATTAATTGTCACCACCCAAACTAGTATGTAAGCTTGGGAGGCCAATTGATTTTGAGTTTGATGCTTTGACTATAATTATTAAACTTCTTATACCAAACACATCACCTTAGACAAGGCAAAAGAATTTCTGTAGTTTCTAGGAATACTATAGATATTACCAGAAAATTGAGGGGGGCCATGGCCACCCCTTTTCCCCCTTCTCCCTTCGTCCCTGTCCACTCCCTAAGGAAAAAGGAAGTCTCTCAATTCTTTCGTATAAAAGGCAACAGACAGGAACAAAACCCAAATCCATGAGGGAAATTCCAACATTGGAATATGTTTCCAATGGTGGATGTACATTGGGGCTGGGGGTGGCCCCGGCCCTCCTGGAATTTAAAACTTTTATTAATATAATATTACTAATTTTAAGTATTATTGATATTACCCATATAATTATTTCTGATAATCTTATTATTTTAGTCTGATTTTCTTTAAAAAAAACTCATTTTTTATTTTGATTTCTTTCATAAGTGAAAAATAACCATGTGAGTGTTGTAGTATCCTAAATGATATAACCAAATGATTCATATACTTTTAGGCTAGAACAAGCTCAATGTACAAATGTGTTTTGTTGAAAAACAAATACTCGCTCAACCAGTTTTTAAGTGTGTTGCTTCATAAATCCAACTTATTAAAGAGACTCCATCGTTATATTTTTCTCATCAACTTTTACATTTATTTTAAATCCAACTTATTAAAGAGTCATCATTATATTTTTCTCATCAACTTTTACATTTATTTTACACCTTTAACATCAATTTTTACCTCCATTTTTCATATAAAAATTATCCTTCACTTTTACCTGCTAACTTTTCAAAAGGGAAAATAAATAATTGTACAAACTTTTACAGTTTTACCTATTAGCTTTTCAAAACACACACTTACTAATGGGCAACTCAAAATGGAATAGGCTACTATAAAAAAAAAAGGGATGGAGGGAGTAATAAATATATGCTAAGATGAAAATAAAAAGTTCCCGGGATCAAAATCCTGGCTCCACCATTGACAATGTCAAAAGGCAAAAGAATAAAGACTTTCCAATAAAAAAAGTGTCA
Source organism: Vaccinium macrocarpon (assembly GCA_022606695.1). Classification (NCBI taxonomy): domain Eukaryota; kingdom Viridiplantae; phylum Streptophyta; class Magnoliopsida; order Ericales; family Ericaceae; genus Vaccinium; species Vaccinium macrocarpon. The sequence continues at coordinate 167,885 of CM040176.1, read as the reverse complement.
TAACAAAATAAATTTCTGAAAGTAATAAATGAACAGAAAGATCGAAGGAATCTAACACCTAGAGCAAAGAAGTTTAAATGCTGACTGTTTCTCTCCATTTCTTGACAATTGTAAAGAGATTGATAAAAGCGGGATTTGAATTCAAACCAAATATAACCTGAAACCAGAGACATTAAGCAATAGTTATAATATCACCCAATAGGCCTAAGGATGGTTGACATACAGGCACAATAGCTGAACATCTTTTGCTGTCCCAAACTGTTGACAAGCTCTTGACCCAAAGGGCGTGGCAGCAGCCATTCATGTTTTGCAGGTACCCAAGCTGCTACAAGATCTTCATACAAACTCATCTGCACAGATTACATAGATCTATCTGCAGATCAAAAGCTGCTCTGTTGCTGGAATCCCGTACAAAACCAGCTATTTATAGAGGATAATTAACCTTTTCTTGGTCACTATATGCTAAATAAAAATTGATATTTGCAAATACACAAATTTAGGATAAGCATAACAAAGACAGAATACATGTAACACAATCACCACAAAACCAGTATGGGAGCCAATGAACATCTCAAATAGATAGCCTGCAGTTAGGGCTGCAAATGAGCAGAATTGAGCCAAGCTTTAGGATGTTTAGGTTCGTTTGTTTAGTTTTTAAATGAACTCAAGAGTTTGAGCTCAATGAAAATTTGACGAGCCGAGCTTGTTTGATAATTTGATTCGAACTCGAGCTTGTTCACAAGCCTTAACGGGTTGAAAATATTGGATATTTATGCTCTCACACAGGTCTAGAACTTCAATAAAAAATTTATTTTGTACATAAATAAGCACATACATATATAAAATTATAAAATCCTATTAAAATTTAAGTTTACAGTACTTTTAAAAGTTTATACACGGACAAGTTATAAAATTTTCATCGTGTACATATAAAAGTTTAAACATAGTTAAGCTTATATGTGATTTTCTTACAAGAAAGAAGAGAGAGGGAAAGGTTTCTTATTTTTTGTCTATAAAAAAATCAAATTGATTATTGTTCAAACTGAATAGGAACAATAATCAATCGAATTGAAACCCTTTCCCTTTCCTTAGCTTAGAGCATAGAGTCAAAGTGTAAGTAGGTATGTATGCCTCCGAATTTAAACCCTTTCCTTAGCATAGAGTCAAATTGTAAATAGGTATGTATGCCGATCTTTAGCTTTAGGTAGATCTCTCTTAGAATCTCTATCGATTCTTTAAAATCTTCTCTTCACACGATTTTTCAGATGGTTTTGGAGATCGAGATCCGTGTTCACAAAATACGCAAGAGAATGAATATCGGCTGTTTTCGGGAAATAATAAGCCTTGAAAGATAAGTTTCAATTCTCAATCGGAATTGATAAAAAATTTCATCCTTTAAAATCGAATTTCGATGATCCAAACCGTCCAAATTGTTTAAAGGGTGTTTTTTAAGGCCTCTGTGAGAAATCAGCAAAAAATAATACCGGGAAGGGCTTGATCCAAGCAGTTTTTCACATGTAAAGTTTTATGAAAAAACTGCTCGGATCAAGCCTTTCCCGGTATTTTTTTTTGTTGTTGATTTCTCGCGAGGGCCCTAAAAAACATCTTTTAAACACATTGGACGGTTCGGACCATCGAAATTCGATCAGGATCAATAAGGTCTGGATTTTAAAAGATTTTTTTTAAATCCGGGATCCCTGACCGGAAGTGGACTCTCTCTCTCTCTCTCTCTCTCTCTCTCTCTCTATATATATATATATATATATATATATATATATATATATATATATATATAGGACCCCCTTCTAATAAGGGTCCCTTATTTAACTTTCCATGCGGACCTAGGGGCATTTTCGACTTTTCGGACCAAATTTTGACGATCCGATCCGTTCAATGTTTTTAAAATGTGTTTTCAAGGTTCTACGCAAAGAATACAACAACAATAACATAACCCATTTAGTCCCCAATAATTGGGAGTATGGGCGGGGGATGGATAGGGGACAGACCTAACCTTTGGCAATAAATGCACAAAGTGATTGCTCCTAGAATACCACTGAAACAGATGGATTTGAGACATACCTAACCTTTGGCAATAAATGCACAAAGTGGATGCTCACAGAATACCACTAAAACAGTGGTCCCCCCATACCGTCGAGTTTGTTGCAGAATCATACCCTTAAATCAAAGCCAAAAGACATCAGAAAGGCTAGACCCAAGAATCATTTTGAATAATGTGCACATTACCATGCTTCTTTCATTCAACATCCAGAGCATTGGTGGGGTTTAGACAATAAGAACCCTACGAAGAATCTCGAAAAAAATGGAAGTGGTTTGATCCGAAGTAGCGATTTCGATAAAAACTATACATATACAGTTTTTATCAGAAACCACTTGGATCAAGCCTTTTCGGGTATTTTTTTTGGAGGTTCTCCTTGTAGGCCCTTGAAAACACATTTTAAAAACAATGAGCGGATCGGATCGTCAAAATTTGGTCCAGAAAGTCGAAAAAGGGCAGGTCCGCATGGTATTTTTAAATAAGGGTCCCTTATCGAAAGTTTATTGTATATATATATTATATATATATGGAGAGAGAGAGAGAGAGAGAGAGAGAGAGAGAGAGAGAGTCCAAATCTAGTCCGGGATCCCTAAGTCCAGAACTCGTAGTTCCGGATCAAATTCCCTAAGTCCGGAGCTCATATTCCAGATCAAATTTTCATGATCCAAACCGTCCAATGTGTTTTAAACGTGTGTTCAACAGTCCTTTCAAGAAATCATCCAAAAAAAATACCGGGAAGGGCTAAATCTAAGCAGTTTTTCATAAAACTGTATATGTGCAGTTTTTGTGAAAAATTGCTTGGATCATGCCCTTCCCGGTACTTTTTTTTAACGATTTCTCGTGGGAACCCTTAAAAACACTTTTAAAACACATTGGACGATTTGGATCATGCAAAAACATGTTTTAAAACCTTCAAAACATCAACAAACCTCCAATCCGGGATCCCGGATTGGATAATTGGTATATATATATATATAAGATCATGATCTCCTAAGGAATCCTTTATTTAAAATTTGGTGCGGACCTAGCCTTTTTCAACTTTCTGGATCAAATTTTGACAATCCAAACCAATCAATGTTTTTAAAATGCATTTTTAAGGGCCTAAAGTGGTTTGATTCAAATTGCTTTCGGCAAAAAATATGTATAGTTTTACCAAAAAGGGCTTGATCAAGCAGTTTTTCCGTAAAACAATATTATTTTTTGCCAAAATCTTTGAATGTAGGCCTTTAAAAATGCATTTTAAAAACATTGAGCAGTTCGGATCGTCAAAATTTGGCTCAAAAAGATGAGATCCGCACCAAATTTTAATAAAGGATCCCTTAAGTGATCGTTATCCAATATATATATATATATATATATATATATATATATATATATATATATATATATATATATATATATATATATATAGGGGCGGTTCCGTTGACACAATGAATAACACAACATTTGACACAATTTTTTTTTGGGTGAACCCCATGCGAATGATCAGAGCCGTTCAATTTATTTAAAATATATTTTTAAGCTTACGTGTAAACAATCAACTCATTTGAATATCGATAAGGGCTTGATCAGTTCATTTAGTTGATTCCTGTCAAATTTTATAGGATAAATTTGAATGAACCGATAAAGCCTTTACCAATATCCAAATGAGTTGATTTTTTACAGGTAATCTTAAAAACATATTTTAAACAACTCGAACAGGTCTGATTGTAAGCGTGGGACTCTGATTATTGTTGCGTCAAATGTTGTGTTATTCGTTGTGTCCATGGAACCACCTCGTATATGTATATATATAAACTTCTAATGACAGACCCTTATTTACGTTTCCAATCAGACCTAGGGGTTTTTTCAACTTTCTAGACTAAATTTTGACGATCCAAACCGCTCAATGTTTTTAAAATGTGTTTTTAATGGCCCCCACAAGGAATCTCCAAAAAAAAAGCCCGGAAGGGTTTGATCTGATCAGTTTTCGATAAAAACTGTACATATATAATTTTTATTGAAAACTGATCAATCACGCCCTTCCAGGTAATTTTTTTTTTTTGGAGATTCCTCTCAGGCTAAAACACATTTTGAAAACATTGAGCGGTTTGGATCGTTGAAATTTGGTCCGAAAAGTCAAAAATACCCCTAGGTCCGCATGGAAACTTAAATAAAGGTCCCTTATTGGAAGGGGCTCCTGTATATATACACAGTCCAAGTTCGCAAGTTTAATCGACCAGAATACTGTCATGTTCAAGTTGGCCCATTTATCAAACGAGCCCAAAATTGATGTTCAAGTTCGGCTCATTTATTACTCGAATCAAACTCGAACGAGCTTTTACCGAGTTGAGCCTCAAACAGTTCACGAACAGCTCGGTTCATTTGTAGCTCTACCTGCAGTACAAGGATCGCATCATGTAAAGGTTGCTCAACAATAAGCAGAGAGAGACTGTAGGGGCATGGACATTACACATAAGTAAGAGTTTGATAGATGAAACCAAGTTATTATTGTAAGGTACTATAAAACCAGCCATTACTTGAAATTTAAGCAGAACTTTCACTAGGAAGATCAGAAACCAGTGTTTGCAACATGTGTAACCAACATATGATGTGGAGATAACATTTTGATATGACCAGGGCAAACACACACACACACACACAGATTGCATCAAAAAAAGTTAAAAGGTATGTATAAGAACGAGTAGGATGGCGTACTCATATACTATGAAAGCCCATCGCAAAAGCTGGGGGATGATTTTCTGCAAGGATGACGGAAATTTTACAAAAAGATCCAAACTATGGGAAAGGTACTCTTACCTGGGCTCTGTGAATGGCAGATTAGCAGTAAACAACCGTAGATCACCATGAACAGAATTCTTAGGATTAGTACATGTCCTAATATCCGTTTTTTAACCACTACATAATTCATATCCAGAAATTATTCCCATAAAAAAAATTCGCAAGAAAAATTACGGATACATCCGACTATCTACAAAATGCAGGCAACACAACTGCCTTTGAACTCTGTTGTCAACAGATTGTCTGTAGCAGCTAATATAGTTTAAAAGCTGCAAGTCAAGACAGTTCAACAGAGGTAATAGACACAGAAAAATGAGGTACAACGAAAACAACTGAACTTTCTGGCCAACATAAATCCCTCATTCAGTAAAGTTAATTATATTGTGCTCGCTAGGATATTTGGGTACGCTACTGCAATTTAAATTGATGAGATATACCACACATCATGTTTCGATATCATCCCAAACCGATATATTCTCCAACTAATCGAAAGCTAACTTTGAATATAGAAACGACGAGATGGGTTCCCAAAAGTCAATGGCTAACCTCTTTTCTGCTCTTTAGAAGCTGTGAAATCATATTTTGGCTGGAACACGAAAGCAATGCAAGCTCCTCCCATGCTTTACCTCTAACTGCTATTATTCCAGTGTCAAGCAATGTTCTACCATCATCTAGAATTGCCTTATGCTTCACAAGCTCCTCTACACTAGGTTTCTGAAGAAGATCCTCAACTATACTGACAGAATAAGTTCCATCTGAAATCCCAGTTTTGGATGCCACAATAACACCATGGTTGGCAGCAATGTCAAGAGTAATAGGAACAGTAATGATGCAGGCAGTATCTTCTGGAAGAGTCATAGCTGAGGCGTCAAAACATGGAAGAACATCTCCTGTCATGATAAATAGTCCACCTGCAGATATAAAATAGTTTTGTTAAATGATATAATGGCACAAGAGTTAATTACAAGATCATGAACAACATTCCTAGCGTGTGATCCACAATGTTAGATGAGGTGATAAAAGTAACAAACTTTGAGAAGGTATCTGTCTCGTTACTCAATTTGAAAAACAAATCTCAATCTACCAAATCTACATGTATTGTTTTCTTTTGCAATGCAATTCACATGGCAGACACATCAAAATGTTTCATCAGGACTATGGACACATTGTTATGCAGCACTGGCATATGCATACCCAACCCAAGACTTTACACCAGATCCATAATCTTTTGCAGACAACAAGTAGCACTAGGTGACTGAATGGTACCCTTTTAGGTTGCACTTATGACCAAAAGTCAAGTATTCAAAAGGTAAAACGGACAAGTAACCTTCATTTTCAAAAGCTTGTCTTGCACAAGACGAAATTGCAAGTATATGGTCAAAAAGCAGGGGAACTGGCCCATCGGGGTCTTCGGATGCCAAATATGGAAGAGGCAGGAAAACTTTGCCCATAGGATTTGCCCAAGGTACCCTTTTAGAGTCACCTCCCGCATGAAGCAATAGTATATGCTTTTTAGCAATGAAGCTAACCATTGGAAGGAGTGGAAATTCATTATTGGACTTGTCATGTGGCACAGAAGATCCAAAGCCACCATCATATCCATTTGCCACCTGCTGACAGTACAGTCCCAACAAAGCGAGAAACAAGATGGTTGCATGAGCATGTAGCATCACAAGTATAATGTAACACCCTATATGCACGAGAAAAACATATGAGAAATAAAAATAAGAACACAACCGGTATTCTTCCCTGTACAACTACATACACGAGAGAGAGAGAGAGAGAGAGAGAGAGAGAGAGAGAGAGAGAGGAAACCACGAATTTGAAGACTTTAGCAGTGCAAAAAGCATTGTGACCTGCACAATGGATTATGAGGAGAAGCACAGAAACATTGCAATGGTTCCTACCTAATATACTATAGACTAAGATGACCAGATATTACTCGAACATTTTGAATAGAGTGAATTCTAATTAAACGGGGAAAATGAAGTTTCAATTGTAAATAACCAAAATGATCTAGTCACCTATGTGGTTATACAATCTTTGGAAGGGAGGTTAAGTGGTCATTTTGCCCTCTCTCCCAAAGCCATCATGCAAAAGTTTCTCCTTGCGGACATACGGTTGAGTAATACCTCAAAATATCAGTACTCTGTACTGAAAGAAGCTTTTCATCTTGTCTAAAGCTGCTAAGCATAACTCCCACCAAACCTTGCAATCGGACTGATGTCTGATCCAAATTTGACATCAAGTCTGATTGCTTTCGTCAAGAAAATACTCCACATAATCAAAAGCATAACTCCCACCAAACCTATGGACATGCAGGAAAATGATGTCTTTTCCACAAAAATCAGAGAATAAACAGCGTCCAGACTCAGGGCTAGCCTAGTGGGCCTTGGGCTAGGGCACTCCAAAAACTTCCAAAATTAGGGGCACTCTCATAAATTTTAGTGTTAGGCTTAAGTAGAAGTCTTTTTCAAGGTTAGCCCAAACAAAGAAATTTACGAGGCAGCCCAGTAAAAAAAGAAATTTAGGGGCTGGAATGAAAGGAAGTGGAGTGGTGGTATCATTATAGGAAAAAGTAATGGTTGTTGAACACTAATTTCCCGATGTGGAACTAGTGAAAGTCACAAGGAACCCAACATAGTTCAATGAGTCCCTTGTCGCCAATGTCATAGTTTCTTCACCACTTGATCAATTTTGGTATTTCATTTCAAGCTCGAGCACAAGGTTTTTTTTTAGCGAGCCAAGCCCGAGCATCATAGAACTCGGCTTGTAGAGCAAAATTATGTAATTAAAATGAATTTTATAACGTATATTTCCTACTTTCTACCGAATTTCAGCAAAATAATATTATCAAAGGAACATTTTTTTCTTTTTTTTTAACTAGCACATTTACATCGAATCTGTTTTTGGCCCATTGCATGTGCTCTTATGCAATAATTAGTAGAACTTTATATTGTTTTGACTTTCTAGTATTCTGATTGTTGCTGGAAAACAATTTAGAGCACATTTTTTAGATTAGGCCTAGGGCACTCAAAACTCTTGGGCAGGCCTGTCCAGACTACTTCCCTTCTTTGGTATTCCTAAGAATGAATCCACCATGATTTTAGCATCAGTAACTTGTGGAAACAAAAATTGCAACAATCAAACACTCAAGCCCCATGTTAGGCTAGATTCTTGGCGTCCAAAGGTTTAACCCATTTAGAACACGCCTAAAATATTAGCAGTGGCATGAGCTGTTATCCCACATTGTCAAGTCAATATCAACCATGTGAATCTTCTAAATACAACTTCCAAGTTCCAATAGCCAAACAATAATATTGTAATAGTTGATTGATTCAGGACTTCCATTTTGTTTTGTATTGAAAAGGACGGTAATTGAAGAAGTACCGGGAGGCAAAGATCGAGACCGAGGTGCCGGTAGTGCTGTGCGAGGGCATAAATGGCATTGAGAGTGGCAGCGCCGGAGCCGATCCGCCGTCCGTCGGGGTCGGGGATAGCGAGGGTGACAGTGGAGGTGGCGATCCGGCCCATGCGCTTGGCCCGCCTGAGTTGCCAGTCGTAGAGCTGGGCTTGCTGGGGGCTGGCAGCCGTGAGGACGATCGCGTCCCACGTCGGAACCCTAGACGGATGCCGCACTGACAACCTCAGACGGTACCAGGATTTACGAAGTACTCCGGCCAAGTCGGCTTTCTCCTTGGACCTCGTCGATCTCTTCTTCTCCATTTGAGAAGAATAGAAAACCCTCCTAAAGGAAAGAGAGAATCTCGTCCAATTATATTAGTCAATCTTCAGCCAGCACAGTCAACGGAAAGTCACAGAGACATATCATTCGTATTTTTATACAAAAAAATATCGTGGTATTTGCATATTCATGTGTGTTGCGGAGGAGTATTTGTGAAGTGACGATGGCGAAGAAGATGAAGGGGGTGTTCCACTGACAAAAAAAACTGTTTTTTTCAAAAATTGAGACAGGTCAATCTCTCACAATACATCACATAAAAAATCGTGAAAAATCAGTTTTTTCAAAAAATCACCTTGTGATGTATAAAAGATGAAAAGATTGGTGGAGTAACCGCCGTTTCCAACGGACTATAGGGAGTGAATCTCGGCTTAAAAGTGTTTTCAGGTCCGAATTTTAAGTGGAGTAACTCCCTTGTGCAAATAATTTATTTAAAATTTGAATCGTCCAAGACAATAATAAATAGTTGATATTCTACTGCGCGATTGTAGTGAGTTGCTTACTACAGATCCTTGAAATACACAGTAAAATGAATATTAGAACAACTTGTTTTTTTTTCTTTTCTCAACAAGTCTAGAATTTACGTTCGAGCTTGCTTATCAATTTAATGGTTAAAATCTAAACGAGCATATGTTAAATCAAGTTTTGTAAACAACTCTGTTCATTTAGTACCAATTTAAGGATATCACAATGAATGAACGGCCCTTCCAAAATATTAGAGCTTTACTTAACCTTTTTTCTTTTTTTTAGAAATAAATAGAAATATCATAGATAAATGCATGACCAACCAGGTGACTTAAAATAAAGACACGTCACAAGCGTAGAACTCTCGACCGATGTAGATAATATCCGGAAGTACTGGAGTCAAACCACAAAGACGGACAAACGTGTGCAGGACTCAAAGATGACGGGTTCACAGTTTATCTTGATTTTTAAGTAGCCACCCCTTATTTAATGAGGTTGATTTACTAACTTGATTACCAAACTAAATTAACTAAATATGAATTTGAAAAGGAGAGTACAGCTGTGGGAACCCAGCATCCGCAACTAGCCTAACCAATGTTTACTCGGGCCACAATTATTCATTTTAGAATAAGAAAAAGGATCCCTAACAAATGCGCACCACCTGTCACCAGATTCCGTGCACATTCGAATTCCGGCAATGCCTGGGTTTTGTTTCTTAGACGAGTTTTCATCTTCTAAAATTACTCAAAAATTAAATTAATTCGATCTTGAGGTAGAACATTAATCAAACTAGCCACGAATGCCTTCGCCCTGCAGCCGCACTCTACGAAATTACTCACTCATGACTTTAATAAATGCAGCAAACATATTAAACCTAGATCTAACCATGATTCTAATAAATGAAATAGAAACAAAACACAATACCACAAATTTGCAGGGTCGAACAGATTCGAACACCAAGAATTGAAATGCTGAAAAACTTGAGAACTTGAATTAAGCTTAAATCTGCAAAGATAATCTTGAGAGCAGCCACATAAGTTAAAGAAAGAAAGAAAAACATAAACTATGAAGTGTGTTACCTTAATCTCGAGTGTTAATAGGGTTTTTATATTAATCCCCTTAATTTACAATTAAAATCCTAAAACAAATCAGAATTTCCTTGCACGAATACTCAAAACGCCGCCGTTTCAAGGCAAAATTAAGCTCTTGGTATAGCGCTACCTAACCCTTATCTCTCATTTTGACCGTTGACCTCCCTATTGACCGTTGACCTCGAAACCCACGGATAGCGCTACACCCTTTTTGGTGTAGCGCTCGCGAACTCTCTGTTCCGTTTTTGTACCATTTTCGAGTGCTCCACCAAAATCCTTGTAGCGCTCACAACGATCCAACGTTATTCCCTCAATAAATTAACTTCACCACTTAGTCTCCAACAGCCTTCCATGCCTTCAAGCTCTATCATGGCATTCAAGTCTCTGTAATCCAATATTGGCGCTAAAACAGTCTTATTTCCCTGAAAACTAACAAAAACACAAAACACATACCAAAGCAACACATCAAGTGGAAAATAGGGAATAAATTAGATAACAACGTGTTAAAACTACCATATTTAGGCACTTATATCTACGATATTGCGTGCCTATCAATAAACAACCATACAAAGTCTCAAGATTCAAAGGTACCTAAAAGCAATATCAAAATTAAACAACATTACTTAGGCTGAAAAGAGGATCCATCACCGGTGTTCGAGTGAGGAACAAAAGAGGGCAAAGCATGCTTAGCAAGAACATGAGCCATTTGAACATGATGGCGCGCAGCCTTCGAGATTCTACAAAACAACAACTTTGCCACTTCCGCTTCCAAATTGCGCAACAAAAATGTGTTATGGCGATGACACTTAGCCTTCCCTACGATCTGCACAATTGCATTGAAATAATTAGAAAAAATATGAACCACATTATAATTATGATTTAAAGCTCATCTAATAGCTTCATAACAAGCTTGAATTTCGGTTTGGATAGGATAATGTCTGCTTTGCAATTAGAGAACCATGGGGAAGACTACCCGTGAAACCTATACCACTCCAAGCATTACCCTCTTTCCAAGCGCCATCCACGTGAAGATAACAAGAACTTTGAGCATCTTCTAAAGTATAACAATCTTTAATGACAAAGGATCAATTATTGACAGTTGGTGAAATATTTGTGGTTAGGTCTTTGGAGTTTGAGATCCAATTTAAAGCTTTGAAAAACCACATTGCAGATTCCTTGGCCATACTAATAGATGTGTCCGTATTGAAAGGAGTGTTCGAGAACACCACATAGTTTCTACTCTTCCAAATAGCCGAAAGAATAGATGTAAAGTGGGAAAGTTTCCTCTTGTCCTTATGTAGTTGAATTATCCAATTTAGTAGCCAATGAATTATAGAAGAGTCTTGTAAATCGCTCAAAGGTGGTCTCCCAAACTCACTAGACTCCCAAACCAAAATCACTTGCGGAAAAAGCAAAATAAATGCTCAATAGATTCATTCTCAACTTCACATAGAGGACAAGATGCAAAAACATCATGGAGGCGTGAAGCCACATTTTCCTTGACTAGCAAAATTTCCTTAAGACATTTCCATACAAAGATCTTAATTCGCTTAGGAAGATTAAGATGCTAGATCATGTTCTAAATATTATGATCATTATAAACCTAAGCAGAAGAGCTGGCGGGGGACCTATGCATATCATATAGGGATCTATATCCTAACTTGGTACTGTACTTTCCTAAGTTAGTGAATGGCCATATATTTAAGTTGATTAGATCCACTCGCGACCGAAATAGCTAGAACTTCATGGACAAAAAAATTGGAATTGTCTCTTTATATAACTCTATTCACATTCTAGGTTTTCCCATTAGGTCATTCGTCAAGGAGAGAGGGTACCTTAATATCATCCAAACCACTGAATGGAATTAAATGATTAAGAGGCTTATTCAACTTAGGAATCCACCTGTCATGAAAGAGAAAAATAAAAGCTCCGTCCCCTACTCTCCAAGAAACATGTTTAGCAATGAGGTCTCGATCGGAAAGGATGTTTTTCCAAGCCTAGGAGGAATTAAATTGAGCCTTTACATTAAGTAGATTATCCTTGGAGCAATACTTGGGAAGAAGAATACGTGAGATAAGAAGATCCGGATTATTGAGAAGACTCTAACATTTATTTGCTAAAAGGGTCTGATTGAAAAACTTAGCATCTCGGATCCCCAATCCACCCTCACGTTTATAGGCTGAAATCTTTCTCCAGGCCAGCCAATGGGTGGGCTTTCTATCATTAACTTTCCACCAATAATTAGCAGCTATGCTATTGAGCTTGTCACAAATAGAAGTTAGAAACTTATAAGTAGAGCACAAATAGAGTGGTTGGCTAGCCAGAACTGATTTGATCAAGGCTAACTTCCCTGTTTGAGAAATATTGGATTTGCATCCTGCAAGAGCCTTCTCTACTCGATCAATAATAAATCTAAAACAGTCTCATTTATTAGTCGTGATCTTCAGAAAGAGTCCCAGATAAGGAGCCAAAGCCATGATCTTCAAAAGGAGTCCCAGATAAGGAACTGGCTCCAAATTGATATGAACATGAAAAAAGTCCTTAAATCTCCTAGAGAAAGTTGATGGGGTATGAGGACTGAAGGTAATATGAGACTTTTCCCGGTTAATATTTTGGCTGTATGGGACCTTTTCTAAATTTTCCCAAATCCCATATGGACCCATTGATCATTTTCTATCAATCTTCAAACCTCCCATATGAATAACGGAAGAGACATATGAATGAGAGATTTTGTAATTTATGCCCCATTTTGCTCAAAAATTTATACTTTTTGGAAAGATTCATCCTCCTTTTTGGAGAATTGATTTTTCAAATTTATTTTGGTTCTCATTTTGGAGGAAAGAGCATGGGTTGGAGATGCAAGAGCATCTTCAATCCAATAATCTTCGTTCCTCCATTTTGAAGGATCAACTTTGTGCAATTAAAGAAGTTTTACAGTTTTACAGGCCCTTTGGATTGAAGGATTTGAAGAGAAAAGAAAAGAAATGGAGGGAGAGAGGACTTTCTCCTCTGTTTGGATGAGCAAATCAGTGAGAGATGAAGAGATTTCGCGAGAGACCTGAACCCCTTACCCCCGTTTTTGTTTCTCACCAATTTTAGCGAGATTTCGAGAGAAAGGGTGTCCTGGACGGTCGTACCACCAATGGTGATGTTGCCAAAGAAGCTGCAGACCCAATTCAGGAGCATTAATGGAGGTGTTGGAGAGAGTGACGGTGGCGGAGATCTTGATCTTTGATTTGAAGCTTCGATTTGGTCGCCGGAAATTTGCCGGAGGAAGTTTGGTCGCCAGAAAGACTTTAATTTATCACTCATGTTTGGATCCTAAGAAATTACTCTCATTTTTTCTCTTTTCTCACTAATAAGGGAGAGCACTTTCCTTTCTTTTCCTTTCTTCTCCCCTCTGCCAAAGGAGCTGTTAGTGAACCAACCACACACGTGTTGGTTCATTCCTTTGATTCCGCGCGCGCGCTCTCTCCCTTCTACCTAGAGGAATTATGTACCCTAATTCCCCATTTGTTTCTTCTATTTCCAAAATCTCTTCCCAAAAATTCCACTTTCTCTACCTCTCTCTCCATAGCCTCCCCTTCTTCCGTTTCTCAATTTCTATGAAGTTTCTTCAACTAAACCAGCACCACCAACATCGATTTTATGGGATAGGGCAAATGGTGATTCAGAGGAAGTTGGAATGAGGGAAAGATTACAAATGTCAATTGGGTGTGTTGGTGTTGTGCTCATGACTAATTTCACCACCAACTCATCGTCATCGTCCAGTGTTTTGGATCTCGATGCAGCCGCTCTTGTTGTTCTCGCGTCCGAATGTCGATCCCAATTGAGCCAGTGATCGACATTCAACCCCCCCTATTCTATAGCCTCCCTAGAAACCCTCTCCCGCATTGTCATTTGATTAGGAAGATTTGGAAACGCTTCTTTTCTCTCTTCTTCCTGCTTTTCCTAGTGTTATTACCTCTTTCCTTGTTCACCGGAATTGGGATGGATTCCCGTTCTGGGTTGGGTTCTTCGCCTCACTCCAGTATTAGGCTGAATAACAACCGCTTGTTTGGCGCAGCAGAGCCTCCTAAATTTGATGCTGATTACATAGAGAAAGACCCGCGGGGCCGATACGTTCGGGTACTCTACTGCATTTTTCTTTATTGTCTTTGATTTTATTTGAGTTTGGTTAAATGCGTGGGATGATTTGATTCAAGCATTTTTTTTTCCTGAGACGTATGCTCTTGTACATCATATAATTAACTCTGGTTAATGTTTATCCATTTTCTGTCAACAATGCAATGCCGGCTGCCATTATTCCCTAATTCGTTGAATGTAGGCACAATGCAAGTAATCTATCCTGCTTCAACATCTCCAGGTCAACGTAGTTTAAAAAAAAGAAAAGAATAGCATAGTCCTCTGTATCTCATAGGGGTTTTCTAATTATAGGAATTGGTTCTATAATTGATACAGGATTCAGGCGGGTTCGATAGATAACGGGATGGAATTGTGGTTGGATGGTTAGGACACCCTAGTTTTAGAGATATAGAATGGCTGTATGCCTACTTTTTTTTTGAAACATTTCCAGTTTTGGTAGACAGAGACGGAATTGTTAAGAGTCAACTTCCTTTTTGAAGATCAGAATTGAAGTATAGAAGGAGAAATTCAAATTCTACTTATAAAAAGGACCTAGGTAATCGAGTGAATTTGTTGTATATAGACAGATAAATTCAAATTCCACTTATGAGAAAGGACTTAGATAATTGAGAGAATATTTGGTAATGATTACAATTTTTCTGGTTTCATATGGGAACAGCTTCTATGATTATGATTTTTCACAGTATGACTTTTCATAACTACTTCAGAAGAATTCGTAACTAGCACCACAAAAAACCAGAACAAAGACTCCACAATATCTCATTACTTTGCTCAAAGGCCCGTAAAATATCACAATATTCGGTGTATAACCATAAATCCTCGTAAGTTTGTGCTAAGCACGCCCATTCGTAATCAGCAGGCAATGATTTGTATCCAAATTCCAACACCTTCAAAACTTTTAACTTTGCTTATGGTACCTGGTTGTGTACCTCATTTTTGTCACAGATTGACTTTATTTCATTGTCTGCTGTATGGTGATTTAAAGGTTTACTTTTTTAGTCAATGCAATATTCAAGTGAGTAAGTTTCATATGCGTTTGTGGCAAGAATTAAGTGGTTCATTCTACTTTGTTGCAAAATAAAATATCAGTGAAATCAAGGCAAAGCTACGATGGGCTATCCAGAACTGCAGAAAGGAAATCCATCCCTCCTATATGGAGGGTGAGAACCTACAAAACTTTCAACCAGCAATCATAATCAAGCTAGAATAAGCTATTGGAAATAAGCTAGAGTAAGCTCGAGACTTATGGTTTCTATTGTCCTTGGTATTCTAGCCACCATACTTCCAATAACTAGTTTGGTTTGATTTACGAGACACATTTCGTTCATTTGTGAGTTGTCGATTTCTTCCATTTAATCCTATTCAGATGATACCATCTATTTTCTAACATATTTTTTGTTGCTCTGACAGTACAATGAATTACTGGGCAAGGGCGCATTCAAGACTGTGTATGGTTTCAAAACTTTTTTAAATTGCAATTAAGCACATTAGCTAAAGTCAAAAAAGGCAATTGTAAGTGAAAGAAACTTGTACTAAATCCACCGGTGAAACTGATTTGTTTCCTTGACTTGTATTTGTAGGTATAAGGCATTTGATGAGCTTGATGGTATAGAAGTTGCTTGGAACCGTGTGAGGATTGATGATGTGTTGCAGTCACCGGATGATCTGGGAAAATTGTATTCCGAAGTCCATCTTCTTAAAGCATTGAAACATGAAAATATCATTAAGTTCTATGATTCTTGGGTTGATGACAAAAAAAAGACAGTGAACATGATCACTGAACTCTTCACGTCTGGGAGTTTGAGGCAGTAAGTTCTCTTGGTTGTTTGTCATTCATTTGTTTATCTAGTTAGTGTTGTTGAAGTAATCATGTACAATTTTCCTATCAGATACCGTATCAAGCATAAAAATGTTGACATGAAGGCTATAAAGAATTGGGCACGACAGATTCTCCGAGGCTTAGACTATCTTCATAGTCAGAACCCCCCAATTGTCCATAGGGACTTAAAATGTGATAATATCTTTGTTAATGGAAACCATGGGGAAATTAAAATCGGAGACCTTGGATTGGCAACTGTTATGCAGCAGCCAACTGCTAAGAGTGTCATTGGTAAGATGGTTTTGTAAATTAATCATCATGAAAAAAGGAAACATTGCATGGACTTGACTTTTTTCAATTTATGGTAGGAACTCCTGAATTTATGGCTCCAGAGCTGTATGAGGAGGAATACAACGAATTGGTGGACGTATATTCTTTTGGGATGTGCATGTTAGAAATGGTTACATGTGACTATCCTTATATTGAATGCAAGAATCCAGCTCAAATCTATAAAAAGGTTACCTCGGTAAGAATACCCGTATTTCTCATCATCTTTCATTTCTACTGGTTGGTAGGACAATTGAAAAATTGCTACATAATGCAATATGTTGCGGTGCAGGGTATTAAACCTGCTTCTCTCGGCAAGGTGACTGATCCTGAAGTTAAACGTTTCATTGAAAAATGTTTGGTCCCAGCATCTCAAAGGCTGTCTGCTAAGGAGCTGCTTAAAGATCCATTTCTCCAGTCCGAGACTTTGAAGGAGCCAATTCTTGATCCTTTACAGATACCCAACAAGCTTCCCCGATCATCAAGTACATTGAATTCTGGGCCCCATTCCATGGATATGGATCTTGAATATAACCACTCTGTATTCACAGACTCCAACAGCGGGAGTCCACATTATCCAGTTGTAGAATTACAGAGGATACTTCAAGACAATGAATTTAGGTTAACTGGGACAAAAAATGATGACAACACAATCTCGTTGACCCTGCGAATTGCCAACTTGAATGGTATGTCTACATATGTTAGTTCCTTTCCTTTTATAGCGGATAATGTCTTCTTTTCTTTTAGCAAATGACTTGTTTTTCTTACGTGTAGGTCAAGTAAGAAACATACACTTTCTATTCTACCTTGATAAGGACACTGCATTCTTAGTTGCTGGGGAAATGGTTGAACAGTTAGACTTAGCAAATCATAATGTGGCATTCATTGCTGAGTTCATTGACTACTTGATAATGAGAATTAAGCCTGATTGGAAACCTTCATCAGATTACAATTTAAGTGGAGTGGGAAGTCCACATATAGGGTTGTCCGCACTTTCCAATGACCTAACCCATTCGGCAAACTTTAGTGATTCAATTTGTCCCACCCAGTTACCTGTTAAGCAAGCCAATGAAGGTAGCTTGCATAGCAACTCGGCTTGTTCTAGTTCTTTTGAACTTAATAGTTCTCCAAGTTTGGCACATTTGGGAGATAATGAATCACAAGCATCATATGCTTCTGAGATGATGGCTGAAGAAGTTTCAACAAAGAATTACAAAACAGGTGGATCTGTTGATTATGGGATTGGTGAAAGTTCAATAAGCTTCAGTGGGTATGATTCTGAGATAGATTTCAGGGACTTGTACTTTGACGAGTTTAAATTGCAAGGAAACAATAGTGGTGGAGAATTGACGCACATGAATGATTTTGCAAAGGGCTCAGAATTGACTTCTATTGATTTGAGTGGAACTTCTAAAGTTATGAGCTTGACAAGCTGTTGTTCATCTTTATCCATAACGGAGAAAGAACAAGGTGTGGAGCAGCTAAAGTTGGAGCTTGATGCAATTGAGGCCCAATATCAGCAGTGGTTTCAACAACTCTCAAGATTAAGGGATGAAGCACTTGAGGCTACCAGGAAGAAATGGATAGAGAAAAATAAGATGGCTATTCACTGAACACAAAAATGTTGTTTGACTCTCTATTTCATGTTGTACTGGGGTTGTGAAAGAAGGATATATATTTTCTTTTCCTCTTTTCTGCAACTTTCTTTGAAATTCTTATATGGGTATGTAAGTTTATAATTTGGAACCTCCAATACAGAACTCGTGATATCTGTAGGCCCTTTCTTTAGTTAGGGAGGGAAGAAATTGTTACCTATTTTGCAACTTTATAATACTCCTAGTAGATTAGTGTAGTAGAACAACGTGTTTTGTAACTTGGATTGATTTGCACAGCTGGGCTCTGGGAACACAGTGTGATATGCACGTCCACAATGGGTATATGGTTGAGTCTAAAATTCATAAAATTCCACCTAAAAAGAAAAAGCTGAAGCTGTAAAACGTTTGCTTTATCCAAACAAATAATGTTTCGAATCCACCCTACTAACCTTTTCTGAACTACTCAGATCTCTTTCTCCTCACGCTGCAAGCATTGCTCCTTTTTTCCTTTTTTATTAATTTTTTGATATTGGGACACTATGATTTCAAATGGCCTGGCTTCTTGCACCCATAGCACATAATATCGCTTTTTTGCTATTCTCTCATTTGGAACCATCTTTTTTGAAAGTTGTTTTTGCCCTTCTCATTTTTCTTCTCACAAATTTTTTTTTTTTTTTTTTTTAACTTTCTTGCAAACTCTTCATCATTACTTGATTCAGAGTCATGTCCAATTTCACTTGAAGAGCTAGAAGTGAAATTTTTTAGAGCAAAGTCCTTGTGGCTTCCATCACCCTCCAAGTTCATTGGGAGTTCATGAGTCATAAGAGAACCCATAAGCTCATCCAAGCTGTAATTTGTGAGGTCTTGTTTGGCTTCAATTATTGCCATCACTTTTGGTTCCCATTGCTTCGGTAATGATCTGAGAATCTTTCTCACGAGATCAACATTAGAGTAAGGTTTTCCAAGAGATTTCAAGCCATTGAAAAAATCAGTAAAGTGAGTAAACATGCTATTTTGCAACTGTATAATACTCCTGGTAGATTAGTGTAGTAGAACAACGTGTTTTGTAACTTGGATTGATTTGCACAGCTGGGCTCAGGGAACACAGTGTAATAACCTCCACAATGGCTGTATGGTTGAGTCTAAAATTCATAAAATTCCACCCAAAGAAAAAGCTGAAGCTGTAAAACGTTTGCTTTATCCAAACAAATAATGTTTCGAATCCACCCTACTATCCTTTTCCGAACTACGCGGGTCACTTTCTCCTCACACTGCAAGCATTGCTCTTCTTTTTCCCCTTTTTATTAATTTTTTGATATCGGGACACTTTGATTCCAAATGGCCTGGCTTCTTGCACCCATAGCACATAATATCGCTTTTCTTGCTATTCTCTCATTTGGAACCATCCTTTCTGAAAGTTCTTTTTGCCCTTCTCATTTTTTTCTTTCCACAATTTTTTTTAAAACTTTCCTGTGAGCTCTTCATCATTACTTGATTCAGAGTCATGTCCACTTTCATTCGAAGAGCTAGAAGTGAATTTTTTTTAGAGCAAAGTCCTTCTTGTGGCTTCCATCACCCTCCAAGTTCGTTGTGATTTCATGAGTCATAAGAGAACCCAAAAGCTCATCCAAGCTGTAATTTGTGAGGTCTTGTTTGGCTTCAATTATTGCCATCACTTATGGTTCCCATTGCTTCGATAATGATCTGAGAATCTTTCTCACAAGATCAACATTAGAGTAAGGTTTTACAAGAGATTTCAAGCCATTGACTATATCAGTAAAGTAAGTAAACATGCTAGAAATGGATTCATCAGGCATCATTTTAAACAATTCATACTTATGAACAAGCATGTCAATTTTAGACTCTTTAACCTGACTAGTACTCTCATGCGTGACCTCTAGCTTATCCCAGTTTTCTTTAGTAAAATCACATGCAGATATTCTATTAAATTCATTAGGGTCTAATGCACAATATTAGGCCAGTCGACTAATAGACCTCATTATTATTCCATTCATTTTCGTCAAAAGAAACTACTACCTCATTCACAATTTTGGTAGGACAGTGCGGCCCATTAATAATAATTCTCCATAACTCGTAATCTGATACTTGAATATATATGCGCATTCTAGCCTTTCAACAATTATAGTTAGACCCACTAAACAAAGGAGGTCTATTAGTCGATTGGCCTTCGGAAAAGAAAGTGCCAAAAGGGGTTGTCATAGATCTTACCCTAAGATGATTAAGTAAAAAAAAATACATATATTAGAGTCATAGCTCTGATACCAATTGTTGGCCTAGATAGCAACACAAGAAGGGGATGAATTGTGTATCTCTAATATAGTGCGGAATTAAAAAAAAAAAAAAACTAAATGCAACACCCAATAATAAAATTAAATTGATTCAAGTACACCCACAATAATATATGACAATAAATAAAGAGTAAGGGAAGAGAGAAATCGAAGGCAAGGATTTATAGTGGTTCGGTCCGCAACTTCACGGCTTAGTCCACTCTCCAAGTGTTCAACTCGGGATTTGCTGTACTATTTCCAGTAGTAACACTTTCTAGCTTCGCGGATGCTAGAGAAACCTTTATAGCGAGCAATCAACAATTTATCTCCAATTGCTCCAACTAGTTTTGACTCTGGTGCTAGTCACACCTGCAAGTATTTTTTTCTCACACAAAAATACTCACAAAATTAAGATAACCTCTCACAATAGATATACAAAGGGTCACACTCCCTTTTACAATAGAATCTCACAAATTAAACACTCTTAAAAGTGTGAATGAATTTAAGATGAAGTTTCAAGTTGAAAGACAAAGGTGGCACACGTATATTTTCCATTGGGAGCTCTATTTAATCTCCTTTAATCTGTCTTGCCTTTTATGTGTGACGTTCCCACCAAAAACTTGGAATATAGTCAATCCTTTACTGCCTTGGTTGAAAACTAATGGTAAAATTATTTTGCCATTCCATACAAAAATCAGTGTTATTTTCCCACCCTATGTACTTCGAATTGTTATGATTTCATCTTGTAAAATGATTTTTGGACAATTGTGCCCTCATTAAGTATTAATATATATATATATATATATATATATATATATATATATATATTCAATATTAATTGATAGGACTATAAATTCGGGGATGATTGTCATCCCATAACAGTCCGTTGACTACATTCTTTTAAAGCATAATAGGATGTCAAAAATCATGGAATTCAAAATCAAATTGGTATCTGTTTCCTTCATTTCCTTTATTGGAACAAGCTTTTCCAAGTTAACAATCTAGCCGATTGATTTTCTTTTTTTATGCTCCATTTGAATTTCAAATATTCTAATCCTACTCAATACTAGTTCGGCTACTTATAGATCAAGACCAATTTGATCATTCTTGTTCGAATAATTCAATTCGTCATGCCAACCATGGGATTCGTAATGTTGGAATTCAGCAATTCCTCAAGTAATTTTGTTGGTATCGAAAAAGGTATTATATGTAATCACTATTTGGCCTTTTTTTTCATGATGCAATTTTGATTCATAAAGCCCATTTTGATGGATGAAAAATGAAGAAATCATCATCACACATTAATACACTAGTGCTATTTTTTTCTTAGAAAATATGACATTATATTTCACCACATTTATAATGCATAAATTATGACAAAACTGTTTCGGTTGTATGGTGTATACATATGGATGAAGTATATAGTTTTTATTGGTTGAAGATTTTCTAAGGTTCAATCTAGTTGATTGTTTACCTTATTTTAAGCCCCATTTGAATTTCAAATATCATAATCCTGCTCAGCACCAGTTCGGCTACTTATAGTTCAACACCTATTTTATCATTCTTGTTCGAATAATTCGATTTGTCACAGGACCCGTACAAATAAAAACGTTATGATTTCAGCTGCGCACCATGTACATCCCTGGTGTTTTTGATTCCTATCATAATGTAAAAAAGTCCATCAATTGTCACATAAAAGCATATTCATCATGACATAGTACCAAATATACATTCTTAATCATTCAATATCGCAAACTCACCCTAAAAAACTATACCCTTCATTTAAATATATACCCCATATTAATCAATGGTGATGATGCAATATTACACCATATTCAACCCTTTGTGAGACACTAAAATGCAAAATTAGTTTGACAAGTTGCCACAGGTTTAAGGCCATGGTACAAAACTACATCATTTTCCAAAACAGTGCTCTAAAAACCATAACTCTACTAACCCATGGAAACTTTAACCATTATAATAAACCATTAAAAAAATTGTAAAAACAGCTTTCCATAAAAAACATACCACCAAATCTAACACAGTAAATCTTTGTACATTCCAACCCCTTAATACACTCACGCAAAAGTTGTTAGACAGGTCAATGATTTTTACGTCCCAAACCACAATTCTTCAAAGTAAAATCACTCTATTAAACATTGGATTATAATAACCCATCAAATCACACTACATTAAACATGCGATTATATTAAACCATAATCTCAATTTTATGGTGGCATAGTACATCACATTTGAGATCACCAAATAACAACCTAAAGTGCTCATTGATCACGTTCGTATATTACGGTGCCATTTCTATTCAAGTATTTCTGAAACCAACATGTTGTAAAAAAAAAACATAATCACTATCCCCCTTGACATGGGATTTTAATAAGCCATTAACAAACACTCCTGTGATCTAATAACAATATTCAATGTAAAATTACTAGCCATTTTTCATACAATATTCCATGGAAAATCACTCCATTATGTATGCGATTACAGTAAACGATCATTCCACTACCCAAAAACATAAAAAATGCAAAAACGGTGCCACATCACTATCATAACCACTACATCAATCTTAAACCATAATTTTTTGGAAAAGGCTTTAAATTCGAGTGAAGACTGACGAGCCATTAGTTGGAACGAAAAAGATGTAAGCTGTTAGGGCTTTACTCCAGTGAGCACTTCGGTAGCCACACCATTTGGACTCCTTTGCTCCACCAGCCAACGTGTGCGTAATGGGATGGTGGTGTCTCCAGCAAAACCGGATTGTGTGGCAGTGGGATGGGACGATGTGGGTAGTGGGTGTCTTTACACCGATTGGTTAGGGTTTGGGGATTTCGGGATGGATGGTTTCACCGCAAATTAAGGGATGTGGGTTGTGGGATTTTGAATCACCGGAATAGTAGGGATTCGGGTTGTGGGATTGTCAATCACCAAAAGAGTAGGGATTGGGGTTGTCGAATTAGGGATTTGGGACGGTTTGAGACGAATTGGATTATGGGATGTTTGGGATGGATTCTACCCATATAGTAAAGGTGGTGTTTGATGAGGAAAATAATCCATCTTCATTACCAAACATTCCATAACCATTAGTATGTATTTTTCCGATACCCATGGGATTGTAGGACCATTGACTTTTCCATAACTGTTTAATTAAGTTTTTTAGAAAATTATGGGATGATGGGACCATTCATTTTTCCAAATTTCATTTTTCCAAATCTGTTACAAAAAATAAGGGAATTCAAAAGGTCAAATTATTAGACAAAGGGCTTTCTGGGCATTTTTATATTTCAAGATGGGATCATAACAATTCAAATTCAATAGGATGAAATCATAACGTTTTTATTTGTACGGTTCCTTTAATTAACTACCCCAAAACTAATATATGCCAACAATAGAATTCATTCCTTTAATTTCTCCACCAGCTGCTAGAACTTTTATTAGGTAGGCATACCATAGATTTCCAATTGCCATTTAAACTTGATTTCCGATTTGCCAACTTGCCTTGTAAAGTTTTCTGACCATTTGAGCTTCCCAAAATAAGAACGAGTCTATATTTCCATGCAAGATCTTTGCATCTCTTTCAACATTTTATTTCCCATTTGGAGTCCTTAAGCCAATAAAAAAAACGAGGAACAAATTTGTCCTTAATCTTTCTCCTTTGAATTAAAATCTTGGCTATTTGAGATAAAGATTTGGTATAGAATCTCTACTTATATATCTCAACCAAATTCTACAAAAAAATAATAATATTCAAATGAGTATCAAATATCATAATATTAATTTATATTTCAATACCAATTATTCATGTCTTGCTATCATCAAAATCAATAAAGTATTCCATAAAAAAACTTTGGGCTAACATTTTCTATTTGAAAACATCTGGAAAAAACAACTGGAAAATTTCCATACCTTCGGAAGTCACCGTAAGAACGTCATCCTCATTTTTGGCGAAGCTCTCAACCATGGCCGCTTCGGATTTCTCCTTCTCTTTCTCATCTTCGCTTTGAGCTTTGGACAAAACTTCAATACATGTCCCTCTTCTTCACGAAAATAACAATTCCTTTTGTCAATCCATCGCGACACACCACCTCACGAGTATAAGTGCCTCCTTGGGATGACCCATTTTGCCTTTCAATTGTTCCCTCTCTAGTTTGACATCATGAGATGTAACCATGACACGCTCCTCTGATATCCTCTTGCTTTCCTTCCTCCGCATTGACTCATGGGATAGGAGTGTAGCAATAACCTCATCAAGCTTGACAGTATCTTTACAGTACATCAATGTAGTCTAGAGATGCTCATATAACGGTGGCAATGAGACCAACAAGACGATTGCATTGGTTGTGTTTGTTTAGATAGTTTAGTTTAGTTTTGATGATGTCAGCAGGTATAATGAGTGGAGAGAAATAGAGAGAAAAATGAGAAAAATGATAATGTCAGCAAAACTAAACCTAAAATTAAACAGGAAAATGAACAAGGCCATTATGTTCCTCAATCTTTCCACCAATGCCTTCCAACTTCATTACTAGCCAATTGAACTCATCCAAATACTCATAAAGTTTGCTCCTTCGGGCATATTTGATGCGTATAATTATTTCTTTAACGACAACCGATCCGTTAAAGACTTGGACTTATACCTACTCTCCAATTTCGCCCAAAGTCCACAGGATCCGTTTTATTGATGACTTCCAAGAGAGTGTTATCCTCGAGATACAACTGAATAGTGTTATTTGCTAGCTCCCTTATCTCTCCATAGTTGTCATCCTCCATCATTGCCGATTTTTCAGACTTCTTCTTGAGGGCCTTAATTCAACAAGCCATCTCTTGTCAAAATATTCTTCACCATTTGTAGCCAAAGAGTAAAATCTTTATGGCCATTGAAATGCTCAATCATGAACCCGGTACCTTATGCCGCCATGGCTTACCATTTATATCCCAAGAATTGTACCCGCTCTGATACCACTGTAGGGATTTAAACTCAATAACACCCGCAATAGAAGCGTAATAAAATTAAACAAGAAGAAAAATAACATACAATATTTACGTAGTTTGGCCTCAATGTCTACCTCCACGGGAGAGAGAAGTTTCTACCATCACCAAGGTTAATTTATAAAGAGATTCAAAGATCTCACAAAGACCCAAAGATGTATTCAACAAATTACAATCAAATAGAGGAAAGATCTCACCAAATAAATGAACCAAATCCTTCATAATAGCTAGCCGACATCGAGAGCTCAAAAGCAGAGACAAAATCAGCTGCAAGCACACACAGGAGCACTATAACACACACTCTCTCTCTCTCTCTGTGCACTTCTTTTTCATGGCTAATGATGTTGTATCCTTCAAAGATGCAAATCTCACATTTTTGGCTTCCAAGAGAAGCTAACATGTGCCAAAATGGAGTGTGTGGAATATTCTCCTCAAAACCCACCAAAAAATAACTCCGGTTATTTGGGGTAAAATATTTTCCTGTAAATGTTTTCTAGTATTTTGGTGTTTGATTGCACAAGTTGCAGGAAAACAGGTTTTACTGGTAAAACACTTTCCGGCAAGGAGAGGAAAATGACTTTTACTTAAAACTCCCGCAAGTCATTTCCCAAGTTGGGATCCGCTGCCTTTCTTTTTTATTAAGACCCCAATTCCTCCCCCCCTTTGTATAAATATTTTTACACATGTATAATCACGACCACAAAAATACTTTTTAACCTTTTTAGTTTTGGGAAAATTGGAAGAGTTAAGCTGTGATTGGTGGTGTCATTCAAGAAAATCTTTTTGCGGAAGATGAGTTTTAAATATCTAACAAACATCAGAATACGGAAACGAAGAATAATTTTTTTGTCAAAATATTTTTAGCAAGAAAAATATTTTCCATGTAAATTGGGCTTATTTTCAAGGGCAAACCCAAGAGGTTTTGTACTCCCCTTATTATGACAACCGGTTCCAAAAAAAAATAAAAATGCCAGGATCGATACGCCTTTCATGTGGGCTGAAAAAATGACTACTAAATGAAATGGACGTTTCAAGGAGTTTTACTTTCCAGCAATTATATTGGATCAACCTAACCCAACGAAAGTAGGTGAATTTTGACAGCAGTGTCACTCGAGTCTAGGCAAAGCAACAGTCAAAATTACGAAAAACTTTTCTGGTTATGAATGACCACTAAGCCGAATTGAGATGTTGAAAACACAAGCTAATTAGGAAGATATAGTTGAAAGATGGCATTAGAAAAGTTTAAGAATTTATCGAAAGCATATAATGTCCTTAAAAAAGATGAACAATTGAGGACACTCGTTACCCAAAAACTTCCCTTAAAAACCATACCAAACAAAGAAATTTTGGCTACTTCCCATTGGCGGCTTACTGCTTATACAAGGTGGTCAGGGAAACACTCAATTTTTTTTTTCCCTCCTCTATCGCATGCAATAATTTTAGTTTAGACTTGTTTTGAACAATTAATTCCAAGGCTCTTGAATGCCCAACCCACAAATAATTGAACACTTGTCCTTAGCCAAAAACTAGTCCACAAATTACTCATTGTACGCAATGGTTTCAAAATATGAAAAATTGTCAAGGCAGTTGTAATATTTTAGTATGTATTTTGCTGATTTTGGGTTTCACTTTTGATATTGATAGATAAAGTTTTTGTTCATGTAGTTGTGGTTTCTAAAGATGGTAAAGAATAATTTGAACACCTTCGTGAAAAAATTTGGAGCAACCACTGCTGCTGCTTCTGTTTATAATGTGGAAAAATAAAGCTATTCAAGCATTGTAAGAGATATACCCCGTTTGTCGGTGGAAGCACTCAAGAAGTTTTCGCCTTTCTTGTACCAAGGCACGAAAGTTTCATGGAGAATTAAAAAAGAAAAGGCATATAAGAGCATCTTCGTCAGCCTCGACAAAAATTAGATCAAATTTAATCTCAAAAACACTTTTTACAATTTAACAAGCCATTTATAAAAAAATTACAAATTAATCAAACTCTCTATTCTAACTTTACTCTTATTTTTTTATTCAATAATCTCACACCTCGGCCAACACGCGGTCTGCCGGCCTTGGATTACTCCAATGACACTTTCAAAAGCAAAACGGTGTACTACAAGAGTATTTTTCTATTGCTCTCTCTCTCTCTCACTTTACTCTCCCTCTGCCTTTCAATCTCTACCAAAAACAAGAAGCACAGAAAACCCAAATCCACAATCTTGAAAAATAGATGAAGTTGCGTTGCTCTAGGGCTCTTTTTCTCTATGTATACACCAAAAAAGAAGATGAAGTGAAGAAGATGGAACAGAATTCATTACCTTGCCGATTACCCCACCCCATTGCCTTTCAGCCATGAACGGTGAAATCGCAGCGGCAAACATTGTAGTTGTGAGAAAAGATTAAATTACTCTAGCCGGTAAACAGTGACTGACATGGAGTTAAGGGTCATCATTGGGGCTTTACCATTGAACTTTTCAAATTCAAGCACGCTGGCCCGACTATGTAGGCTTTTTCTTTTTAGCTGGCCGGATTTTCTCTTAAAAGTTGAAGCCCGCTTTTCTACGAGCACTTATCCTACAGTCGAGGCCAGTGGAAATTTATTTAGCAAAGGCCAAATGCCTTTTTTTTATTTTATATTTTATATTTTTGTTACAGCTGAACCTTTTGGAGCCTTTTTTTTTTAATATTTTATAATTACAATTGAATCTTATCTAGCCTACTATATGCTGTAACAATAAGACACCATGAACAGTTGAACCTTTTGGAGCCTTTTTTTTATATTTATTTTTGGTACATTTGTATTATATCTAATACTTTTTTTGGTACATTATATATTATATCTTATGTACATTAACCGTGCAATAATGCATTACAAGTGAACCAGGTTACGGACGGGCTAGTATCTCGTGCCGGCAGGTTGTAGCTAAATTTTTTAGGCCCATGGAAAAGTCGGGCTGGACTAGTCCGCCCATTTGGCAGGCTCGGGCTCGGGTAAAGTTTGACAGGCCTTGCGGGATTCGGGCTGGCCCTGGGCCAATGGGCCAAATGTTGAGGCTTACGTGGAGTACCGAGTTTGGAAGGTTTTCAGAGTTTTACTCACTAGTTTTATGCAAAATGTTGTTTTTTTGCTGCGGTAATAGGGATCTTTCCAAGTACATTACAAACCATTTTAGTCATTTGGATCTTAGGATTGGTTTGGGTGAATTGGAAAAATTGATTTTTTGGTTTTGTCCTTATTCAATTTTTTTTGCATTTGTTGATTTTTGGTCGATTTTTTGTGGTTTTTTGTTTTGTCTCGACGAGAGAAATCTAAAGAGTATAAAATTATTAGCCAAACTTAAAGTTTTGTGAATAAAGACGAAAAATAATCCAAAAAACTAACCACAAAAAATCGATCGAAAACTAACAAAATGCAAATTTTTTTATATAAGAACAAAATTCAAAAAACTAAAAAACCAAAATTTTCAATTCACCTAAACTAACCCTTAATCTCTGATGGGTGGTGGGTGGGCATTCATTTGAATACTTCGTCACCCATGGGCCCACGTCCACAACCCAGGACAACAACTCACCAGGCGCCCTGGGACCCATTGCTGTCCAATTCAAAATGACCTAAAAATGTCCTGCAATCTTTAGAAAATTACTAAAGCAGAAGGGGTCCAATGAGGTATCAAACCACCCATGACTTTTATTAATGAGATCCAGAGCTTTAAGCATCATAGTGTCAAGGGCAATTTTGACAGTGTAAAGTTCCCGGGCATTTCGCCAGAAATTATGATACAAAAGTGTGAGGTAGGTATGTTAAGAGACAAGACTTTTTAGAGCAAACTGTAACTTTTTGGTCACAGGCTCACAGTATTGTTGTGTCCTAAATTTGCTCAATGTATTCTTAAATGTTACTAGTATATATTCCTTTCGTTATTATTTATTTGTCCTTTATAAAAAGTTGTATCATTTTTTAAATAAAAAAATAAATTATTTTTGTGTATCATTTTTCAAATTTTTTAACACTAAAGTACTTTAATTTGGTGTTAAAAAATTTGAAAAATAATACACAGAAGTACTTAATTATTTTATTTGAAAAAAGGCAAGACAGAGGGTGAGACAAACAAATAAAAACAGAGGGAGTATAGTACAACATGTAGAGTTGTCTAGTAGATTATTCGATCTGTTCGATTCGACCAAATCGTCTAAATTGATTCGTCTTTTTAGTTATCCGAGGTACATTACCGATGGATATGAATCCTAATATTTTAATTTTAACGGATATGGTTTTTGTTCGGTTCGGGTTCAATTTGTCCAATCCGCCTAATAATCCTTTTTTGATTTGTCAAATCCGCAACTGAACTGATTCATCCATATGTCACCCACAGATAGTTGCAGATCTTAAAAATGATAATCTATTGTTAGCAGATCGGATCAAGAATTGAATCGATCCGGCCGAAATCGATCCGTGGACACCCCTAACAACATGTATGTGTAGATAAGAACCAAAAATCATTTGCTGTCTCCCTCTTTATGAATGGAGCAATATTATACTACAGTAATATTCCTCACCCCTCTCTCTCTCTCTCTCTCTCTCTCTCTCTCTATTATACTATGTTGTTGCTGTTACAGTCAAGCTAGTCTGGTCATCTTAATTTCCCAGTCTCTTTCAGTGACCTTTCTCAGCTTCTCCCCCACCAAAGGACGGAAGGAGTCTTTAATTTGGCTTCCCTTAAAAGAAGAGTACCATATTCTTTGCTGTGTTGGTGTTAGGTGGCTGTGGAAGATGAATGCAGAGATGAACGGTGGTGGCGGAGGTGATATGAGGGTAAAGTCGGAGGAGGCTGGTAGTAAGAAGTATCATCATCATCATCATTATCATACTACTAATAATAATCATGGTGGTCAGGGGATGATGTTCAATGGTGAAGAAGAAGAGAAAATAGACTATGTGTACAAGGTGGTGGTGATAGGTGACTCGGCAGTGGGGAAGAGTCAGATACTGTCGAGGTTTACTAAGAATGAATTCTGCTTTGACTCCAAATCCACAATTGGGGTCGAATTCCAGACTCGCACTGTCTCCATTAACTCCAAACTCATCAAGGCCCAGATCTGGGACACTGCTGGCCAAGAAAGGTTTTTCCTTCATCTCTCTCTCTCTCTCTCTCTCTCTAATTCGATTTGTCTCGCTTTTGTTTCCACCGAAAATGACTATTACTATAAGATATGCAACATTCTTGAAATTGAAATGAAGTTAAAGGCAATGCTAGGAGCATGACTTTAGAATACGGCTCCGGATGCAACTCTATCAAAAAATGTACGATCCACAAAGACTGAACTGCTCCTGACACAATTGTGTGCGAAGTTGTATTGCTTGAAATTTTGGAAGTTTAAAGACATCCAATTGGAAAAAATATTGAGTGTAACTACGTAGGGTCATCAGGTACAAAAAATGCTAATGGTTTGGAGGAGTGGGATGAGGATGAGGCCACTATCAAAGGGTTTGAATCTTATTTCTGAAGTACCCAAAGAAAAAAAAAAAGAAAAAGAAAGGGTTTGAATCTCAAAAAGGTCTTTTCAAAAAAAAAAATCTCAAAAAGGTAAAATATTAATCTTGGAGCTAGGTTTGATGGATGGGGGGGATACCCAGCTTATAAGGCCTATAATGATCAATCACTTGTTGCTGCAATCACGTAGGAGTAGATCAGAAGTAGTGGCTAAGGGGTAATGTGAGATACTTCCGCTATGGTGGTTAGGTGCTGGTGTAATATACTATGACTTTTGCTGCACCAATTAAAAATTGTAGTAAATCAGATATATAATACTCCTATATAGCTAGCTAGACTGGTAGCCGGAATTAACAAGTAGTGGAAGCTAAGGGACGTCATTTGAGTAAACTATATATGGTCAAGCTGTTTCTGTTTAGGCAAAGACAGAAAATACTATATATTGATCGATGTGAAGCTCATCAGACTCAGCTGTGGACACTATATATATGCTGGTGAGATATTGCCGCACATTATTTGTTTGTTTTCCTTAATTAGTTTTGGGACTTTTGGGCCCATGCATATACTAATAATATTCTGTGGTTGTTGGGATTGAGTTTAATGCTATTATTATCATATCATACTCCTAGGAAACAGTAGAGGTAGTTTCTGTACATTAATGTTATGCACAACACTTCAATTTATCTATACTGTGCGTAACGCTTCATTTTGTATACAACTATTCCATGTGGTAAATACTTTTCTTTCCTTTTTTTTTTTTTCTCTCTCTCTTTTTTGGTATGTAGTTCTAAATATTAACTTGCGTAACATATCTGAAGGAAACTGTCAAACTTATTGCGTTTTTATTAATGTTATAAACTTCCTAAACTAGGACACATAAATTGTTGTGATTTTTATGAGATAGCAAGAGTGATTTTTGCACTCCCCTTTAATCCACATGCACTCTTTTTTTTTTTTTTTTGTCTTTATTCACATGAACTTATATTACATGATTGCCCTTAGAGTGAAGAGATTAATTAGAAAGTAAGGGTAGTTTTGTGATTTTACATAAATAAACACGAAAATAGGGTGTCCGTGTATCAAAGTGGCATGCAAAAATCATTTTCCACGAGATTAGGAGCTGTTTGGAGGTGGCAGAGAGTGATAAGGGTAGGATGGGCTAAGTAAAGAAGGGAAGGTTCTGATGAGGTGTTTGGTTCGCCTCTTAGTTCCCAGATTGGTTATCCCTCCCCACACCCTATTGTTAGCTTATCCGGGTATGAGTAATTACCGTTTTGCCCCCCACTCTCACACACACAGGGGAAAACTCTCCAAAATTCTTTTCAGAAAATGCAAATAATGCCCTTAATGAGAGCAAATAAGAAACTTAATCGTCAACTATTTAGAACATTTAAATATGCTCAATCAGCTGCTAGAACTCCCATGAGATGCAAGTTTCTTTTCTCCTATTTATCTTTACCTGGTTTAAAAAGAAAGATACTTTTCGGTGGGAATGGGAAAGTGGTAAGTGGGAATGATCGTATTCCGATTTTGATATCACAGATTCACCAAATAGGCCAACTGATGCTATTCAATCGGAGGGTGTTCCACCAACAAAAAAAAAAAGAAGTTTTTTTCAAAAATTAAAACAGGTCATTTTCTCAAAATATGTCACATAAAAAATCGTGAAAAATCAATTTATTCAAAAAAACTACTGTAGTTTAGTGGAACACAGCCTGATGAGAAACATAGATTTAGTTTAGTTTATTTTTTGTTGAATATCCACAGGTATAGGGCAGTCACAAGCGCATATTACAGAGGTGCACTTGGGGCCATGTTAGTATACGACATCACCAAGAGACAGACATTTGATCACGTCGCGAGATGGGTCGAGGAGCTCCGGGCTCATGCCGACAGTTCAATCGTAATAATGTTGATTGGTAACAAGTCTGATCTAGTTGACCAGAGGGCAGTTCCAACAGAAGACGCCATCGAGTTTGCAGAGAATCAGGGTTTGTTTTTCTCTGAGACCTCAGCTCTCAGCGGGGACAATGTGGACACTGCATTCCTCAAGCTGCTAGATGAGATATACGGTGCGGTCTCTAGGAAGGCATTGGATTCTGATCATAATGGGAAAATCAACGGTACTGGTGATGCGCTCAATGGGTTGAAGCTTGATGTTATTGGGGCCACTGATTTGGAAATTAGCGAGATGAAGAACTTGTCCGCTTGTTCTTGTTGATCAATTAATCGTTCCAAGTGATTGCTGTGTGTTCATGAAGTGGGAATCTTGGAAATTTCATTTCTACCTGATCTGTGTTATGTATTTATCATATGTTTTATTTATTTATTTATTTTATCTTTTGTGATTTGAAGTAATATTTTAACTCAACTGATAAATTTGGTGATATACCCACAACTATTTATAAGTTAATTGATATTTGTTACACTATTAGGGGCTTTACTACAATTTTAGTTTCTTTTTCATTTTTCAGTATTTCTTTTCTTTTTGGAGGGGGGAAGCAGGTAGAGGAGAGAGGAAGTAGATCTAAAGCATAAAGGGAGTTAGGACAGCAAGAAAGAAGGGGGATTGAATCTATTTCGTTTCTTTTTTTCTCTTTTCTATCTCTCCTCTTTATCTCTCTTTCGGTTCTCTACAAATTGTACTGGGAAATTCTTCCTTAAGCTTAATACAAGTGTTTGAGCACCAATTTTGGGCTCAATTCTCTCTTGAAATTGTGAGATTTGATCAGTACGTTTATCAGTGGTATCAGAGCCGTCGATCTTCGGCAGTTTTCGACCACCACAGATATGGCGGAAGGAACCAGATCCCATGATATTAAACGTATTGAAGAAGCAATATAGTTGCTGAAGAACAACTCAGATGTACAGGTGTTGACGATGACCCAGCACACCGAATCCTTAAATCGGCAAACAAAGGTAGTAAACAAAGTAAAAAATCTGATTGCGGCCTTGGCACTAATGTACGATCAACTCTCTGCTCAGGTATCCAACAGCTCCTCCTCCTCAACACCTAATTCACACCGTAATAGTACGGGACAGTCAATTTTGGGTGGATATGGGGGAATTGGGAATAACAATCGATTTAGTAGAATTGATTTCCCAAAATTTGGAGGTGATGATCCTGAAGGGTAACTTTACCGTTGTGAGAATTTTTTTGAAATCAATGTTGTTGATGAGCACCAAAAACTGTGACTGGCTGCTATACATCTTGAAGATAAGGCCATTAGTTGGTACAGATGGTTTGAAAAGTCTCATACACTGCGTACTTGGGCTGAATTTTGCACTGCACTAATTGAAAGGTTTAACGAGACAGTATATGATGACGCTGTGGGGAAACTGACCAAACTTAAGCAACTCACCACTGTTAGGAGTTACCAGGAAAAGTTTGAAGAGATAGTCAACAGGACTGAAGGATTGAGTGAAGCATTTTTCTTAAGCTGTTACATAAGTGGGTTAAAAGAGGAGATTAAAGCTGGGGTGAAAATGTTTCGTCCAACCACCATAGCCCAAACCATGGGCTTAGCTCGACTACAAGAGGAAACCAAAGAAGCGATCAAAAAAACCAAACCATCAATCCATAACTCTCCTAAAAGCTTTTACAGCACTACCAACCCACCAAGCGCCACCTCATATCACACCCTCAGCCAAAAGGCTTTTTCCAATCCACCATCATCCATTAAAACCTCTTACCATACACCCCCTACACACTACCCGAAACTTAGTGACCCATCCCCACCTATACTCAAATTAACCACCAAAGATTTAGATGGAAAAAGACAGAAGGGACTTTGCTTTGCGTGTGATAAGAAGTATTTTAGGGGACACGTATGTAAGAAGAAGCAACTGTTCATGCTCGAAGCTGAAGAATTAGAAGAGGAGGAAGCTGAAATAGTAGAGGAAGAGGACGTGGAAAATGGAATAGAAGAAGATGTCCATATATCAGTCCATGCTCTTTCGGGAATTCCATCTTATAGAACCATGAGGATTAAA
This sequence comes from Vaccinium macrocarpon, assembly GCA_022606695.1. NCBI lineage: Eukaryota > Viridiplantae > Streptophyta > Magnoliopsida > Ericales > Ericaceae > Vaccinium > Vaccinium macrocarpon. The sequence goes on along the minus strand of CM040176.1, from coordinate 133,098 downwards.
GGAAAAGTTAAAAAGTGCCCCATTACAATCCTGATTGATTCGGGGAGCACCCATAATTTTCTAGACCTTACTGTAGCCAAAAGGAGTGGGCAACACCTCCAAGCCACCAGCCCACTAGCAGTGGTGGTAGCTGATGGAACAACCCTGTTTAGTAGTGCTGTCATCTCCAACTTTACATGGCAGATGTAGGGGACGTAATTCCACGGTGAAGTCGGACTCTACCCCAGGGGGTTGCGATATGGTTCTGGGAGTACAATGGTTAACAACTCTGGGTCCAGTGCTCTGGGATTTCAAAGAGTTGAGGATGGAATTTCAATACCAAGGAAAGAAACATGTCCTAAGAGGGGGAAATGCTTTTGAAGTACTACAGGTTAGCTCGCAGCAAATGCAAGCTTTACTTCAAAAGAAGTCAATGGGATTTATAGCACAACTCAACAGTATGCAAGGAGCTTCTCAACCAATAGTATAGAAGGAGAGGAAGCTGCAGGTACACCCTGACATCACCCATCTCCTACACCAGTATGCTGTCGTCTTTAATGAACCTAAAGGCCTGCCCCCAACTAGAACTCATGACCACAAAATCACACTCAAACCCAACACCCAACCCACCAACTTAAGACCATATCGATACCCTCACATCCAGAAATTTGAAATAGAAAAGATTGTCACAGAATTGCTGAGTACTGGGGTCATTAGAACCAGCACTAGCCCATATTCTTCTCTTGTATTGCTGGTCAAAAAGTAGGATGGTAGCTGGAGAATGTGTATCGAATACAGAGTTCTTAACAAGGACACTGTAAAGGACAAATTTCCAATACCAATTATAGATGAATTATTGGATGAAGGTGCAAGGTACTTTAGCAAATTGGACCTTAAGTTTGGGTACCATCAGATAAGGATGCACCCCAATGATATTGAAAAGGCTGCTTTCAGGACCCACGAAGGGCATTACGAGTTCCTCGTCATGCAATTTGGCTTGACAAATGCTCCTTCCACCTTTCAAAGCCTCATGAACACTATATTCAAACCATACCTCAGAAAATTCATCTTAGTCTTCTTTGATGACATCCTAGTCTACAACCAAGCTTGGAAAGATCACTTAAAACATCTGGAAACCACCTTCCAGACACTGGAAGAACACCAGCTTTACGCAAAATTATCTAAGTGTGCTTTTGGGAAAAAAGAGGTGGAGTACTCGGGGCATATGATCAGTGAAGAAGGGGTATCCGCTGATAGGGAGAAGATTGGCAGCATGAGAACTTGGCCAAGACCGCAGAACCTGAAAGCATTAAGGGGATTTTTAGGGCTGATTGGATATTACAGAAGATTCGTGAAAGACTTTGGCAAAATCAGCAAGCCACTGACTGACCTATTGAAGAAGGATGCATTCAAGTGGAATGAAGAGGCGGAAACAGCTTTTGAACAACTGAAGTCAGCCATGACCACCACACCAGTCTTGGCCTTGCCAGATTATTCTAAAACCTTTACAGTTGAGTGTGATGCCTCAAGCAAGGGTGTGGGAGTAATGTTGATGCAAGAGGGCAGACCGATAGCCTACTATAGTAAGTCTCTCTCTCCCAAAAATTTGGGTCTTTCAACTTATGAGAAGGAGTTGTTAGCCATGGTGATGGCCATACACAAGTGGAAACACTATTTGCTGGGACTTTAAGGTGCAAACAGATCATTTAACACTCAAGTATCTCATGGAGCAACGATTAACTTCCTTGTTGCAACAGAAATGGGTAACCAAACTTTTGGGATTTGATTATGAAATTCACTTCAAACAGGGAGTCCAGAACAAAGCTGCGGATGCGCTCTCAAGAATAGAACGGGACAACCACCAAGAAGCCCAACTACAAGCCATGTCAGTGATCATCAGTGGTTGGGTTACTGAGCTCAAGTCAAGTTAAGCTAATGATCCATTCCTCCAACAACTTATCATTGACATCCAATAAAACTCACAAGATTACCCGACGTACCACTGGAGCCATGGTCTACTCTATTACAAAACTAGACTAGTTGTGGGCTCTAATCAAGAGTTTAGACAGAAACTCATTGCAGAACATCACAGCAGCGCTGTAGGGGGCCATTCAGGGGTGGAGAGAACTTACGAAAGGCTTAAACAAGCCTTCTATAGGAAGCACATGAATAGAGAGGTACAGAAATTTGTGGAGCAATGTGATACATGCCAAAGAAACAAGTCAGAAAATGTCAAATCCCCAGGCTTGCTACAACCTTTGCCTATACCCACAAGAATCTGGATAGACATCTCAATGGACTTTATAGAAGGTTTGCCAAACTCCTATGGAAAAACAGTAATCTTAGTGGTTGCTGATAGATTAACTAAAGCAGCCCATTTAATCCCTTTGTCACACCCCTATACTGCTAGTGAAGTTGCACAAACATTCCTAGACAACATCTATAAGCTCCATGGCATGCCTACTACTATCATATCTGACCGAGACCCTATCTTTACTAGTGCTTTTTGGACAACACTCTTTCAATTACAAGGCACCACTCTTTGTCACAGCTCTTCTTACCATCCTCAAACCGATGGCCAAACTGAGGTCATTAACCGATGCATAGAAAACTATTTAAGATGTATGGCAGGGGATAGACCCAAGCATTGTGTTAGGTGGCTACCTTTGGCTGAATGGTGGTACATAACTTCCTATCACTCTTCCATTGGGGTGACACCCTATGAAGCCATGTATGGACAAGCCCCTCCTAGTTGGAAGGACTATGTCTCTGGTTCTACACCAATAGAAGCAACAAACACCACTCTCCAAGATCGACAAACCATGATGCATGTTCTCAAAACCCATCTGCAAAAATCTCAGAATAGAATGAAGCAATTAGCAGACCAACATAGGAGTGAAAGATCATTTGAAGTTAGACAATGGGTTTATCTCAAACTCCAAACTTACAGACAACAATCAGTAGCTCAAAGGGGCAATGCCAAGCTGGCTCCTAAATTCTATGGGCCTTACCAAGTGACTCAAAAGGTGGGCCCTGTGGCCTACAAGTTAGCCCTACCCCCTGAATCGATCCACTCAGTATTCCATGTGTCGCAGCTGAAGAAACAACATGGTACTCTTCCAGATGCCTCAACCATCCTACCAATACCAACTCCTACTGGACAGCTGCATGTGGCCCCTTTGGCCATACTGGACAGGAAGATGATCAAGAAAAACAACAAGCCAATGACTATGGTTCTGGTGCAGTGGTCAAATACTGTGCCAGAGGATGCTACATGGGAACCTCTTCACAAGCTTCTGCAACAATTTCCCACATTCCAGCCTTGAGGACAAGGCTGATTTCAAGGGCATGGGATTGATATACCCACAACTATTTATAAGTTAATTGATATTTGTTACGTTATTAGGGGCTTTACTGCAATTTTAGTTTCTTTTTCATTTTTCAGTATTTCTTTTCTTTTTGGAGGGGGGAAGCAGTTAGAGGAGAGAGGAAGTAGATCTAGAGTATAAAAGGAGTTAGGACAACAAGAAAAAAAGGGGGGATCGAACCTATTTCGTTTCTTTTTTTCTCTTTTCTATCTCTCCTCTCTATCTCTCTTTCGGTTCTCTACAAATTGTACTGAGAAATTCTTCCTTAAGCTTAATACAAGTGTTTGAGCACCAATTTTGGGCTCAATTCTCTCTTGAAATTGTGAGATTTGATCAGTACGTTTATCATTTGGTTACGGATTATGGCTTTAATCTGGTTGGCTTTTATTTGTTTGCACAAGGTAATCCATTAAGATTTCGGATGACAGTTAGGGCAATAAGTTTAACAGAGAGTTCTTTTCTTTTTCTTTTATTTTAATCTTGATTCGAAGAAGAGTTCCGTCTCACAATTTCTTTCTGGAAATACGGGCAGTTGCTGCGCGTAGATTTGCCGCCTCCTACAACATACCCTAGCCTTCGATTGCATTTTGAAAGTTTATTGAGGCGGTTACTGATGCCATGCAAAAACCCAATTCTCTCTTGTTAGATCCAACTCAGTAGGCCATTTAATCGGCGCACACTGCTTGTAACGGAGGAAAAATTAATTTACTTATTTTTCCACTTTTCTATACATAAATGCATAGGAAATTATATGGCGACAATTGAAATTTGATTTCTTTTATTAGACCATTTATACAGCGCTGGCATGGGACTTGCAAAATAGATGAATTGATTTTCCAAATATAGCCATGGTGGAAGCACACGCCCGAGCAACATGGCCAGAGTGCGAATATAAAGATCCAATGACAAAAGTAAATGAACATTTTAAGTAGTAGGTGGTAGTAATACATACGACTATAAACAAATGAGTGGTGTTCTTAGTTGACTTAGGAAAGTAAATTCACAGGTTTTGGGTGGAGCATCCATATTTGAATTGTCGTGAGCTCTCTCAATCCTGAGATCATTAGATGCTTGTTTGGTTGCTTTTGTTGAAAGATCGAATAATATTAAGGAGGAAATTTTAATTTTATCATAAACATTTCTAAGTCTGTTCAACAAAACCGATTTAGGAGTATTCTTATTGGCTTATTGCATTTCACGATACATGTTATCCTTTTATAACCAAATTTCCTTCATTAACTTATGGAAAAATCTACAATACACACCCCTTTTAAGTGTGTACGATATGCACCCATTGTGTGGTCCATATTGCGCCACCTCATAAAAAATGACTTGAAGAACCGGTCATTCGTAACATTTTTGTTTGTTTCGTAACTTTTATACTAAGAATTCGTAACTTTTACATAATATGGTTTGTAACTTTTCGTGTGTTTCGTAACTTTTCATGGATTTCGTAACTTTGAGATAAAAAATTATAACTTTTCTCAAATATAATTCATAACATTTTTGTATGATTCGTAATATTTTTGTATGATTCATAACTTTTGTACTAAGTATTCGTAACTTTTAGACAACATGATTCGTAACATATTCTTTTGTTTCGTAACTTTTCGTGTGTTTCGTAACTAATCATGTGTTTCATAACTTTTCGTGGGTTTCGTAACTTTAATTTGTTAGGTCACCTGTTACTCAGGTTAACAAGTTACCGATTTGTAACTTTTTGTTATTGATTTGTAACTTTTAACGATCCAACGGTAAATAGCTTGGGTGCATATGATACACAACTAAAAAGGGGTGTGTATTGTAGTCTCTTCCCTTATGTCAACTTGTGGAACACACTTGATCATTTTCTATTGCCTCTTTCGACAACATGAACAATGAAAAACTTTGGAGGTATGTCGCATGCATCCTCATGATGCAGCCTTGTCTCGTTAGTCGTTTGTAAGGAAAATTTCTTTTATAAGCCTAACATGCCTCGTAGATCATGACTACCACTAAGCACAAGTTAAAACACAATCATGCTCGCCATATATTTGCTGGAGATAACGTCAAACATACGTTTGTTTACCTGCGTTAACCTTTCTACTTTTGAATTCCTTTTCATCGTACGATATATTAAATATTATTGACTATTACTACGGAGTACTACTCTAATCAAAGATTAATAATAAACTTTAATAAGATGTAACATGGGCGCGTGTGCCTCTAAATTAAGGGCTACCAAGTTGTGCAATTTCTTTAGAAAACCAACTTTGACTTGTCAACAGCTCAATTCATTGGTAGGAATTTTTGGATGGAATGATTGGTTTTCGGTGTGTTCAATCAATGAATTACAAAGAAAAGTAAATACACTAAAGACGTTGGTGTGGTGTCAATCAACACCTCTCTGATGTATTTGGTAGTCGATTTCTGACATAGAATATTAGAAAAAAACTCAAGCAATTAATTAACAAGAGTTGCATGCGTACTTGCCCCCAGTGTTATAGGCGTTTAGAAGGTTGAATTCCATTAGGACTAGGATTCTTAGATCTCTTGTGTGGTTAAAGATGGCACCAACCGGGCCCAATAGCCTTAGCTTTTCTAGCAATTTTAGGATTATGATATGAAATTGCAAGACTTGGACTGATTGTACTTATCCTCGTGGCGATTGGAGCATTCTCAGAACACCTTCGTGATAGTTTATTTGATCACCGTGGTGTTCTCCGCGCTTGGCTACTTATGGTTCAAGTTGAGATGTGTATGGTCTATCACAGGTTTTATATCTATTTACCACTGTATCACATAAATTTTGAGTCTGCAAAAAAGACGGAAAAATGTTGACCAAAATTAATGATTTTATTGATTTGAGAAATTAGGGTTACAATCTCTGTAGCTTCTAGTGAAAGAAAATAATCCTCTAATTCTTCTTTTCGAATGTTGAAACGAGGGCTTGAAGCTTGATCCCGAATCAAAAGGCAAAATCTTCTCTGTGATTTGTGGAAAAGATTGATGATGTAGCTTGAATGTTCTTTAGAGCTTTTAGGCTTTGACTTGAAGAACCTCCTTGCTTTGATGTAGACTTGAAGAGTTCTGAAGGGCTTTTGGATGCTTGAATCTTCAGAACTCTGTTTGCTGATGAAAGCTTCAGTCTCAAATATGATAGAAGGCACCTCCATTTATAGGGATGGGGAGATGGAGAGTTATGACAAGATTTCAATTCTTTTCATATCTTTCTCTCTAATTATTTCCTTATCTTATTTAAAGGAAAATAATTAAAATACAATAAATATTTTTCTTTTATTTATTTTGGGAAAGATAATTATATATAATGAGATACATAATTTATTTCACCAAGTGGCATAATTTAATTGGTCAAACTTGATAAATAAATTATTGTGTCATCTTGACATATGGCGCCATTTGATTGGTCCTTTCACATATCTCTGACTCTTGACTTGTAAACACGTGGCAACATTTAATTAGCCAATTGTCGTGCTTGGTCTTTTTACCTACGGGCACTTGGTAGCATTTAATTGGCTCGTCTGTGAAAATTTGACTTTGACCTATGACACTTGGCAACATTTAGTTGGCCAATTTGCGTGCCCTAGGAACATGTGGCGATTCGTGATAGGCTAGAAATTTTACATGCCTACAACCACAATGATCTTTTCCTTCGTTGAAAGCGCACTTAACTAATAAATGAATCAAGCAATTCGAGAGTGATTTTATATTCTATCGCTAAGAACTTGTGCAAGAACGTTTGTTACCTGAACAAATTATTTTTTTAGCATTTTTCTGATGCTTGTTAAGTTTTGAGAGGATGCTTGAATAATGTAATGCCCCGATTTTTCGGAAACGCTAAAATAATTTAAAAAGGCAATTTCACAAAAAAATTCATAGATCCATCATAAAACTGTACCAAAAGCAATTGTTACAGTTTTACAACCATATCAAATTACAGTTAAATTGTCAAAATAAAATTTACAATGAGACTTGAAGCTTTCAAAATGTAGTTGACTAAATTGTTCAGAGCAACTAAGCATGCGGAAACCAAGACTCGTTGGCTTTCTTCTCAGCAGTGTTGATATTTGTCTGTTTGTATGATCCCTCAACTCTATCTTCATTAACTGGTGATAAATCACCGCGGTACAAGTACCCCTGAGCTTAAAAAGCACAATAGAAATATTCCACTCTACTTAACCCCACGTATCTAACAGATAAACATGCATAATAAACGAAAAACATGAGATAGCAAAAATGAGATTACTAATTAATTACTAGCGATTTACCTACGTGTCATCTAGGATTCTCAACCACGAGATCCATCCTACCCTCTAACCTCTAGCAAAAGGCAGTTGGTGTGATTCGACTCCCACTTGCAAAGATCCGGACAGTGAACTTGGGTTACATACCCGAGTACCACTTCCATGACCCCAAGGCAAGACAAACAAGATTCACCGGGAGTGCGGCCTCACAATTCATCCCCAGGCTGCGACGCAAGCACAGTGTCACCCTTATAGCCTGACCATTCTTGAGAGACAATCACCACCATGTCCTATCTAGGGTTTCGTATTCAAAATGTTCATCCGTCCAGGGCCCACTCCGGTCACCCCTGAAACCATAGCTCGTCTGCTCTACAATATTTCCACACATTACCATTTTTATTGCTTTTCAATTTACGTCTACATGTAAATCTCCAAACCGTGAACCCACCCATGAAGCAAATGTTCGTCTAAGTTTTTGGGATATGACAAATTTTCATAATAACATTACTATAAAAAGATAATCTAAAACATGCGTTAAGAACTCGAGTGCAAAATAATAATACAACATGATCATAACTAACAGAGTAATGACTTAAGCTAAACTTTCCTAAATTACTCCACAAAGTATTATATCCAAATGCTAATTAACAATTTAATATATGGCTATTCTAATATGCTCAAAACTGATTGAAGGTGCAACAGTTTTTATCAAATGCTTGCCTAATTCCTTGAACACAGAGATAAATTTATACTCCCTCCGTTCCAAAATAAGTGTCCCTTTTGGGATTGCGTGCATTTTCAACGGCTTATATCTTTTAATTTATAATAATTTTTATGATTTTGAAAATTTTGTATAATAGAATTAATTATGATCTATCAAACAAGATCCATAATGCATATTTTTTGAGGTTCACGTTAAAAGATATAAGCCATTGAAAATGCACGCAATTCCAAAAGGGACACTTATTTTGGAACGGAGGGAGTATGAATAAAGTGGGGCCAGAGGTTGACAGTTGGTTTAGCTTTCTAAAATTTTCCAAACTATTTATTCACTTTATTACAAGTCGGTGTACTATACCGAGTGGGGTAGTAGTCATATACTCTCCCAATCGAAACGTCTAGGTTTTGTCTATACATGATAAAAATTAACAAATAATATATATAAATGTTCTTTGGAACATGAACTACACTTTTATCACAGAAAAAGTTGGATTTGAAGTGGTTTGGACATGACCTAGTAGCTTAGAAATTCAAAAACGCATAGACACTGCTCCTTAACGATCGAAACGCTTGGGTTTTGTTTCTACTCAACGAAAATCAACTTATTATATATCAAAATGTTCGTTATGAAATGAACTACAACTCTATCATGGAAAAAGTTAGGTTCGGATTGTTTTAGACGGGACCCAGTAGCTTAAAAGTTCAAAAACGCATAGACACTGCTCCTCAACGATCGAAACGCTTGGGTTTTGTTTCTACTCAACGAAAATCAATGTATTATATATCAAAACGTTTGCTATGAAATGAACTACAACTCTATCATGGAAAAAGTTAGGTCCGGATTGTTTTGGACGGGACCAAATAGCTCAGAAGGTCAAAAATAAATTTACACTACCTTGCAACTAATGAAATGCTCGGGTTTTGTTTCTACTCAACGAAAATCGACTTATTATATACCAATGGGTTTAGTAGGACGTAACCTACATTTTTTCCGAAGATTAAGCTAATCCAGAGTGATTTGGAGGGCCTCAGTCGTGTCAAACAAACTGAACTTCTTCTTATTCCTTTTTATTCTTCTTTCGATCTTCTTCTTTTTCCGTTGTTCTCTTCTTCTTCTTTTGCTACCCATCCATCTCTCTTTCTCTCTGTGTAAAAAGAAAAATAGAAAAGGAGGAAGTAGTGGAGTGAAAAGGTGATGAGATATCTCTGCCGAAATATGTGAGGGAGGGAAGGTAGAATATAGGAGGTTAGGAGTTGCAATAAAACCCATAGGATATTGAGGTGACAATTGTGTAGGGGTTAAAGGAAAGCATTTGAGTGTGATGTTGGCTAGTCATTGGTTGAGCAAAAGGCCTCCCAAATATGGCTAAACAATGAAAGACATGAGGGAATGATGTATTAGATAGTTGGAAGTGACAACTTGGTTGGCTTAGAATTCTAATTAGGAACATTTGGTTAGGGTAATCGGATAGTGTAATGGGATTAGGACCACTAAATCGCAAAAAATAAATTTAATCAAATACTAAATTTTAGTAATAAAACTATTTCATAAAAAAAAAATAGGGCTAAAATCCAGGTCGTTATAAATAAACTATTACTTAGTTTATTCAACATATATATGGTTTGTAAAAAACCAAAGAAACTCCAATTAAAGTTAATTTGAGATCAATTCATCTTTTGAATATGCAAAGCTTGAACACATTTTTGAAATTCGTTGATATTTTAAATAAACTTGAATATTCCATTCCCCAATTAGTTTGATTCATTCATCAATCCTACCTTTTGTCATTCCCATAAATCGAGTTTTGGTAAAACAAGACTGAATCAATTTCACCTGTGAAAACTTGATAAACGGTTCACATTAATTAGTCAATACCGTTAACTATCATGTTCAATTATAGGGTTTAATGTCTACTTGTCCCTTAAACTGTCAAATTTTTTTTACTCCCCCGTCAACTACCAATTGAACTCTCTTCCCCCTCCAACTATTATTTTCTTGTTTATTAAGGAAAAATCATGTTTTCCATCCACTTGATGGACGGAAAAGTTAGTCTCAATGCTATATTAATCTTTTATTAGTTCCATATAGCTCAAAAGGAGAGTCTAAGTGAAAGGATCTCTAAAAGATCAACCAAACTAGGGAATTACATGTACGAAAACCGGACTAGCCAACACGAGCAAACCTGCAATAAGACATAGGAGGCAAATAATTGTTTTGTAATAAGCACATCCAAATTTTCAATAAATGAAATGGAAGCCACGCTTGTCTGCTGGAAAGGCTTTTCTTATTAATGGCCTAAGGTAACAATGAGTGTGAATTCAACCTAGTTTTTTTTTTTTGGTGGTTATTGCTCATGAAAAATAAACAAGATTCAAGCTAACCTAATATATAAATAAGAAAGCGCTAAACTTCATATATAAGAAAGCATAATCAGAATAAGAGTTGCATTATGATGACCCATTGACACCCCAAAATCGGAGCGCCTTGTCTCCCAGAAAATCAGAGCAAATATAGAGTATGTGTAGAACCTTGCGGTAAACATATAGACTCCATTCAATTCCAACCGGATATCCCGAAAAAGTGGGTTTTTTGAAATAAAAATGTGTTGCTCAATACTTACAGGACGGTTTTCTTCCGGTAGGAGCTCTCAAGATCCATACCATCCTTAAAACCCTAGATTTGGTGACTAATGGAGTTGAAAACCCTTCAGTAAATCTCTTCGCGAGAGAGAGACCAATCAAACTCTTCTCGTTTTTGTTGTACGCATTCTCCCTTCTTCTTCTTTTGAGTTTTGACACAAACGGAGACACACATACATACATGTTTATTCTATAGCTTTGGTTGAAAATGTCCATATTAATCCCTCTTTTTTCATCAGTTCAAAAAAAAAAAAAATTTAACGGTTTCCGTCACAAATTTTGGAAGGAAAACGTGATTTGTCCTTAGTAAAGAAAAAAATGATACTTAAAAGGAGAAGGAAGTTCAATTAATAATTGAAGGGAGAAATAAAAAATATTTTGATAATTTAAGGGGTAAATAGATATTTAACCCTTCAATTATACTTGGCCGAATATCAGTAGACCCCGAACATGAGTTATGACATGGATCATTTTATTAAGAAAATCATGCATGGTTGGCACACACAATTATAGCATCTCCAATTGTAGGTCTCTCTTAATAGAATAAAATAAAATTGTAGGTCATTTGTCAAGTTGATTTTATCATTTGATATGAAGGCTCACAAAATGACTTTCAGCATCCTTTTTTTTTTTTTTTTTTTTTTTCTCGAAACCAGGCGATAGGATTTTAATGCTATTGGCAATAATAATAAGAACAAAAATGATAGGTACACACCCTTTGTGTCACTCCCCACCACACTCTCACTCACATAGGGTGTGGTCCTCACATGTGGGATCCATGTATGCCCCACACCCCATGTGAGTGACGGTGTGATTGAGAGTGGCACAAATGGTGTGTATTTATCATTGTTCTAATAAGAATCAATAACTGCTCCATCAGTTTGAACCTATTGCCTGATCACTAGGGCTGTCCAGCGGATCATTCGATCTGCCAATTCGACCAATGCAAACCGATCCGAACCATCCATTGATCCATCCGTGAATGTTCAGTTCGGTTCTGGATCGAGAATTTCTTATTTGACGGTTTCGGATCCGGATCGGATCATATCCGCTCGATCCGCTCAATAATACTTCTTTAATGTATCAAATCTGCCTGATCCGACTCGATTCGATCTGATCCGTGAATGTTCGGTTCGGTTTCAGATCTTAAAAACCATAATCTGCTCTGAGCGGATCGGATCCGTATTCGATTCGTCTGGATCTGATCCGTGGACACCCCTTCTGATCATATTTAGGATTCAAACCTATTGCAGAAGAAAATTGCGCCATTGCCTTCCACCATTGCTGAAGTTAAAAGGGTCCTTCCAATAAAAAATTAAGAAGACAAAAAAACGAAAAAAAAAATAAAAATACTGCAGGGTGAGTTTTACACTTGTTAAAATACTTTTCATATACTTTTATTCATTTTTTATATATTTCAAATACACTTTTTAATCATTAACGACAGTCCAGTAGATTAATTTTAAAAATTTCAAGATTTTGCTTTTTCTCAAGCCAATATGCACAAGAAACATCGAGAAGTCAATTATTTTCATCTCATCAATTGCGTGTTTCTATGTGCTTAAGTGAATTTTTGTGGTTGTATGATAGCCCACACCTAATAAATAGTAAAGTTTAAGAAAGTTTAGAGGCTGTTGTCCAGTAACAAAAACTGATTAGGAGCAGTCGTGGCATGTCCTGGTTCCGGTTTGGGATTCCTTGCAAAAAACTACAAACACGAGAGACATGCGCAACTTTGACAAGAAGACAATGTCATCATGACCAATGATTGATCGAGTTTCAGAGAGTAGGGTAAGGATGACCATCTCGGCCGATTCACCCCGATCTAACCCATTCCTTTCCTAAATGGGTAGGGGATTTGAGGATTTTTTCGGAGATTGAGTAGGAGATGAGGATTATTTTTTAAAAATTTCGGAGATCGGATAAGAGATGGTATTGTCAGTCCCCTACCCGATACTCTCCCCGATCCGCGCCACTCCGCTTCGTACATCCCTATTCACACACACACACATGTGTGTGTGTGTGTGTAATACATATTTATATTATAAGTTTATAAAATTTCTTTTCCCAAATAATAAATTTATAACTTAAAGTTAGGCTCTTCGTCAGGACTATTCGTCCTCGAAACTAAGCAGGAGCACATAGTCATTAAATATAATTAACTCCAATTAATTATCCCTCTCTCCCTCCCCATCTTCAGCCTTTGAATTAAGTGTTTTGCCTGCCCAAATACGTTTCTCCTTCCTCTGCCCAAATGTAAGCGTTGTTGTAGTACAACTTTGTAGTTCTTCTATTTCATTATATGCCAACTTTTATGTTTCTTTTTGTTTGGTTTATGAAGCAAACAACTTGATTTTAACTAAACCAATATGAATTGCAAGTGTAGTTAAGGTTTGGATCACTGATTCCCCGTGCGGATCCCCGTTCCCCGCATTGGGGCGGGGATGGAGGTTAAAAAAAAAATCACGATGGGGATCGGGGAGGGGATGTGGATTGATATAGGTTCAGAAAAAAGGGATGGAGGTAGTGGTATCCACCCCCTACTCTCCCCATGCCCACCCCTAGAGTAAGGCATCCCATTAACATCCTCCTAAAACCTAGAAAATAAAAGGGAGCAAACAAAAATAGAGTGCTAGTACTACTCGAAACTGAGTACTACTGGATATGGTAGAAAACATTTTCGGGTAGTCGGATATAAGAATCTCTACATCCTTGTTTAGTTTGGACTTTAGATTTGACTTTTGAGTAATGATTGTAGCATATAAGGAGAAATGAGCGTAATAATTGACAAATAAGAGTGTAATGAAGGTTAGCGTTGATTAAAATTTCTCATTGTTAACCCCCCAACCACATGATGACAGGTGTCATTCATGGTAATGCAACTCGTAGCTAAGTTGCGCGGGTTAGCATTACGCAAGCCCCATTAGCTCGCCCTTTTCCTCAGTAAAGGAACCTAGTGCGCACCCCTCTAAGACCCAACTAGGGCACATGTGTATAAGCCATGTATCATCCAAGCATGGAGAAGAGCCCATGACCTTATTGATTAGCGTGGCCCATATATATGGGTGAGAACACAAAAAGCTAAGAGCTTCACCGCCTTAACCTTTTATGTGCACAATTGTTCTCTTCTTCACATTTATTCTAGATCACTCAATTTTCCTTATTCCTACTGCTAATTATTCTTACATCTCAAGCTCGTTCATACTCAAGCACAAATCTCTTTTACAAAGGGTAATGATTAGAGAGATAGAGATAGAAAGAGAAATGAGAATAATAATTGAAAATAATGGTAATGATTTGAGAGAAACGTGAGTAATAATTGAAAAAACCTATGGAAACCCAAAACGAACAAGGTCTTCCCCTTCTCCACTCATTGATTGTATTTTTCGTTTTAGATTAAGATTTAAGGGTGTTTGGGAGACTCATTTTTAACTTTTCATTTTTAATTTTTTGACTTTTTGAATTATAGTTAGAATGTACTTTAAATCAGAAAATTGGTTTAAAGGCCAAGTCTGAGAGATATGTGCAAAATATATTTTGTATGTCTTTTTCTTAATCAAAATTGGAAAAGTAGAAAATGTTCTCCCAACCAACTTTTGGCTTCTCCTCTCTAATGTCTGAAAATCAAAACACATTCTCACATAATCCAGTTTTCGTTTTCCAGCCAAACAACCAAAAGCCAATATTGCAAAAATGAAAAATAGAAAATGAAGCATCCAAACAAGTATTTAAGCAGGGGAATCTTTCGTTTCACATGTAGTACACAAATTCAACTTCATTAGCTCTTTTGTAAGTTGCTGACACTGCATTTCGGTCATAAGACGAAAAAATCAGTGAAAGAGTTTGGCCAAATCCAAACAGGATTACTCAAGTTGAATGGGCCTACAACTCTCTCTCTTTCTCTCTCTCAGACACACACACATCTAGCGCAACCCATTAGAACGTAACAACGGTTATTAGGCCATCTGTAGATGTGTAACAAAGACCACATATTAGTCAGGTGCTAATACAGTTAGCTGACTTTTTTTTTTTTGACTCCTAGTAGTGTAGTTGGTGTGTAGTTAATTTGTGTCGGGTGAAGAAAATTGTTCCTTCAGGTGTCCCAGTTCACTCCAACAGAAGTAGTGACCAAGTGGTCCCAACCTTGAAAAAGTGAAAAACTCTTGGGAGAGAGGAGTAGGAAATTGTTCTGTCAGGTGTCTCAATTTACTCCAACAGAAGTAGTGACCAAGTGGTCCCAACCTTGAAAAAGTGAAAAACTCTTGGGAGAGAGGAGTATGATCTGACACAGAGAGAGAGGGGGAGAGAAAAAGGAAAGAGGAGAGAGAAAAAAGTGGCATTAACACACATTTTTTTACACTTTAACAACATTTTTTAATTGAATAACACATTTTGTCATAACAACATATAAATAAAACTTTTTTTTATATTTTTGTGTCATATAATAACACATTTTTTAGTAGGGATTCTCGCAGTAGTGTTGTTATATAGGGCTTGATGCTGACACTGCACTGTCGTTTGGTATACACAAGACGAAAAAGTCAGTCAAAAAGTTTGTCCAAGGCCAAACAGGACTACTTAAGTTGAATGGGCCTACAATTCTCATTCTCATTCTCTTTCTCATTCTCTCTAAGGAAGAGGGATTACAAAAGAGATAGGTAATGAGAAAGAATTAGTAATGAGGTGGAATTAATTACTTGTTTATTTGTTTTGCACGGAATTGAATGCTAGAATTGTTAACATGTTTGCTTTATATAAGATAGGATTTGATTGAAAGTGAATATCAACTAACATCACTAGCCATTCCTCTTTAATAAAAAAAAAAAAATAAAATTCAAATACACAGCCATTATAACATTTAGCAATCCCATGGATTCCATCAAATTCTCCAAAGCAAAAAGACCCATTTCTAGTTCAAGACACCTCACCACCCTCCAAACAAAAAATTTATACACGACTCAATCTTCCTCCTTGCCTTCTTACTTTCTCTCCTCCTTATTGTCTTCCAATTCCAGACACCTCTTTTCCCTCGCCTTGCTCTCTCTCATCCGGCATCTACCACCACCCTCCATCCCCTCGCTGGAATTTGCATTGGTGTTTTTTGACGAGCCCAACAAACAAACCGATCGTCTTCCCCTTAGCTCTCGAAAAGAGAGAGGATGAGTGGTGGAGGCTTCATTTAGTTGCCAACTAATATTTGAGGGTAACAGGCGAATGGATAGTAACACCCTCCTATTGGTTGGTTAATCCGATTCATTGGGAGATTGGGAATCCCATGAGACTCCGAATCCACCCCAAACACTGGATCGACAGGCCCATAGACTTGCTAGTCCAATCCCAAATGCTCAGAGGGTTATCAAATAAGCTTTGTTCATGGAAACCTGTTATTGATCACGTTGTTTTGAATATAGAAATATTTCCTCGGTACAAAATTGTTCATCCCTTATGAAAAAACGAGTAATATTTGGACTAACAAATCAAGTACTCATGTGCATCATTCTTTGAAAAATTTTACACCAAATTAAAGTACTCAATGAGTTCTTTAATATGGTGCAATTTTTATTTTTTGAATTTTGTATAGAAGTATTTTATTTTTTGATCTAAAAATTGCTCGATTTTTCGTAGAGGTCTAACAATTCAGGATGGAGTGAGTTTTCTTTTAAAATCTTTTGCTACATATAACACGAACCCAAAGTTGCCATTTACAACTCAAGTCTCAACAATCCCAAACCACAAATTTGTTTAGAGGAACAACCATTGATAAACTCTAGAGAAAGAATTGATATAAACAAATACGACTGGCAAGAACCTAGACAGAAACAAGCCTACACTGTAAAGACTATAGTTGATGTTTAACAATCTATCCGGCTAATCAATATTTCTATATACATGTATGAACAGAGCCTTTTAATCGAAATTTTTTGAAAAAGAAAAGAAAAGAAAAGAAAGAAAAACAGCCTTGGCCGTCTGAATTTCCAATCAATTTTTGAACACAGCATCACCCTTCGACCTGCGAGGATTCTTGATCCGACGGTCCAATTTTGCAGCTTGTCTTTAGCTTCAACAGACCGTACAACTTCCGTAACTCCCTCACTGGAGGGGAGCTTTCTTTGAAACCACCGGGCTCACTCGCCACATCCACCGAGAATCTCGACGACGCGCCATCGCTCATCTGCCTTCCGACCTTCGCCGCTGTAATAACCGACTTCAAAGCCCTGCTCGGAGAACTCCTGTTGGCGATCATGATCTCCCCGACCTCCGCCGGTGACAGTGTTGCACCGCTCTGAAACACCTCTTCGACCTGTGGAAACAACTTGTGGTCCTTTAGCCCTAGATAGCTATTGGCAAGACTCTTGAAGGAACTGAAATCACAAAGAGGGAAATGTATATGAACGTCGATCCGACCAGGCCTGAGTATGGCTGAATCGATCCGTTCTTTGTGGTTCATAGTGAACACCATCACTTTCTCATCCGAACAACACGAGTTCACAATTCCGTCCATGAAGTTTAGCACACCGGATAAACTCAATGCCGTAGAACCTTTCTCCGCCATGAACCGATCCAGATCCTCGATAACGATAATCGACCTGCTTGTCGTCTGCAACAAAAGCATCTTCAGATCGGTATCATCGGAGACTCTTAAGAGATCGACATCGTAAACATCGTACGAGAGGAATTTGGCCAAGGCTGCGACGAAGCTGGATTTGCCAGTGCCAGAGGGGCCATATAGTAAATAGCTTCGCTTCCAAACGCGGCCCAAGCGGTGGTAGTACTGTTTGGATCTGAGAAACGACTCGAGATCGGACTTGACCCGGTTCTTCAGATCCGAATCCATGGCGATTGTTTCGAGAGTCGAGGGATGGGTGAACGGAACCGATATCCACCGTCCGTCGGATTTCTCCTTGTTAATGTACAGCTTCACGTCTCTTTGAGGCTTCTGTTCGATCTCGTCAGAAATCGTGTGGATGTGCTGGAGATAAGGTTTCAGAATTCGACGTTTGTCCTTCTTTTTCACCCTCAGAATAAAATTCTTGCTGATGAAACCTTTTCCGTTGTCAACGGCGTTCGTCCATGATACCCTTGCGCCGAGAAACTCATCGTGAACCGTCTGATTATCGTCGAGGCAGAGAATTATGTCGTTGGATTTTTTGCCGGCGAAGAGGTTTGTGAAGTCGGAGTCCTCCATCGAAGTCAACGAATTCACGTAAGTATGGATTTTTCTGTAAAATTGATTCTCCTGGAAGTTGTTATTCAATTCGGGTACTTTGAAGGACTGGTGAACGTGAACTCGATCTTCAACCCAGTGCACCCACTTTTTCAAGACGTAAATTAAAGCAGTACGGTACAAAAACAATCGAACTAGAACGAATAAACAACCGATTACGACTAGTAATAGAAACAATCTAGTAATTATAGAAAACATGACTACTGGAGAAAACACCCAAACACTGCTTGCCCGAAATTGAATCAAGTAGCAAGCAGCTAGCTAAAAAAATGGGAGTTTTTTTTACTGCTTTGAAGCGGAAATCATATTTGGACTCTAGTTTTTTGGTCTAGGAGGGGGCGTGAAGAGGAAGAGTTATTGGTATGATACGATACGATTGGTATTTTTGAACTTTTAAAGGTGAGGAAATTAAGTGGAGATGGAGACGGCTAGTTGCCGGCGAGGAAGAGAGAGAGAGAGAGAGAGAGGAGGGTATATATGTATGGATATTGAAGTTTGAATAAGATCTTAGGTGACGAGAGTGAGATAATCGGAACGAAGGAGAGGGTGGAAAAGATGATCTCTGTTTTGTTGATCTCCGTCTCAGGCCCTAGTACTACTTTCCAGGCATGTTTTTTAATGTAAAGCCTTTTTTTTTAATTCGTTTATTTTAATAGTACTACTACTTTCCAGTACTTATTTGCAGACGTTTCTGACGGTAGACAGTTTTTGATTTTGGTTTTGTTTTATACACTGGATCTACCCGTGGTTTCCTTCTTAAATTAAAAATTAAAACATGAACTCAAATCCTAAGTATATTCGTATTAAGATATGGTTGTTGTTTGATAGGCCACCACTGCTACTATAACAAGAGGCCGGTTATTATACAATAGTAATTTACACCCTGTATCATATCTTCCCAAAAAAAAACTAACTATACTCTTGAAGGCGTTCAATGATTTCTCTCATTTATTTACAGTTTTGTGAACTATACACATGTGTCTTCATAAATGGCAACAGATTCTTTTTTGTATGGGGAGGGTAGAAAATTGAATCAAGATGTTATCCTGATAAAGGGTATACTTAACCTTTTAAAATCAGAAAATGGAATCTGATTTAGAGTTCTTGATATTTTGAGTATCCATTTTTGAAGTGTCTCCTCCTGTATTTCCAAAATATTTAACCAAATTAGGTCAATACGCACGCGCACACACGAAACAGCTGTCTTTGTGGCATTCCTTCTATTGCTAATATAATAATTTTCTAAATCAGTGAATCACCTAACCTAATCAAGCAAGCATGCTTATCCTCATACACGCTCAGAAAGGCCATTCTATTGGAAGAGTTAATCTCATGTTATTGGAGTATTTCCACTCTATAATATTAATGGCTATGCAAATGTCAATTACTTATGCGCTACTGTTTAAAATGTCTTTCTGCCGTTGAAAAAAATAAAAAATAAAGTGTTTAAAATGTCAAAATTTAGTAGTTGTATTCCAGGTTCCAGCAGTGTGCAAAGATACCAATGTTATTGAAATGAAAAATATCAAATACATGGCTTTGCACCAGTTGTGATGAATGGAAAAATTAACGACTCCTCTAGCCAAATTTGTGAAATCTAAACAAGGGATAGTGTGGGATTGGATACAAATAGTCCAATCCCAAATATTTAATATCTAAATCAAACAAGGCTTTACTGTAATCATGTCTATATGTGAACTACTACAGTATCTTCTATGTATGCATGTGAAGACACATGAATTTGGTCATTTATACACTTCATTCATCCAGTAAATTTAATTCTTAAAAAAAAAAAAAAGCGTTAGTTTTCTACTAAAAAAATAAAAGGCATATATATATGTGCATAAAATTTGAAATTATTGTACACCAATTAAATTTTCAATTAATTTAATTGGTTCTTTATTACTGTTATTTGTGTATCTACTTTTGAGCTGTGTCCAACTAACTTTGAGCCCACAACTTAGCATTTTAGGATTGTTTGCGTAATTATTGCGTAAAACGTCTGTTTTCTTCCAAGTTGTTGCTGCAGCCTGCACACAATGCCAACAACTCAAACTAATTACTAAATTAGTCAGTGATTAAAGTAGTCTTAGAAATAATTCGTCTAACGCTATAAATTAATTTAGGACACGCAGTCTACGCGGGGGTACTGCTGCTGGATAACTTGAAAGCTGGCATTTCTATTTTTCTCAAGGATGGTCCGAAAGCTAACGATTTGATGGTATCATTGTCCGAATATATTTAAAAGTTTCTATATTCTTATTCCATTTTTCCGCTTTAGAATATGGTCCAGGCATATTCTTTTTCACAAATGTCGTGTTAATTTAGATTTCCCACTTTGGATAGCCAAAATTTTAGAATCGTTCGTTTAGACTGAAAATTTATTAAGCGCTAGTTGTTGGTATCGTGGCATGACACGTGTAGCATTTTTTTTTTTAACTCACGTGTGTTGACTAATTTACACGTACATCACTTAATCATGTGGACTCAATTTTTTCGTCCACAAGCTAGCTAGTAGTTTAATTAAATAGGAATAAAGCCCTATATATTTGACAATCGCCCCAAAGAGGTTAATATCGTTTGATAGGTTTCGAACTAGCTGAGATCTTAAGATGAAACAAACTCTTATGTGACTTGTGTTGTCCTTAATTTAGGACAAATTAACATGTGTAGTATTTTTTTTAACGCATGAGGAGGGATTATACAATGCTTTGGTGCTACATGCCTCTTCTTCACCAAATATTAGTGTGGGAGTCACACACTTCATAGTAGAATTAATGTACCATGTGGCAGTTTTTCAAGAACTATTAATAAATTTCAATGCGGCATGTGGATTTTTCTAACACTGACACATTATAGTGTCGTTTATAATCGATAAATATTGAAGTTATGGAAGTAATTAAAGAGAAATCCATAGAAGAGGAAAAAGTAAGAAAAGCAAGTGAAAGACTTTTCTTGTTTTTCTGACGAGTCATTGGGAAAGTAAGAAGAAAGCGAATTGGTATTCGATTTGGTTACAATATGATTTATTAATTGTTAGTAGCATCTTTCCTATGTGCTTGATACTAATACAATGTAAACAGGACTGAAAGTCAGAGGATGAAAGAAAAATTGTTTTGGGGATCTCAGTGCACAAGGAGCTTTAACATGTGGAATCTATATGAACTCTAGCCAATTTTCTATAATAATAGCACAAGAAAAGGAGTTAAACAATCCCGAAGCTTATCATTACTAATATCTATGGTTTGGATGCTCCTTTTCATATACTATATATTTTTTAGAATTAAATTTGTCTTCAAGTTATACAACTAGAATGTACAATGTGGGAATCCCATTTTACATTACTCCTAGTAAAAGTTAGAAACCAAACTTAGGGTCGGACTTGGAACCCAAACATCGAGATTGATTTTGTGTGGGATCTGTCAACTTTAATGACCGTGTTGTGCCGAGTCAAAATTAATTAAATAATAACTAGGAATTAACTTTAATTATAGAGAATAGCGGTTAAGTCCGAGTGTCGATTCACAGAGATAAATTGGCTAAGTTGTGCTAATTCTAATTAACTCTAATTTTATTAGGTAAAAAGAGGTTTGATTGTTTGTGAAATTATTAAACTAAAGAGCGGAATAACTAAAAAAGTGAAACTGTTTGGGAAAAAAATCTAGGATTAGAATCCACTCCTACCGCATAACCAAATGTTGCCTAGACATGATTAATATTCAAATCGCAAAGGATTATCTGTAGGGCTTGCAAACCCTAATGATAATCATCAAGAAAATATAGAGATTATTAAAAGGCATGGACTATCCCATAACATGGACCGTCTCACTATCGCGGCACGATCCGTACGTCTTCAAGCATAATCCATCTTAGAACTCCAATTGCACCAGTGAAAACAATTATATGTTTATGGTATTTGAACATATGTATACAAATACTCAATTGATTAAAAGAATTAAAAATGATTCCATTGATCATTTGAAACCGAGTTCTGAAAAAATAATCCGATCCTAATATTAACCATAATCAATGCAGAAAAATGAGGTTACTTGGTGTAGAGTTTCATCCTCCCCCCTAGAAAAGGGTTTAGCTAGACATGGTGATGATCGACATGCTTTAATTCGAAGAACGCATGAAGAACATGAAGAACCCTAGCTTTCTCCCTCAACGTAGTCTCTCAAAATAGTTTGCAACCCTAAAACATTGTTAGGAAATTCTATTTATACTTAGAGCCCTAAAAATTACATAAAAACATGTAAAAATGCTAATTCCCGTCGCCCTGGCCTGGATGGGGAAAGTGGTGGTCCAGACCAGCAAGACAGATTAGTCACTGAAGCTAAGTAGGGTCGCTGGTCCGAACAGGTAAAATGGTGGTCCGGACCAAGGAGGTAGATTCCATGCATTTGTGATCTTGAGTGCTTGTCTAGACTCGGAATGTGGTGGTCTGGACCAAGAAGGCAGTAACTTGACTCTTGGTTCCTCTTTCGCACCCTCTTCGCATCCTTGACGCTTCAAAACCACTCCAAAGCAGGCTTTTTAAGTCCTTGAGCAGTCAGAGCCTATAATACCAATAACCAACAATCACTAATTAAATGACAACCTAATTGGCCTAATAAAGTGCAAATTAGCGAGGTTAAAAGGGTGCTCTTCAGCACCTATCATTTAATAAAGAAATACTGAAGAGCAATAGCTTTACTATGCATTCTTACTTTCAAAATTTAAGCCTTCATCCGAGGATTTTATGACTTTGCGATCTGTTGTATGTGAGAATTTTTCCACTTGTTTGTTCTTTCTAATACTAAAATTACCCAAAGAAAAATATCTTTCATGTTTTCTTTTTATGTTTCTTGCTCTTAGTAAAAATTTTCTCACCAATTAATTACCGAAACAAAGGTTTAACAAAAAAGAAATTAAGAAAAGTTAAAATTTATACTCCCCACAAGTAGTTGTTTTAAGATATTATGCGATATATATATATATATATATATATATATATATAATGTATCTATATAGTGACGACTTGACCATTGATTATTCAACAATAGACGCTAGCCCAATTGGTTTTATTCGTGGACCGAACAGACCTTAGCTACGGTGCAATCTCATGCAGATAGCTGCTTAATTTTGAGCCACATTTTGGAATTGGTATTTCACACCCCACATCTTACTAGTAATGGATGTGAGCCTTTCATGATTTAGTGGTTCAAATGCTAGAAATCTAATCTCCTTTACTTATTTCTTCGTTTGTTAGCAGGTTGATCGGTCTCGGTCACCTTCAAGAGAGAATTTGATACTAGTGTGGTGCCGGCCAACCCATGAACCCAACCCAAACTACCCACTTATAACCAACCTAATCCATCCATATTGTAATATGGGTTGATATTGGGTTGAACCCATATTAACCTATATTTATACAAGTTGGATTGGGTTGAAAATGGATTGAAAATGGGTTGTAATTTCACAGCCAAATTCACAATAGCATGAACTGGATTAAAAAATGGCTGCTTCAAAGCAAGGGGAGGGCCAGTACTGCCTTGAATTTCAAACCTCCAATTTCAAATTACTTTGTTTTCTTTGATAAAAAAAAAAACTACTCTGCTTTTTGTAAATGTTTTGTGAAAACTCGACACATTCGGGAGGTGGAATAATGTTGAATAAGTTTTAAAAAATTCAGTTTATTCTATTGAATGTCGATAAGGTCTTAATCAATTTATTCAATTTTTTCATTTTAAATCATCTCTGAACATTTAAAAAAATTGTAATTTTTTTCTTTTTTTGCTACAATTCTGTATAATTATTATTGTTATATAAAAAAAATGGGTCGAATTTGTATTTTTGGATTGGATATCCATTTTTTTGGATTTGGATTATTGAAGCCAAATTTAGAGAGTTCGGATTTGGATCGGATTTAAGTTATTGTAATTTTTAAATTTGTTAGTTTTGGGTCAATGGTTCGTCACGATGAGAGGAATCAAAAAATTTCAAAAAAAAATATAAAAACATTTAAAGACAAAAATAATCCAAATAGTTGTGAATTATTGGATTATTATTATTTTTTTGTATTCAAAAGAATTTAGTTTTGTTAATAATTTTTTACTCTGTAGATTTCTCTAGTCGAGACAACCCAATAATCCACGAAAAATTGACGGAAAACTAACAAATGCAAAAAAAAATAATTTGGAACACAGAATAATACAACGATTGCAGACGTAATTCTTGCTCAAAAGTTACGAGTGCCTCGTGTTGGATTTGTATCATTTTTTTTTTGATTGGCATGGATCTGTATCATTAATCAACTTTCATCTGTTTTGAATTGCAAAAGATTTTTTTTTTAATTTTTTTAATTTTTTTTAGGTAAAGATCAATTCTGAACCATGGGGGAAAAAATGAGTTGGGTTGGGTTGGGTTGGGTTTGGTTTGGCTTAACCTATATTCAATTGATAAACCCCCAATATTGTAGATAATCGGGGTTTATCTTGCTCCTTTTGTTCACACACGCACGCGAATTCGCGCTTAAATTGGTTGATATGCGTGTAGTAGCGTTTTTGTTGAGTTACAGTCAAACATGGAAACTTAGCGCGTTTGGTGCGCTTTGGAAAACGTGCCGAAATCACAAGGGCCACATGCCCCATGGCATGCCAAAGCCGGGCCCCATGAGCCACGAAACAACGATTTGGTTGAGGCCCGGCAAGCCGAAACATCCCAAGTGGCCGGGGGCTTTGAGGCCACGCGTCTCGCTCAAGCAAAACTCCCGGTGAAGTCCGGGATTGGACAAGCACCCATAAGACCGAGGAGCACCGCTCCCGAGGGTCGCACGACTCATTTAGGAGCTTTGGAGAAAGTCCGGAGGCACGCAAACCAATGGAGGTGATCAAAGGGGACAGAACTATTTCAAGACCAATCTGGACCAATCCAGAATTATTCTGGACCGATCCAGATTTTTCCAGAAAATTCGGCATCGATCCGGGCCGATCCAAATTATTAGGGACCGATCCAAATAAATCGGGGACCGATCCGGATTTTTCGCAGACTTCTTCGGGGACCGATCGGACCGATCCAAAATAATTACGGGCCAGGTCCGTAAATGCTCGAGCAACTTTTAAGGCACTTTATGTTTATTCTATTAATGGCAAGTTGTTGGGTTTGTGAGAGCTTTTTAGGATATTTTGGGATATTTTGGTGTGTATATCTCTACCTCCCTCTCTCTCTCCCAACTAACAACAACTTACACTTTAACTTAGATTTTATTTTGCTCCTCCTTCTCTCTTCCATGGGAGTTAATTTCCAAGCTTTCTCTCTCTAGTTTTCCCAAGTAAGTGTTGGTGTTATGTAAGTTTCATGTTTATTAATGTTATAGCTCTTGGTTAGACCTTCCTAGAAATCAAGTTTATTTCCATTTCCATTTAGTATTTTGTTTACTTGTTCTTCCTACTATTTCCTTAGTTAATACTTGTTTGGTTGGTTGTTTGTTGATTTTTCCAAGTATAAAGTGATAGGCCTAAGTAGTATCTTCATTTAAATCAAGTTTATTTAGTTGTTTGTTATGTTCTTTATTTTTCTTATAAAATTAGCCATGTTTTCCTTAGTAATGAACGAGTAGTCGGTTTAGGCTCGGCTATGGGGTGATTAGCACCCCGTGGCTTAGGTGATCCACTCTCCTCACCTTAATGCAAACATTGCTTGTTAATTAAAAAGTACGGATTGATTTTTATGTATCAAAATTGCGATTTGTTAATCCCGTTGATCTCGCGTCGCCAAGGGCTTGACCACTTGGCAGGTGTGATGCTTCGGGCTATGGCAATCAAAATGTTTGTATAAATGGCACAAGAATCCTACTTTTTAAGAAACACCGTTTCTAGTTGAATGAGTTTTAAGTACCAAATCTTCCGTTCGGGGTCGTTTAACGACGCCCCGAGCCGGTTATTTTAGAGGAGAGTGAATTGGCCTAAGGCATGGGTGTTGAGAACCCCTAAGCCTTGCCTTCCTTTAATTAGTCTTTTAAATCTCCGAGTCATTCTAGAAGTAGTAAGAGAATCACCAAACAAAACTACCTCACAAGTTGGCCGTCTTAACGCCAAAAGTCTCACTGCAAGTTAAACGTCATGTTTGGTACATCTGGTCTCTGTGGAAATCGACCCCGGTCTTGCCAGGTTACTATGCCTTCGACAACCTAGCCCTACGCTTGGGGCATCCTATTCTACGACAAAGCTATGTGTCAAGCATCAATCCACCCATATTCATCCCATCTAATGTTGGCCCATATTTATCCTTTCCATATTCAACCTATAACCCAAACCATTCAAACCCAACCCAACCCATCCATTTGACACCTCTACCTCTAATGTCTAAGTTAGTGTATTTGTGGAGAATACGGAGTAAAGAACAAGCAAGATGAAGTACCAGAGTTATGAGGACTAATTATATAAGTGATTTAGGATATAGAGTCCCTTTAGGTTTGGAATGTCGGATCGTTGGGTGTTGATAAGGATGACACTCATAGAGTCCAGTGACCGGAGCCCTCCTATCTTGTCGGAGATGGAGCCTTAACTAGGGTTGGACTATTTGTAGTTATCCCCATAGGGTTTTGATATTGTGTGAGAGTCCAATTGATCCATAAAACCTTGTTTGAGGTGCATATTTGGAGATTCCTGGTCATCTGACGTGTTTAGAGGTGAGAGGCCGAGCATACCAAATAAAGGCCGAACATGAGTAGTGTTGGAAGTTTTACCTTCCTTCAATGAATGAATTCAGTAGTTGGAGAAAGATAGAGGTGTCATTCCTATTTTATTGTCACCCATTCTCTAGCAAGTATGGAGAAAAACATGGTGCTTTACTCCCATAGACAATTATAGAGCTCTCACTAGAGCTATATTAGTCGTGCTTTTGCAAAGAGGATAAACGCACTTTGATACACAGTGCACTTTCATATAAAAGGGTTCTAATTTGTGTGAGAGAGAGACAGACAAAGTTCAGTTCACCAAGGCGCTCCCCGAAGGTGTTCCTTGGTTCGTGATTCAGTCATTTTATCCTGGGAGACAGACGTTGAATTCAACCTACAACACCCTCGGTAGGCGGCAAATCTGTTTTAAGGAAACCGTGGTTACACGAGACTTGGCTCTCGAATACTCCAATTCTGTTTGTATTTCTTACTAATTTATTCTGCAATTATATTTGTATTTGTATTTCATTAGTGGAACTTATTCTTTGGAATTCATGTATTGCCATAATTTTTCCAACAAGCTTAAAACAGGATTCTGATCGTGTGATCGGCAAATTTTTGGATTCCAGAAAATTGTTTCTGCTAGGTTGAAAACCCATAAGGGCTGCCTAGGCAAAAATTAAGGCAAAAAGCTCACTAGATCAAAACTTTGAACTAAGATCTAGACAAAAGTTAGAGCATGTATAGATTTTCTTTTCTATCAAGTTGTGCAATTTGAAATGAAGAAAGACATTATTTGTTTTTATTCCCTAGATAAATATGTCCCTTGATACCCCTTTTGAGCTTGAATCATTTTCTTTGAAAGAGAACCCAGCTAGGCAGCTATCCCCCACATTGGGGTGAATTAAGAGAAATGAAAGTGTCAAGTTATCAGCAAAATGTCCACATGGAAGTGCCGATCAAATGATTGCTAGAGAAATGTTAGATTTTCAAAAGTACCAAATGCATAGTTGCCAGTGGCATGTTAGAATGAAAAATGGCAAGTTCATAGGCACAACCAAATGCGAAGCATTGAAAAGGAAGAAAATGTCCATCAAAAAGTCAAAGTGGGGCACAAAATTAAAAAAAAAACAATGAAGAAAATAGAAAAGACACACAATAAGAGTTCAAGATAGCTACTAGCTCTAAAACCAAAGAAGAATGAATTTTTTTTTAACCTTTTATCCTTTCTTTGTCAAGCCCAAAGCCTTGGCCCCTTTATAACCTGAATAAAGTCATTTCAGATTGAAAAGCACGGCTTGATAGTGAAAATCCAAATGGGAACAATATCATTTCCCTTAAAGATCAAAAGTCAAAGCATTGCACAACACCAGCACCCGCTAGAAGCAAAAGTCCAATCCTCATTAGCAACCCGGGGGCAAAACTTAAAGCATTGCACAACCCCAGCATCCGCCAAAAGCAAAAGTCCAAACCGGGACAGCTTAGATTCTTATTAGCAACCCGGGGGCAAGGCATTGCACAATACCAGCATTTGCCAGAAGCAAAACCGAGGCACCTAAATGGAAAATCAGTGAATCAACATCTCGGGGGCATGGATTCACAATAAAGAAATCTTGTGTTTTAATAAAACAATCAATTTATTTGAACATCATTTGGCGAAGTGAAACGATTTCAAAACCAAAAGACTCAAATTAATGACAATTTCAAACATCAATTGTGGGGCACATTTTGCCAATTCCCAAATTCTTGAGTTCATCATCAGGTCAACATGTCTTGTGATAAGCCCCAAATGTTGTATATATCCGGGCTTATCTCGCTCGTTGTGATCACACACATGTGCATTTTGTGCCTTTATATGATTGATTTTGCGCGAGTTGTGTTTTTGATAAATTTCAGAAAATCGGAGTTAAAAAGGGTGTCCAAAACTCCAAATAATCTCCGGTTGTACCCGGAGGTACCCATGGTCCCGCAATGCCGTGAAGGACAATCGCCGAAGCTTAGAAGTCAATTCAAAAAGCTTTGGAAGGTTCAAGGAAGGCCCGGAACAAAAGAACAAGACATTTGTAGTTATGAGCCTCGAGAAAATCTGACCAACCGATAGAAAAAGGCTCATTTCTCTCAAGATACGAAGGCTATGAAGATGAGGTCAATTGAGTTTGAAAGTAGACTCATAGAGCTTTCCAACGGTTCAAAAATCACCTCATTCCGAGTTCAGACGAAGCCGGGAGGCCATGGGATCAAGACAAAGAAAATCTTAGAATTTTACTCTTTCAACCGGTAGAAGCTTTTTGCTCAACTGGTTGAAGCTGAACAGAAGGTTTTCAACCGGTAAAAGCTTTTTGCTCAACCGGTTGAAGCTTCGATTTTCTGCAAATTTGGAGCCCGATCAGAAAATATCTTGTGGCACCTTTTTGTGGACTTTTTGGCACCTTCCTTTTATAGAAACTTTTGAGTTATTGTGAGATCTTTTAGAATATTATGTAGAGGGAGAAAGGGAAGACTATATTGAGTTCTCTCCTCTCTCCTTCTTTGATACACTTACTCTTTCATTTTTAGTTAATTTTGCTCTCACTTCTCTCTTCCATTGGAGAGAGTTTAAGGTCTCTCTCTCAAGTTTTTCTCAAGTAAGCTTTCGTTTCCCGTTTAATTACCGTGTATTAATCTTGTTCCTCGTGATTGGATCTTTCAATATATGTAGTTTATTTTCAAGTTCATCTAGTTTTTAGTCTTGTGATTTTCTAGCTTAATCCTTTGAAAATTCTTGTTCTTAGTGATTGTTTGATAATTTCTCAAGTACTAATATTGTAGGCTAATCTAGGATCTTCACTTAAAATCGATTTTTAAGTTTGCTAAGCATTTTATTAGTTTTCTTCAAAATTCTAGACTTGTTTTCTAGCATAATGTGTGAGTAGTTAAATAGGCTTGGTCATGGGGTGACTAACACTCCATGACTCGGGCTAGTTCGTTCCTCTCATTTCAAAAGCAAACACTTCCTGTTGATCAAAGAGTTAGGATTAATTTTATGTATCAAAATTTGGATTTGTTAATCTCTTTGATCTCATGTAGCCAAGGGCTTGACCACTTAGCACGTGTGATGCTTAGGGCGATGTCAATCAAAATGTTTGTCTAAATGGCACAAGAATCCTCATCTTTGTGAAGCACATTTTCTAGTCAAATGGTTTTAATCTCTAAATCTTCCGTTCGGGAGCATCTAACGGTGTCCTAAGCCTATTATCAAGAGTCGAACGATCTAGCCTTAGTTGTGGTATTTATGATCCCCTAGACTACGCCTTAGTTTAATTTGCCGTATTTAATCTTCCAAGTCGTTCACGAAGTTAAGTGAATTCCACCAACCAATATCCAAAAGCCAAGTTTGCCGCTTTAAGGCTAAAACCTACACTTTCAAGACAACTCTCACGCCGGGTGTGTTCGGTCCCTATGGATTCGATCCGGTCTTACCGGTTATGCTACTGCCGACCTAGCCCTACGCTTGGGGCGACACCATCTACGATACAATTCAAGGTCGTAAGCATCTTGTTAGAGTCCTTTTCTTTATCACAAGGTCAATCCAATAAAAAATAAATCCACGTCCATTGTAATTCAAATTCATAAGTATGGTATCTCCACCCAAACCAGGGGCATCTTTGTAAAGTAACTCGTATCATCTGGGCCTCGTCTAAATTCACACAAAGTCTTTTGTCCAGTCAACCCTTGGTGGTCTTGATATTCTTAAACTCATGGAAGATGATTTCAATGCATGGAAGAGCCTATGTATCAATAAACAAGTCAATGGGTTTCGAATTGAAAGTTTGTCATAAATTGGGGCACATTTGTCCAAAACTGGGGCATGTCAGCTCAATGCGATCTATTGGGAGAAACACATACAATGAAGTTCAAGATTGGGGCGTGAAAGCCCAAAAAGGCTCAAGCCTCACAGAAAGCCAGAAAGCCTAAAAAGCTTTATCTCAACGGCAACAAATTTTCTACTTTGGTCAACTTGGATCAGCTCAAGAGATATTACCCCTGAGAGAAGCTCGCTGGACTGAAAACTGCAAGGGCAGGCAATTCTAGGAAAAAACTAGAGCAAAAGCCTGCTAGGATGAAAACTCGCAAAGGCTACCTAGGCAAAAGATAAGGCTAAATATATTAGAGCTTGCTAGACAGAAACCCAAAAGACTAGGCAAAATTCAGAGCACAAAAGGAGAGTGAAAAATACTCGAGTGAACCCTAACCCCATATTTATAGTCCTGAACTACGTCATGACCTGATTCCTTTAACTAGGATACGCAGGCAACCTCACCTTGAGGTTTGGTCACGATTTGTTGAGTTAATTCCAAGTCATCGTGCGCATTTCATATCTCACCAATGGAGCCGGTAAGAATCATGGGATTTGAAAGCTGCGTTGGAAAAATGTTTCAGCAAACTCTGACAGATCCAACACATCGGTGGTTTCTGAATCTAGACATTGGGAGGATATTGGGGTAGCTTTCATGGCTCAGAATAATTACAACATTCAGCTTGAGATGACTATTCGAGAGTTGGATGCAACAAATATGGAGGCGAACGAGTCTTTTGCTGACTTCATCAAAAGGTGGAGAGGAGAAGCTTCTCAAATGATAGACCGGCCCTCAGAGAAGGAACAAATGAGAATCATTACATGCAACTTGTCATTGGATTTTGCTAAAACACCTGGTGGTATTTCAAGCTACTACAAACCTCAAAACCTTCTATGAGGCCGGCCTTGCTATTGGAGATGCACTCAGAACTGGCATATTTGAGAAATTAGAATTCGCCAAATCCAAAAGAGTCTACTCTAGCAACAACAATACCCTGCTCGGAACCAACCAACACAACCAAGTCCAAACCAGCCCCTCAAATTCCAAACCAGTTAACCATAAAACAACCTCAAACCCAGACTCTATCCAAAAGGAAATACAGTAAAGTAAAAAGAAATACCTTGTTGCGCCACCAAGTTTCTAAAGATAAGAATATTGTCATTGTGTCGTCCTATGTTAAAACCCGAGTCTCACACAAGAGTCCTCATGGACAGTTTTTCAATCAATCGTCATTCGGGGTAGTTTTTCATTCTATCATTCTTCGAGACAGTTTTTCAATAAATTGTCCTTTGGGACAGTTTTTCACTCCACCGTACTTTGGGACATTTTTTCAATCAAATATCTGTCCTTCGGAACATGTTTTCAATCAATCATCCTTCGGGACATGTTTTCAATCAATTGTCACTCGAGACATGTTTTCAGCTAACTGTCCTTCATGACATATTTTCAATCAACCGCACGTCCTTTGGGACATGTTTTCAATTAAGCGTCCTTCGGAACATGTTTTCAATCAACCATCCCTCGAGACATGCTTTCGATCAAACATTTTTTAATCACCATACCCAGTTGCAGTTTTTCAATCAATCGTCCCCAGTTGCGGTTTTTCAATCAACCGTCCCCAATTGCGGTTTTCAAATCAACCGCCTCTCGCTATGATTTTTCAATCAACGTTTTTCAATCACCCGTCTCTCATTACGATTTTTCAAACAATGTTTTTCAATCCACTATCCTCAACGATAGTTTTTCAATTTTTTTAATCAATTTCAACCAATTTCAATCAATTTCAACCAATTTCAATAAATTTTTCAACCAATTTCAATCAATTTTTCAATCAACTTCAACCAATTTTAATCAAATTCAACTTCAAGACTAGAAATGGTCAGCTTTTCAATCAGTTGTCCTTTGGGTTAGTCTTTTAGTCATGCATTCTTCGGAACAGTTTTTTAATCAAATGTCCTCCTGGGACAACTTTTCAATCAAATCAATTTTAAGGTCAGTTTCTCAAATCAATATGCCTTCTAAAACAAAGTTTTCAAACCAATCTCTAGACTCAATTTCAACAAACCAAGTCAATCAAACCACTTAGTTCTTCAGGAGACCTCGTTGGTCTCGCACTACTCACTGATTTTTTATTTTGGGGACCCACACCGGTCTCACTTTAACCAGCTTTATGGGAACCTTAACGGGTTTCGCTCGAACTAGCTTTATGGGAACCTTTAGAGGTTTCACTCCAACCAGCTTTATGGAAACCTTAATGGGTTTCACTCAAACCAGCTTTATGGAAACCTTAATGGGTTACGCTCCAATCAGCTTTATGGGAACCCTCACGGGTCTTGCTTGAATCAAATTGCAGCAGCCTCATTGCTTTGTCTTGGATGGTTACGAAAGTTGATTGGCTCTAGTTCCCCGAGAACTATACCTACTGAGTATTCAACCTATCCATGGCTGCTGACTTGATCTAACCACTTTGGAGACCTTGCTGGTCTCGCTCCAATCAATTTTCTGGGGACCTCTCCGGTCTCGCACGAACCTTTGTGGAGACTTTCACCGGTCTCGCTCGAACAAGTTTTTCGGGTGACTTTCACCGGTCTCGCTCGTCGACAACCTCATTTCTTTGTCTTGGATGGTCACGAATGTTGATTGGCTCTGGTTCCCCGAGAACTTAACCTACTGAGTAATCAACCTACCCATGGTTGTTGCCTTACCACTTAAGCCCATTCTTCAATGGCACTTAAGCCTAACAACCCTGACACTAAACACTAAACCCAGAGAGCAATCTCACTCGCTGATCTCGCTTTAAACTAACCCAAAGAGGGATCTCACTTGCTGATCTTGCTCTAATTCTCGCATCTAATGACACTTAAGCCCAGCAACCCTGGCACCAAACACTAACCCCAAAGAGGGGTCTCACTCGCTGATCTCGCTCTAATCTGACTTAGAAAAGGATCTCACTCGCTAATTTTGCTCTAAACTAACCTAGAGAGGGATCTCACTCTCTAATCTCGCTCTAATCTAACCAAGATAAGGGTTTCACTTGCTGATCTCGCTATAAACTGACTTGGAGAGGGATCTCACTCGCTGATCTCGCCTTAATTCTCGCATCTAACTTGGAGAGGGATCTCACTCAAATTTGACTCGGAGAGGGATCTCACTCGTTAATCTCGCTCTAAACTAACTCGGAGAGGGATCTCATTTGCTGATCTCGCTCTAATTCTTGCATCTAACTTAGAGAGGGATCTCACTCACTAATCTCGCTCTAATTCTCGCATCTAATTCAGAGAGGGATCTCACTCACTGATCTCACATTAATCTAACTCGGAAAGGGATCTCACTCGCTAATCTCTATCTAATTCTCGCTCTTATCCTTTGGGGAATTTCACTGGTCTCGCTCGTCAATAGCCTCATGCCTTTGTCTTGGACGGTCACGAAAGTTGATTGGCTCTGGTTCCCCGAGAACTTAACCTATTGAGTAGTCGACCTACCCATGGCTGTTGACTTGCTTCACTATTCACGGAGCCTCGCTGGCTGGCTTTATTCACAAAACATCATTCATTTTCCCCTTGTTGAAAAACAAGGTGGCCACCATCACAATCCAAATCAGGTAAGTTTCCTATAACTCTTATAGTTGCATGATCCATCATTTTGCATATGCATTTAGCCCCGACGAACTACGCTGGTCTGATCCTTACTATGAGGTACGTAGGTAGCTCTATGAGCGCGACCAAATGCATCCTATTTACTTGTTTGTTTTCGTACGATGATGTTTGAATTGAGGGGTGTCATTATCTTTGACGCGACCTCAATCACACAGTGATTGTAAGCCTCGTCAAAGAGGTGTAATTGTAGACACCTCAAAATGAGGTCTTCGTACACATTTTTATCCCAGATGATGAAAAGAAACACTCGGAAAGCCTCTCGGATTGAAATTCTTGGAGTCAACAAAGTCAACAGTACCGCACGACACTTGTCTCTCATGTACGGAGCTTCAACAATCACACACGGCATGCTTTTTGGATATTGGTGGTGGAAGTGTGCCGCAAGACACAGTTGGTGTGCCGCACGACACAATTTGTGTGTCGTACGACACTGTCACATGATTTCGTGTGAGGATGAAAGTCTACCCCAGAACCATCATTCCTTTGTGTAGATAGCAAGAATACTTGGAGACCAAGTTCATTTTGTGCCTATATATACCGATCAATTTCAACGGGAAAAGGGACCAAAATTTGCAAGAAAAACCATGATGTTCTACTACTAAACTTTGCCAAAAAACACCACCTTGGTTACAAACCATCTTTGTTCTAATTCATATCATCTAGAAATCAATCTAATCCCCTCTTCCAAAACAAACCCAATCAAAGATCAAGTCCCTCTGTTTTCGGTCCAAACCCGTGAGTTTGCCATCCCAAATTTGTTCAAATTCTAGCCATTGATCATCTTTGCTAGCACATTAGATTGTAGTTGGAGTTTAGAGGAGGTCCAAAGTGTGCCCAAGGAGTTCTAGAAGTATTTCAATCAAAGAGTTCCAAATTGAGGTACAATCCCGTTTCGCCAATTTCACAGCTTTGGTACCTTGAGGAGAGGGGTGTCAAGTGTGGGATGATCTTCTATATCATTCCCACATTTGGTATACCCATGTTATAGCAAAAATCAGTTTGATTCAAAACCTCTCGGTTGCATCATACGGTAAACTTTACGCGTCATATGGAGCAATCTAATGAGGAGGAACAATTTCTATTCAAACATATCATTTTTCAGTTCAAAGTAATTTGTTTTGATCAAGTTTTCATGCCTTGAATGTGACTCCATTTCATTCTTTTTGAAAAATCAAATATCAAACTGTTTGTGAAGAAAACTGTGTTGCATGGCACTCCTTCTATACCGCACGGTACACTTGGAGTGTTGTACGACACACTTGGAAAAATTTGACTGTTGGAATGATGAACAGTGCCGCACGACACTCCTTCTGTACCGCACGGTACACTTAGTGTGTCGTACAACACTCTTTTTGAAAAATTGATTTTTTTTTTTATCATTTTCTTTTATGAACAGTTTGAGAAAAATGTTTTTTAATTGCTTATTATTATTTTTTTGATTGTATTAATTGTTGTTCATTTCAATATTTAAATTACTTGTTTTGCATGATTTAATTGTTTATGTAAATAAAGTTTGGCATTAAAGTATTTTCTAAAAATCCCACAAATGTTTAGTAAAGACCGATTTTTAATTGGGCGAGCAGGGTGTATTAGAACCCTTCCCCGTTCATAACATTACTCCCAAATCCAAAACAAATCTCTGGTTTTCAAATTATTTTTCAAATCATTTTCTAAATTGTTTTTTCAAAATTGGTTTCTCGGGTCCTAAACCATTTTCCAATAAAAAAAACCCGGGTGGCGACTCCCTTTTTCAAACGAAACACCTTTTTTTAAAACTAGCATGGAGGTCGACTGTCCACAACCTCATTAGTAACTTGTAGGACAATTTTAAAGGTGCCCCTAAGAGCATCTCCTACCCATCTCCAAATCTCTTTTGGAGAATTCAGAGTCTCTTTAATCAGGCTCTAAAACTCTATTTTAGAGACCGGATGTGACATATTGAGGGATGATTTTTAAATTTACTTCCTCTTTTCTTCATTTTTTTGGGTACTTTATGGAGGGACCCATCGTACTTTTTAGAGATTTGGCTTCTAAATATAGAGACTTATACCTCCATTTTGGTCTTCAAATATCTATAAAAGACTGTGGGTCTACAAAATTTCCCCTCTATATATCACATCAAGTCTCTAAAACAAAGTTTTAGAGCTCAGTTGAAGATGCTCTCATGCCCTCCAACCATCTCCATTTGGGGTCTCCAAAATGGAGACTTAACTCCCATCCTCCATATATATTTGGAGAATCTCGTCCCAAATGGAGACCCATCTCTATTTCTCCTTTTTTTCTTCTTCTTAAAATCACTATTTTATCCTTTGTATCTATTGACAACAAATTAAAATATCAACCATATCCTATTTAGTTTTTGCTAAATTTTCTTCAATAACATAAAACTTTTACATTTTACACTTAATTTTTATAAAATTGATATCATTGAAAGATATTAAGGGGGTATTTGGGAACCTCATTTTTAGCTTTTCATTTTTAATTTTTTGGCTTTTCAACTTTTTGGATTATGATCAAAATGTATTTTGAATTTGGTATGAGTGTTTGGGAGAAATATGTAGAATGCATTTTGCAATAGGAGTAGTGTTTGAGAAATATGTACATAATCCATTTTGTGGGGCTTTTTGTTAATGAAAATGAGGAAAGTAGAAAATGGGAAATCAAAAAGCTCCTCCCCACCTCTTTTTCACTTCTCCTCTCTAAAGTAAAAAATGGAAAACCCATTTTCTTAGAAATCATTTTGGCCTAAATCTCCCAAATATCCAAAACCCAAAAATGTGAAAATGAGAAATAAAAAAGGGGCTCCAAAACACCCCCTAGTAGTATATTCAAAACGAGCCTAATATTAAAAAGTTCCTAAGTAATTCATGGATTGGAGTTTCTCAAAATCCTATAAAGGGTATCAATAAAAAAAAGAAGGTTATAGTTGCACATTAGTGTGATTTTCCATGATCGTAGACCTAACCATTACCGAAAGATAACGTTTTTTTTCTTTTTGCTGGTAATGAAAAGTGGGTTGAATGGTTTGTAGAATGAAAGGATAAAGCAAATGATGAAGAATTTTGGATATGGAAAATGGAGAATTGGGGTTGTGTTGATTCTCCCCATCTGCCTTTCGAATAGCATACAGTTTTTTTAGTCTCCAAAACGGAGAAAGAGTGCGATGGGTTGGCGATGCTCTAAATCCCCATTTTGTTGTAGTGAGCCTCTAGTTAAAAAATTGGAACAGCCACTTGCAACTCGTTTAAGTTGGCAATAGTGGGTCCTTAATAGGCTTCTCAATTTCTCCCTCCCTCAAGTCTTTGGCCTATATTGCTGTATTCTATGACTAGAAAGATTCCCAAGATACTGTTGTTGGGGCAGTATTTACATTCTTTTCTTCTCATTCAGGCTTCAGCTACAACTCCAGGTTACAATTAAGAATCTTCCCTTTTTGCATTTCTGATATTCTTTGTAGTCGTATCCAAAAAAAAAAAAAAAAACATAAGTTAAGTACGAAAGAATCTCTCACAAATTTCCGAATAGA
This sequence comes from Vaccinium macrocarpon, assembly GCA_022606695.1. Taxonomy (NCBI): domain Eukaryota; kingdom Viridiplantae; phylum Streptophyta; class Magnoliopsida; order Ericales; family Ericaceae; genus Vaccinium; species Vaccinium macrocarpon. Next base: position 95,245 of record CM040176.1, on the reverse strand, counting down.
ATACAGAGAGTGCAATAGAAAGAGCAGCCCGCGAATTTTCAAAAGTACTGGTCCAGTTTCTGGTTTTAAATAATCAAGAATTGAACATACCACAAACAGGACGGTTCCGGCTCTATTTGGTTGGTTTTCCAAACTAAATGCGTAAGGGAACAAATGAAAGCAAAAAGGGGAGGGCAGAGAGCATCATTTCTTTCAACAAGTAAAGTCAGAAGCAAGGAACATAGACAGCAGGGGTACCACTAAATCCCTTTTGTGAATGTCAATTCAAGTATCTATCATCATGGAAAAGTGGTTTGTGCTGTTAACAGATGTAATTGTGGACCGTCAAAACAAAGGGATTGTGAGCCGCCAAGAGGCCAGCAGTTGAAATTCAGTGTTCGACTGTGATTAATCTAGAATTTGTAGCACTACTCTAGTCACAGTTAGCATATTGATGTGACACCAAAATGGCCGTAGGTTGCAAAGTAGGGAAATGTTCTTTCGTTTCAGAGGAGGTTTTGATGCTCTAATGTTCAAGTTTCAACATGAACTAAGAAAGAACTTCTCAAGGCCAATCAGACCTTTAAGTCACCCTTAAGATGGGGCCCAAAGGGCACTCCTTTACGCTTCCGAATTCCTAAAGAACGACCTCAGCTGATTTGTTGTTGATACCTATCTTGCCAGGGTAATGATTTTTTTGGCTTTTTGATTCATAGCATGTGCTTTCTTGAATCAGATTCTTCCCCATTCCTCCCTTTGTGTGTCTACACTGTGTAGTTCGTGTATGACAGGCATGATTCATGCCATTAAGCTGTATATATATATATAGAGAGAGAGAGAGAGAGAGAGATCATACAACATCCTTTCATTCAAGTGCTCATTTCTTTCTCTGTTATTTCAAGAGACATACATACAATTACTTTTGTAGCCAGCAATACCTCTACACTTATTAAGAAATCATGGCAAGCCAGCAACCCCCAGCTCGCCCATGGTTCCGGTTAGCTTCGATGGCTCGTCCACCCGCTGCCCCAACCCCAGCACCTGCTCCACCACCAGCTCCATCTGCTGCCCCAAGGCCACCATTTGTCCGGCCTACATTCCCCCAAACATTTGTTGCACCAACAACACAGCCAACTCAGCCACCACCACCACCTCAAGAACCTGTTCAACCACCACCTCCACCCTCAGCACCTACCCCACCACCTCCACAGCCAGCGACCCAAGCACCTGCCCCACCACCATCTGAACCACGACAGCCAACACCACCACCTCCACAGCCAGCAACCCAAGCACCTGCCCCACCACCACCCGAACTACGAAAGCCAACACCACCTCCTTCCCCCATTGCACCACCACCACCTCCAGTGGCAACAACATCATCTGTCCCAACATCACCTATCATAAAAACATCTGCTCCTTCCCCAAAATCATCACCAACTTCAACAACTCTTCAAATTGCATCCTCTTCATTGCCCCCCCCTCCAAAACCAAGAGCCGCCTTTGTTCCTTCCTCTCCTCTGCCAATTAATCCCCCACCACCAAAACCAGTATCACCATCCCCAGCAGCAGCAGCACCATCACTTCCAACTGCACCCGTCGCTGCCCCTACAGCCACCGTGATTGCTCGATTGCCAACCCCAACACCATCCCCCAAAATTGGGAAATTACCTCAACCAGAAACCCCATCCCCACCCCCTAAGGTCCTATCTCCTCGTATCAATCCCCTCGCTCCCCCACCATCTCCACTAACACTACCCCCAGCCCAATTGAAGCCTGACGTGGAACACCATCCCAACATTCCTCCAGAAGCTGAGCAAAAAACTATTCTGGTCCAAGAAACCATTGGAAATACACCTAAGGTGTACGTCAGCGGGAACCATAGTCCTGGAATTGCCCTGAATGGGAAGCGAGACCTCACTAGAGACAACAAGAAAACTAAAGAAAATGGCTACCATTACAAGAAGCTATCTGATTCTGAAGAGTTCGGGATGAGGGTCATCACAATTGCAGGTGAAAACAAGGGTGCAATCATGGAGTTAGGACCTACCCCTAATTCCCACAAGAAACATGAGTTTGGTGGTGGAAATCCTCTAGGCCTTCACATGAAAGGCGATCCCAGAGGTTCAAGAACTGGTGGAAAATTAGGAAGCGACGACAGCAACAGCAGTAACGACGAACGGAAGATAGAGAGCAAGGGAAAAAGAGACAAGACTCCTGCAGCAATTTCGTCACCTCCATTGAAGGCATTTATGAACAGCAACGTACAGGGTGTGAACAATTCAATTCTCTTCAATTGTTCTTGTACTCACCATGATCCTGGTGTCCACCTCTCCCTTTCAAGAAAGGCCAATGCTGGTGGCGTCCATGGAATACACATCAAGGACCGCACTAATGGCTGATGTATTTGTAGAAAGAAAGAAGAATAAAAAAGATTGGGGAACTAAGGTTATCGATTTCACTTTCATGTACTACAATAAGAGTATGTAGTGTTTTAAGGTAAAAGGAACATGGATATGGATTCCTCCATTGTTGCTATCTTCTATCATGGAAAGTAACTGAAGAAGGGCCATGGCCAGTTTCATTATGTCTGGTGGGCTTGAAATATGTTAGGTCTCACAGAGCTAAGTAATAAATTGTTTGTTTGTCATGTCACATGAAACTTGAAACTACATGTGGGTGCTTATACTAATAGGGAGTTCACCCAGGGGTGGGGAGAAGGAGGAGTAAGTGGTCACTTATCTACAAGACTTCCATATTTGATACTTATTTTACAAATTTGTCACATTGAAAATACAGTATTGCCTTCAGGTGCTGATGAAACTCATGAAATTTGCCCAAACACCAATCAAATAATAAAGAAAATTATTCTGGCAATGAAAGTTGTGGACAATCGCGTGTAATTGAACAATAGATCGATGGATAAATGATAAAAATCATGTGTATAAATAAAGACACATTTAGGACAAATTCCAATATGGCTATTGTGGGTTATGTCAATCATGAATAGTCATCAGTATCTTTTTTAAATCATATTCACATCTTACAACAAATATTTGGGATGTTAAATATAGGGAAGAAAATTATTTTGCAATAATTACACCAATTTATTCTTTGACCAGATTGAGCACACTCATCACCATTTCTGGCCTCGTTCCGGCGTGCACCGCCATTCTTAGGAGTTAAAATGTGAACCTTACACATTTGTGAGTGGTCACTGCCCCAATAGGCCAACCAATCACCAGAAAAAAGAAGTGCTAGGAAGGCCTATATTAAAAGGTCACAAGACACCCTTTGAAACTGTAGCACGAATAAGATCACAGAGATAAATACAAGACACGAACTTATAAAAAAAATAGAGAACTAGCACAATAATTTTTTAAAATATTTAATTTAGTTATGCAAACCTAAATTGCAACCACTAAATATTTATGTTTGGACTCCTATCTAATACTTTAGCGACCGATGGTGTAGGTCTATAGGCTACACATACACATATCTCATATTGCACTTTTGGCATAATACTTTTGAAGTAAATATTTTATCCAGGAAAAGCTTGAAAATTTTGTAGTATAAGTTATCATGTCATGTCCCCATGTGTGTCACCAGCCTGTCTTACTATAAAGAATATAAAAATTCAATGGACATGCAACACGTGTTCCCCTTGTGTTGGCCTTGTCCCCACTCCCCAGAGTGTTTGACATGGATACAATGATTTCTAGGAGTATCGGTGCTTCATAGGTGGGGAGCTCAGTGTATGGGAAAAGCTTGGGGACCTAGTGTTTATTAAAGATTTTGGGGTTTTGACGATGGATAGGGTCTGTCATCTGTGTATAGATCTCCAGAAAGCACTAAAAGATAGGAGTATCATTTCTCTACTTCAGTGTAACACATCAAAACCACACAAATCTATTAATCTTGTACAACATAAATTAGAATAATATTACTAATTAAACAAACAAACAAATACCGGAAGGGGGTTCTTGAGGTTAATGTGGATGGAGCACTTGATAAGAGGAAAGGTAAGAAGGGAGTAGGCATAGCTATGCGGGATGAGTTTGGACAACTTGTGATGGTAGTAGCTATCTCTATCCCTCTGCCAAATGTTTGGTCAGCCGAGGTGGTCGAGGTGACGGGTTTTCGGTGTGCTCTAGAATCTATTAGAAACTGTTCGGGGGAAGATTTTGTGGTGGAAGGGGATGCGCGAGGGGTCATTCAAATGCTACAGGGCGCGAAGTGTCTAGTTCCAATGTGGCTGTAGTCGTTACAGATGTCATCAACTTAGCTCGCTTGTTTCATTCTATTTCATTTTCTTTTGTTCGACTATTTCAATAGGGCGGTTCATGTTCTAGCCAAATATGCCCTTCCTATTGAGCTTCCTACTACTTGGGATGTAGATTTTCTGGACCAGGTGAGTAGACAAGCTTCCTTAGATATTTTGCAGTTGCAATAATCAATAATACATTTATCGATTGAAAAAAAAAAAAAACACAAACAAATACGAACTCAGAATTATGGAAGCATCATTTGTCGAATCAACAAAGAGGAAATCTGCTTCAAAGCCAGTCCTCGATCTAAGGAAGGTCCATTTGGCTTTGGTTGACTCTCTGTAACAGGGATTAGCTTTGGAGATAGATCCAACAAAATGAACCACCATTATACCATGCGACACCAAAAAAAGGAGTGGGGACTTGTGCAGTATTGTTATGGTTTTTGGTTTCCAAAACACTCTGTATCTGTCATTATTTGCTTATATGTTATCACGGGAACAAAAGTTACATTCAGTCATTTCATCGAACGGATCACGTATCATTACATGGCATCATTCGCGAACTTTATTTCATGGAATGATGCTTGGAAAAAATTGATCATTTAATCAGCCAAAAAAAAAAACCTCCCAATAAGCAATTAAAAGTTCACGGAAACGATGCATGCGGCACTTGGATCATATGATCCGCAAAAAAAAAAAAAACTCACTCCCATCAAACAAATGGCAGACAACTAACCTGAATCACACTGATGACAGTAGCTGGATGTTTTTCCCGCAGCAAGTTGTAGCCTTTACGCTGTTTAGTTTAGAAATTAACTATCAGAACGAACAGTCTTTCGAGTAATACAGTCAAATAATTCAATCCACTCATTTTGATTACAATAAATTCCATTTACCCTTAAATTCCCATAACCGTAAGGCTAAAAATGCCAACTTAGAAAATACTCCACCATGAACAATAACTGTTCCACACCCACTCCCATATTCAGTTTCCCATTTCTATCGTTGACTCTCCTCCAACAAAAACTTGAATAATCCTTGTTAAGCGAGCAAAACACGCAACTCCACGAGCCATAAACTGGGGTTGCTGTTTTACCCACCAAACTTCTCAACTCCATATCAAGCCGTCATATTGCAATTGAAACGATCACCAAAATAAGACAAATAGCGGAAAACAAAAGCCTTGTATTAAAACCGTAAGATCTAATACCAGTTTGTTGTGGCAGATGATAAGCCCCCAATATTGTATATATCGGGGCTTATCTCGCTCATTTATCTCACACACGCACACGATTTCGCGCTTGAAATGTTTGATTTGCGCGTAGTTGTGTTTTTGTAAAGTTTCAGGTTGAACGCGCGGATTAAGCACATTTTGAGGTCATTAAGAACCGTGCCACGCTTACCGAGGGCTACGTGCCCCATGGCACACCAACACAAGGCCTCAAGAGCTAAGAAACAATGATTTGGCTAAGGCCCGGCAAACCGAAACGTCCCAAGTAGTCGGGGGCTTTGAAGCCGCGCTTCATACTCACACAAAACACCCGGTGAAGTCCGGGAGTGAACAAGCACTCAATTGACCAAGGAACACCTCCCCCGAGGGTCGCACCACGTATTTACGTGTTTTGGAGCAAGTCCGGAAGCACGCATAGCCAAGGGAGTGACCAAGTGAAGTCAAGGCATCATCAAACCTATAGTGGATCGATCCACTCAAGTCAAAATAACATCAATCCCTTTTGGATTGATCCATTGCAAAAAGTGGATTGATCCACTCAAGGCCAACCATGCATCAGAGATAGTGGATAGATCCACTCTAGTCTAGAATTCATCCAGAGCCTTCTGGATCGATCCACTCCAAGAGAGTGGATCGATCCACTCACGTTCAAACTGTAAATTTTCAGCTTATTGTTGCACTTTCTATTAATGGCAACTTTGGGGTTGTTGTGTGTGCTTTATAGATATTTTGTAGAGAGAGAAAGAGGAAGACTATATGACCTCTCTCCTCTCTCCTTCTTTAAGAACGTTACATTTTTATAGCTTAGATATTTGCTCTCCCTTCTCTCTTCCATGGGAGTACCTCTCAAGCTCTCTCTCTCTAGATTATCACTTGTAAATGTTGGTTTCATGTAAATTTCATGTTTATTAATGTTGTTGCTCTAGATTAGCTCTACCTAGAAATCAAGTTTATTTTCCTTTACATTTAGTATTTGGTTTACTTGTTCTTCTTGCCATTTCCTTAAGAAATACTTGTTTGTAGTGGTTGTTTGTTATGTTCTTCAAGTATAAAGAGTTAGGCTAACCTAGGATCCTCACTAAAAATCACCTTTTAGAATATTTCATTATGTTTTTTATTTCCCTTATAAAAACAGCCATGTTTTCCTTAGTAATGAACGAGTAGTCGGTTTAGGCTCGGTTAAGGGGTGATGAGCATCCCGTGACTTAGGTGATTCACTCTCCTCGCTTTAATGCAAACATTGCTTGTTAATTAAAAAGTACAGATTTATTTTTATGTATCAAAATTGCGATTTGTTAATCCCGTTGATCACGCATCGCCAAGGGGTTGACCACTTGGCACGTGTGATGCTTCGGGCTATGGCAATCAAAATATTTGTATAAATGGCACAAGAATCCTACTCTTTGAGAAACACCATTTCTAGTCAAATGAGTTTAACTACCAAATCTTCCGTTCGGGGTCCTTTAACGACGCTCTGAGCCGGTTATTTTAGAGGAGAGTGAATCGGCCTAAGGCATGGGTGTTAAGAACCCCTAAACCTTGCCTTCTTTTAAATAGTCTTTTAATCTTCCAAGTCATTCACGTAGTTTAGTGAGTTCCACCCACCAATCACCAAAGCCAAGTTTGCCGCTTTAAGACTAAACCTTCATTTGCGAAACAAATACTCACGCTCAGCACATTCGGTCTCTGAGGACTCAACCCGAACTTCCGGTTACTATGCCGCGCGTCACCTGAACCCTACGCTTGGGGAATCAATATTGGAAAACAATCCAAGGGCGAAAGCAGCAGACCATAAAGTTAGAGAAAACTAACCAACAAGCGAAAATCAAGCACATAAAGATTTATGTGGTTTCCCCAAATTCAAAGCTCTAAAGGTACATCCATGGGTGAAGAGCGAGAGCCCTAATATCCAATCTCATGAATTAAAGACTAGCAAAGGAACAACCAAGAAACCCACTATGGGAAACCTATGGGGGCTCCGGATTCACTCAAGAAGTCCTAACCCTAGGAGGCCACAAGACTCCTATTTATAAGAAAGTACCGAAAATTAGGTTAAAACCCAAAAAAAAAAAACACAATCACGCGTATTCCGTATGGAAGTCGGTCAAAACTGCCCAGGTGAGTTTGATTTCTGCCAGGGTGGAATTTCCAGAAATCCACCCGAGAAACCCAAATCTGCCAAATCCGCCCAGGCGGCCCTGAATCCCGTCTGGGTGGTTTTTCTAGAAATAGAACCTTCGGTCCAAAATGCAGATTGCTCGCGACAAACTTTTGTGCATTCTCCGAAAATCTAAAATTCAAGGCATAATTCTAACAGGTTGGCTGTTTAGCCACCATTGTTTTCCTTTCGGGTCCAAGCTGGTATATGATTGTCGGTGGTTTGGTGTCAACATAGTTTGGGATGCTTTCCTTTGCCGCAATACCGTGTGCTTGTGTTCCCTTTAGACTCTGTAAATACTGATTCAAAGACTAATGAAAGTTTTGTTGTTCCAAAAAAGAAGAAGAAGTATTTGTGTTTTGTTTTGCAATCCTAGACAATATCAGGGGAGGGGCGAAGGAATGGAGTGGGGGCACATGTCTTTTAGTTGTTTATTTAGATCTCCAAATAATTAGTGAAATTTCTACTTTTTTGGAGACTTCTCTAGTTCTCCCAAACAACCACATTCTTCCATAGATTAGATAGATGGATTCAAACCCCACCAAGTTCTAGGTGCCCTACACTCCTTCCACCGGGTGAGTGTTTGAATCCCACAAGCCTTATCCCCTTCCTCTTGGTTAGTAGTAGAATAAAAGAATTTGGCTTGTCCAAGAGAAGAAAGATGGATTCCAAGTAAAGGTGCATGTTCTTCCCCAAGGTGTGCATCAATTTCAGCGACACATCACAATACATTATTGATATCCAAATTTTATCACCAGTACTGCAAAACAATCCAATAGTTTAGCCTTTTGTTTTGTTAGGTGGGCCAACAGGGTAGTCTTTGATTCGCTGTATTTAGACCTTGAACTGAAGCAACTACCATTAAGCTTTTGGAGTGGAGTCCTACGTGGGTCACCTTGGTATAGTTGGTAAGTTTTTGCCTTAATTTGCATCACGGAATAGGTGTTGATAACTAGGGAAGGGACTGCAGGCAGCTGGTTGCTCATCATTGCGTGTGAAAATGTATATATTGTGGCCAAATTTAGTTTCCGTCCTTGCTGTTTTTGAACATATACATACAAATGGAAGAGGCAGATCAGAGAGAGATAGAGAGAGAGAGAACATGGTTCTGCCATTTAATCCCCAAGACTTTCTGCAATCATTTCAACAAGCTAACTTCATTATTCACATCATTCCTTAGGCCTCTTGTATTAACATGATAAAATTATCTAAAGTCTCTGAAACATATACATACTCGCTTGAGATTTTTATCGACTAGCATTAGGTTATTTGGCTAGAATCCTGTTCCCTTTCGTAAGGAATTTCAAAAAGCATGATGCAAGTTACACAGAACTATCCAGGCATATATGATCTTACCTACGAATGGTGTAGTACATGCGGAAAGAATTGCCAAACATAATTATAAATTGCACACTTCAAATATGTGTGGGGGTGCTTCTCACTGGAGTGGGCTCTTTAAGCCTTCTGGGGAGAAATGTGTAGTGGTGGAAAGGATAGTGCATGCCTGAGCCTTTACTACACGCCGGTGGTGATAACCTGCACACGTAGACAACCACTTCAGTGCTTAGCCCCAGAGGGTGGTGGTCTAGAAAGGCACTCCAATAGTTAAGTTAGTCACCGGAGGGAAGAAATACACCAGAGATCTAGAGAGAGAAGTAGAGTTATGAGGGTAGTAAATGAGGAGAGAGAGATCCCCTTGGTGGTAGTTGTAGTTGGGTATTTATAGGCAGGGAGGGCGTGCGTCCCATGCGCTCGATGCCCCCCATGTGTCTGTCATTCGCGCTCGGAATGACAATTGATGTGACCTTCATCCCTATAACAGACGCCATGTCCAGGCTGACGTCACGGCACGTGGGTTCGAGTAGTCAAATCATCTCGAGACATTCCCCATCACCCATGTGCTTCTACAGCTGGCGGTGGCAGATTAGGTGACTGCTCCATTTAATGCTCTATTGTGGAATGTGTAACGTGTCTGGTATGCCACCACCGAACCAAGTTAATCCGAGCCCCCACGTGACCGAACTTGACCTACGTGGTACGTGAGTGGCCCAGCCCCTTAGGCGCTTGGCAGATCTCTCAGCGGAGATCCCGAGGGTATTTCGAGAGCCAAGCAGGAATGCGATGTCCTCGGCATTTCTTGTTGGGCAGACATCGTTCAAATCTATATTCGTTCAGAACCGTACATCTGCGTCATCCGCCGAGGGCACTATACGCTCGGCACCAGCGAGATGGGCTGATCTGCATTCAGTTTTGTAGAATCGAAGGTAGTGACCCTTTTAGCTCTTTGTGATGCGGAGATGGGCCTTTGCTGAACCCTATGAACCCGGCCGCTACAATAGCCCCATCTACTTCCGCATGCCGATGGACAACAGATGTGGGAGTTGATTCAGTCGGAGCAAGCAGTCAGAGAAATGGGCTCAGCGCTTGTGTCGCGGGTGGTCGAAAGGTAACACCGCGGTCTGATCGATGACGATTCGAGTCCCTCTTTTCCAAGCTTTTGTTGTACACCATTTCGAAGCAATGATATGATGTACAGAAGCCCAGTTTGTCTTAATTCCATCTTTTTGGCTTCCAATACACATGTAGTCCATTTGTCCCAATCTTCATCATAATTTGGCCAGCAAGCAAAAATCTTCTTTACCCAATGTTCAAAATTGAGTGGTCTGTCTTTTACAAGATCATTTCCTTCAAGGATATGGTAACATGATGTGAAATTAAGAGGAAGATCAAAGAATGCAGGTCCTAGAATTTGGGTGTTGGGTTGATTGGGGTTTGCGACAAAGACGATGTTCTGTAAAGAACCACTATTGGACTTCTCGACTTCTTTTTCAACCAGTTTTCATAGAGCAAAAGAGGGAGTTCCCATTGGTGTCGAAGTTTCAAAGGCCATGGTTGCAGAAGTTTGAGAATAAAAGAGGGAGAGAGAGTGTGTGTGTGTTTTGAAAGTTGAGAGTAGAAAGTAATGATGGAGATGTCTTAAGCCTTAGATATATACGTTGTGCTTGAAACGGTATGTTGGTTCAGGTCAAACGTTGGATTAAGAGTTAATTATGCTTGGAATATGTTTGGGCCCAAATATGAAATTGTGTTTGAAATTGAGCCCTCAAATAATATTTTGGGTTTAATTCCAAAATTATTATGTCTTTTAAACCATCTTATTGGTTTTCTTTAAAAAGATCAATTATCCTTTGTTCAATGAATTGGATTTGATTCAAGTTTAAATTGGTTTGAAGTATCAAAAAATGCTTCAAAGGGCATTATGGAATACAAAACAAACCATTGAGAAACTAAACTTGTATTAAACAAAAGAAACCATTACATGCTACAATCCTATTACATCGAAGAGAAAACTACACAACAACTGGCACAAGAGCAGCAATAGGGGCTTGAATAGAGAATTGCCTCTCCATCATCTTGACTCTGTTTTCTTTATCCAGTTTGAGTTTTTTCTCAATCAAAGGCCTGAATATCGATGTTAATATGGGGGGATTTTTACATATAAAATTAACACACCCAATAATAAAATTGACACGTAATCAGAGATTCGAAATATTGGAAACGTGTTATTAATGAAAAAACATTGGATTAATAGTTTACAAAGAGATCAATACGATGTCGTGTGGTTCTATAATTTGAAAGGTAGTTATTGGTTCTATAATTTGAAAGGTAGTTATAGCCAAAGAATAAATAAAGAAATTGGTTTCGAAGTCACATTTTCAACTGTTAAAAGGCATGAATTACATGTGTAAACATATAAAATTGGGCAGTTGGAAGTTGAAATGCATGAAGTAGATCGTGCAAGGCAGTTATCCTTTAATTATGTGCAAAATATGATTTGAATGAGTAACCGCAGATTAAAATTCAAATATTTCTGAACGGAGTTCGAAGCACTTCAAAGTTCAAATACTTTTGGAAGGAAGAAACTACCTTTTTGAAATGAAATGATAGAGTTCGAAGTCAAGAAATTAAGCGGGAAGTTCAAATTGCAAGTAAGACCTATAAATAGAAGAAATTGAAGAGTGAAAAGCCCCCGGACAAATCTTTAACAAACAACAAAAAATGATGCTTGGTTTGTTCTTTGGCAGTTAGAATTGTAGATTTAGGATTTCGACTCAGTTCGAAATAGTTTAGGAAGTAGTTTTAGGAAGTAGATGATAATAGTTCTTGTAACAATCAAGTTTTTGAAGTTCTTGTTGTCTTTCTATTTGAAGTTGAAGAAGATTTCGAAGTAAGTCTACTTTTGATTTATCAATTAAAGTACCTTGTTTCTTTATTGTTCTTTAATTTCCTAAGTAAGTTAGTTTGTATTTCTTCACTTTGAAGGAAAAATTCTCTTAGTTGAGGTAATTGAATCATTAAAACACAATCGTCTGATTAGATTTGGTTTTTCAAAGTTAATGTAAGAGAGAAGACTTAAAGGCTTTGTTTGACACGCTCGCACACAATTATTTTTCATTGCAAAGAAGTAAAATAACCAAACACACATACATCACAAAAGTTCTACTTATCAGAATTACACCTATTTTTTACTATAATGAGAAGACAATTTCTTTAGTGGAAATTCACCCTAATTGCCTTAGAAATTGGGAAAATTGGAGTTATGGCTTGAATGACATGTAACTCTGTTATTTTTCCATTTCTTTTTTTTTTTAAATGAATGAAGAGCTGAATGATCTAAATACAAGCATTGTAAAATCATATGAAAGCGTGTACCAATATAGAATAGGAAGACGAAGATAAATACTCTCTTTCTCTCATGCGGCCTATTCCAAATAGAATTTATATAAGCTCTTATGTAGTATGTGGTTGGACGAAAGAGAATAGTTTCTTTGGCCCTTTTCGTTTTTCAGGTTAGTTTTAGTTTTGATGACATCATTATTTTCATCGTTACTCTCTCTATCTCTCTTCACTCATTATACCAGCTAATATCTTTAGGACTAAACTATTTAACCAACCATAGCCTTTAATATCCCATTGGTCTAATAAAAGTATTTTTAGTGGTTAGGTGTTTGTTGAAAGTTTATTTCTTCCCAAAAGGAACTTTTTGAAATTTGGACCATTTAATTCCATGATGGACAAACCAGATAAAACTAAGGCTTGGTTTGGCTAAATTGAAAAAATTAGTTTTTTGGTTTTGTCCTTATTCAAAAAAAATTTGCATTTGTTGGTTTTCGGTCGATTTTTTGAGATTTCTTGGCTTGTCTCGACGAGAGGAATCTAAAAAATATAAAATTATTAGCCAAATTTTAAGTCTTGTGAATAAAGACGAAAAATGATTGAAAAAACCGGTTTTTTGGATTATTTTTCGTCTTTGTTCACAAAACTTAAAATTTGGCTAATAATTTCATACTTTTTAGATTCCTCTCGTCGAGAGAAGCCAAGAAACCTCAAAAAATCGACCGAAAACCAACGAATACAAAAAAATTTGAATAAGGACAAAACCCAAAAAACCAAAAAACTAGTTTTTTCAATTTAGCCAAACAAAGCCTAAACAAGCTTCTTTTCAGTTCAAAATTGCAGAAAAGTCCCGTAGATCATGTCCTTTCCGTATGAGTCAGAAAATAATACCGAAACTTGAAACGAGATAGTAAAAAAATAGGTTTGACTTTCTGCTGACGGTAATTTGGTAGTCTCTCTGTCTCTCTCTAAGTAAGAGAACCTGCTCTTGTATCTCCGAATCACTTTCTTGTTAATTTAAGCTTATTTACAGCCTTCATGTGTTGAATCACTACTTGAATCTGACTATTGTTTATGGATTTTTATTTGTTTGGGGTGGCGGTAGATATGTTGTGGTGAACAGTTGTAATCGCAGAGATGACTTCAAGTCCAAAAATTCACCCATTTGAGGAGGTTGCAAAGCACAACCACAAAGGGGATTGTTGGCTTATCATATCTGGAAAGGTGGGTTCTTCTCTCAGTCTATCTGTTTCGAATATCTTCTTTGTTCTTTTTAATATAATTCGTGATCAGTCTCTTTCCTGTTTGTGATGAAGGGTGTATTATGATTAATGACTTTCTGTTATTATCTTTTCAGAAATTTGAATCAGTTTGGGTGGGAATATTGTTAATTTTTCAGTCGGTGTATTGGCAAGAAATGGGTGAGGTTTTCATGGTGCCTCATGCAAACCAGATATCAATGATTCGGTTAACTCAATAATTGAAACCAGTCAACGAAAACAAACTTTAGGAGCACGGTGGTAGAGGAACTAGGATAAATTAATTAATTGAGATATGAGTATCACACTCCGCTTCTTCTAACATACAGAATTGTCTTCTGCTATGTTTTGAATATCTACTTCTAAAACTTCAAGGACAAAATTCGAAGTGCATTTACAAGTAGTGGGGTGTGAAAATTAATGTCACTATATAGACTTGGAGTTTCAAATAGCATGCCTAAATACCAGAAGACTTGTTAAGCCCCCTCTCCATGCCCTTGGACGAGATCACTCTGTGGGTATCTAACCCCACCCGAGTAGCACGAGGGGAAAGTTTCCATCCTAACTAAAATTAGGAAATAGATCTGGAATACTTGGTACTTCGAAAATGAAATTCTGATATTTTTAGTGTAGACGGTGAACTGTAACATGAAGCTTCTGAAAGCATTCTTGGGTCTTTCTTCTGGATACAAAATTGATCTATATGGTTCTCGATGGCCTTTGAATTGGGGTGCTTCCTTGATCGGGAATAGCCACTAGTGCTAGGGGAAAAATTAGAGAGAAGGACAAAGGAAAGGCAATCCTACATTAAATCAATGTATTTTCGTGGTACCCAAAACCAGTGATTTGATTGTGACGGATCATAATATGGTGCTTAGTTTTCAAGGCTGTTCATCAGCACTTGTACCCCAAATTTTGACAGAACATAGACTTAATATAATGAGTTTTAATTGGGTAATCTGCTTGATTTCGTCTAGACTAGAAACTAGGAGTACATTTTGTCATCACATTGTTGTGTGCATGACAAAATTATAATGGACAACTTATTCAACTTCTTTGAAGTGTGAGCATTAATATTGCATAGCATATAAACCAAGTCTTTGCACAAAAACTGCAGAGATACTATGAAAATCAGGATTAGTGCATCTTTTCTTTGAAAATCCATTGAGTACATCTGAAGTCATAGAAGCAGTGTGACGGTTGTCCTTTAGTTTTCTATTCAATCTTCTAATCGAGTGTACTGTGTAAACGTTTTTTTCCCCTTCACAAAATGCCAGGGGCATAATCATCATTGCGATTATGCCTGACGAATGGAAAATGAGCACCGTAGTACCTATATATAAGAATAAAAGGGATATACAAAGCTACAACGACTATAGAGGTATTAAGTTAATGTGTCATAAGATGTTATAGGAAAGAGTTAGAGCATTGCTTGAGATGGGGACTACGGTGCTTGAGAAAGAGTTAGTTTCGGGCAGTAATGCTATAAGGAGGGTAAAACCCAAATTGACATTGGATGTTGTTGTGAGCAAGGATACGAGTCTATAGAGTCTAAGTGAACAAGTAGCCATTGACAGAGGTCGAGGGGAAAAAAAGATTCATGTAGCCAACCCCAATTGATTAGGACATAAGGCTCGGTTTGGTTTGGTTTGCTTGGCTTTGGTGGGATGAATATCATCTTAAGGATAGCTTTAGTTGCTCCTTGAAGATTTCTCATTAATTCCACTTCTTTTCTTTTTCTCAATTTTCATGATAAATAGTACAAAGAACCATTTTTAAAGAATCTGTAAGGAGGTTATAAATTTTTAGGCCACAAAAGTCCTCAAGTGCAAAAAAGTAATAATTCTAGAACATGCAATCTTGGGTATTGTACTTGAAAATATCGATGGGAGAATTGTTCAGGGCACGTCCAAAATAATGAAAAGGCAACTCTGTAAGTATTGTTTGGGGATTCTGGAATGCCTTTGTTGCCTTCTGGATTTCAATCCCATTGGACCCTTATCACTCTTCAAACACCCAACCACAACAGGAAATTCAATTGTCGGCTGTCTACCATATATTAGCAAATTATGAACAGATGGCGTATTGAATCAACTCAGAACAGGTGTTAGATCTCATGGACAGAGCAGCTGTCCAAAACTTTCAACTTGAAGGTTTGCTCAAAGATTCAAGATTTGTTTTATCGAGGTGCAACTTCACGGTAACTCATATAGCGAGAGATGCTTACTGGCAAGGGCCAAATTGATATCGGTCATGAACTGCAAGGGCCAAATTGATTCAAGGTTTGCTTTACGGTAACTCATGAACTGCAAGGGCCAAATTGATATTGGTCTACATCAGTAGCTGTTTGTGCTGTACGATCCACCAGCTGAAATTATTATTATTTTTGGATTGGCAACACCAAAGGTGTTTTTTGTTAGGGATTGAGAATTGGGGGGCGAAGTTCAAGGGCGGTTCTAAAATTTTCATCTAGCGTTAACAAAAATGCACAACATATTTATGATGAAAGCTGTATGCAAAGAAGTCGTTTAATTCTCTTCAATTTTTTAGTGTTTCCACATTGAACCTAATGTCAGACAACTATTATTCTTATATATTTATTATATATGGGCTTTCATAAGTGGGTTTTGTTTTGTTTTTGTTAGGGCTATAACAATTTAGTTCAAATTTTGTTAGAAACATTTATTTTCATTTCAAACGAGTAACCCTGCTCTGAAAATAGCAAAGAAAATTTAATTTATATCTAAATTTTAATTTATTTGTCAGTGCATTTTTTTTCAAATCTTGGGGGGGGTGGTTCATCCCAAAATTTCATGGTCGGTTCCTACACGGGCAACACTAATATTTTATTAGGGGAAAGGGTTCCAAACAAAGGTTGGAACATACAGCCATAACGGACAAAGCCCTAAACACCTAAAGAGCCCATAATATACAATAAAGCCCGGTCCAAGAAAACCCAAAATCTAACCCTAATGCACTGCATGTTACAGCAAACATGCCGTCTACCTGCCATCACAACTTTAGACAGACCACCACCACACCGCCCAACCACCACCTCTAGATACCACCAAGCACCACATGCCAAAACCCCTAAAAGAACGACCCATAGAAGTGAAACCCAAGCTGTCGAGAGCACTCAACCAAACCGTTAGGCGACTACTGGAACCCCAACAGTGATGACCAGCGGGGGCCTGCGCCGGTCAAGCTCCAAAATCATCAGATCAACCAAGCTGTTGGGCAAAAGCAACGGTTAGCCCAGGAACTAACTGGTCGGAAGACCAACCAGAGAAGAGAACTCAGCCGAGAAGGGAGCGAGGAGCGAAGAACGGCATAAAAGAGAGACAACACAGTAGACTAGGGAAGGGGGTCAGAAAAAAGAGGGAGGAGGGAGAAGGCAGAAGACAGAGAACCATACCCAAGCTACGGACATCCGTAGCTTGGTTTTGGTATGAGAACCAAACCAGAACCAAGCTCGTCGGACGTCCATATCCCCAAAAGCGATCGCTGAGAAAACGCTGATTTGGCCCCCATAAACGATCAGGAGACACACGAACGCTGAGATCCATAATTCTGGCATCGACCACCATAGCCACCACCTCTGACCACCACATTGCCGCTGCTGATCGTTTTTTGAATAAGAAGAAAAAGGGAGGACCGAAATATGGGAAAGAAGATGAAGGAAACGGACCCCCCCATGGAAACCCTAGATCTCGAAACTTTTTTTGAGAGAAAATGTTAGAGAGAAGGGGGAGAAAAGAAAACAATAGAACTAATAGAGATAGTATACTGTTGATTGCTGGTTGATTGATACTATCACAGTGATAGGTTCTAGGAGGGTTTGTCTGTGCTCTGCTGCTGCTATTTCTTATATATCCCTTTAAGTTTGAAGCACCATTTGCTCCAAACAAGATACAAAATCAATTGTGAAAGAGGATACCTTTATTCTCAGCTGTATATAGCTGGTTAATCATTGAAATTTAGATGAGTAACAAATGGCTCCACTTAAGAAGCCAGTGATCAAAATTTTCCCACCTTTTAATCTCACATTTTGTTGACTTGCAATGGCAAACCTCTGTTTTAGGTGTATGATGTAACTTCGTTCTTGGATGATCATCCTGGAGGAGATGAAGTCTTGACAACAGCAACTGGTAAAATTATATGGCAATATGCTTACGCAGAATTTTTTTGGTCCATGCCAATATTTAAACCTATATTAAAATGAGTGGATTTTTGCAGTAAAAGATGCAACAGATGATTTTGAAGATGTGGGCCACAGTGATTCTGCAAGAGAGATGATGAGCGAGTACCTGATTGGTGAGGTTGATAGCTCCACTATTCTGGCAAGAGAGTATTACAAACCACCTTCAAAAGCATCCTCCGCTTCTAGCCAGTCTCCTGGAATTCTGGTCAAGATACTGCAATTCTTGGTACCCCTCTTGATCGTGGGGTTAGCATTTGCTTTGCGACAATATACCAAAAAAGACTAGGTGATTTGGTTACTTGTGGAGTATGGGCATTGTGCCAAAATGCATTATGTGTGATAACTATTGGTGCTATCCATGAAGTGGTATTATCTTATGAAAACTTCATTGTGTCTTCCCCGGCGTCCAAGTTGCTGGTGCAGTTGTGACTATGTTAGTCTTGTGTCAGGATTCTCTCTCTTGATTTCGTCTAGCTGTGTTGTCTTCCATGAAACATTCTCTTAGCATGCATATTCAAAGTTACAGCTGCTGCCACTCACTAATTCGTCATGGTTTTGATTTCACTCTCTCCGTTTCAAGAAATTAACTACCAAAATGTCACAACGAACAGCAATGCACTATAAAGCAATCCAAGTACCGATTGTATTTTTAAAGAGGCTAAATTGTTGAACCCTTTGATTCTAATTGCCCAAGGGAGTGTTATTCTGTGAAACTGTTATATTTTACCCCTTACACTTCAATATTATACGGTTGGAAATGTTGTTAGAGATTCATAATGTGATTAATAGCTACTCCCGAACATTGAAAATGTTAACTCCGACATCTGACAAATTCAAGAACCTGAACAAGAACGACAAGGACAAGGAAGATAAGAATTGTGATAGCAAAAGAAAATTTTAATTTGATAGGCTGTAGTACAGGAAGGCCTGTCTTGTCTATTGAAAAGTTCAATTTTAGTGCAGTTCAATATTTGTGTGTGCATGTGAATTTTCCCATAATCAAATCGATAGCAGCTGATGCATATATTGCCACTTCAATCCCTTGTAGGTTCGAGCTTCTAGCAAGCTTTAGGCCATCACGCAACACCCAAAGCTCCGCTTCAATCTGGAAACCTGTCCAATAAAGTAGAGTAGAGCTGTACATTCATGCTGTAAGAAAGATTGGGAGAGTAAATGAAAGCAAATGTAAGCTCTAACAATACAAAAGCACTTTTTCTTAAATGAAACTTATCAAAGAAAAGATAAGCAAAGTGAAGAAGCTAAATACCAGATTTTTTTCGATTTTCCTATTGGTTTGCATGATTTATTCACGGCATTGGGAAAAAATTGCATGCCCTGCCAAAGATGACCGAAAGTTGTCATTGAACTTGTGATTACACTATCGCATCCCCTTGGGGTGGAGTGGGTGTCATTTTTACTGAAACAAAGAAGTGGACTAGTGATCGCATTTCACGAACTCCTAGTTATGATATACTATACCGCATGATTAGGACACTTCAAAGGGTGTTTCACTTTCAGCCATGTGCTGAAATGATGGGCAAAGTAACTACCGAACCGATTATTTCGTAGAAAAACGTGTTAACAAGGCAAACATTTGTATCTCGCAAACAAATAAAATGAACATGATTCCAAAAGATAGGGTTTTTTCTATTTGTTATAACAAAATTTCCCAGAAGAAGAAAATTGTTGGAAAAACTTGATTTTTTGTCAATATTATTTAATTATTTAAGTGGGCCCCACACGTCCACGTGGATGGACCACATACCGATGTGTACGTCTTGGTTAGGAGATTAAGACCGAACACTCGGTTGGACAAAATCAAGTTCAAGTGAATGAGAAATTGACCTCAAAAGTACCTACGTGAATTTGGTAGAAGGGGGAAAAAACACTTGTCCCACATTGGTTGTGGAGAACAAGCTGATTGGGTATATTTACCCTTAGTTTGCCTCTATGGGTTGGCCCTTTGAGTCATTACAACTTTTGTTGGGGAAGAAGGCATGGACATAGTGGGCTTTGGTCCATATAACACGCGCGCGCCGCCGCCGTCTGAACCGGGTTGGGTCATTAGATAAGATGGGCTTAGGCCCAATAGGTTCTTATCTTTTTACTGAAAATTTACATGGACTGGGTCGGGTCGAACCGATCCATTTCAATTAAATTTTTTCCTTCCCTTCGCCGAAACAGTGTACCCTCTCGAATTTTTCCTCTTCCAGTGCGTCTGTTCATGAACAGTCATCGGACATGACTGTTCACTTTCGACCAGTTGCGTCCCGTTCCGAACAGTCACGCCATTCCGTCTTCGTGTCTCTCCGTTTGGGTGTCTATTTTCCTATAAATAGAACCCATCTCTTCTCATTCCATTCATGTTTTCTAGCATACATTTTGCATCACTTCTGCATAAAAAATATTTGAGAGTTGCTGCATACATTTTCTGGTTCGCATACTGCAAAGATTGGAGAGCTACATCCGTGCAGTGAAAATCGAGTAGTCCTGGGAAACAGACGTCTGAGTAGTCCATCAGCACCGTAGTGGAGGACGAATCTGTTTCAAGGACAAAGTATCATAATACTTGCCCCGGTTCAATTTCGAGTCATCTTTTGCCAAATCCCGGTGTACTAAATTTGGTCCAGTAAGTTTCTGTTCATTCTAATTTGTTTCTGGTTTTGTTATTTTTCAGATTATTTGCAACCGAATTTTTACAACAAAAATTAGAGAAATGAACCGAGTATACCTTCGCCGAACATGACTCTGTCGTCATATCAAAACATGAAATAGATGGAGCAATCATCGCCTAATACGTGTTTGATATTGGTGTCTGTTGGAAATTATCAAAATAAATGAGTTTTTATTTGAAATTTTATCAAAATATTCCTTCTGCTTTTTAGAAAGCTTTTATTGTAGTATTTTGGTTTTGTCCCACATTGGCTAGTGAAAGAAAAGTTGAGGTATATATGTGGAATCATTCCTATAATGTTCACATAATATTAAGTGGCAAGACACCTATGGTGCTACACGCATTACCGGCGTAGCCGGTGATGGAACAAACTCATACGCACCCGCGCATGCGTGAGCGTGGCAGTGGGCTGTGTGGCGCTTTGATGGCGCACTTTGCACTTGGCGGTAAGGTGTTGCTGACGTGGCGTTCAGGATGGAATGGTATCGATACACCTTAACAGGGGTATCGATACCGGTTGGTTCATGAGCGGCTATTTCACGAACAGAAGGTTGGGTACGCGAGGCGAAGCGCCTTGTAGGCGCCCTTTATTATTGCCACTTGGCGGTAAGGTGTTGCTGACGTGACATTCAGGATGGAACGGTATCGATACTCCTGTTAAGGTGTATTGATACCCCTGTTAAGGTGTATCCATACCGGTTGGTTCATGAGCGGCTATTTCACGAACAGAAGGTTGGGTATCGATACCCCATTTAGCTATATTGATACCGGTTACGCTATTTTGTGTACGAATGCAACTCTGAACGGAGGGTTATGACTCAAACTCAAGTCTATTCACTAAAGGGTGTGTCCTAAAGTGAAAGGGTACTTTTGGGCCTATAAATAACACCCTGAATTACATTCATAGTATGATGAGATAAATTCTAACCTTGTTACTCTGCCAAAATTACTACAGATTGCTTTCTAGTTTTGCTGTACCGTTACTCTACAGAAACGGTGCAAGCAATTCCTTGGTTATTTCGATTCTTTTTCGGCTCAGTATTCTGTCTGTCCTTCGTTTGTGCGGACGCAGGCAGAAAATCATTGAATTGATCGGGCTTCGTTGTATCCTCAGACAGATTCACTATCAACCCAGTGTACACCAAACGGTGGGGACAAATACTGTTTTTGAAAAGCGACATAGCAACGTGCCTCGAAGCAAGTTCCGTCATCAACAAGTTCAGCTTCCCGAAGACTCCCGGATTTTTGCACCAACAGTGTCATCCTTTTTTTAGTGGGAGAATCACTAGTAGACTATACACGAAAATGGGTACAATAATTATTAAAACCAACAACTTAATTTTGATTTGCGAGCACCTCAGAGTGTGTCGACTAGGAACAGCAGAAATCTTCTGCCGAGATTTCTGGGATACTTTACTATGCGCACATTCATCTGTTGGCTGGTGGTGGGTGATAGCAAGTTCACCTACTAGACTGATAGCAAAGTTTCCAAAGGATGCACTAAATTTGCGAACTCGAGTAGAATTTCAAAAGGCAGTAATCATACTGTCAAAACACAAGTGCTCCCTCAATCAATATATGTCCATAAAAAGGTTAAAATCCTTGTGGACAAGATCACTCGCTTAATGCATGCGCTAGGTGGCAATTATAAGTCTAGCATAACCGTGATTTCCCGTGACTTGAATCCGCACCACAGTACTAAAGGTACTTATTATTAAGGCAGTTGTCATGCATCACTTAATTTGGTTAGTGGCTATAGATACTAAATGCGTAGTTTGTGGATAAACATGCTACTAATTGCATTGCGAGTGTGTGCGCAGAAATATGAGTCTAGTGATCGATGGTAATTGTACAAGCACGACCATAGAAAATACTTGCTCTTTATGTGTAAAGTAAATGCCGATACATGCATACTGAGTGTAACTGCAAAAAATACTATGTCTACCATACCTTTATATTGCTTTCAATTGGTGGTTAACAAAGTACTAGGCAAGCTGCGGTACTTCACCACCTACCAAAAGCACTCTATAAACACAAAAAATAGAAAGAATTAGCTAATTAACATAAATAAAAATCTTGCTTGTGGACATATATGGTTATATACAATGGCGACTCCAGGAACATTTGATCTCATGGGGTCAAAATTTTACTCCAAATTGATATATTTAACTAATGTGTAAAATTGTTTACTCTATTTGATCCGAATGACGAACCGTGGGAAGAGATGCAAAACGATTTGGACCATTCGGACGTGAATTTTATGGAGGTTACTCCGTAGGGTGGGGATTCTCATGGTTTTTCTTGAATTGCTCCAAATGTTCGCAATTTCCAGGTTGGTAAATCTTCACTCTGGTTCTAAAAGGGAGGCGTGTGAACCTATCGTGGTGAAAAGGTGTGAGGTGGTTTCTCTTAATTGTGGTACTATGTCTGGTGGTGTTGGCCCTTTTGTCCAACATGTTGAACTTGGTGAAGTCAACAAAGCTGTGAAAAATTCTATAAATAGGGAGCATCCAAGGCGTACTGGGAGCAAACAAAAGAAAAGGAAAGTTATTATGGGTTGAGACTTTCTTCTTGTTTTTTCATACGTCGAGTTTATTAGTTGTTGAAGTCAAAGTTTAGGAGTCAACTTGAGAAGTTTGCCCTAGGACTCAGCATGGTGATGTTCCTTTGGCTACTGTGCCAGAAGTTCTCGGCCCCTCCTTGATGGACGAGGTTCCTCCTTCCATGTCCGAATATATGATTAAATCACCAAAGCCTGAACCTCAACTCAATGACAAAGTCGGGGATGTTTAACTCAACGACTAAGAATCTACCTCTTCTATGGATGGCTTGGCAGAGCTTTCCCATCCTTCTAAGATGGAAGAGGATTCATCCCACTGGCCTGGTTGTGAGTTTGCTCCTTCTACACCTGAACATGTCATGGATAAGGGTTTGGGAATTAGGGACTTGTGGGCTAAGCGGATTTGCGGTCATTTGGAAGCATAGGTCAGAGGATACTGACCATCCTATTGCTATGTGTCAATGTCATCAAAAGTAGAAGGGTAATGCCAAGAAGGCTGTCAATTGTGATTGTGATGGTAAGGGCAAACAAGGCTACACTCGGAGGAAATGTAAATGGGAGACAATTATTGAGGATTGTTGTGCTGACCATCATATATTTTGTATCCTTCAACAAAGTATTATATGTGATTAGTCTTGTGTCTTGTGCCTAACCTTTGTTTTGCAAGTTTCGATTTTGGCGTTAAAGGATTGATTGATTATTTTTTTGAGTCTTGGTGGGGTGTAGCCTTATTGTCTTTTGTAGATTGTTATCTTGGGGTTTTGTCTTCTTTGTAGCTTGCATTTTTATGTTTTGATATATCTTGTATGGACTATAAAACTATGGGTTGTACTATTTCATGAATGGGATGATCTTTATTTTACTCATAAAATCATACTGTAAATTAGATCTCGATTATACGCAAAAGGACTAGATCGATCTTGATAGCATTAAATATTTATTATTTGTGGTGTTGTGATGTGCAAAATGGCAAATTTTCTATTGTATTAGTGTAATCCAAAACTAGTGTCAAGGGCTATTTTGGGAATTCAACAAAGGTTAATGGCTTACCTCATCAATTCATGTTACTGTCACTAACGGCCAAGTAATAGAAGGGTGCTTTTGATACTAAAATATAAAACTCAGGGCAGGTCAGTTCTATTTTAGTAACAGATGGGTGCTTTTGAAACTAAAATATAAAACTCAGTGGAGGTCAGTGCTATTTTAGATAAAGTAGGGGTGGTCAGTGTACAAGTCAGAAACCTTAGGGGAGGTTTGTGTAATTTACCCAATATTCTTTGTAATCTCATTTTTTCACATACCTAGTGGAAAAACTAAATTTCATCTCAGGCTATAAGTCACATAACACGCGTACCTGACTAAGCGGGAGTAAGATCACAAATGTGAAAGTGTTTCAAAAATACCTTGAAGTACTAAAATTCACGAGAGTGAAGATTGAGAGTGCAAGTACACAAGAAAGAAAAATGATTGTGACACAAACTTTTGTGCCACAAGCAACCACAACTCCACACCCCATGTGAGTGGGGTTGTGGTTGCTTGTGGCACAAAGTTTGTGTATGTATAGTGAGAGAAAAAATGAGTTGCTAGGGGATCAAGGTTAGCAGAGTCTCGGCCCGGTCTCCACAACAAGAAACGTTAATTCTGTGGATAAGGTCTATGGTGAAAGTTATCTGGGCATCTCGTTGCTCGTTTCAAGTGTAAGGGAGGGTCTTTTATCGTTCGATTCTCTGTTGGGGAAGTTTTGTGGCTCAATCGATCTTCAAATACACTATCGAATACACCACTGGTCTTTTTAATTTGAGTCATGGAGAGAAAATGTTGAAGAGAAGTCAAGGAAACCATTTTGATGAACAAAACAAAAGCAGATTTCAGTGTCTGGGGGAATGGGTAAAACTCACTACCTACCCCTTTACTAAGTTCTAGGAAATTTTAGGAACCAGGAACTCCTAAATATCTCTAGAATGGGTGAAATTGTAACCCTATTTATTGGATACCTGCCTAAAGACATGGATGCTGAGTGGCTTTCTCAAATATTCAAGTCTGTGGGTAATGTTGTTGATTCTTTCATTCCGAATAAGAGATCATATTTCCACAATGATATCTATGGTTTTATTCGATTTGAACAAAATGGGGGAAGGTTTAACAACCATCATATCAATGAGCAATATGAAAATATGGGGCATAAGATCTTGGTTAAAAATCGAGATTTGGGGATTTTCAAAAAAAGAATGAGATATTTGCAAGTGATAAAGAGACATGATTCTGGAGGCCAAATATATAAATGACTCACTCCCAGCTTGAGTGCCTTTGCTATACAAAGAAGAATAAAAAACTGATAAAGATCGTGGAGGTTGGAAACGAATGGCTTTGCAGATTTGTTATAACAAAGCTCTCTCCTGATCGTTTAATGGCTTTGGTCACTAATCATCTACGTAGTCTTGGCTATCCAATATCGAGGTTAAGTCTTTGGGCAACAATTATGTGGTTCTAACGTTTAGCTCCATTGAGCCAAGAGATTCAATATTCACAAACGGGGAGATGTCATGGCTTAAAGACTAGTTTATTGAAATACTGAAGTGGGAAGATTCAAAAGATATCCCTTCTTCAAGACTAGTGTGGCTAAACTGCTATGGAGTTTCAATTCATTTGTGGAACTCAGACGCCTTTATCAATCTGGGCACTTTCTGGGGTGAAGTAATTCAAGTCTCAGATGATACAGTTAAGGGACTCAATTTCATTGTGGGGAAAGTTCTTATTTCTACAATTGTTATGGATTTAATCAATTAGATCGTACAGATTGAATGCAAGGGTGCTATAAGTGCTATTAAAGTCATTGAAGAGCAAATGGTCCTTCATACTTTTCTATACTTTTCTCAGAACAGACTGCTCTTGCCTAGGTTACCATGTTGCTGAATCAAACCACAACAATATGTTGGATAAGAAGTCTGATGAAATCCCCCTTGAATCCAATGAATTCATGATTGAAACTAATTTTGACAAGGTGGAGGGGGCTGGTGAATCACCTGGACCGCTTATTGATGTTGTGGCCAATCCCACCATGGCAGTTAACAAGAGCTTGACAAATGTACAATCATCTGGGCCCCTTTTTGAAGTAGAAGTTGTGGAAAAACTCCCCAAAGGCAGTTGACAATCACTTGTCTATTGTGCTGCCTTAGTTAGCATGTAATGACAGATGGTGGTTCCATTTATCCCATCATTGGAAAGACTTGGGGTGGACAACTCAAGGCAACATCTGGAAAATCACATTCTGTATGGAAGTGGAAAGGTCACCATATTCAATAGGAGGAGCCATAGTCTCTCTCTTAGCCATCCTTTTGAGCTAAGCTTTATTCATAATTCGGTTCCACAAGCCATTAACGTTAATTGTCCACCATCTAGTCATGTGAGCCATCATTCAAATTGAAGCACTTCCTTTACAAATGCTATTGTTGCGAAAAGTGCTCGAAGTCCACACTGATGAGAAGAGAAGAAAAAGATACAAGTCGGTTGAAGAACTACTAAAGATCCAAAAATCGAACAAAAGAGGTAGACATAAGATGTAGAAATAGGTATTGTATAAGTTTGCCTTTGTAGCTACAACTCTCTCTATTTCCCCCATCTCATCTGGGGGCATAAAAAATAGAAACAAAATCAACTTGAACTAAGAAAAGGCAGCATGGCCTGTAACAAAAATCATCGGGGAAGGCTACTTGGCCAATGATGAAGAGGTAATAACCAGAATTATGATTACAGACTCATTTAATGACTAAGCTCTCTGCTCTCAAGGTGGTCAACCTACTCTTTGATGACAATATATGGGGTTGTTATCCAAGTAATCAATGAAACTACTCACTTGGAATATTAGAGGAGTGGGGAAGAAGGAAAAAAGAGAAAAGCTCAATAAGTTAATCAAGGAAAGAAAAGTAGACATTTTACTTCTCCAAGAAAACAAACAAAAGTCACGCAGTAAAACCTTCACAAATTCACTCTAGGAACACAGTGAGTACAACTACTTAGTGGATGCAGATGACTCTGCTGGAGGTTTGATAACTATGTGGAATCCTGAAATCTTCAAGCTCACTGAGGCATGCTTCAGCAGGAATTTTCTGTTAGTCAAAGGAAGAGGAGAATGGAGCAGAATAAATGAATTTATGCTACTCCCTGAGTGGATGGATATGTTCAATCTCAAACAGTGGGAGCTCCTAAGACTTTTATTTGATCACAGTCCTTTACTGGTGATGAAGGATGGAGAGATTGGGGCCAAAACGATTCAGATTCTTTAATGCTTGGTTGGAGAATAAAGAATGTATGGTTGTCATGGTGTTGTGGGTATATTCCGACGTAGAATGTGATCTTCCTGGAATTACTCGTACCTTCTGCTAATCAACCCTGCACCAAAGAGCAGCGGTTAGTGTCACTCGGGCCTCTTGCCCAAGGACACTCCGACGATCAAGTCAGTCTACAGAAGGAGGGAGTACAAGGTATATTAGATCTGAGTTTTGTGTGTGTACCTCTAGGGTTTATCTCTTGGTATTTATAGTTTCCTTTGTACTTGCCCTCCAAGTCATGTGATGTCACCCGTCACGTCATGCAGTCACGCGGCTCGGCATATCGCGGGAAGCCACGTGGCCATCTAGAGACTTCTAGAAGCCACCCACTCAATGCCACGTGTCCCTCGGCACGTGCCCTTGTAACTGCCTTACCGACCCGTTTGAACAAATTCTTGGGCCGGGGTCTAACCGCCCGGCCCATATAGTGCTTAGTCCGACTGTCCCTCATCCTGACTCGAAGACAACCCATATTATTCGGCCATAACTGAGCCCTTGGTATACCATCGGCACCAAATGAAATATTCCACAGCCAAACGCTTACCATTGGTACTTATGGACGGAAGGTCAGTACCTTCGGTACCAACCTATATCATCATTGTTTGACCTTCAGTTTCTCTCGAATGTTCGTTTATTCACTGTGGTATTCCTCTCGTTTTTCGAGCCCTTTTTGGTACGATTTTCTAGGTTTCCTTGTTGAAAACCCTCTGAAACGCTACCAAACCAGCAGGAATTCCATCCTTAGGCGAACCGTATAGTCTTTAGGCTAGCCGTAGGTTTAACTTCCCAACCATAGATACTAACTTCACCCGTGCACTTCCAGGTCTCTAAGATGTTTGACGATCTTCGCTCTGTAACCACCGAAGAGGGAGACGAGGTCAGAGATTATGCCCAGGGGCACGATGACAACTCATTAAACTCTGCCGAAGACACCGGTCCCTCGGCAGATCAACCATCTGAGCCTTCAACTTCACTGACCCAACGAGCCATTCCTACCGTAGAACATCGTAGAATTAGTGGCCGCCAAAGGCGGGATCGTGCCCGAACGTCAAACCTCCATCGCACCCGTGGGCCAATGGGATCTAATATGTACTGTGCATTCTTCGCGTCGGAGGATGCAATCCGGGACTTTAGAGAATCTTTTTAGATTCCGTTCGATGTGCATCTCGAACTTATTCCATCTGACCCAAGTTCACACCATCTTCCTCAATCTCATGAGACCGTAGTCCCCATTTTTGCTATCTACGCTACAGGCCTCCGGTTTCCCATGCAAACCTTCACTCGTGAATTCCTACATGCCTTAGATGTAACCCTAGGACAGTTGAGCTTGAACACTTTTAGAATCGTCAATGGGATTGCCGAACTCAAGAAACTGCATGGGTTGGATTTTACCTTAGATGATCTATTCGGTATCTATTATATCGGCCAAAACCCATTATCCGGCCGCATATTCCTTTCCCCAAGATCAACCACGGGTGTAGTTAATTTGTTTTCAACCTATGGCCTTCCTATCACCTCACTCCCTAACTCGGACAAATACGCAAACGATTTCCTATTTGTGAGAGGCAACTGGGAGTTCAGCCCAAATGAATCCAATGTTTATCCGGTGCCACGCACCGCAAAGCTTGCAATTGGTAATTTCCTTATTTATGTACTTTAGGCATTTACATTCGGCTACTAACCATCAACTCTTTTGCAGACAAATCCCTTGCCTCCACTTGGCAACGTTTTGCCGATTGGGGCAGGATCGAGGCTTTATTCCACATCCAGAACCGAGCAGCCCCAGCCCTCCTTGGCTACGTACCGAATTACAACACCACTCTAGACCAGCGGTGGAGACAAAGGCGCGCTGACAAGCTTGCTGCCGTAGAAATAAAAAGTCAGCAGGTACAGAACGTAGCTTAACCATCTATTCAACAATCATCACCGAACCACCCGCTGAGAGGAACCGAACGGCTTTCGCTTGATAGGGACTCACCAGACCCCTTCGGTTCTTCAGAAGACATAATGGGTCGTAGCTTTACCCGAAATTCCTTGCTTTACACCACCGGAGTCTCAGCCCCTTCAGCATCTAACCCTCCAACGCAAGCCCCTAGACACGCTGCAATAGTGCCTACGGTCTCTGAACAAGAGAGACGGAAACGTCGCCGAGCGTCTGATGCCGAGGGAAACCGCTCTGAGGTTTCATCTGGCCCGCGTGCTAGCCATATTGGACAGTCTTCGCAATCTGGCAGTGGTGCCGAGAACCTAAACCAGACCGAACATACTCCAACCGAAAATCCGAATCCTGAGGACGTTCCATGGAGCCCCCGTCTCTCTTACTGTGGTTGTCGGCTTATGCGTACTGATAGCATCCGAGACACTCCCGCTCTTTCCCTCGCTCTCCTTAAGGCAGTGGAACTGCCGAAAGACATTGCCCGCGTGGAGGAGGGAGGTGACGCGTTTGTCGTTGCCACCCAACACATCTTTTCGGTAAGTCAATTTAAACAATATCATTTATTAGTGCCGAATCCTTATTTTATTTCTTTTACAGGCCCTCCAGGAGATGACAAGCATTAGGGATGGGTATAACGAGCGCAACAAGCTCTTGGTGGCTTTTGAGAAAAAGGTGCAGGACCTGACTGTTGAAAACGCTCGGCTAAAAGAGGAGGGTGCCAAGGCGAGGTCCGACGCGACTACAGCTGCAAAAGATGCTGCCGACAAAGAGAAGGCCTTGGATGAACTTGGTCGAAAACATACCGAAGCGCTTCAGAAGGCCGCCTCTCTTCAAGCCGAGGTAGAAAAGATGCCGGAGACCCTGAAGAGGAAGGAAGACGAGCTCTGGGAGGAGGCTGAGAAGACCATCACTCAAGCTTATGAAGAACAAGTACAGGGCCTCCTCCAGTACGGCTGCCAATTCGGCTGGAAAGCTGCGCTGGAGGCAGCTGGGGTGCCTTCTCCTTCCCCCCTCTTCCATGAAATCCCAGAATGCCGTCAGCCGATAGCTCCGGGTCCATCTTCCTCGGTGGCCGAACCCACAGCAGATCCGAAAGAAATCCGCCAAGTCACAAGGGATGTTCCGACGATCAACTTGGATGGAAATCCAATCGAAGAAGAACCCTTACCGTGGACTTTCAACTTGGATGGAACTTTTTATTTTGTTTAATTCGGCCGGTGCCAGACTTTCGGCATTCACCGTGCCTTTGTTATGTAATAACTTTAAACACCGAGTATTATCTAACCGGTCTATTTTCATGCTTTCCATGTTAGTTTCCCATTTGAATGCATGCTACTTCTTTCCCCCCGCTATGGATGCGGCCCAGGTATTCCACCATGACGAAATCCATAGCGTTGAAGGTATACTTGGGCCGTAAGAAAGGTCTGGCCCCGATGGCCTCCCTCATTAATGCCGTAAGGGAAGTCCCCCACGAGGGTCACTTCCAAATATACTCGGCGAAGTCTGGTCCTGAGGACCTCCTTCATTAATGCCGTAAAGGAAGTTCGACCACGAGGGTCACTTCCAAATATACTCGGCGAAGTCTGGTCCTGAGGACCTCCTTCATTAATGCCGTAAGGGAAGTCCGACCACGAGGGTCACTTCCAAATATACTCGGCAAAGTCTGGTCCTAAGGACCTCCTTCATTAATGCCGTAAGGGAAGTCCGACCAAGAGGGTCACTTCCAAATATTATTCGTAAGGCAATCGTTAATGAACTGCTCTTTGCATTCCACTCCACGATTCAACCGTCTGTCAAATGTCTGGACATCCAAAATTCAATTGACGCAAACATCATCTCCGTGGAAACAAAACAAAAATAAAGCACTCGGCAACATGCCGCAAAAATGAAATCTTGGCAACATGCCTCTAATAATATAACTCGGTCGGCAACATGCCGTAGAAATTAAAAATAACATAACTGGGTCGGCAACATGCCGTAGGAATTAAAATTTAACAAAATGCCTTGAGGAAAGTAAATCAACTGAAACAGAACTGAAGGTCCTAAGCGTAGTAGCGCCGGAGGTTGTTTGCGTTCCAAGGCCTTGGTACTGGTGTTCCATCCAATGCCTCCAACTTGTAAGAGTCTACTCAAACTAACTTGGTAATCCTATACGGTCCTTCCCAATTCGGGTTCAGCTTCTTTTTCTTGCCTCTCCCAACGTCCTTCCTTAGAACCAAGTCGTCGGGCTTAAATGGTCTTGCTCAGATGGATCGGTTGTAAGTCTTGGCTATCTCAGTTTGATAAGCTGCAATTCGGATCCTTGCATTGTCTCGCTTTTCTTCAGCCAGGTCGTGGCTTAGCTTAATTGCTTCATCATTTCGCTCTGGGTTGAAATCTTGAGTCCTCTTGGTTGGCCACATCAATGCTGTTGGAATTACTACCTCCATACCGAAGGCAAGCGAATATGGCGTTTGTCCAGTTGATCGGCGTGGCGTTGTTCGGTAGGCCCACAGTACATGGTATAGCTCTTCCATCCACTTCCCTTTCTTGGCCGTCAGCCTCCTTTTAATGCCAGATGCAACTGTCTTGTTCATTGATTCAGCTTGCCCGTTGCATTGAGGGTAGTGGGGCGTCGAGTTGTAGAATCGAACTTTATGGTTGGCCAGAAAAGCTTCCATCGGAGCGCTGGTGAATTGTGTTCCATTGTCTGAAACTATGGCATACGGAGTCCCGAACCTGGTGAAAATGTTTTTTCAGAGGAAACTCTTCACGTCTTCGTCGGTTATATGAACCAGTGGTTTTGCTTCCACCCATTTGGTGAAGTAATCCGTTGCAGTGATTAGATGCTTAAAACCTCCTGGGGCTGTGGTCAATGGTCCAACCAAATCAATCCCCCACTGTGCGAAAGGCTAGAGGCTTTCCAATGGGTTGAGCTCTTCGGCAGGCTACCGAATTATTGGTGCGAAGCGATGGCATTGGTCGCATCTTCTTGCGTACTCTACCCCATCGGCTTCCATCTTCGGCCACCAGTACCCTTGCGTAACTGCTCTATGAGCGAGAGTTCGGTCTCCAACGTGTGATCCACAACTTCCTTCGTGCAAGTCTTGCAAAATCAGCTGTACGTCACTTGGATGGACTACTTTAAGCATTGGGCCCGACCATGATCGTCGGTACAGACTGTTATCTTTTCCCAACACGAATTTTGACGCCTTCAGAATTATCTTTCTTGCTTCTCTTTTATCCGTCGACAGTACATCGTCCTTCAGATAAGCTACCAAATCGTCCATCCAGCTTGGACCGTACATTGTTGTATATACTCCATCCGCCTCCGTTTCTTCAATAGTCGGCCTCTCAATTGTCCCAATTGTTATCGTTCAGCCTTCCCCATTGTCACAAGCAGCCGCTAATCCTGCCAGCGCGTCGGCATGAGAGTTACACTCTCGACTGACTTGTTCGATCTTCATGTTTGAGAAATCCTTCATCATTTCCCTGACCGAGTGTACATATTTGGTCATTCGATCGTCGCGAGTTTCGTACTCCCCTGTCACTTGGTTGACAACTAACTTGGAATCACTATAGATGATCAACTCTTCAACTTGCAATCCCTTGGCGATTCTCAGCTCGGCTATAAGGGCTTCATATTCGGCCTCGTTATTTGATGCGGAAAAGTTCAGCTTTAGCGCATGCTCATGCGCGGTCCCACATGGGGCGATTAGAACAACTCCGGCCCCTGATCCCTTGTAGTTTGAGGCCCCATCTACAAACAATTTCCAAATATCACCATGGAACATCTGCCACGGAGCTTCGTCCTTCCCTGCTCGGCCATTTAATCCTTCTGAGCACTTTTCTGCTTCGGTTGGAGAGAATTGTGCAACAAAATCTGCCAGCACCTGAGCTTTGATCGCTGTGCGTGGTTGGAATTCGATGTGGTAATTCCCGAGCTCTACCGCCCACTTCGATATCTGATTCGAGAGATTGACTTTTCGTAGCAGGGCTTTTAGTGGATATTCGGTCAACACCACGACTTTATGGGCTTGGAAATACGGCTGAAGTTTATGTGTTGCAATGACTAGTGCAAATGCCAACTTTTCCAACGGCAAGTACCTTGTCTCAGCAGAGAGGAAGGTCTTACTTGTGTAATAGATGGGCATATGTTCCCGCCCCTCTTGCCGTATGAGAACTAAGTTGATAGAGTGTAGGGATACAGCCAAATAAAGAAACAAGTCTTCCCCTTCTTTGGCCGTAGTCAACAACGGAGGAGAGCTGAGATATACCTTGAGCTGCTCGAAGGCAACGTCGCATTCGTCGATCCAGACGAACCGTTTGTTCGCACCACGGAGAGTGCCAAAAATGGTCGACATTTTTCGGAGGACTTGCTGATGAACCGGTTTAGCGCTGCAGCCATCCCTGTAAGTTTCTGTACCTCTTTGATCCTTGTTGGCGGCTTCAGATTCTGGATAGCAACAATCTGTTTAGGGTCAGCTTCAATTCCCCTCCTGGTTACGATGTAGCCGAGGAATCTACCAGAACCGACTCCAAACGCACATTTCTCCGCATTCAAGCGAAGTTTATGCCGCTTCAAGATTGCAAACACCTCACCAAGATCGGCCAAGTGGTCCTCCTCCCTTCGGCTTTTCACCACCATGTCATCTATGTAGGCTTCGACAATGTCATGTAGTTGAGCTCCAAACATGCGCGTCACCATGCGCTGGTATGTTGCCCCCGCATTTTTGAGACCGAAGGGCATGACCTTATAGCCGTATATCCTAAGAGGAGTTATAAACGCCGTCTTGTCCTGGTCCGGCTCGTGCATGGCTATCTGGTGGTAACCCCTGCTTGCGTCCATGAAGCTCAGTCTGGCATGTCCGGCCGTCGCATCCACCAATTGATCAATTCAGGGGATGGGGAAACAATCTTTCAGACAGGCATCATTCAAATTCGTATAATCCAGCACACCCGCTTCTTCCCGTTTTTCTTCGGTACTACCACTGTATTTGCTAACCAAGTTGGGTACTGCACTTCCTTGATGTAGCCGGCCTCCGTTAGGTTGTTGACCTCCTTAATCACGGCATCAACGTGCTGTGCTGCCGAGCGTCTTGGTTTCTGAACGATCAGCTTCTTTTTGGGGTCAACATTCAAATGGTGACAGATGAATTTCGGATCAATACCGAGCATTTCTTTCGGTTCCCACGCAAAGGCTTCGATATTGTCCTTTAGAAAACTGCCCATCGTGGACCGCTCGTCAGCGTTCAGTCCAGAGCCAACAAGGAATGACCGATCAGACCCCTCAGCAATGGGTTCGGCAATTAGATCTTCGATCGATTTTTCCTCGGCATTCCGTCCAACTTCTTCAGCAAGAGGCCCTTCTGTTACCTCGACCCAGTTTACTCGCCCAGCTGACGGGCGCTTGCTTATTGCCGACACAAAGCATGCCTTTGCAGAAAGCTGTTCACCCGGTAGATCCTCCTGTCCATTTTCGTCGATGAAACGGACTACTTGATGGAAGGTGGATGCGATCGCCCGCATTTTGTGAATCCATCCTCACCCTAGTATTGCATTGTAGGGTCCTGGAGCGTTGACCACAACGAAGTTCAGTGTCTCCGTTCGGGTCCCTGCCCGTATTGGCAAGGTAATCTTCCCGATTGGCCAAACCGGAGCTCCTGTAAATCCGACTAGAGGAGTTGTAACCGGGGTGAGGTCGTTGTCGGTCAGGCCCATCTTCTGAAACAGGGAATAATACATTACCTCCACGGAACTTCCCTGGTCAACGAGCACCCGGTGTGCTACTCCCTGAGTGGATGGATATGTTCAATCTCAAATAGTGGGAGCTCCCAAGACTTTTATTTGATCACAGTCCTTTACTGGTGATGAAGGATGGAGAGATTGGGGCCAAAACCATTCAGATTCTTTAATGCTTGGTTGGAGAATAAAGAATGTATGGTTGTCATGGTGTTGTGGGTATATTCCGATGTAGAATGTGATATTCCTGGAATTACTCGTACCTTTTGCTAGTCAACCCTGCACCAAAGAGCAGCGGTTAGTGTCACTCGGGCCTCTTGCCCAAGGACACTCCGACGATCAAGTCAGTCTACAGAAGGAGGGAGTACAAGGTATATTAGATCTGAGTTTTGTGTGTGTACCTCTAGGGTTTATCCCTTGGTATTTATAGTTTCCTTTGTACTTGCCCTCCAAGTCATGTGATGTCACCCGTCACGTCATGCAGTCACGCGGCTCGGCATATCGCGGGAAGCCACGTGGCCATCTAGAGACTTCTAGAAGCCACCCACTCAATGCCACGTGTCCCTCGGCACGTGCCCTTGTAACTGCCTTACCGACCCGTTTGAACAAATTCTTGGGCCGGGGTCTAACCACCCGGCCCATATAGTGCTTAGTCCGATTGTCCCTCATCCTGACTCGAAGACAACCCATATTATTCGGCCATAACTGAGCCCTTGGTACTTATGGACGGAAGGTTACCATCGGTTACCAAATGAAATATTCCACAGCCAAACGGTTACCATCGGTACTTATGGACGGAAGGTCAGTACCTTCGGTACCAACCTATATCATCATTGTTTGACCTTCAATATATTCGGCCCCCACACATGGAAAAAGCTTGGAATGAATGCATGGATAAAGGTGGGCAATGGAGTTTCAACTAAATTCTAGAAAGACCCTTGGCTTGGCACCCCCTGTTTGGTTGAGGCTTAACCTCCCTATTCAAAATTTGTCGGCCAAAAGGAGGAGCTAGTGAGCCCTATTTTGCTAGAAGTTCTGTTAAGAACCAACAGGATTTGCAATTTAGAAGGAGACTGTATGACTGAGAAGATGATGGATTGGTTGAGCTTCATTAACTATTGGGAGAGTCTGGGGTTTGGTCAAACAGTGGAGCCAAGGATGTCCTAATTTGGAATGGTTGCAACACAAAAAATTCTCTGTCAAGTCAATATATGATCT
This sequence comes from Vaccinium macrocarpon, assembly GCA_022606695.1. NCBI lineage: Eukaryota > Viridiplantae > Streptophyta > Magnoliopsida > Ericales > Ericaceae > Vaccinium > Vaccinium macrocarpon. The sequence continues at coordinate 59,036 of CM040176.1, read as the reverse complement.
GGCCAAATCTCAAGTCATCATAACAAATGTTGCATTTGATTTGATTTGGAGGAATGTAGCACCCTACAAAATTCAATGTTTTTAGGTGGCTGGTACGCTTAGGAAGAATCAAAACCTTTGAATACTTGCTAAACATTAGTATTATTCACAATGCTCATGATGCAATCTGCAAGTTCTGTGGTTTGGAATCGGAATCTATGGACCATTGTTTCCTTCAATGTGATATAGTATGGATGATGTGGACAAAAAAATTACATTGGTGGGGAGCTCAATGTGTAACTCCAAAATCTGTTATTGATTTGCTGATTTGGTGAACAACTTGTGTGTGAAGGAAGAGAAAAGGATCATCTAGGACTGTATCCCCCTTGCAATCATGTGGTCAATTTGGAATAAAAGAAATTCATGTGTTTTTTTAGGGTTCTATACCAGATTGTGAAGAGATAACTGAGGTGATAAAAACTAGAATTGCTCAATTGGTGAAGACAAAGGAAGGTGAAAATGGTGACAAGTACTCAGTTGAAAATGTCATCTATAGAATTCAAAGTATTCTAGAATCCTTACAATTGCCACTTTTGAGCTACTAAATGATGTAATTGCACTGATGGGAACCCTGCTGAATCTTAGTTGCTTTTATCTCTCTGATTTTATGTTCGTATGCCTTGTGCAGTAGTTGATACTAGTGTAGCAGAGTCTCTTTGTAGTTGGGTGCACTACTACAAAAATGGTTAAAGATAACACACCAAAAATTGAAACAGTGACAGTTTTTATGAAGGTAGAGTTTTGATGTCAGTTTATCCTAAAAACTGTCATCTTTGATAAAAGCCCCTTTCTTTTTTTAAGGCATTCTGGAATTCTTGATTTTACGGGTCTACCTTAACAGGATATATTTGAAGCGAGTCAAACACCTGCTCGAAAATATGAGGGTAGAATTTTGATGCCAGTCTATCCTAAAAACTGTCAAATTTGCGATATAAGATGACGGTTTAGAATAAAAGTGGCACCATTATCTCTTTCTTTTAACGTCAGTTTTTGCTTAGAATTGACATTTAAAACAAGGCGCTTCCAGAAGCCCATATAGAAAACCTTTTAATGTCAATTTTTCTTAAAAGCGACATTGAAACTAAGCTCTTTTAATGTCAGTTTTAATTAGAACCGACATTGAAGTTGATTATAAAAGATGACGGTCAAAAAGTATCATTAAACGTATAAGATGACAGTTTAAAACCGTCATCTTATATTGTCAATGTCTAAGGTAATAGTTTAAATCTAAGACTAACATAAAAAGTGCTCAGCTTAATTTTTTTTCGAAAATATAGTATAAATATTTTTGTTGGTCTTTTGTCAACAACAAGCGTGCTATGTTAGCTAGTAACATACACGTGTGCGAGGATATCAAGATCTTGTGGCCGAGTCCTGGGGCAAGCAAATATTAGCTCCCCACACAAGTGCTACGTAGGCGTCACACAAACACCACAGGGGTGCCACTTGAGCTCCACTAGGTGGTCATGTGAGGGCGGCCACTCGAGAGCCACATGTTTAAACTAGAATTTGAATTTTTTTTAGTATGGAGGATAGATGAGATGACAGGTTAAAATCGTCATTGTTGACTAGTTTACATCGTCATCTTATATCTTTCGATGACATTTTTTGACTGTTATAATAAATCTAGACTTTTAATGTCACCTCCAAATATGACAGTTTTAAACTGCCATCTTTTGTGTTTCATGACACCTTTTGATTATCATGGTTCAAGGTTTTTGTAGTAGTGGTGATATGCTATGTTGTTTTTGCAAGTCTCTTATTGTTCAATTAGGGGGCTTGTCTCGTTGGCTGAACTATTTTGGTCTTTGTTGGCGCCTTGCTAGCATCGGACATGGGAGTTGTGGCATTTGAAAATCTATTGGTGGTGGTACCAATTTGGTTGGGATGCCCCTTTAGTTTGATGCCCTCTCCTTTTCCTCTTAATCTTTGTACTTTGTCCAAAGGTTAATATTAGTATTATTCTTTGCCGTTCAAAAGAAAAAAAAAAAAAGAAAAAGAAAGAGTGCGAGCACAAAACAAAGAGTAAGAGTATGAGTGGAACTGTGGAAGGGTCTTACTGAAAGAATGTCACTAATGTCTCCCATGCCTTGTTGCCAGTAAATTCAAAATTTAATTTTTCTTTGCACAAAATGTTTTATGGCAATTTTTTCTATTGTCAGCCTACTAGGCTAGTAGGCTGAAAATAAGGCAACAAGAAAAAAAAAAGTTTCAATGTACTTTTTTCACATTCCTACACACTTTAACACATTTCTATACACTTTTTACATATCTCAATACACTTTTTAAACCTTAATGTCAGCCCAATTGGATGATTTTAAAGTCTCCTTATTTCTAGAAAGAGATGTGTATTGTGTTAAAAAAAAATTACTAATTTACTTACAGTTTTCGAATAGGGTGGGGTCATTGTTAGTTGTAATGGGTTAATATATTCGCCAATCACACTATCTAGCATACTAATAGTAGCCTTTTCATTTCAAGGCATGGGGTCAGGCGATCCCAATGTCTTGACTATAACTTCGCCATTGTCAGTTGTAATGGGTTAATATATTCGCCAATCACTCTATCTAGCATACTAATAGTAGCCTTTTCATTTCAAGGCATGGGATCAGGCGATCCCAATGTCTTGACTATAACTTCGCCACTGGTTACGTATACATATGATGAGTAGAGGTGGCAATTTGCAATCCAACCCATGAACCCCACCCAAATTCATCTACCTAAAACCCAACTCAACCCACCCATATAATAATTTGGGTTGAATCCATAGTAAACTATATTTACATGGGCCAGATTGGGTTGAAAATGGGTTAGACCTAAAAATTAAAAAGGTTGATGTGAGCTCTGAGTTACTTCTTCTTCTTCACAACTTCTGAACCTAACCATTCAAAATCCCTAATTTTTGCAATTCAAGTTTTGAAAGCAGCTAGAGAGTTTGAAAACAAGAGTTTGCTGTAATGTAAAAAAAAAAAATCCCAAAAAAAATGTTGGTTTTTTTTTTTTTGTTTAGTGTGACCATTTCGTTCTTTTCTGCCTCTCTCTTCTAACCATTTCTTTGAAGGGAATCATAATTCACTATGGTCAAATGTACAATACGACTTTTCCTCATCGTAAATCAAAACCGTTAGGCCGGATCCTACGCTAAGGATTTTCCGTCATCCACGCCAGAAAACAAGCTCCAAGAACAAGTCAATTTTTTATTTTTATGAATTAAAAAAGAAACCTACAAAGCTGTGATAACGAATGTGAAATCCAAATTAAATTCGAAACAGTACATTGATGTTTGTGTGAAGTTGGTGTTTTATTGCTTCATTTGGTTGGGATTTGCTTCTTTTTTTTTTTTTCAACGAGTTGAATAAGAAAAGTATAACCAATACGGACCAAAATGTAAAAGTAAAGTACAAATAAGACAATAATAAAGATATGTTTTTTGTTTACTTTTTAAAATTAAAAAAGCGAACTATCAGGCATCAATCATTCTCATCAACCATGATGACCCCAAATTTTCTGATCGCTCAACTTGTAGATCCCAAGAAAATGACACGGGAATAGATTGTAAAATAGAGTACAAATAAGATTTTAAACAAAACTGAAAGAGTTTGATAGTGTTTATCGTTAAAAAATGGGTTGGGTTGGGTCGTGTTTGATTAGACCCATATTCAACCAATATATTATTAGCCCATATTTAACCCCCCATATTCAACTCAAAACCCATACCAACCCACTCAAACCCAACCCACCCATTTGCCACCTCTAATGATAAGTATTAGCGACAAGATTAATTCTTAATTTTATAGTAGAGGCATGCATTCTCACATTGATTAATGGGACAACTAATCCCCAAGCTGCATTCCTCCAAATAAGTACTGATCAAATTGAAGAAGACAGAAATTAACTCGTATAGAATAGACTGATCTTATTCACGATCGAACTTGGATTTTGTGTCTTATCCAAACGTATACATGTTCCTAGTGTGCGTATTTCTGATCATTTTCAAGTCGCAATCGTTGTCCCGGGTTCGAAGCTAGCTAGTCAAGTTACTGAGAGGCCGTTCTTCTAGTTTGTGTTTACATATAAAATTAACCAATCCAATGATTAATTGACTCGTAATCAAAAGTGTCAAACGTTGGCAATTACTCGTCAATGAAGACACACTGGATTAATAAGATAAAATGCACCGAATACGATGTCGTATTGCTTCTCAATTTAGAAAGGTAGTTATTGGCACTTACAAGCCAATACTAAAATAAAGATTGGCCTCGAAGCCATGATATCAACTGCTAAACGCACAAGCTCCACGTATAAACTTGAGAAACAAGGCGATTGGCAGTTAGAACACGTGGAATAATTCTGGGAAGCAGTTATTTCCCTAAACACGTTATCATTTGAGTTTATTAAGCCAACGTGCAGATTTAAAGCTTCTGGGAGAAGGGAGAATTCAAATTCAGACGTGGAGGAAGAATAACTGCCAACTATCAGAGTGAAGTTGGAGTTCGAAGCAAGTTAGATTCAAATTCATGGAGTGGGAAGTTCAAACTACAAGCAATGTCTATAAATAGAAGAAATTGAAGAGTGAAAACCCCCCGGACAAATCTTCAACAAATAGCTATCAAAAAACTGATGCTTGGTTTGTTCATTGGCAAAGTAGTTTAGGATTTGAACTTCGGTTCAAGTAGTTTAGGATCCGAACACGATTCAAGTAGATTAGGAATTAGACTAGGATTTATCTCGATTGTTCTTGTAACAATCACCCCTATCTCGGTTGTTCTTGCAACAATCACCTGTTCGAAGTTCTTTTACTATGTATTTGAAGTTGGAGACAATTTCGAAATAAGTTTATCTTTGATTTATTAATCGAAGTGTCTTGTTTCTTTATTGTTCTTTGATTTCCTAAGTTTTTTGGTTTGCATTTCTTCACTTATTAAGAAAAATCCTATTAATTGAGGTAATTGAACCAACAAAACACAATTGCCTGATTAGGTTTGGTTTTCCAAAGTTAATCTGAGGGAGGAGATTGAAACTCTCTCTAGCACGCTCGCACACAATTATTTTTCATTGCAAAGAAGTAAAAAGAACCAAACACATCTTTTTTGGCACGCCCGGTGGGACCCCAGAAAGTGTTAAATGGCTCCAAAGCTTAGGAAGCAAGTGGATGATTCTCAGGTTGGCCAAACGCCAGATGATGAGAACAATTGTAATTCTAAAGAGAATGAACAAGTCGAAGGTCTTCAAATTGGACCAGAGACTCGTGCTGGTCAAGAATTAAATACGGGAATTGGTCAGACCTCTCGAATGAATACTAGAAATAATAAACTGTGCAAGGTGATGACCTAAAGAATCCAAAAGTTGGAGGGAATATGTCATCTAGCCAGTTTATGGAAATAATTGCTACATTTAAAGAATTGGCTCAGACCCAAAGGCTTATATTAAAAAAATTAGAAGAGCAATCAAGGCCTAGAAATGATCCTTTGCCTTCATTTGAGAAGGATAGAGGAGAGGCTAACACAAGCAAATTCAGATCAAGACCTGGAAAAGAGCCTATAAATGCAGAGGATATACCAGAATCTTAGTATGAGCCTGCAAAAAATCATGATTATCAAATCCATAAACCTAAGAAAGTGTTCAAGCAAAACACTAATATCTCATTCGAACCAAACTTTGATGGTGCAAATGAGGAGAAAGGCTTCAGGAATTATGATTACGGATTTGATGAGTATATGTATACTCCTAGAAATCGTTTTAATGAAAGGGATAGGACTAGTGCAAAAAGGCCTAATCCAGAGATTGGGATTCCCAAATATTCAGGAATACCAGAGATGGGAAGGGTACATTCGAACTACCTGTATGAACCTTTAGCAAAACAGGAAGAAGGTTTCAAGCAACCTAGGCCCTTTGATGATCCTTATCAGAGGATTTTAGAAGATCACATGCCTAGAAATGTCACTTGGGAACCACCTGTTAATCCTAAGGTACCTTTAGGGGAGCACCCAACCCTTCGAGATGAGATATTGGGTCTTATGCAAGAAGTTTATGGACCCTTGAACCGGGGGGTACAAACTCAAATTTATAGAAAACCTTATCCAGAATGGATAGATAAACAGTTCGAAGTCCCTAGGGGGTTTAAAATCCCAGATTTCACTTTATTCCATGGAGATGGAAAACAATCCACAACTGAACACATTGCTAGATTCACTGCTTAGTGTAGGGAATTAGGCAATAATGGGTTCATTAAGTTGAAACTGTTTTCTAATTCCTTAACAGGGACGGCCTTCGAATGGTATTCTAACTTGACACCAGAGTCAGTTCCAAATTGTCAAATGATGGAAGAGCTATTCCATGCACAATTTTACCAAACTGAACCTGAAGTTACTATGGCTGACTTAGCAAGACTAAAGCAGAAGCCTGATGAGAAGGCTGCTCAATTTATTGCTAGATTTAAGAGAGCCAGAAATAAGTGTAAACTTCAATTACCAGAGGTTGAATTTGTAAGAATAGCACAAGATGGCTTAAGTAGGAACTTAGGAAGAAGTTCGATTCTACTGAATTTAGAGATTTGGTTGATTTAACTTACAAAGCATCAAGGTATGAGTCTTTGTTAGAAGAGGATGTTGATAGAAATAATTCTTCTTACTCAACCTATTATAAAGAGCCCATTTATGAGATTGATGCTGCTGAAATTGTTGAACATGAGCCTTGTGTGTGCGAATGTCTAGTTCGAAAGGACTCCTCTATAGCACAAAGGACCAACAAGAAAGTAGTTAATAAAGTATATTCATTTGATGTTTCAAAGGTAGATGAAATTTTTGATTATCTTTTAAAACAAAAGTTCATCAAACTCCTTAAAAATGTTAAAATTCCAACTTTGGAAGAGACAAAAGGAAAAAATTATTACAAATGGCATGCTTCATGGACTCATTCCACTAAAAATTGTAATGTTTTCCGTGATAGGATTCAAGAGCAAATCAAGAAAGGAAGGATCATGTTTCCAAAAAAGGCAATGGGAATTGATACTGATCCCTTCCCAAAAATTGAAGAAGTGGATCGCTACTTGATAATATGCCAACTTCTTTGGCTAAAACTGTTAAGGAAATGTGGCAAAACAAGCAGGTGCAAGTGGAAATGAATTCAGTGCAGTTTAGTAAAGGAAAGTCAAAAGTTGGTCAACTTCGAAATGATGAAGAGAAGACCTACCGTCAAAACACTGCACCAGGAAGTTCATCTAGCAGGGGTTTTAGGCAGTCTCATTTGCCCATGCTTGAGGCATCCTTTTTGGAATGTTTATGCATGGAATGCAGGGCTAACTATTTGATCTTCAAGGATTTGGACAGGCAGGGAGTTGATTTCTTTCCTAAAAGGATGGAAAAAAAAGCTTTGGACCAAAACAATGAAAGAAAGCCTTGGATCAGTCCAAATCATGGAAGAAATGAGAGGTCTTGGTCTGTTTCAAAGAGAAATGTGCCTTCTAGTCCAGTCCCACCAGCTTCGAAGAGGGATTATCCTCCTTCGAAGAAGGTTAACACTGGGAAGGCCCCAATGGGCCAAAGAAATGGAAGAGAAGAGGAACAATTCACCTTGGTGAAGGGAGTTCCTGATTGGTTTCTAAAAAAGATCAAACCAGAACTCTTCCAAGAATACAAAAATTCTTCCAAAAGTGGGAACAAGATGGTTAAACCTCCAAGTGCTCTTACTGGTCAATGGGTGGTGGTCAGAGACCCAAAGACCAAAGCACCTCAAATGATTCCTATGTTGACAAGAACACAGAAAAGAAAACTGCAAAGGAGGTATACCAGTTTTCAGATGGAAGAATATGCTTCCAAGGAAAATCCTAATGGGGGTGATAAATTCAACCCAAGGTTCAATAGACTTCGAAGAGAAGATTCTGAAGAATCTCTTTGAAGGGGGTTTTCTCAACCAGAAAGAGAAACTCTGGAAAACTTGGCTGCAAGGATGGACAGTGAAGTACCTCAAGACAATCCAACTTCTCCAAATTCCTTGGCAAGCTATCAATCTGGCTTGTTAGAAGCCATGATAGTGGAATAGGAAGAAGGAGGGGAAACAAATTCGTCTCCTGTTGGAACATTTTCCCCTATGGAAACTTCTGTAGCAGAGTTTTCAGAGGAAATGAACGCAGCAGAAGTTGGATTAGGGCTACCAATGCAGGAAAAAAGTACCATTCAGTTTGGGACTCTACCTGAAGTCCAGATTAATATGGTAACTCCTTCATTTATTAACTTTGGACCTTTCGGACCAGATTATTCACCAGTTCGAAGGGCATTACAACCAACAGTTGCTACTATGGAGGTTATTGATGTTTCAAGTGATGAAAAATATAATCTCACTTATGATCATGGTTGGAATGACAGTTGGGGAGCTTTGATTTCCAAAATTCAAAAGGAAGAAGAGGAGGAGGATTTCATGATTATGGCAAATACAACAGAAGAACCAGAAGTAACCTCTAAAGAGAAGGCAATCTTCATTCCAGAAACAGAAAATGACTCCAAGTATCCTTTGATTGTTGATTTGGATTGTGCTGATCTTTCTTATCCTTTCAAATCACCTTCGAATGATATAAGGCACCATTTAAAACCATTATACATATCTGCTTTGTTTGATGGCATTTTGTTAAACAGAATTTTAGTTGATAATGGTGCAGCAGTGAACATTTTGCCTTCTAGGAATTTGAAGAAGTTGGGGAAAGAAAAGGTTTGATTAATCCCAACAAGCACATCCATTGCTGGGTTCACTGGTGAAAGTAAAAATCCCAAAGGGATTGTCTCTATACGCCTGAAAGTTGGCCAAGTAGAAACTGATATAGCCTTCTTTGTGGTGGATACTTTTACAAGTAAGTATAATGCTTTACTTGGTAGGAATTGGATTCATGTCAATGGCTGCATTCCATCCTCAATGCACCAAGCTCTGATGATTGTGAAATATGAAAATGGGAAAGAAGTGGGGGTCGAAGAGGTGAAAGCAGACCCACACCCCTTTAGCACTTCAGCAAATTGTGCAGAGGCAGAGATGTACAAACCTGAAATCATTCCTTTGAGTGAAATTGCACAAACTGCCACCCCTCCATCCAATGTATTAGAAATGGGAGAATTGGCAGAGCTGAAATCTAAACTCAAACAAGCAGTTGATTATGAATCAGACAATCCACCAGATGAAACTGCTTGGATGTGAGTCCAAGATAGAGTTTGAAGAGGCCAATTCTTTGGCTTTAGTTAAATTTATGGCTCTAGCAATAGAGCAGAAATTACAAGAAACAAGTGATTGGGAAGAATTATTGGCTGAGAAATCTGACTAGGGGTTGAAGCCAGTTGAATTCGAAGAGACCTTTATAGGTCATGTCGAATCCCAAGATCCTGTGGAAGAAGTAGAATTGGAAGAAGGAATTGTTCCAAACACTGTGCAAATCAATAAGGGGCTTGATGCTGCTTTGAAGACCAAGTTGATCACAATGCTTAAAGAGAACAAAGAATGCTTTGCTTGGAGTTATAAAGAACTAACAGGTTTGAGTAGAAATTTGGTTGAACATAGATTACCTATCAAACCTAATTGCAAACCTTTCAAACAACTTCCAAGAAAAATGTCTCCTGAGACCATTTTATTTGTGAAAAAAGAAGTTCAAAATCTTTTAAATGCTGGTTTTATTAGAACAGCAAGATATGTAGAATGGCTATCAAATATTGTTCCTGTTGTCAAGAAAAATGGGAAAATTAGGGTGTGCATTGATTTTAGAAACTTAAACACTGCAACCCCTAAAGATGAATACCCAATGCCTGTAGTAGACATGCTTGTGGATAGTTCTGCAGGTCACAAAATCATGTCTATTATGGATGGACATTCAGGATATAATCAAATTTGTATAGCTGAGGAAGATGTTCATAAGACTGCATTTAAAGCCCCTGGCAACCTTGGGACCTTTGAGTGGGTTAAGATGCCTTTTGGGCTTAAGAATGCTTATCAAAGAGCTATGACACTATCTTTCATGAAATAATAGGGGGTTTTCTAGAATGCTACATAGATGACATAATCGTCAAATCAGGATCTATTGATGATCATGTAGAGCACTTGAAAATAGCTTTTTCAAAGATGAAGCATTATCAACTGAAGTTGAATCTTGCTAAATGTGCTTTTGGAGTAATGGCAGGAAACTTTTTGGGATATCTAGTCCATAGCAAAGGTATTCAAGTTGATAAAAATAAAGCTAAAACTATTATGGAAGCAAAACCTCCCTTAAACAAGAAAGAATTACAAAAATTTCTTGGTCAATTGAATTTTCTTCGAAGATTTATATCTAATACTGTAGGGAAAACTAAAGTCTTTTCCTCTTTGTTGAAATTGAAGGATGGAGAGGACTTCGAATGGACAAAGGAGCATGATGATGCTTTCAAGGCCATCAAGGAGTACCTGATCAATCCACCAGTTTTTGTTCCACCCAGAAGGGGAGAGCCTGTCAAACTATATTTGGCAGCAAACCATGACTCAATAGGAGTTTTGTTGGCTCAAGACAGTGAGGAATGAAAGGAACAAGCTATCTATTATCTAAGTAGGTTTCTTAATGATTGTGAAATTAGATATTCTGTAGTAGAAAAGTTATGTTTAACTTTGTTCTTTGCTTCGAAGAAACTCAGGTACTATATGATGCCTAGAGTAATTTATGTAATTTCTAAGATTGATGTTATGAAGTATATGTTGTCCCAGCCTGTACTCAGTGGCAGAATTGGGAAATGGATTGTGTCTTTAATTGAATTCAGTCTAGAATATATTCCTTAGAAATCAGTCAAAGGGCAAGCTTTGGCTAACTTTTTGGCTGACCACCCAAATGGAATTGAAACTCCTGAGATAGCAGGCAGATGTTAATGCAATAATAGTCAAACCATGGAAAATGTGGTTCGATGGTTCGAAAACATCTCAAATGGCTGGAATAGGAGTTTTTTTTGGAATCTCCTCAAGCTTCGAAAACCAAGTTTGGATTTCGAATAAATGAAGGGGAATGTACTAATAATCAAGCAGAATATGAAGCTCTAATCACTGGTTTAGAACTCTTGCGTACTTTGAAAGTTGATATAGCAGAAGTGTTTGGAGATTCTCAGTTGATTATAAACCAAGTAAATGGAGAATTTGGTTGCCACAATGTTGGTTTAAAAGTGTACCATGAACATGTGAAGTCATTAATTCAGCAATTTCACATGATTTCTTTTACATATGTTCCAAGGTTCTTTAATGAAGAAGCTGATGCATTGGCTCAAAGAGCATCAGGATTTAAGTTCATTCCTGATGATAGTAGAGAGTTTTGTCAATTAACTCTAAGAAAATCTTTGCCAATGTTTAAAGACAGGAACATGGATTTCAAAGTATGTGAAATAACTATTTCTCCTGGTTCGAATGATTGGAGATAGTCATTAATTGACTATTTAACAAGACCTGATACCAAAACAGATAGAGCAACCAGGCTAAAATCTGTCAATTATATCATGTATAATGGAGAACTGTTTAAGAGAGGAGCAGATGGATTATTGCTTAAGTGCTTAAACAAAGTTGATGCTTTTAAGATTATGGCAGAGGTTCATGAAGGTATCTGTGGAGCTCATCAAGCAGGAATCAAGATGAGATGGTTGATTCGAAGGTATGAATATTACTGGCCTACTATCCTAAAGGATTGCATTGACTATGCAAAAGGGTGCGAAGCTTGTCAAAAGACAGGGCCTCTTAAAAAATTGCCAGTCACTGAATTGCAGTATGTAATTAAACCTTGGCCATTTAGGGGTTGGGCAATGAATATGATTGGTATGATTTACCCTCCATCTAGGAATGGGGACAAATTTATACTAGTTGATACTGATTACTTCACTAAGTGGGTGGAGGCTCAAGCCTTTGAAAGTGTCTCTCAAGAGCAAGTGATTGAGTTCATTAAGAATATCATCTGTAGGTTTGGATTTCCAGAAACTATAACAGTAGACAATGGATCCATCTTCGAAGGTAGAGCAGTGAAAGCTTTTGCAGCCTCTCATGGAGTGTCTTTAATTAACTCTACACCCTATTATGCTCAATCAAATGGTCAAGCTGAATCAACCAACAAGATTATCAAAAGAGGCATCCAAAGAATGGTTGATAGGAAACCAGAAGAATGGCCAAATTTACTGTTAAATGTGTTATGGGCATATCGAACCACTAAAAGAACCAGTACTGGAGCTACTCCTTTTGCTCTAACTTATGGGCATGATGCTGTGTTACCAATGGAGATTGTGGTGAAGTCACAAAGAGTTGCTTCCCAGAATGAACTGGATATTGGAGCATACCACCAAGCAATGTATATGGAGCTCGAAGGGATAGATGAAGAAAGAATTAAAGCTCTAAATCAGATCTTGGTGCAAAAATTAAGAGTAGCCAGAAGTTACAATAAGAAAGTGGCTGTTCAAAGCTTTGATATAGGGGACCTAGTATGGAAAGTAGTGTTGCCTATCAAAGAAAGAAAGCAAGGACTCGGGAAATGGGCTCCAAATTGGGAGGGACCTTTCCAAATTCATAGAGTCCTTAGAAGATGGGCATATCATTTAAAGGATTTGAATGGTTATGTCCATAGAAGAAAGATTAATGGGAGATATTTAAAGGCCTACGTCCCAACTATATGGGAGTCCTTTAACAGAAGATAAAAACTATAAAGTAGTTCATCTCTCATTGCTTATGCTGATCAAGGTAAGCATTAAGCACAAGCAGATTTGTATTGGTTGGAACTCATAGTTCGAACAATGAGATTAACATTCCAAGCAAATGAACAGCTATGAGATTGGAAAACAAAAGTATTTCATTGATTAATCCATAAACTGTACAATTGTGTCTATTAAGCTAACCAGTACAGAAGCACCCTTATTACAAACAAATTCATATATTTCTCCTTAATCAGCTGTTCTTTGGAGTTGATTCTTAAGTTCTTCAACTGATTTAGCTTGGCAGCATCTTGATCATAGGAGGAGATTACATTCTGTGCTTCATATTTTGCATTGGCTAATGATGCCTTCCAACTCTGTCTTTGAAGATGTCTCTCTTGGACCTCATAGAGTTGAAGGGCTTTTGCTTGGAATTCAGAAGCCTTGGCCAAAAGTTTTGCATGTAGCTCTTGAGAAGCAGGCTTCAAAACCCAAGCAGCTTGGCAGCAAATGTTCAAGTTCATTTTCAGATCTCCTTCATCAATGGTTTCAAAGTTCAATTTTGAGAATTGTTGGAGAATCTCCCTCAACTCCTGAATCTCTTCTAGTAAGAAAGTAGGCTTGATCAACTCAGATACAGATGAACTTTGTTCAACCTTGAGTTGGATGATAGGAGATTCTGGAGAAGGGATTGGAGCTTTGGGATTAGTGATTCTATTACAGAAATCACTCACTTTTTGTTTGAACTACTCTAGTTGAAGAGGATCACCAACAATGGTGCTAGCAGAAGCACCAATTTCCTGTCAAAAGAGTACATAAGCATATTTAGGCTTAAGTCTTCGAAGTAAGATATGATTAATGCAGACTCAAATATAATGGACCAAATTACCTCAAATGGATGAGATGGTTCTGGTGGGATTTGTTCAGTAGACATATTGGTTTCTGGAAGCTGATCAGGAACAGTTTTTCCAACTATGGCCTCAGCCTGCTCAGTAGTGATCCCTGCAATAGAGCTTGCCTCTGTGGATATTCTGATAGGCTCACTTCGAATGCTTTCCGAAGCCAAAGCTCTTGCAACAACGCTGATGATAGGGGGAGACATGTCCTGCACCAAAGTTTGTGCTTGAATTTTAGGAGATTCTTTTGAATGCCCAGATGACTCCACAAAAGCCTTCGAAGTCTTGACAAATTTAGGCTTTGACTTCTTCTCTGAAAGGATATTACTCATTAGAATAAGGAATACGAGAGTAAGTCTAAAGGGCCTTGACAATGTTGAATTTGTAATAATTTACCTTTTACAATCTGGCTTATCGGGATATCCTCTATCTCTTCTTCCTCTGGTTCCTCAGCCAATATATACCTTCTCTTTTTTAAAACTTCATGAGCTTCGACAGATTTTATCCTTTTAGGATTAACTTCTTGCTCTAAGATATTTTTTCTTTTTCTACCTGTTCAAAAGAACAAAAGGAGGTAAAACACTTGGCAAGAGGAGTTTCGAATACCAGCATGAGTATTTAACGACGAAAGATATACTTGGTTTCGAAATTTTTAAAACATAAGTTGGAGTAGCTTCTTTTTCCTTCCTAGTCTTCTTCTTCAAAATAGATTCTGTGAATTGGATCATAAGGTAAGAAATAGAAAGGGCTTCGAAGTTATGACAATCACAAATCATCAAAAGATTACCTGACGGAGAAGAAGGAATATGAGCAGTACTTTGTTGTTGTGATCTAGTTACCATATATGGCACAACCCTGAGGGGTTTGACATCCAAAGCAATAGGCATTGAAGCAGAGGACTGCACTTCTGGTGCTTCTTCTTCTTGTTGATTTGATTGAGATGTATTTCTTGAGTCTATTCCAAAACCATCATCTGATATCGAATCAGAATGGGTTACTTCTTCAATTCCAATACCAATTTCTCTAGCAAAAGCTTTGACAGGTGCAGTCCTGAGATATAACTCTGTAGCATTGTGCCACCACCTAGAGGATTTTGGATGAGGGGGCTCATAAACCACTGAAAACATGTACGGCTGAAACTGCATCCGTAACTCTTTAAATTCAGCATTGAGACGTGCAATGTGATTTTTATCAATCTTGCTTCTTGCAGAAAGAACAATATTGAGTTCACCAGGGTAAGGGCAAGGAATGGCTTGTACCAATCCAAATTGCCTAGCAAATTGAGTAGGGTAGTAGATTTTAGCATGGGCTTGTCTGCAACCACCCACAAAAGCCCCTATGATAATTTCCCTCAGTAGAAGAATACTTGCCCATGCTTCATCAGAAGCAGAACTACCGCGTTGTGTCATCAGCCTGTATATCCACTTTGGCCCAACATCCCAGTTGTGAAAAGGCAAGAAATCACCTGCTTCTTTGTCTTCCTTCAGTTGATAAAAATATTGAAGATACCCTACCAGGGTAAGGGGAGTCGAAGCTAGTATGATGAACTTATCCCCATGAACACTAAGAGGATAGCTCTCTGCAACCTTGTGGTATGGAAAGTAAGCTAACAGCCATAATTGTAGGAACCAGAGGGGACCTCCTAAGTTTTGATAAAGCGGCTTGGCATGATTATCAGACTCTATTTTGTAAACATAGCCTAAGAAATAAGAAGCCAAATCAATGGTTTCCCCTTGTGAAAGAGCATAGGCCAGAGGTGCGAACTCAAGTACCATTTTCTTACCTCCATGACAGAAGACCATCTTGCATAAGGTATACCAAATATATGCAAACAACTCTTTGTTAGAAACCTCATCTGAGTATTTCCTTTCAGTATCTAGAAATTTGCTATAAGAAGCATTTTTTCCAGCGTACTCAATTTCACTCAGAAGTGGAACTTCCGTGTATGACGCAATGTCAAAGTGGGTACCATATGGAGGAAGTCCAATAAGGAAGGATACATCTAAAACAGTGGGAGCCATCATGCCACAATTAAATCTGAAACAATTGAATGATGGGTCCCAGAAAGCCAAAGCAGCGTGTATAAGCGAAGGGTTTTGCAAGATACCATTTCGAAGCAAAGATATTACATGTGACAACCCAGCAGCTTCTAACTCTCTCCCTTTAGCTTTAACCATTCGGATGGTCCACTCTTCCCATTCTTTATCATAGTTTAGCCAGCAGATAAAATTTTTCTTGGCCCAGTTGGAAAAGTCCAAAGGTCTGTCTTTCACAAGGACACTCCCTTCGAGAAAGGGATAACATGCTGTGAATGCCAAGGGGAGATCAAGAAATGCTGGTCCAAGAATTTGGATGTTACTGGCAGCTGGATGTTCGACATAAGTACGATTGTGCAACTGACCAGAACCTGACCTAGATTTCAAAACCTCATTAGTAACTAAACTCCTAAGCACAGAGGAGGGAGTACCTTTCAACAACTCTTTTAGAAGCCATGGGTACAAAGATTTGAGAGCAAAGGAGGGAGAGCAAAATGTTTGAAAGTTTGAATGTGTAATGAAAACGTTCCAAGCCCTAGATTTATACGTTACGAGGAAACGATGCAGTGTTTTGGGCCGAATATTCGTTTTCTAAAAGTGATTGGGCCTATACTCATTTTTGGCCCAAATTTTGTTTTAATTTTTACTGACGGTTACTTCCAAATTGCAAATTATTTCATGCTTCAAATCACTTTTGGTTTGTTCTCATGAAATGTACTTTATCAGTTTATTCTTAAGAGTTCGAATTGGTTTAAGGCATAATTAAGTGTTTCGAAAAGTATTTAAGAGTGCATAACAAGCCATAGAAAGAACTAATATTTCATTGAAACTTAAGATATAAGGAAAGTACATGCTATAAAATCCTATTACACAAAGAAAACTAAGCATCTACTGATGGTGAAACAACTGTTGGAGTAGGGATGACTTGGAAATAATGAGGAAAGCTCCAAGTCACTAAAGCATGGAATCTTGCCCAAGTAAAACTAAAAACTTCCTTTTCCATCATTCTAACTCTGTTTTCTTCATCAATTTTGAGCTTCTTCTCAATCAATGGCCTGATTTTCAAAATCAGGGTCTTGGCTTTGACTTCGAACTTGGCCAATTTGAGAGCATTTCTTTTCATATGACTTTTAAACCTCCTTCGAAGCCTCTTAGAAATGTCAGTTGGCATTTCGAAGGAACGTCCTTTCAAGTTTTCCACCTTTTTATGAAGTTTGGAGATTTGATCATGAAGTACTTCGTAATCATGAAGATCTTGATTAAACCCAAACGAAGCAGTGTTATTCTTCATCCACATTCGAAGTAGAGGAAGCTGACTCAGAAAAGAGTGAAGAAAAGGGCTAGCTTGAATATTACATTGGAGAGTTTCGCAAGCCCATAAAAAGTTCTTAAAAGGTATATCCTCTTCAAGAATACCTACATCCAAAAAAGCAAAAGCAGCCAATAGCTCTTTGGCTTTGAGGGAATCAGAGTGGGGATAAAGAGAATAAGAAAGGTTAGCATGATAAGGAGTAGGGTCGAACTTGATATTCTTTAGCTCTTCGAACCAATCCGTATTCTTGGGAAGGTCTCGAAGGGAAAGATTGGTGGTCAATGAAGTCTCCTTGAAATGAGGCCTTTTGAACCTCATGCAAACCAAAGATATAAATTGAGTACTGGCCTTCTGCTTAAGCTCTCCATACCGAGCAAAGCCTGACATTTCATCTTCATGGACTTTAAAGAAGCCAAGAGTTAAACAAGTGGCAATGAGGCTGTCAAGCAGAATTATGTTGGGATCTCGTCTGATGAAAGGGGATAAATATTTGCTCATCGCTAATGAGCGATAGTGGCTCCAGCCTTTATAGCAGCAGGGTCATCCATTCTTACCACCACTATCTCAGATGGTAAACCCCATAGAAAGGGTTTATGAGCAGGAGGAGATGGAGGATTCCATGGGTCAATGGGCTCAGAAGTTTCTACTTGAGCCACTGTATAAGATCGATCCCTTCGAATCTCACCAACAATTGGCGTCACAATGTTTCTAGTGTCAGCAGAAATTGGGTCATTAAGAACCAAATTTTCGAAGGCATTTTGAGTGCTAGAAATATCAGCCATGGTTGAATTCAGATGAAGATCAGTTTACAAAGAAAATTGGTAATTGATTTTTACCAATGATTAAGTCTTTTTTATAAGCAGAATTTTTAGTTTAAAACGATTCAAATTCTGGCAAAATGGAGAACGTGGGTGTTAACTGCCCACTATCCATGAATCTCTCATAAGAGCGAAGAGATTTATTGATAATTGCATCGTGGGATGTGATTAGAACTGCCAATAATTTCTGCTTTGGAAGCTTACAGGAATTCGAAGCAGTAAAAGGCACATTAACACTTATTCAAATCCTTTGAACACAAATGTTAATGTGGGGGTATGTTTACATATAAAATTAACCAATCCAATGATTAATTGACACGTAATCAAAAGTGCCAAACGTTGGCAATTACTCGTCAATGAAGACACACTGGATTAATAAGATAAAATGAACCAAATACGATGTCGTATTGCTTCTCAATTTAGAAAGGTAGTTATTGGCAGTTACAAGCCATTACTAAAATAAAGATTGGCCTCGAAGCCATGATATCAACTGCTAAACGCACAAGCTCCATGTGTAAACTTGAGAAACAAGGCGATTGGCAGTTAGAACACGTGGAATAATTCTGGGAAGCAGTTATTTCCCTAAACACGTTATCATTTGAGTTTGTTAAGCCAACGTGCAGATTTAAAGCTTCTGGGAGAAGGGAGAATTCAAATTCGGACGTGGAGGAAGAATAACTGCCAACTATCAGAGTGAAGTTGGAGTTCGAACCAAGCTAGATTCAAATTCATGGAGTGGGAAGTTCAAACTACAAGCAACGTCTATAAATAGAAGAAATTGAAAAGTGAAAATCCCCTGGACAAATCTTCAACAAATAGTTATCAAAAAACTGATACTTGGTTTGTTCATTGGCAAAGTAGTTTAGGATTTCGAACTCAGTTCGAAGTAGTTTAGGATCTCGAATACAGTTCGAAGTAGATTAGGAAGTAGATTAGGAATTAGACTAGGATTTATCTCGATTGTTCTTGTAACAATCACCCCTATCTCGGTTGTTCTTGCAACAATCACCTGTTCGAAGTTCTGTTACTCTGTATTTGAAGTTGGAGACAATTTCGAAGTAAGTTTATCTTTGATTTATTAATCGAAGTGTCTTGTTTCTTTATTGTTCTTTGATTTCCTAAGTTTTTTGGTTTGCATTTCTTCACTTATTAAGAAAAATCCTCTTAATTGAGGTAATTGAACCAACAAAACACAATCACCTGATTAGGTTTGGTTTTTCAAAGTTAATCTGAGGGAGGAGATTGAAACTCTCTCTGACACACTCGCACACAATTATTTTCCATTGCAAAGAAGTAAAAAGAACCAAACAGTTTGATGATTGGGTGCACTATATTTCTTCAAAATTTAAGTACTTCAACTCAACTAAAATGTTTGAACAGGTGAGAGGTCTTTGTCGATACATCTCATCAAACTAGTTAAAATGAGGCAACTGGGTGAAACAACCAATCAAAGTCGTATTTGATTGACTAGTACCATTTTGCAGTTAGATCCAGAAAACTTATAAATTTGGCTCGACTGTAAATTAAGCTTGCATCATGATCTTATATTCTTATTGACTACCGGCCGGGCATCACTGGTTCGAAATAACATACCATTTTACTTACTAACCCTCCACAACTCTTAAGGGGTAAGAATCTCGTACATTGAGCTTACCTCATTAGATCTTAATGCAGTACTGTTTGTTTTACATTAAATGACAAAAAGTCAAATGGTTCAAATTCAAATTAAGGTTACTCTAGTGACCATGCCCAATAATAGATCAATATATAGGTAGGATGGAATATTTTTTCTGTGCACTCAATAATTGGTCGAGGTAAAATCGTAGACATCCCACTAAAAAACTAAACCGAAGGGAAAAGGAAAAAAAAGAAAAAAAAAGGTTGTACTTGGCTACTTAATTAGCTACTCCAGTTCACTTAACAATTGGGGCCGAAAGAGTTACCATCTGGACAAATTACGCGATTAATGGACACCAGTTCCTTTCTATATAGGTGTACGTAGATCTGTGATTCTGTATACATTTAATACCACTAATTGACGTTTAATCACTCGATCAATGACGCATACCGGATCCAATAAAGTTTAATAATGTGTTCACACAGCAATTTGTCATCAATATAGTTGTCCAAAGTTATGGAGTGGTGGCCCATGTGGAACTCTCTGATTGAACAAAGTTACTGTATATTTCTTCTACATCTTAGTCAATGGCGTTTAACTGATCGTTTGGTTTGTTTGTTATTTTTTTACTTTCAAAAGATTTATCTTATTCGATGAAATTTTCAACTAGGTTCATCAGCTAGTAAGGTATAGATACATCTGAGATATCCGTCTTGCTTTCTTAAGTCCATGACAAGGTATTCACAAGTCTTAAATTATCGTTATACTATCATTGTGAGTTAGCCAAACCATTACACAATCTATTGTGTCACTTTTTAACTAGACATATAGATAAAAATAAAAAGATAAAAAAATAATAAAAATCGTACCCAGTGCTTGGAAGTAGAGAAGCTGTTTCCAAGAATTGAACTCGTGACCTTAAAGTTATAGAGGAGAAGATTTATCGCTGCGCCAAGTCCATCCTTCTCGACAAATAGCTGAAAGGTTTTGTTAATTCACATGCTAAAATGTGGTCCATTTCAATTAACTAAATTTCATAACAGTAATTAATGGAGTCTATATATAGACAAACATATACACGCAGAGAGACGTTGATATCTAACAATAAATAATTCTAGCACAGATTAGAATGCATGGCGGCCTTCTATGACAGCTTTACAAGTCAAATACTAAATGGTAAGTGGGGAAAACTTGACACTGCCAGCTTGGATCAATGAGCGGACCTGGGGAGTGAAGAACCAGCTCCACCTGGGCCTCCCTGGAGAACGTCACCAGAAGGCACAACAAAATGTCCAGCTCAGCTCTAAAGACAGAGCTGGGTACAGGCTTGGAGTCCAGCCTGGAGGTCAAGCCAGGGCTGGGTAGGTACTGCACCAGCAGCATGCTTATCCCGCACGAAGATATCGATCGGCAAGATTGCAGTCACATGGGATAAAGAAGAAGAAACGGATAAGATAAACATTAAATCCAAGGATAAACACGGCTAATAAAGGTTAACGAATCCAAGCGGAGGTCGAAGGAATAAGGAGTCCTGGCTAAGGCAGGACTCCACCTTCATCAATGGGATAACCCAGAAATACTCCGGAACACAGTCCTAATAGGACTCAACCTCCAACTAAATGCCAATAAAAAGCAACGGAAGGAATCCAACTAAGGTACGCACAATCATTAACCCTAATTCTCAATCCCTTCCAATACAGAACAAATTCCCGACTGACTTAGGCATCGGAGGGTGGTTGGCACGCCACCACACCGGTGACTCAGCTCTTACGTTGTCTTTGCAAGAACAGGTCGGGGCCAGATACGAAGCTGATTCATCACTAAATTAAAACACTAAAAAGATCAGAGAAAAAAGAAATCTATAATGTCTGATGTAGTAAATCAACCATCAATAATATTTTTAGAGTTTTCTCTATTTTTCTTGTTTGCAAGGTGTTTATCTTTTTTCTTTTGAATTCAAGAGCCAGTCTGTTGGAAAGAGATCTAACCAACTCGTCTAGTAGAATGATATCTAGTCACCCATCCGTCTACTAAAACGATATCTAGTCTATTTCCGCTACAACACTGCGTCAAAGTGGTATCAGAGCAAGGTCCTCCCTTGTTTCAATGGCCAAAGACGGAGAACAACCCTCCGGAGATCATAGGATTGAAGTGGCATGGGACGCGATTGATGGGCAACAACAACAACTAGAAGAGATATGCATTATGTTGAAAACATTGACTGTTACAATCAACACTAGGCTACCAGCAGGTCCTGATCCTAATGATTTGCCTCGTGATTAACAAATACAAGATCAGCAAGTTCGTGATCAACAAGCGCGTGATCAGCAGGCTCGTGATCAACAGGCACGTGAACCAAGCGTGGGCAACCATCTGGGACGTCTATAGTTTAGGCGTGCTTATAACAATCCAGTTTGTGGTGGAGATTCGACAGATGATGACCTTGAGGATCTTGCAATTTATCAAGGGCCTAGAGAACCTGTCCAGAATAATAACAACCACCGTATAAAGATGGACCTCCCTTATTTTAATGGTCAGTTGTAGATCGAAGATTTTCTGGATTGGATAAATGAAGTTGAGTGCTTCTTTGATAATATGGATATCAAGGAGGACAAGAAGGTTAAACTTGTTGCATTCAAGCTTAAAAGCGGCGCTTCTGCATGGTGGGAGTAGCTGCAGATGGCTTGCACATGCCAAGGTAAATCAAAAATTTGTTCTTGGCATCGGATGAAGTAGTTGATGAGGGCTCGTTTTCTTCCTCTAGATTATGATCATATTTTATTCCAGTAGTATCAAAGTTGTTCGCAAGGTAATAGAACTATTCATGACTTTGATGGTGATTCAACGAACAGTAATTTTCACGACAAAACGTTGCGAGTCAATCCGATGAAAGGTTCATAAACATGAAGCAGTTCAAACTATCTTTACAAAATCTTCACACTCATTCAGATTTCAGGTATTATGAAATTAAAGTTTACCTACATTTAGTGGTTGTGAATATTTTGAGGATGTTCTAGATTGGATACTTAACCTTGAGGATATTTTTAAGTATATGAAAATCTCGAATGGAGAAAAGTGGAGGTATGTGTTGTTTAACTTTACAGCTCCAGCATTTGATTGGTGGCTAGACTTGCAATCTTTAAGAGATCAGCAAAATAAGCGTCATATTCATGCATGGTCGAGAATTAAAAAACGCTTGATGGGGAGATTTTTTCCATGGGATTATGAGCAATTATTGAAGGAAAAATACGGATCAAAGAAACAAAATACTGTACAACTCTTCTTGCCAACAATGTTGTTGGAGAAGTTGTCAAAGAGATCATAATTAAAGTTGATAACAAGAAAATTGATAGGGGCGATGGTGAGAAGCCGAAAATTAATATCAGTAATGGTGATCAAGTTGTTGAGGTCCAAAATTATTTTCTATTGGAGGAGTTCGATACCAACAATAATGATGAGGAAAAACAAGTTAGCAACACACACTACTACAAAAAGACATAAAGATCACGGTCTTTTGGTGTGATCTTTCACTTTTAATCTCGGTCAAAAAACCGTGATCTATTCTAGTGTGATTAAAAGTCCTCATCTTTCAATCACGGTTCAGGACCGTGATGAAAACTAGTGAAAAAACTGTGATTAAAACAAAAATAACCGTGATCTTTGACCACTTAACATCTCAGTTTTGCCAAAAAACCGTGATTGTTTAGAGAGAAATCATCTCAGTTTTCACTAAAACCGTGATCTTTCCCTTAACCAAAAGATCTCAGTTTCATATAAAACCGTGATCAAATGCGTTTTTCCAAATTAAAAAAAATTTAATATTTTCCCACCATTATCTTCATTCAATAAAATATAAATTGCATCAAACAACCACATTTAAAACCCGCTCAAAAAAAAAAAAAAACCACATTTAAAATTGAATTAAGAAATAATTCATATTGATCTTCCAAAACGTGTTACATAACAAATCGGTATCAAATAACTAATTTACAACTTCTGCAAATGGAGTCGGTAGAAATTAGGCTAAGCCTTAGAAAAAAAAACCACAACAACAGTATGACGTTGACAATGATCACCTAAATATCACTAGCCCCTTCTTCTGACCAAAAAAACTTTCTTCACTTTAGTCATGGCACATACTTCATCATGGCAGCACTTCCATCGACTACTCTCACCTGTAAAGAAAAATAGTTACTGGTGAAAGCAACCATATTCTAACGTCCAAAAAATATACGTCAAATGAAGCAAGAAATGCACAAAACATAAAAACTAACATCCCTTTTCAAATCACATTGAACTAACCCAGTCTATCTGGGAAATCCATCACCTGAGAACCTTTTACAGAAAAAACTTTAGCAAAAACAACAAAATGTAAGGAGTAACTAGCTATTGCCATCAAACTTGAGTGGATGCTAATTGGGAGGGAGCTGGTTAAAACCATCAAACTAAAGTTGGATACCAACCGCAAGTCCATAATGAGCATCTGAGAAATTCACTAACAAACGGCAATAAACAACAACAAAAATGCACAAGTAAAAGGAAGGCCAAGTTTTCTTTTGAGGGTAATACTTTACCCGACTTTTATGTTCTCTGTCCCCACAAACAAATGTGAAAAATTCCCTTTTGCAATAGCCTCCTTAGATTGACAAGAGATGGTGATTCAGGTACCCTATAAATATGATTAGAAAAAGAAGATAACATATGTAGTTAATTGCTAGCAATGAAAGAAAACAAAACTACACTGAAAACCATACTGTATTAAGGGCCTTTTCCGCATGGTTTGTCCTCATTTTGAAAGACCAAAGCTACTACTTGAGAGATGAAAATAAAGATAACAAATCAAGTTTTTTTTGTATGCAGGATTTGTGAGACTTTTCATCGAATCCCTGTAGCTATAGACAACAAGTACTCCCAATAATAAAAGGTCACTCCTTAAGCATACATCATGGAGCCAACAATGGTAACGATTTCATACCCCTAATTGAAGATATCATAGTGTAAAACTTACTAAAGATGCTTTCTTGATAATTGGCATGGAAAAAACTTACCAAGCGGCTGATCATAGCCATAACCACCTGGGTTTAGATGAAAAATCCCCAGCATTCTATCCTCCAAACTGCAAAAAGTGAATCAATTAACAAAATCATTGTAGCCATAAAGACCTCTGTAAAAACTTACCAAGCGGCTGATCATAGCCATGGACACCTGGGTTTAGATGAAAAATCCCTGGCCTTCTATCCTCCAAACTGCAAAAAGTGAATCAATTAACAAAATTATTCTAGCTCTCTTTTCTTTATGCTTGAATGTCAAAAAAAGTTCAGTGAAACATTTCATCAAACAATTGTGAGGCATGAAAAAGTGTGCATTTGATTTTAAGAGTACTCTAGAAATCTAAGCCCATTGATATATGCTTTATGGATTGAGGAGAAATAAAAGATAGAATCAAACCAACAGGTGTTGCTATGAATTTTTGAGCGTGCAGCCATCAATTGTTGCCAACGCGTAATCTGAACAGCGAGTGTCAAGAGAACCTAGGTAAGATTCCACCTTCCCTCAAACCCAACAAAATCAACATCAAAAGCCTGAACAAGCCATCAAAACTAAACTACAATTACAACTACTCAAAACCCTCTGAAATATGACAACTTCTAATGTAAGATTTTCTCATCTAAATTTTCGAGCCAACCAAAGAAAGAAACTAACTTGGAGGAGGGCTTTCCAAGGCTGCGGCCACCATTGTTGGAATTCTAGAAGAAGGGGATTGAGCACGACGTACTGAGGAGATTTTAGTGGGGAAAAGCAGGGAGAAATTGGGAGGGAATTGGAACTGCGTTACAAGTGGCACACTGCCATCAAGTTGCTGTTCGTAAAAGAAAAACATTTTCAATTATTGTTACGCAGAAACTTAGGGTTTAAAAAATCTAACGATCTTCATACCTTCAAAATGGAACATCTCTCCTTTGTTATAGAATACAGATCCGCTAGTGGGGGGCGGCGATTTAGATCGGCGGGGATGAAGACCTGAGAAGAGACAAAGATATAAACAAGAGAGAAGTGAGAAACGAAAATGGAGAAATAATCGCGTTTTACCCATGATGGGTGGTTAACTTAAGCCAACAATTTGGAAGCCTCAGGGGGTGGCGATGAGGGGCAGTGGATTGCGAGAGAGAGGATTTAGGGATTCTTTCAGGATTTGGGGATTTTGGGTAGGCTGGAGCCCGTGGGGTGGGGGGGAATTTTTTATTTTAGTGTGAAAAAAATTGGGGAAATTTTTGATTTTGGATTTCATTAAAAATTCATTTGGTGCCCACTTATTTTTGGAGCCCATTTTTTGGTCTCACGTGAATAATCCGAACCGTTAAATTATTTTAAAATAATATTTTTTGTACGACCTTGCAAAATATCAGGTCAATTGGATATGCGTAACTGGTCGATCCAAAACTCTAAGTTTTGTAATCAATCGGATATGCGTAACTTGGATCGATGAGTTACGCATATCCAATTGACCTGATTTTTTTTGCAAGGTCGTACAAAACATTATTTTGAAATCATTTAACGGTTTGGATTATTCATATGGGACCAAAGAGTGGGCCCTAAAAGCCATTGTACAAAATGAACGGTCAGGATAGTCATAATTGTGTTGCGATGAAGGGCCTTTCAAAAATCCGTAGTCGAAAAAAATGGCGAGAGTCATTAAAACATCAACACAAGCAAAGTAAACGGTGTGGATCGTCATAATTGTGTTGCGATTGTGTGGCTATCGTACGTTATACCATAACATAATAGCTTGGTTCAGAACCAAGTAAGTTCGATGTATAGAATTGAAAGGTAGGTGCATACTCATTTTTCCGAATGTTCGATCTAAACCGTTACGATTTAATATCTTATAAATTCTATTATTCTCCCCAAAATCGATGATCATCTGATATCTGCAACCACACTATCGGAACACATTCAATGCTTCCAGTGGAATTTCAATACTAAAATGCACTACTTCAAGGCCACCAATTCAATTTTTTTCAAAATTGAAACCGTTAGATGTGTTTAAAACATGTTTTTAAGGTCCTATGCAAGAATTTGGCAAAAAAAACTACGCGGAAGGGCTTGATCGAACCAGGTTTTCGTAAAAGCAGTTTTATAAAAACCTACTCCGATCAAGCCCTTCCGGGTTTTATTTTTCCCAAATCCTACCGTAGGACTTTTAAAACACATTTTAAACACATCTAACGGTTCGGATCGTCAAAATTTGGTCTGGAAAGTGGAGGTCCATTATTGTGAGTCTGTGAGAGGGTGGCTACATTTATAATTTCTATCATTTCGATTTTCGGGACATATAAAGTAGAAACTAGAAGGAATCAAATTTAATTTCTATAATTGAATTTAATAAAAAAAATTCTTTAATTTCTATAATTTAATTTTTATAATTTCTATAATCTTAATTTAATAAAATAATTTAATTCCTATCATTTCTATCATTATTTAAAAAAAATTAATTTATATCATTTCTATAGTTTCTATTTGTTATAGTGTGCTTTTACCTTGAACTACATCAATAGACTAAAATAATTAAATAAAAATAAAATCTTGCTTATACAACAAAAAAAAATAAAAATAATCAAATATGGTATTGTAGTTTAGTAATTGAACAAAAATAAACTTTAAAAAATTTATACAACTACAAAAAATGAAAAAACACATTAAAGTACCGTTCATATTTATGTTTTTTCATTTTTTAACTACTCATATTATCAACTTTACTCTCCTAAAATAAATATTTTAAAATTTTAATAATAAAAATTATTGATTACAGAATCTTGTAACTATTGAAGCATCATTGACCAGTAAACATTTATGATTTATGGTGCAAGAGTTATTTTTATCGACAATAGATCCAACCGCAAAAAAAAAAAAAAAAGGCCACAAAAATGAGGCTATGGGGTTTTGAACACTGCCCACCTAGGTTACGTAGAGAGAACTAATCACCAAACACTAGGCTTTCCATTCGCAAAATTAGGAATATTTTAGTTATAATATGTACAACTTTGGGATTTTTTGGTTTGGTTGTGTGTGCTAATGCCGACCCGGCTCTCTTGACACCCCTACTGCTGGGTGTGTAGAGGGGAGGGAGGGAAAACCCAAGGAAATTAATTTGGGAGGGATTTTAGATGGACACCAATTTGAACTAAAAACACCCGCATTGTATGCAATACAATGTTTGTACCCTTCTCACTTGTGCTTGCACCTTATAAAATGTGAGTGCAAAATGATAGTGCTGGGGCGCACTTAGATTCACCCATTGAGCGGAAGAAATGTGGGAGCAATTTCACTTCATGCCACGGTGCCGTTTCCAGATGCACGGAATTGATTTAGGGCTAAGTGGTTTAAAAAATTTTCCAGGTTAGTTTTCCATCACAGTCCAAATTAAACGTGATTGATTCTCTTCACTTATAATCTTGGTTTTCGCAAGTAAGAGTTTTTCATCTCAGTCTAAACAAAATACCCTGATAGATTCCGTAACTTACAATCTCAGTTTTTTAATGTCCGAGATTGAATCTTCTTTCCATCTCGGTTTTTAGGTATAACTGAGATTAATTTCATGATCTACACTTTTTTATCACGCGTTTATAAAAACTGAGATCTTTCTAATTTTTTAAGCGTGATCTTTTACGCTTTTTGTAGTAGTGACAAGCAAAGGTACGTTGGTTTTGAAAGAATTGACTCAGGAGAACTGATCAACAATCCATTCGACGCACACAACCAGAGAATGGATTTTCACCATGATTGTACTCTAAAGGGTGCTAATGTTGCTTTTGTGAATTTTCTTGGTGTGGAGCAATTTGATTGGATTCCAAATATTCGTCCAGTGAATCTTGTTAACAAGTTAAAGCATGAAGAGAAGAGATTATCGCAAGTATTGAATTATTTTTGGAAGAGATGCAAGAGGTTGAAGCATTCAAAGTTTTTTGGGTATGATTACTTTCATACTCGACTTTGTAAATATTGGAAGGAAATACTACAATCTTTTGAAGCTAAATCCAAATGGAGCTCATTGTTCAAGTTCATGTTCGAGAAGATTAATTTGAAATATAAAGTTGATGCAGATAAGAGCAGACGTATCAAGTTTCTTCAAGCACTAGAAACTCGAAGTTGAGTTTTTTTTTTTTTTAAGAGAGAGGGAATGATGCAGGACAAGATTAGGAAGTTTCTTTATTTTTTTGAATTACTTTAGAACAAGATTTTGATTTGGAATCTTTTTATTTAGAGATTTTCTTTTCTTTTTAATACCGCTTGTTTTGGCATGATTTAATAACCTTTTAGGCAACAAATTTGATTAGGATTTTTTTTATTTCTTTAATTAGTTTGAGTCCTAGTCGAATTAGGATTTGCTTATTATAAATAGGGATGTAACCTTTCATTCTAACAATTAAATCAACTATCAATAATATTTCTAGAATTTTCTCTATTTTCCTTGTTTTCAAGTTGTTTATCTTTTTCTTGTGGATTCAAGAGCCCGTCTGTTAGAACGAGATCTAACCAATTCATCTACTAGAACGATATCTGGTCACCCATTTGTCTACTAGAATGATATCTAGTCTTCTTCCGCTATAACGCTACGTCAAAAGTTCATCTACTAGAACGATATCTAGTTTTCTTCCGCTATAACGCTGCGTCAAAGAATGATGTAGGACAAGATTGAGAAGTTTCTTTATTTTATTTGAATTACTTTAGAAGAAGATTTTGATTAGGAATATTTTTATTTAGAGATTTTCTTTTCTTTTTAATGCCACTTGTTTTGGCATGATTTAATAACCTTTTAGGCAACAAATTTGGTTAGACTTTTATTTTATTTTATTTCTTTTATTAGTTTGAGTCCTAGTCGAATTAGGATTTGCTTATTATAAATAGGGATGTAACCTTTCATTCTAACAATTAAATCAATTATCAATAATATTTCTAGAGTTTTCTCTATTTTCCTTTTCGCAAGGTGTTTATCTTTTTCTTGTGGATTCAAGAGCCCATCTGTTAGAACGAGATCTAACCAATTCATCTACTAGAATGATATCCGGTCACCCATTCATTTTTATTTAGAGATTTTCTTTTCTTTTTAATGCCGCTTGTTTTGGCATGATTTAATAACCTTTTAGGCAACAAATTTGGTTAGACTTTTTTTTATTATTTTTTTTATTAGTTTGAGTCCTAGTTGAATTAGGATTTGCTTATTATAAATAGGGATGTAACCTTTCATTCTAACAATTAAATCTATTATCAATAATATTTCTAGAGTTTTTTCTATTTTCCTTTCGCAAGGTGTTTATCTTTTTCTTGTGGATTCAAGAGCCCATCTGTTAGAATGGGATCTAACCAATTCATCTACTAGAACGATATCCGGTCACCCATTCATCTACTAGATTTAACTCTACTATATTTTTGTGAGATAGACATCACATACATAACTATCAAACTACAACTCAATCTACAACCCCTCACATACACGTGAGGCGCACACAAAATTATACTGGAAGTCCGTGGTTTGTTATCATGATCATACATAAATTGTGAACATAAGTATTACTTTAATATTGGATATTGAAATGGAAGTCTGTGGGCAGTTATCATGATCGTACGTATTACGATGAATAAAATCTCGATGCAAGCTCTAAACGACAGTAAAGTGTGAACAATTCTTGATTTATTGAAGAACTTTTACAACTTTAAACATTGTTTAACTTAATTTAAACTCTTTATTGATGTTTTCATTCTCCAATCAAATTAGATTCCCCCAAAGAGGGGGTGTATATAACCTGAATTAGTAATAAGAATGGAAAATTGAGTATGCAAGTGACATACATGGGAATCTAATCTAAACTTGTTTGCTTTACATTTGACAATATTTGGGTCCGAAAAAGAAATGTATCCACAGGATTTCTTGGTATGTTTCTAGCTAGTGTCTTTTTGGATGGTATTCAACAAATCCAAATTCGGAATATTCCAAATCAGCTGCTTGATGTCGATCATGTTCTTCCCTACTCATATCGAATATGTGATATGATGTATAAGATACTTCATCGTCTCAATGTGATATAATCCTTTACAAAAAAAAAAAAAAGGTGTAATTTTTCAAATTCAAAAATAAAGTGTTTTTGTACATAATTTTCCAAGTTTCTTCCGACCAAATTAAAGATATCAAAAACAACTTTCCCTTTTGGATATGTGATATATAACATACTTGACCGTCTCAATGTGATAATCCGTTACACCAAAAAAAAAAAGTGTAATTTTTCAAATTCAAAAAATAAAGTGTTTTTTTACATAATTTTCCAAGTTTCTTCATACCAAATTAAAGATATCAATTATTTCTTTAATTTGACGCGAAAGAAATTATGAATGAAAAAACTTTATCTATGTTATATAAAAATTGCATGTCTTTCTCGTGTGGAAGTATCATTTTGTGATAAAGGGAATA
The DNA here is from genome assembly GCA_022606695.1 of Vaccinium macrocarpon. Classification (NCBI taxonomy): domain Eukaryota; kingdom Viridiplantae; phylum Streptophyta; class Magnoliopsida; order Ericales; family Ericaceae; genus Vaccinium; species Vaccinium macrocarpon. The sequence goes on along the minus strand of CM040176.1, from coordinate 28,203 downwards.
TATAGGTTTAGCCTCCCGCACTTGTCGTTATTGACTAAAAGTTCTCATGTCTTGTTCGCCCAAATACTTTCCACTACAGACATTTAACAACGGCCAAAAAAAAAATTCTCAAGTTTATTTCAAAATGGAAAATAAAAATGGGACATTACGTACCCCTATGTCCAATATTGTTGGGTCTCTTTAACTTTTTAAACGTTTGAAAAGATTGTTTATATCTCATAATTTATGATGTTTTTTTTTTGTCATTCCAATAACTTTGTTTAATAAAACTCTATCAAACAAGATTTATATTGAATATAAAAAATCTTAATAAATTAAAAATTATAGACAAATTTTTGAGAAGTCCAAAAAAAAAAAAAGGAAGCCCAACAATATGATTCATCGGAAGGAGTAGTTGATTACGAAATTCAATTAATAGAGAAAGCAGAGACTCGGGATTTAAATTAATGTGGCACCCTGCACAAATAGTTCTCCCCACCACTTAAAAAATTAAGATGGTGTGCGCCTAGCACCGATGCGAACTGTCAAAGCATTAGCCATCTCACACGATAGTCTCAAAACTTCTGATAAGTCAACAACACTACTAGTAGTACTACTACTCCTCTGATTCACGGGCAACCATTCAAACTCATGTAAAAGTGAGGCTATCCAAAAGGTTACCGTGTTCAAACCCAAGGACTTGCCCGGGCAGGTCCGCCTCCCAGACCCAAACGGGGCAAGCCTAAGGTCCGAGAAGAACCCCGGGCCCTTTGCTTCAAATTGATCACCACTGGCAGCACTAGTTGCACCCATCATGAACCTCTCAGCTGGCTTGAATGCAAGTGGGTCTGACCACACATCTGGATCCCTCATGATGGCCCACATGTCTACCAATGCTGTGGTCCCAACTGGCACATGATACCCGTCAACAGTTGTGTCTGTTATCGCCAACCGTGACCAAGAGAGCAGTGGTCCCGGTGGATGTAACCTCAACACTTCCTTCACCACCGCACCTAAATACACCAACATCGTTGTATCACCCTCAGTAACCGTACGTGACCGTCCCACTACTTTGTCTAACTCCTCGTGCACCCTTGATTGAACTTCACTATGGACTACTATCCTCGCCAGTATCCACTCCATCAACACCGCCACAGTATCAGTTCCTCTAAATATCATTTCCTGAAAATTTTGCGTAATTATAATCATGGAACCAAAATAATAAACCAAACTAACTAGGAATCAATACGTTTGAAACACGCCCAAGACATGCATCTCTCTAGTATTTGTGATCTCATGAATTTAGAGTGGACAAGTCACATGTCTGTATTTATGTCCGTATTTGTCTCTAACCATATGTTTTATGATTTTATCACGCTGACACAAATACGAATACCACTAATTTCTACAACTATGCATGTAAAACTGGTCCATTAGTTTCTTGAGTTGCAAAATATTACCTATCACCGAAACACATACCCAAAAAAAAAAAAAAACTCTCAAGATGAATATTTTTATTGCTCGCTTACCCAAAGAACGGCAATCATATCGGGTTCTGATAATTTATCTGGTCCCTGAAGGGAGAGTAAGACATCGACGAAATCACGGTTGAGTTGGCTGGGTTGAGCTCGGTGCTCTGCGATGATTCGGCTCACGAACTGGTTTACTTTAGGGACAAGTTTGGAACACCTGAACCGGATTTGTTGTGGGTCCAAGTCAGCTAACCAAGGAAGGTGATCGGACCAGTTGAGCGCTCCCAAAAGTTCGTAGCCTTGGTCGACTAGCTCCCTCAACTCGTTTACTTCGGGATTGCTCGTATCGAGCCTGTATTTGCGTCCGAAAACAGAGCACATCATGTTGTTGAGAGAGGCATGTTTTAGTGCCTCGCGAACCCGAATGTCTCTAGTTGACGACGCACCCAACATTGCTACCAGCTGACTAGCAATTTCAAACCTCTGTGATTCGGAAGCTTTGATTTGCTTGGGACAGAAGAGATGAGTGGCTGCGATTCTACGGAGGGTTCGCCAGTAAACCCCGTAGGGTGCGAACCCAATAGCTCTGTTGAACATAAGACCGTAGGCTGACTCTTTCACCGGACGATCAGCAAAAACGGAACTGTTGAGAATCTCTTTGGCTACGTCCGGATTACAGGTGGCGATAACTCTGGTTTCGCCAAGGCTGAATGCCAACAGACGCTTGGCGTTGAATTTGTCGGCGGCGGCCGCAATCCGGTGATGGGCGAGACCACACATGAGGTTCATGCTCCCAATGACAGGGAAACCTCTTGGACCACCAGGTATGGGCCCGTGCTGCTGCTTAGCCGTGGATATATTCAAGTAGTTGAAAAAGGATTTCCTGAACCTGTATTTGCCCCAAGCTGGACCACCGGGGTAAGCCCAGTAAATCAAGCTCAAGACTAGCCAAACAAAGCAAGTCATGATAAAACACCATAAGTAGTAATTGTCTACCGATCTAGTGAAAGCTCCATATTTGGAAGCTATAACGAAAACCCAAAGGTTCTCTGCTTGAGTTCCCTCAATACTACCCCTACCCATAACTTCTTGTTGGTAGACTCTACTCTAATCGAACTATTTGAGTCTATGTATATGTGTATTGATCATAAGATTATTAGCTGGTGGGTTCGGTTGGTTTATATAGAGGAAGGGGAGATGATCCAACATGTGACAGGAAAAAAAAAAAAAAAAAAAAAAGGGAATAAAATACTCCATCTGGCTATTGGCCATGTTTCTTTGGTGGGATTTGGAGATGGGATGGAGTGAGATTCAAAATTCCATATTTGTTTTCCTTATTTTGGATGGGATTTGAAATCTCATGGCAAGTTTTATCCCAATCCTTACGGGATTTATGGGATATTGATTTTCTAATGGCTTAAATAACAAAAATGTGTTTTCTAATGGCTATATCTCATTAAACACAAATACCGAATATGAATTTTCTCCATCCATTAATATCCTGAGCAATATTCCAAGGATTTCATATTTCATCCATTTATCTCCAATCAAACATACGAGGCCACAGTAGTCCAGTACATTAGGACACCTTCATTATTAAAATAAAAAAATTTATTTGTTTGTATGTATATAATTACTTATACATACACTCCATTTGTGTATGAAGACTGATGCAGTGGTATGAATTTCTGAGTGAAAATTTTAGGGAAATGTTTGGCTACAGAAAACTATACATGAAAAGTCTCGGAAAATTATACAAGAAAAAAGTCGTGAAATAAATCTCAACCATTGATATAGTTTTCTAGAATTGTTTCATTTACAGTTTTCCTGGATTCTATCAAACCCCATAATTTTAAGCAAGTGCCCCCACAAATGAACGACAAAGTGGAAACCAAAAACATTGGGGATTCAACGTTGTTGTGTGAGAAATACGCTCCAATCACTCAGTGATTGCGTGATTTACTTGGTAACGAGAGTGATTAACAAAGCACAAGCTTTCAACATTTTGTTATCATAGCTTTTTAATTGCTAATGTAACGTCATGTCTTGTGTCATGATTGTTAAAACAAAAATTATTAGTATTTGTCTGTGCTAATATACCTATTGAAGGAAAATCACTTCCAGAGATTATATAGTTGCGTAAGCTCCAAAGAGATCAATTGTACTGGGTCATCTTTCCCTCCAAAAAAAGTATTGGATCTATGTATTCTGCTGACTTCCTGTCTAAGTGACTAATACTCATGAATATGCCCATGGATTTTGTACATCTTTAAATTAGAGAAATAATGTCCTGTAAGTTTTAATACATTGTATCACATCCGCTTATTTTTTCGTATATTATTTAAAGTCGCTCTACCATTTATTCCCGTTGGGATGGATCGCTGGTATACTTCGATGTATATGGCCTTCTTTGTTCTAGAACTTGTTTGGTTCATCGCTGTTAACGGCAAGGCCAGCTCGAAGTTTGGAGTTGTTTGGTCAAAGTGAACCCCTAGAAAAAGCGCCCTTAAATTTATACGTAATTTGATTTTTCTTTAACAGTTTATAGTATGGATCATTTATAAAAGTAATTTAAATCTGTAATATAAAGCAGATCATATAGCGCAATAGAACAAAGTGAATTAGGTCCGGTAAATTTTCAACAAAAATAAATACAGTATATTTTATCTTATACATTTTTGTCACCGGTGTTTGTTTATATACATATAATTGCCTCCTACCATGAAAGTGACTAGGCTGTGTTTGGTTAGATAATTTAGTTTAGTTTTAATGATATCAGCAGGTGTAATGAGTAAAGAGAGATAGAGAGAAAAATGATAGAAATGATGAAGTCATCAAAACTAAAACTAAAACTAAACAGAGAAACGAACAAGGCCTAGATAGTTATATTTTTCAAGGCTAATTATTTTTGCAAATTATAGATTCTTTTCGGTCAAATATATATATGTTAAACGTTTTTTTTTTTTTTTTTTTGTCAAAAGAAAACGTTCATTGTGTGAGAAGAACGTTTATGCATTTAGAAAGGAAGGGAAAAAAAATTAAACAAGTTGTACATAATGAAATACCTGATGTCTTAATTTGGTGATAAATGATAATATTCTTTTTTATAATCAGGTTATCGAGGCATTTTTGCTTGCCTAACATATATATTGTTGGAGTAATTTAGAATTAATTATGGTAGATTTATTGGAAAATATGGTTCATGTATATGAGATATGAAGGAGTCACTTTAATGTTCAAATATGTGAAGGTTCATGTATCTTGGTGCGTGTGTGAAGATACATGTATGAATTTAGTGTGTGAAGTCCAGATGAATCTAAGTGTCCAATATAAAGGGGCGTTGATCAATGGATAAGATGTACTAGCAAGTGTTCAAGAAATAATAGAAGATTACCTTGTAAAATGGATAAGATTATCTGTATGGCTTTATAGTCGTACATCTCTACAAAGTTGTTGGTTTTAGTTATCCTCCACACTTGATTATTTATGTTTAGTTATAGAATTAGTGTCCAACATATATTCGGCTGTAGTGTCACTGAGCTTTCATCTGTGAAGTGGGAAAAGAGGGATGGAAATGGAAACTAGACCACACGTAGGTATTTAAGTAGTCGTTAAAAGGCAGGCAGGCAGGCAGGCAGGTATGAAAGGAAGGAGCTAGCAAGGTTGATGAGAGTAGGGTAAAGTATCAATGGGGTGAATTAAAAGTTCGTATATACGCTGAGTTGTAGAAACGAGATATACTCACTAATCAGATTCTATAATTAAGTTTCATTCTCTCATTTTCATATAATAAATTAAGTATAACGAATGACAAAAAAAATCAAGAAGATGTATGTCGGGGGCATAGAAGTGCAGATGCATGTTTCCTGGCCCCATACACTGATCTTGGCTCGCAATCCATTCCGTGGCAGCACAGCAGGCCTGGCCAGGTGGGCATTTTTTTTTTTTTTTTTCAGGTGGGCATTATTCTTCGGTAAACAAATTCATTCTGCGAATTCAGGCCTCTAGCCGTTAATATTGAGGAGTCGCTTGTACGTTTTGGTGACAAATGCAGTGTTCTTAGACACGTACCTACGTACGTACGATGGGGACTGCTCCTACCTAGCTAGCTGTACAATCTACAATTAATAAAGGGTTGGTTTGGGTGAATTCAAAAAACTAGATTTTTGGTTTTTTTGTTTTGTTCTTATTCAATTTTTTTTTTTGAATTTGTTGGTTTTCGGTCCATTTTTTGTGATTTCTTGGCTTGTCTCGACGAAAAGAATTTAAAAAGTATAAAATTATTAGCCAAACTTAAAATTTTGTAAATAAAAACGAAAAATAATGTAAAAAACCACTTTTAGATTCCTCTCGTCGAGACAAACCAAGAAATCACAAAAAATGGACCGAAAACCAACAAATACAAAAAAAATTTAAATAAGGACAAAACTAAAAAACCAATAAACTAGTTTTTTCAATTTATCCAAACCACCCCAAAGTCTTATCTCCAATTCTTATCTCCAATTCTTGATGGAAACAAACAAGGCATTTGGTATGTTCAGATACGTTGCATGAGGGCTAGCTTGTTTGTCTGGCCTGGGGATAGGACGTGGGATTGGGGCCAAGGGATTAATATTAATCCAAGGACTACTCTTTACGTCAGCGGTACAAACTAAATTAAAATTTTCTTCAAATCTATTACATTACGCTATGTATTCAAACACTAATCACAGAAGGTTGAACATTGACACATGACACAGAACAATCGATTTGGAAAAAAATTTGGTTTACACTGCGAGTCTAAATAATGTTTTGTCAGTTTGTATTAGTCTCATGTTTGTTTGTGCAATTTATTCTCCCACCCATAAAGTTTTTGGCCTTTTGTCTAATTTCTTCAATGGATTTTTTCTTACCATCTTCCTCTAACGTAAGTTGGTTTTTAATCAAGGTTTGAAAAAAAAAAAGAAGTTGTTTTGGGTACAAAACTTCTATTTTTTCATCGGAAAAAAAAAGAGAGGGAAAAGCTCGCTTAGACCTTGAATTGCACAAGCCTTCCAATCGTTTACCTTTCAAACTCCACAAAGAACTCTAATCAAAAGTTAATTGTTGAAGAATCAAACTCCTTGAAGATGAACTCTAAGCATCCGGCCTTCAAAGATCTTCAAAGTCCATTAAAAGAACTCTCACAAGTGTGTTTGCCCAGAGAGGTGGTTGTTGCGTTCTCTCTTTTTTCAACCCAAAACTACAGTTGCTTAAGCAAGAACAAAGTCGCTCGAGCAACTGGCAAACAGATAACTTGCTTGATGAATTGCTTGGGCAAGTTCTGAACTAAACCTCACCAGCGAACAAATGACTTGCTTGAAAGATTGCTTGAGCAAGGTTCTTAAAACACATCAAAATAAAGACCGCAATAAAATAATTACATATTGATTTCCTTTCACACCTAAACAGACACTCTAAAAATTAAAATTACAACTCGATGTAAATATGTGTTTTGTCAAATGAAATTGCCCAAACAAAAGACTCCGAAACTTTGTCCTTACATAATCTTATAATTTAAACAATGAAAGTCAATAACGCAGCCAAATTCAAGGTTGCTTGCTTGCAATACTGCTGGAGTCATCAAAATTAGAAAACAATAAAGAGGTGATAACTAAATAAATTAAAGAAACTGCGGTCTGTGCCAATAGTGGGTTGATGGGTGTCATTGGGCTTTTAAAAAATAACCAATAGAATTGGGGTTAAGGTGTTGCCAGTACTCCAAGAATACGGATATTTTTTCATATATAGCTCCTGGCAGGGATATTGCCTATTGGGCTATCAATGACGCAGCGGAATCCACTAGAAATTAGTTGTGTACTAGTTCAAACGAGAATAGTTCTCGAATCCACGAGGTTCTTGAATCCACAAGAAGAAAGAGATATAACTCGGAATTATATTTGATTAAAAGCTAAATATGCCCATAGGCTACATCCTTATTTATATTAGTAGAAGTCCTAACTAAAAGGAAATTACTTAGAGTGGTGACTAAGCAAAGTATTACTTGGAAACCTAGACTATTTGCTAAAAGGAAATAAAATAAAATATACCCAAAACTAAACTAAAAACGTGCAAAACAGGCAGCACAAATAAAATCTCCTAATAGTAATTGTAAATAAAAATTATTGCTAAAATAATATTTTCATAAATAATAGAGGTGTATATCTTGTCCTGCATCATTCTCCTTTTCTTCAAAAGAACTCGTCCTCGAGTTCTCATTAGGAACCTGCCATCTTCCATGCCAAATAAATAAATACTTGGAGTACTTCAATTGCTTGATTTCCTTCCAAAAAAGTTCCACACAAAAAATTACTTTCAATGATATCTTCTCAGCATGCTTCAATTGATTGATAAAATCCAATAGATAGATATTGAGAATCCAATCATACTGTTGCACTCCAAGAAAATCAACAAAGCCAACTTGACTTTGTGGGTACTCTTGATCTTGTTTCATCTTGGTATTGGTTGACACATCAACAATTGACTCGATGAGACAGGCTGGCTTGACTGTAGAGTCATCAGATGAATTAGCAACATCAATTTCTTCCATTGAAAAATCAATTGGGTCCTCAACAACTTGATCACCAACATCCATATCAATTTTCTGCTTATCACCCAAATCTGTATCGATTTGCTCTTCATTAACTTCAATCATAATATTCTTGTTGCCACTATTGCTGATATCAATTTGTTCTTCATCATCAACTTGAATTACCTCTTCTTTATCAGCTTCTTCAACAACATCGGCAGATGTGTGAATTGTATGCTGTTGCTTTGGCTCATATTTTTCTTCCAAAAGTTGCTCATAATTCCATGGCAAAAATCTCTCCATCATAAGTCTTTTGATTCTTGACCATGTGCGAATACGACGCTTTCCCAATCGTTCTCTTTTATCCTGCACATCTAACCACCATCATAGCGCTCGTCCCGTAAGTTTCGCCAGCAAGTATTTCCACCTTATTTCAGACGGCATTCTCACATGCTCAAAGAAATCATCAATATCTAAAATCCAATCTAAAATATCTTCAAAATACTCATAACCACTTAATTTACGCAAATTATCATAAGACCTGAAGTCGGGTTCGATTCCTCATTATCGGCCTGATTAGTTGGGTGTCTCCCAACTACAATATGGGTAATCGGGCGGTGTTGGGCAAATCCCACACAAGCATTCGAACACGGTTAAGAGGGGCGGCGTTGGGCAACTCCCTCCGCGCGATTCTCTACAACACTCCCTGGTCCTTGGTTTTGGCGAAGAGTCAACTGCAGCTGTCGCAGCGTTTCTTGAATTTCCGTCAACTGAGTTCGTGTTTCGTCGCGAAATTCACGAAGCCCTGTCAACTGGGTTCGTTAATCTTCTACCGTCCCCCTTAGATCAGCAAACCCCTGAGCAACGTCACAGGTTGTGTCATCAACTTTGTTAGGTGTCATCGAGCCAAAAACGATCTTGCTCTGATACCACTTGACGCAGCGGAATCCACGAGAAACTAGTTGCGTACTAGTTCAAACGAGAATAGTTCTCGAATCCACGAGGTTCTTAAATCCACAAGAAGAAAGAGATATAACTCGGAATTATATTTGATTAAAAGCTAAATATGCCCATAGGCTACATCCTTATTTATATTAGTAGAAGTCCTAACTAAAAGGAAATTACTTATAGTGGTGACCAAGCAAAGTATTACTTGGAAACCTAGACTATTTGCTAAAAGGAAATAAAATAAAATATACCCAAAACTAAACTAAAAACGTGCAAAACAGACAGCACAAATAAAATCTCCTAATAGTAATTGTAAATAAAAATTATTACTAAAATAATATTTCCATAAATAATAGAGGTGTGGTGATCAAGCAAAGTATTACTTGGAAACCTAGACTATTTGCTAAAAGGAAATAAAATAAAATCTACCAAAAACTAAACTAAAAATGTGCAAAACAGGCAACACAAATAAAATCTCCTAATAGTAATCGTAAATAAAAATTATTACTAAAATAATATTTCCGTAAATAATAGGGGTGTATATCTTGTCCTTCATCGCAGCGAAATCCACGAGAAACTAGTTGCGTACTAGTTCAAACGAGAATATGTCTCAAATCCATGAGGTTCTTGAATCCACAAGAAGAAAGAGATATAACTCGGAATTATATTTGATTAAAAGCTAAATATGCTCATAGGCTACATCCTTATTTATATTAGTAGAAGTCCTAACTAAAAGGAAATTACTTAGAGTGGTGACCAAGCAAAGTATTACTTGGAAACCTAGACTATTTGCTAAAAGGAAATAAAATAAAATAAAATATACCAAAAACTAAACTAAAAACGTGCAAAACAGGCAGCACAAATAAAATCTCCTAATAGTAATTGTAAATAAAAATTATTACTAAAATAATATTTTCATAAATAATAGAGGTTTATATCTTGTCCTGCATCAATCAAGAAAGGGAACTAATTGTAATTGGTTCCTAAAGATCTAACACTACTATATTTTAATTAGCCCCAGCAAGTGGACGGTAAATTTAATCCCTCAACATAAATTCAGGTGCATGCACGAGAATTAGTCCAAATACTTTGATTTATCAAAGAAGAAAAAAAAATAGTTTCAATTGGGGAAGGGTGATGTGCGTCATGTTATCTTCATGTGATTTATTTTTCAAGTAATTTATTTTTCAAACACCACCATAAAAGTGATGAGCGCTTGGTTAGTTAATACCTAATGGAGGAAGCTAGTGAAACTTCACCGGTGCATGCGTACATGGCAGCTAACATATTGCTATATTACTATTAGTGTTCTTGTTACTCAGTCAACAACATCTCAACTAATTTAACTGTATAAATTTAGATGTCCGGTTTTGGTTGGACGGATTAATGTGGGAAAATTTCGGAGATGCTAGCTAGGGTTGCTAACTAGCTTGGTTGTAGCTGAAGTTTGATGTTGCTCTGCTGGTTGCTGAAGTTGGTGTTGCTCTGCTGGATGTTGCTGTTTCTATCTTTTGTTCCCTTTGGTGTATTTGTTTTTTTTTTTGGGCTAGTCTCCCCTCTTGTTAGCCTTTGTTATTTCCCTCTCTCGGGTCCATGGTGGCATATGATTGTCGCTAAAAGAGATGTCAACCTAGTTGGGTTGCCTCTTTTGCATTGTGATGCCATCTCCCATGTATCCCTTTAATCTTTGTTATCCGTTTTCAAAGATTAATAAATCTTTTTTTGCTGTGCAAAAAAAGCTTGCGGGGTTTCAAGAAATCGGGTCCTTGGAGACGCAGGGACTTATTGGTGGTGCTAAGTAACAAGAACCTGGTGCTGTCTATCCCTTTCTCGATTTACTGATACCGAGCATGTTAAGACAAATAATTAGTCTTCTGAATAATTAAATTTTTCTCATTTAATTTTAAAATACTTGACTCGATATATGTATGAAAACATCTACCGAATCGTTTCAATAAAAAAAATTCCCTCTCCTGAGAGTGTATTATGTGTATCCAACCCAATTAACTTTCGGATAGATATAATTATGTCGTCTGACATCGATTATCATGAGAATTCGAGTCCATAACCGCAACGGCCACTAGAATAAGAAGATCGAGTAAGCCCTGGCTAACTTGAAACGCGCTTAAGGTTGGATTAGGGATGGGCATGGAGAGGGTAGGGGTGGATACCACTACCTCTATCCCCAATCTTCGTACCCATATCAATTTACATCTACTCCCCAATCTCTACCGAGGAGCTTTTTTTAACCTCCATCTCCGCCCCAATATGGAGAACGGAGATCTCCAGAGGGAATCGGAGATTCAAACCTTAATGTGCATCCTAATTCCCACTTTTTAGAGGTAATATCATCTACTGGGACACCGGCTGAGTATCAAAGGGGAAACTCCACTTCATATGGCGGCTGAATATCACATATTTAATAGCATTACATGACCATTCAACATTTAATAGCACATATTTTCCTTCTCTTTCTTCCCAGAATAGCAAAAGTTAACATTATCATTGACTCATTGTACTCCAATAAAAAGGATTTGACGTGGAGCAAAAGTTTAGCTACAATGTTAGGTGAGAGATGGAGATATTTATATGACCTCTTTTTTTTTTTTAGTATCAGAAATTCAGAACCCTAACTTATAAATTATAATACACGTATATGTGTTAACGGGGATATAGGGTAGGGCGAGGAGGGGCAGGCATCAGGTAGGGGATTGGGGCGGGGACTCATGACTATACCATCCCCTACCCGATCCCTGATTTTTTTGAAAAATTTCCCATATTCTACCTGATTCCTGACAAATTTCCCAAATCCCTTACTCCTTCGGGGAGGGCACGAGTTGGAACGAAGCGGGTCGACTGAATGGCCATCCCTAGTTTGGATGGATGTATTTCAAAAGGTTGGATGGATGTATCAGGTACATTTCATGGATAGGACTACCCAACATAAGTAATCCTTAAATATTTCCGGGTATCTATAGATTTGATTTCCTTATTGTAAACAATATTATTGGGTTACCCCTCAATAAATCTTGTTTGCATTTAGTGGGCAAAGCTACTGCCGAGCCCATTGTGCGCATTTCTTGGCCAAGTATACGCTTGCCTATTTTGTTCCTCACTTGAACACGGGTGATAGAAACCCCCTTCAGTAATTTCATTTTGTTGTTCATATTTTCTATGTTGTTTAGTTCTCGGCTTACAGGAGCCTGGTTAAATTTGTACCCCACTTGTTTTAAACAACGCAAAATGATAGATTAATGATTTTTCAATTTGGGTTACATGTATATCAGGCTCGTTGTATTCTCCCTGTTTATCATGAATTCTCTCTCTTTTTCTCCATGGAGTATTTTCTTGCTTCATGCTTAAGCGGAATTTTGCCCACGTAAATTCTTGTGTTTCATTTTTGCTTAAGCGGAATTTTGCCCACGTAAATTCTTGTGTTTCATTCTTGAAGATGTGCCTTGAATTAAACACGTTTGAAGAAAGTGCGAAAAGACGTTTGGAGCATCTTTGGTTCGAACCAAGGAAAGTTTGGCCAGACCACGGGTCAATTTTTTGTTTTGGAAAGTTGCAACTTCTCTGGTCCGAACCAGTGGGACCTTCGTCCGGATCACTGATGCTAAATGTGTGCGGCTGCACGTTTTTAAGAGGGTTTTGACGTAATTTTTTTTTGTATTTTCTTATAAATAGAAGATTTTGGGGGGCTTCTAGGGTTTTTTCTTAGCTTTCCTCAGACATTGGATGTTAGGGAGTTTGTTATTGTCACTTCGTTGTTCTTGAGACTTTTATCCCTAGATATCTTGTGGATGTTTTAAATTGAGTTACATGTATACCCGGCTTAATTATTGTTTCTCTCCCCATTTATGGTGAATCCTCTTGCTCTTTCCCTATGGACATACCTTCTTACTTTGTGCTTGAGGGAAACCACGTAAATCTTGTATTTTCTTTTTCCTTTGTTGATTCATTTATATTCTCATAGTTCGAGTTTCACACAACAAATTGATATCAAAGCTTAAGGTTTTTAATCCAAGTCTTTGATTTTCTGCAATGTCTGTGTTTTTTGTATTCATCTCATTCACAACTCATTTCAAAATTGAGAAGTTTGATGGGCATAGGACTTCTTTCAGTTTATGGTGTATTAAGATGAAGGTTTTGCTGGTGCAACAAGGAAACACAAGGCTTCATTGGAAAAGTTGAAGAAGCCTACTAATATACAGGATTGGAGGTGTCAAATGGGTCGTGCCGTGTTGACTTGGCCTATTTAGCTTCGTGACAACCGTGCCGGCCGATTTACTAAATTGTGGTTGTGCTGTTTCTTAATCATGTCGTGTCGTACCGGCTTGTTTACTTAATCATGCCGTGTCGTACCGGCTTGTTTACTTAATCATGCCACATCGTGTTGTACCCTTTTTTAATCGTTCTATTTCGTGTCGTGCCCGTGCCGGCACATCTCCAAGTTTCGTTGATTTTTTGTTGTATAATCTAGCCATGTTTCATCAAATTTTTATACCATATTTTTTGAAGAAACTAGTGGGAGCCGACGTGCCCCGCACATCACCGCGTTGTAATAATCCAAATTTTCTTTTAAATAAAAATTTGAATTATTTAATTTCTAAACATGCTTAACTGACTCTAGTAGATTTTTAAATTTACAATTTCGTAGATTACTTATAATGACTAAATATTAAGCATATAATGTATGTGTGTGTGTATATATACTTTCTATAAATTATACATATACATGCACATATATGTTATATACATATTTTTTTTATCCCATTTCATTTACATCTCTGCTCCCTCCATTACCCAAATCAATTCCTCACCCTTATCCCTTCAAAATTGACTAAGCATCCACCACCCCAAATTAATTCACTGCAAACCCACTCATTCCCTTCCTCTGCCATATGCACCATTTTTCCTCAAAGGGTGCCCATCCCAATTACCTTCCAATGATACTACTAGACTACATATATGCATACACCAATACACCCCTTTCACCTTACACTTGCCAGCTTACAAAAACAAAAATAGAGAGAGTGAGGTTCCAAACTATTGTATTTTTTTTTTCCGGTCGAATAGCTCATTTCAAGTCTATTTTTTTCCAACGATTGAGTTGCACCACCTCTCGCTAATTTCACTCTTAGCACTCCTAAAAAGGTAGATATATCTTACTCTCAAATCCTAAGTATATTTAGAATATTATGAGTTGAAATCAGGGCTTACACTAAGCCCGAACGAAACCAAACCAAACTTAGAAGTTAAGTCAGGAAACCCCATCAAATATAGTTGTGAACCGACAAGGGTTTTGTTCAAGAAAAACTCTGATGTGCATCTATTAATGTTGGTTCTGTCCAAGAAAAACTATGATGTGCATATATTAATGGTTGCCGATCATTTGTCAAATGACAAATTTGTTCCTAGGATTGCATTACACGTAGTAGTACTTGTAGCTAGGTGACCTTGCATGCTATTGTTAAAACTTATTTTCTTTTTATATTTTTTTTGTTTTGCTCAGCATTCTTTTGTTAACTAGGGACTTTGGTGTTTGAATGGATTAGTTATAAATAGATTAAAAAGTGAATCTGATAGAGGATAGAATAGGACAAAATTTCATTGCTAAGTATTATGTTTTATGAAGTCATTTCTCATTATTTTATGTGTATTGTTTGTGCGCTATTATTTGTAGTATCGTTTAAATTTTTTTTATTATTATGTCGTCATTGCAAAATTATAATGAGCAGGGTGTTTGTTAAATTGGATAACTAGGTTCCCTGAATTTATGCACAAATGTAGATGATCATCCTGACGTTAATTTATTGGAAATGTTGGTAGAATGTTGTTACGAAAGGATTGGGGAGGCTATCCTGGAAAAATTGTTGTTATGGTTGGCAGGTAGCCAGTTGGTGAATTTATAATGATTGGTAGTTAGCTAGAATTTGATTAAGATTTGGAACCTTAGAAATAGCGTTGCGTGATCACTCCTCACGAATATGGTTACTGAATGATTGGCAGGTAACGAAATTTATAATGTATTATAGACCCAAGATAAGGGCTATATACTCCAAGAGTTGTAGTCAGCACCTTGTGGGCCCAGCGATACAGTCAATTGCTTGGGGATTCATCCTTGTGAGGTGGTTGATGATTTTGACTAAATACATAATTTTGTCCTTGTAATCTGGGCTCCCAGTTAGAGTAAACAAAGAGGGAGTGGAATCACGAATGGATATTTTCTAAGAGGTTCAATTGGGAGGATTGATTTTCTACGCAGAAAATCATAGATGTCACGCAGATTAAAGATTAGTAATGAATAAACGGATTGTTGTTCTGTTTCTCATTGTTTTGTTATATTGTTCTATACATGCTCTATTGTGTATTGTAAGGGTTATTGGGTAAGAGTTAGCTATTGAGTGAACCACATCACTCACGGTACGGTGTACCCTGGCTTCTGTGCCAGATTTTGCAGAGAATCAACAAGGTGAGCAGTACCCTAATGAGGCAGGAGGAGATGAGCAGAATCTCTTAGAGGTGAACCTCGTTACTGAAGGAGGAGAAACAAAAGAAGCTTGGAACCCCTCTTACTATTAGAGCTCTATCCCCTTATTTTATGTTGAATAAATGTGATTTGAATTTTGAAAAAAGTACGTTGTCTCATTGTAATAAAATTAAGATCACTTGACTATTATGTATTTTTGTTGTTTGATTAAGATAAACCTGTGTTAATAAATGTTTGAAATAATGCTTCCGAAAAATTGGGGCATTACACGCGTACTCAGTGTAGGTCCAAAGATGCATTTAAGAACAGGGCACAGGGCATATATATAAGCCGGTGGTCGAATCCTCCTCTCCGACCTCACAAAGCACATCATCGACTAAACACAGCTGAATAGAACTAAGCATCTTCACATCGAGATCCTCAAAAACACTATCTTGCAAATCAACAGGCTTCTTGGTCTTTCCCAACAAAGCCTTACGTATTCCTTGTTGTACTAGCAAAGCCTTCATTTTGATACTTCATAAACTGAAGCTAGTGTTTTACCCATCAAACCTCAAAACAAGCCGACATATTGTAATCGGAGAATGATTACTGAAACAAGTTACACAACGGAAGACAAAAGTCTCAGATTGAAAATCTAGTGCTCTGATACCAATTTGTTGTGCCCAACACGAAGTATGAAAACATAAAACAAACCAACAAGGGAAAACGAAACACAAAGATTTACGTGGTCCCACTTAAGCACAAATTAAATACTCTAACGAGAGGATTCGCTACAAACAGAGAGAATACAACAAGCCAGATATACCCATAACTCAATTTGCAACACGAAATAGATATCTAGGGACAAATTCTAAGGCAGAACACAAAAGGGAGATCAAACCCTGGGCAGAACCCAAAGAGAAAAATGAATTCCCTAACGTGTTGTTGGGCCCGGAGTACCCACATGGATTTTGTGAGTGCAATGTCAAATGCCATAAAAAGACTTAATTGAAGCCCTTTCTAACACCAGTTGGTTTTAGGAGAGATGGTGGAAAAGCAGTCTAACAAGTGGTATCAAAGCTAGGAGGTCATGGGTTCGAGTCGTGTGAGCGTCATTGTGAGGGAGAGATTGTTAAGCTTGGAGTGCCCCCATGGATTTGATTACATAATGTCACCCCTACGACCGCTTTAAAAATAGACTTGTGAGTGCGATGTCGAATGCCATAAAAGACTTAATTGAAGCCCTTTCTAACACCAATTGGTTTTAGGAGAGATGGTGGGAAAGCAATCCGACAGGCGTATTAACCCTTGGCCGACTGTCCAGACAAGAATTACAAAGAGTTGAAACACGAACAAAAACGAAACCTGCGTGTCATGAATATTAGTACTGCACCTTTCTTCCGAACGTCCAAATTCAAGGCAAACTCCAACACTTTCTAGATAGAACTTGCAACCGGGGCACAACAGAGATGAGATGGAACTATGCAATACGTTATAAGAAATCAGAAATGGAAGTTGTGATTCACGACAGTGCCAAGATTTGAACTCGGGCACCATGTTTGTTCAGTACTTCAGTGGCATCTCAATTAATCACTAGGCCAATGCATTGGTATTTCAAAACTTATTTCAATCTTAGGTAACTTGAAGTCTTGAACTACTGGATTAAAATCTTTCAAAATTTCCTATGATATTTCTCGATATTTATATTCTAATTTGATAAAACTTGTTCAATCTAAAGAAACCAAACGTCTAGATTATGCTTACACAAAATCAGTATGTGATTGTACTATCCTCTATACTTCTATTACAGAGAATAGTACAATTACAAGGGAGGCTTTACTTCGAATCACCACTTAACTATTTTGAGAAATAATGCTTCCGTGAGTACCCACCAAAACAAATGTCCTATATATGAACGATTTAAACCATATCGACAAAATGTGACCTAAGAAATAAGTTATTCAAAATGTCACCTTGCTTAGCCGCAAAAATAAAAATCATAAGTTGGACCACAAAGTTTATAAATAAATTCATAAAACAAACTCATTACAAAATCTTCATAGAAAAGCTTGAAATATATTTAAAAGTGGAAGTTATGAGCTCGCATTGTATGTGTTCTTCGTTATTATCTTGTGGGGCCCAAAATATGGAGAATCAAATTTTATATGTTAAAGTATTTATAACTCATGTCGTTTGAATAAATATAACGAGGTGGGTCCTGTAGAATCTAAACCATATATATAATACGAACCCAAAATATTTGGGTTAGTAATTAACAAGACGGGGCCTCTGGAACCATCGAATTAAACAGAAGAAATATTAGTTTGATCAATTATAAATTATAAATTTGTTGGGGTACTTGAATGATCATGTGATGATGGATAATACCAATTCATAACTTCTGGTCAATTCTTTTGAAGAAGAAAATTTTGATTTGTAATTCCTTATGCTAATTTGGTCATATAACCAAATAATAATTGGTTGGATTGTATGACATCGCCACCTCGATTGTTCGGTACGTGCTATTACAAGATTCATTTTCTCTCCGTCATGACATACGAAATATGATATTTCTTTGAATAAGCATTGTTAGATTTCTCACGTTTTGATTCGTCTGGTCTCTTTTGATTAGAGGTGTCAAACGGGCCGGGCCGGCACGGGCACGGCACGGGCACGACCCGTCGGGAGGTGGCACGGCACGCCAGAGGCACGGTAAAATCCTGGCACGGCACGGAACAACACGGTATAAGTTGGCACGTGACACGGAAATGAGCGGGCACGGCACGGCACGACACGGGCCAAGGTGGCACGTGGCACGGCACGACACGGTCTTCTACGGGCACGGCACGGGCACGATAAGAAGTCAACGTGGCACGAGGCACGGCACGGCACAGGCACGAGCATGGAAGTTGGCACGGCACGGCACAGAAGTAGGACAGACACGGCACGGCACGGGCACGAGCACGGAAGTTGGCCTGGCACGGCACGGCACGGCACGGGCACGAGCACGGAAGTTGGCACGGCATGGCACGGAAGTAGGACGAACATGGCACGGCACGACACAAGCACGAAAGTTGAAAATTTTATTGATTTAAGTCACAAAAATTAAGTCATGAAAAAAAATAAACAAGAGGGAAAAAAAGTTACAAATATTTTATTGATTTATTTTATTTTATTTTTTATTTTAATTTTGAGAGAGAGATAGAGATAGTTTGGACAAAAAAATAAAATAAGCTTTTAAAATACTTTTTGACATGTTTGATAATTGATACATTGCCTTTTGTCTAATAAATATTTTGAAATTTTTTTTTAACATTTTCTTGTTAGAGAAAAAATTATAAAAAAAATTTAGTATTTTGCAACTTGTAAGTAAGTCGCTAAGTCATGAAAAAAAATTAAAAAATAATAATAATTCTTTGTAGAGAGAGAGAGTTTGGACAAAAAGAATAAAATAAGCTTGTAAAATATTTTTTTACATGTTTGATAATTGATATATTGCCTTTTATCTAATAAAGATTTTGGAAATATATATATATATATATATTAGGGAGGGAGGGAGGGAGAGAGAGAGAGAGAGAGAGAGAGAGAGATGAACAAAAAAATAAAAAAATACACATTATTTTTATAAAAAAATGATAGAAATTCAAATTATAGGAATTAGATTCTTATATTAATTCTTTGTAGAGAGAGAGAGAGAGAGAGAGAGAGAGAGAGAGTTTGGACAAAAAAAATAAAATAAGCCTATAAAATAATTTTTTACATGTTTGATAATTGATACATTGCCTTTTATCTAATTAAGAGTTAAAAAAAATATTACGGAGAGAGAGAGAGAGTGACGGACAAAAAAAGAAAAAAATATATACAATTTATTTTTATAAGAAAAATGATAGAAATTCAAATTATAGGAATTAGATTCTTTTATTAAATTATATGATATTAATTATTAGATGTTAAATTATAGAAATTATATAAATTATAGAATTATTTTTATTAAATTTGGTTATAGAAAATTATAAATTGTGCAAAGTAAATTTGATTCATTTCATAGTTTCACTTTCACTTTCACACTTTCACTGTATCACTCTCACAGGAACACAATAATGGGCCTCCACTTTCCGGACCAAATTTTGACGATCGGAGCCGTTGGATGCGTTTAAAACATGTTTTCAACGTCCTACGCGAGGATTTTGCAAAAAATAATACCTGGAAGTAGTTGATCGGAGTAGGTTTTCGTAAAATTACTATACGAAAACTTGTCCCAATCAAGCCCTTTTGGGTATTTTTTTTCCCCAAATATTTGTACAGGACCTTAAAAACATGCTTTAAACACATCTAACGGTTCAGATTTTTTAAAAATTGATTAGGTGGCTTTGGAGTGGTGCATTATAGTACTGAAATTCCATTACAAGCACTGAATGTGTTTCAATCGTGTTGTTACTGATATTGGATGATCATTGATTTTGGGGAGGATGATAGAATTGACGAGATATTAAATTGCAACGGTTCAGATCGAACATTTGGAAAAACGAGTGTACACATGCCTTGCAATTCTATACATCGAACTTACTTTGTTATGAACCAAGCTACTGTGCTATGGTATAATGTACGATAGCCACACAATTGCAACACAATTATGATGATCCACACCGTTCACTTTGTTTGTGTTGATGTTTTAATGACTTTCGCCAATTTTTTCGACGATCGGATTTTGAAAGGCCCTCCATCGCAACACAACTACGATGATCCACACCGTTCATGTCGTACAATGGCTTTAGAGGCCCACATTTTGGTCCCATGTGAATAATCTGAACCGTTAAATGATTTCAAAATAATGTTTCGTACGGCTTTGCCAAAGTTTGATCGCCACAGTTTTCAACAAAAATGATAGAATTGATAAGATATGAAATCATAACGGTTTAGATCGAACATTCAAGAAATTGAGTCTGCACCTACCTTTCAATTTTATACATTGAACGAACTTAGTTTTAAACCAAGCTATTATGCTATAGGATAATCTACGCCAGCCACACGATTGCAACACAATTATGATGATCCAAACCGTTCACCTTGTTTGTCTTGCTATTTTAATCACTATTGCCAAATTTGAAGTCTATCGGACATTGAAAGGCCTTTCATCAGGATGTTGATTCGTTATAAACAAAAAATTTGTCTCATTCGATCAAGTACGTAATGATAATTAATTTACTTCATTTTTTTGCATAGAGGATATAATTACTCCCACGTAAAACGTAGACGGTTGCGCTTCGAAGAAAAATACTCCGACGACTCTTGAGTAATACAATTTTACGACAATTTTACAGTTAGACTGCAAAAGTACCCGACATAAAAAAAAGACCATTTTAGGCGCCAAAACAGAGCAATTCCCCAAGGATTCGCGGGGGAGCGAAAATTCTAATTTTCCTTTTCAATTTTTGGAGGGTTATTCAAGTTACTCCCTCCGTCCCAATTTCTTGGCCCTTTTTGGGGAAGCGGGTTTTTAAGGGGTGTGAAAATTTTGTATTAACTTTTCTATTTTGCCCCTAAATCCAGTCAATATTACTATGACCAAATTTGTGAGGCTAATTTATTATATGAAAGTCAAAACATATCCAATATGGATCTTGTTTGATAGATATCAATTAGTTTTATTATACAAAATTTTCAAAATCATAAAAACCGTTATAAAATAAAAGATAATAGACTAGCCAATTAAGATGAGAAAAGTACTTTTTAAGGGTAAAATTGGAAAGTGACCTAGTTTTTTGGATGTTTTTAGAAGTGGGACAAATATTTTGGGACATCCCAAAATGGAAAGAAGGACCAAGAAATTGGGACAGAGGGTGTATTTCATTTTGGCCTAGATTCATTGCCCCCCAAATATCCTTCTCTCTCTCTATCTCTATTGTCCTCCTACGCCTACCCCATCAGTCCATCACAGTGAGATCGAGCACTACAGAGATGGCATCTCTCTTCTCTCTCCCTCTCGGCTTGGTGCCCTAGCTCTACGTTTCGTCAGCGCCTCACTAGTCACTACTCTCTATTCGGTCCTCTCTCACACTGGTATGTGGCTACTCTCTCTCTCTCTCTCTCTCCTTTTTCCATCTCAATCTACTATAGGTTGTCCAGGTGGGAGAAGGAGGTTTCTGGGTGGCGTGGGGGTGAGAATGGCGCAGTGGAAGTAGAAGATGGGAATGTTGGTGGGGGGTGAGGGCGAGACTTAGTTCTATAATTTCTGATGTCTAATTTGGGGTTCGAAGATATAGGCTTTTGTTTTGTACACTACCAGATTTGGGGTTTCTTAGACTTAGGGTTTTGTTTTGTAATTTCTGATGCCTTATTTGGTGTTCGATGACTCAGGGATTTGTTAAAGACTTAAAGTACGCTAATAGATTTGGGGTTTCTAAGGTACACTAACAATTTATGTTGCATTTCTTTTACTACTTATTGAAACTTATCATTGTTATTGGTTGGACATATCTAGTGTTTTAAGAGGAATATTTATAAAGTGCTTCTTAAATTACCCCAATTATGGGATTTGGTTGATTATCAGTTTGCATTTCAAGATGGGGATTAATTTGTTTTGTCATGTTCTCATTTTTGTCAATGAAGCTATTGGGAAGATAAATTATTGTCTTGCTTAGTTATTGAGGCATCAGTACATGGATGCACGTCTTCTTTCTTTAAGAAAAATAACTTATATGTTATATCTTTGCATTGATAGGGAAAGTCTGGAAGATTACCTCAGTATAATGAGAATAATGTAGAAAATCCACTATTTCGTTGGAAAAGGTATTGTAGTCTGATCCCTAGTAGACACTTTCTTTACTTTGAATTTTGTTACCATTTATCATCATTTTCTAGTCTTTATGTGCATATTGTCAATGCAGGGTTTTATCATATGGATTCTCAATTTCGTGTGAATGCAATCTCACCAGTGATATTCAATCAAAAAGCTTACACTTACAAAAAATGCAGAGTGTCTTCAGAGGATTATGGTGTTATGGGTCTGAGATATGCGTCATTGAATATATCAATTGGAGCGACACTACTGCCTTTCTCTTGTATGTGACCTGCATTTTTAGATTTCTCCTATATCAACATTAGTTATCTAGTTTCCTTTTGTTTTCTTTCATCTGCTAACTCCAATGGTTGGTTGCCTGAGAACTTGATATAAAAATCTGGAAAATTGGAGTTGTGCGATTGGCTACGGACTAGGATTAGGCAGTCCTTCGGAACCATTTCATATCATTTGCACTCACTGACATTGAGAGTGTTATATTATAATGGTTAAGGAATGGTTTTGTTCGAGGGTCAGATATGAGGTTTATTCCTGTGTGCTTGTATCGGGCACATGCTCAATGCCAAAGATCATATACTGTTAAATTTTAATTTGTAAGCAAATATTGCTTGTTCAACTTATTACACTTAAGCGGGTGGGTTGTTGGGCCTCCAAAAATCGAAATGGCCAAGTGGCCAAGACCGAAATACCCGATAACGCCGAAATCTTAGACCGAACCGAAACGCCCCGAACCGAAGTTGGTCTCTTCTTTAAATCGGTTGGGGTTGGTTTAAGGAATTCCTACCCCGAACCGATTCGGTCCAAGCAAGAGTCACCCCGAACTGACCGAAACCGAACCGATTTCACCCCTAATAAAATGTAGACGTAATGCATATCGTTAATAAATAAAAAAAAGTACTTCAACTATTTTAAAAAAAAATCCAAACTTATAAGTGGTGAGTCATCCAAACTATAACACGATAAGAAGGCACGGTGTCGGCACAACACGACTAATTAAACGCACGGCACGACACGACAAAAAAAGCACGGCACAACACGACTAATAAAACGCACGGCATGGCACGGCACGTCATCACGGCACGACTAAAAAAACGCACAGCACGACACGACAAAAAAGGCACGGCACGGCATATAAAAAAAAAAGGAACGGCACGGCACGACACGAGTAAGTCAACGGCACGGCACGGCACGACATGATTAAGTAATCGGGCACGGCACGACACGACACAATTTCAAAAAAGCCCGGCACGGCACGGCACGGTGAAGTAATTTGGCACGGCACGGCACGACACGTGGCACGGTTGGCACGGCACGCCATGGCACGATGAAGTAAAATAGGCACGGCACGGCATGGTACGAAGCACGGTTGGCACGGAAGTTGACTGGCACGGCACGGCACGGCACGCACGTTTGACACCTCTACTTTTGATTGCAACCCCTTGTATGATTTGCACCAAATTGAAATATATGATTATTATAAACATGTATGATTTGAATCACATGCAAGGGTTTGGACTAATATACCATTTCGAGCGACTTTGTTAGTCTTTGTTAAGATGTCCTTAAACCTATACACTTGTGAGTTTTTTTAGAAGTTTTCCTTCAAATTACTGTATTACTATTACGGAAGGGCCAGTTCCATCGATACAACATTTGACACACTAAGTGTAGAACATTTATTTTGGAGTCTCATGCAAATTATTGGAGTCGTTCAATTACTTTAATACATGTTTTTAAGAGATCCCTAAAAAATCAACTCCATTCAGAAAGCGGCAAGGGTTTGATCAGCATTTGTCCCTAAATTTGACAGGATAACAACTAAGTGAATCGATCATGCCGATCATGTCCTTACCAATATACGAATGAGTTAGTTTTTTAGAGATACTCTTAAAAATATGTTTTAAACAAAATTGAAAAACTTTGATTATTAGCGTGGGGTTCCGATTATTGTTGTGTCAAATGTTGTATCACCGGAACAGGCCCTATCGTAAATGTGTTTATAAATGGTGAAATCCATATAGACCAAAAGAGTATTCTTGAACAATGCTAGGCATTGTTTGGAATCTCTTTTTTAAAAAGATTTTTTGAATTTATTTATTTATGGTCTTTAATCAATGTCGTTGTAACTTTCTTCCAAATCTTTGTAATGTTTCCATGCATCTCTTCGAAACCACGTAATAGATAGATTAAAAAAATTAAAATTAAGAAGAATGATGCAGGGAAGCGTATAAAAAAGATGAACAAGAACGATCACGAACCAAAATTAGAGAAACTCTCTCTAAAACTCGAAATTTTATTAAGCAAATCAACTAACTAGCCCGAAGGCTTACAAGATCAATATATAGAGGCTACGAAAACCCTAGGAATAAACGGGAAAAGGCAACAATTGCCGACTTAGCATAAAATAAGGAAAATTACCAAAATTACAAAAAATGGAAATATTTGAGTTAGGCTCAAATACAGAAACTAGAATAAAAAAGATAGCTATGGCCAAAAACTTAGGTCAAAACGGAGTTGGATTGACCAAGTAATTAGCAGATTGATTATTTCCTAAAACGGCAAATTTGATGTTTCGGAGGCCTAAACGAAGGAATTAGGCCGAAAACCACCGGTGCCCATGGGTCTATAGACCGATGGACCTTGATCGTTGGGCCGTTTCACTTCAACCATAAGATTTAAGGATCTATCCGCCACTAGCCGTTTTTCCCACTTTTTTATCGAGCTGTTCCAAGTACCGGCACGCGATCCAATCTGCATCAAAGAAGCTAGCTAGAAATTTTAGTTTATTCTTATTTTACTGACAATTCTTCCCTTTGATTAAAATTGTAGTTTATAGTACTTTTATAAGTATATAAATGTACAAGTTATAAAATTTTCATTATGCACATGTGAAAGTTTGTATATATTCAAGGTTATATATGAAATTATTATCAGATGTACATATATAATCCAAGTTCGTCAGCCTAACCGAGTTGAATATTGTCAGATTCAAGTTCAGCTAGTTTATTGAACGAGCTTAAAATTGAGATTCAAGCTCACAACAACAAAAACTACCTATGGCAACGAAATGTGGTGAGGAAATTCAAATTTCCTTGCCAAATGGGTCTTTATGGAGAGGAAATCAATTTTGTTGGCAAAAAATACTCTATGTCGACAAAATTATATTTCCTCGCCAAAAGCAAAGATTTGGCAAAGAATTTCCTCGCTAAAGGGAATTCATCTGGCGACAAAATTAACTTTCCTCACCAAAAGGCTAAGATTGGCGACAAAATTACCTTTCCTCGTCAAGGGGCGCACCTTTGGTGACAAAATTATCTTTCTTCGCCAAAAAACTAAGATTGGCGAGGAAATCACATTTCCTCGCTAAAGGACACCCATTTGGCGACGAAATTATCTTTTGTCACTAAAAAGCTAAGATTGGTGACAAAATTATTTTTCCTCATCAAAAAGCAAAGATTTGGCGACGAACCTCGCTAAAGGGCACCCATTTGGAGACAAAAATTATCTTTCCTCGCCAAAAAGCTAAGATTTGGTGAGTAAATAAATGTTTCCCCGCCAAAAATTTAAGATTTGATTTCTTCCCGTGGTTTGAATTAGAAAAAAATATAAAAGGGTCATAGAAAAATATTAAGTTTTCACAAATGTTAAATTATAAACAAAAATATTAAATTAGAAAGGTACAAAGACTTATAAAAGGGTATAGAAAAATATTAAATTATAAAAATAAAAACTTCTGTAAAAGCAAATAACATTAAAAGATTTAATAAGCAAGTCTAAAAGAACACTACAAAGAGACTAAAATTAGAAAAAAAAAGATTTAAAAAAATACTGAGGTGAAAAGAACTACAAAAGCTTTATATATTAAAAGTTGTACCACTTTGCATTGGAAAGGAAGCTGAAGTTGTGGATGGGTCGCACGTTGGTAGAGAGGAGATTGCTGGTTCGAACCCCAGCGGAAGCGGAGAAGCTGGGAATTGAATTTCCTTGTTTCTTTTTTCTTTTCATTACAATAGTTTTAGTGAGGAAAAATTCCCTCACCAATTGTTCAAAATAGGCGAGGAAAACACAATTTCCTTGACAATTGGCCAAAATAGGCAAGAAAAAATTTCCTCCTCAATTGTTCTGAATAGGAGAGGAAAAATTTCCTCGCCAATTGGCAGATTAGGCAAGAATCTATTTTTTTCTAGCTAGAATACCTTTTGCGATGAGCATTTGCTGAGGAAACTTGGCGAGAAAATTTTTCCTCGCTAATTCCTTTAGCGAGGAAATTTGGTACTTTGGTAAGGAAACTAAATCCTCTCTATAGACCTTTTTTGGTGTAGTGAGTTTAGCGTGTTTAATATCTAAATCAAAATCAAACAAGCTTTTACCGAGTCGATCTTCAAATAGTTCACGAACGACTTGGTTCATATACAGCCCTACGCAAAACCTATCTCATTAGGATGTTCAGACCTAAAACTCTAGAAGTTGATTGCTTGGCAGAGCAGAGGTACAAATTATATAGCATTGAATCAACCTTTTTCTGCACTAGCCCAATTCAGTAGCAACTTCAGGAATGGTTTAACAGTGTGTTCAAGAATTAGTTTAACCCTAATAGTCCTATGAACGAATTATATAATTAAAAACATCAATATGCTAGTGTGTGTAATGCGACTTAAAAATACATAATAATATAACAAATATTCTTGAAAAAAAATCATATTTTAAGCCAAGCAAGATCAAAGTGGAGCATAAAGACACCTTTTCTTTTAAGGAAATTGCTCTTTTGAGCATAAATTTTAATGTATTTGCTGAGGAAACTCAAAGTGGAGCATAAATTTTAAGTTTTACCCTCAAAAAGTACTCTTTTGAGCACATTAATATCTTAGTATTTGTAAATTGTCTATATACTTCAAATTATAGTATTGGTCATTGTTTTGAAACTGTAGACACCCCAATTTTGATGACTTTTGCACCCCCAATGATGAAAAAGAAGAATGCGCGAGATGTACCTTGGAACGGATACTTGAGTCGAATGGATAAAAAGAGCCAAAAACCCAAATCCATCTGAACTGTACGGCTTGAATCCCATAACTGTACAGCTTGAAACTCCATTTGCACTGTGCGGTGTTGCCATGTGCACCATACGATATACCTTTGACGCCATACGGCATTCCTTGTCCCATAAACAGGATTCCTGGGTTCCTCCAGCAGCTCAGAGCAATGATGATATTCCTCCAATGATGATATTCATCAATGATGTTAAATGTCTTTACGTATAAATCTTGCTTACCCTCTCCTATAAAAATTGGACGACGTCGAACGATTTCGAGAGAGCGAAATTAGACCATTTTGAAAGAGAAACCCAAATTCCTCCCGTACAAATTAGTTGAAAAATCTCAGTGATACCGCAACCCTTTATGAGAATTTGTTGTTGTGCTTATATTCATCCATTAATCAAACCTCTCCTTCGCATAAACCCAGAAACCCAGTAGCTATTTCCCGCAACCAATCAATCCAATTTAATCCGTTCGGTTCTGTTTCAAGGTACCAAAAACATTTCGATGTCAAATTCCAATCTTCAAGGGGAATCTCCTTTGGGCTCAAAGAGGAGGGCGCCGTAGCTCTTCCTTGAGTTTCAAACGGAGACATTTCAATAAGATTCAAGCCTCTCAGGTAAGTATCACGCGACACCGTCTATTGTTGTGGGATGCCGTCCCTAAAAAGCGTACATTCATTCCATAAAACCATTTTACAAACTTGATTTCATCAACAAATAATGTGGTTTTTGCATAAAAATAGGGCTTGCTTTTAATCGGGTGAAATCCATAATTGTTGAAAATTATAACTCACAGAGACACCGTATGGCATCCCTTTTATACCGTGCGGTCTAATTTCGTACACCGTACGGTGTCACTAGAAAAATATTTTCTATGCTCTGTTTTTGAAAACCCGATGCTTTGTTTTTGAGAAAAACTAGTGGGTCTAATTGCATTTGACCCCT